>JAVKLA010000053.1:18545096-18573191 GCA_034782735.1 Sagittarius serpentarius
TTAATGTGATTGGTGCTATGTGGGAATAAAACCTCAGGCCAGCTGTGTTAGCAGTTGGTTCCATTAAAAAATCCTTTAAAAAGGACCACAGATGCTAGTGGTATACTTTTTTGGAAAGGCCTGTGTGGACTGAGACAGATTTCAAGCTAATGGCCGCCTGCAAATCTGTGAGTACTTCAGTTTCTTAATTTTTAAAATCTTTTGAATAATTTAAAGTTTTTAAAAAAATAATTTAAAATGAAACTCTCATCTGCTACAATTCCTACAGTATTTAGCAGTTGTAGCTAAAACCTCAATACGTTGTTTTTTTCTTGAATTTGAAGTGACTTGATTTAGGTGGACTTTTTATCTTTTCAGTTAAAATTGTTGATGCTACTGGCAATCTTATTTTTATGGATAAGCATTGCTAATCCCATCTTTAGCAGCACATACAGTTTTACTGAGTTTTCCAGAAAATTAAGCTATGCCTACATGGATTTGAAAAACCAGTGCACGGTTTACGCTTAAGAATGAGTCTTCAGCCAACCTGGTTTAAACAGTCAGCTGACTGGTTCAAGTGACTGGGGTTTCTGAACAAAGGCTGTAGTCTACCTTTTTGCTACCTCGAAAACGACTCTTATTAGCAGGCAAAGCACCCACCTAGCTAACATTTAATGAAGGTAACTGTAAGAACAAAAGACGTACTTAGAGCACAACAAAGGGAAGTGTGGGTGACTGGTTTCCTGTGATAAAATCCTCACCTTCTAGAAGTGTAATATTGTGACTTTTATAAAGCAGTCTTTTCCCACATTTTTCATATTTTTCCATTATGATTATCTATATGCTTTTTTAAAAGTGTTTGATTACATTGCAGTTGATAAATTGTCTCAACTTTTGTAGAGCACCTGTGCTTAGGTTGTCAAACAGATTGTTCTGTTAGCACTTCATCTGTTTGTCTACAACATGCATTTTTGTTCCAGTAGAATTTTGGGTGAGGGTGATTTTTCTTTTCCACATAGGATAGATGTTTTATGTTAAGATTTCAAAAGGGAGAAGTGATATATAAGCTAGGATTTTATAAAATTAAATTCACCACAATAGAACTTTTGTCTTTGCTGTTGTTCACTTGTGGTACATTCTCAGCTGTAACTTATTTTTACATTTTCGTAGTTCTTTCCAAGACTGCATTAATACTTGGATTCATTGTTCTTCTGCAGCTCCCTTTATAAAATCACTATATTTCTGATAATCCAGGTGAAAATATTCACACAAAAAAAGCACCAATGTCATTAAAAATATTGAAACATTTAAACTGGGCTGCAAAACAATTTCATGACTAAGCAGCATCCAGAAAAAAATCGCTGTATTAAAGAGAAAATAAGACTGCAAATGTATACAAATTCAATCACTAAATGTGATGTGTTCCAGGTTTATTTTGTGCCTGTTAGAATACGGGATTCAGTCAAATACATATTTTTTTCTTCAAGCACAGTTCAAACACTCAAAGTTATCTCTTTACAAGAGTTAGCTATCTAAGTTGGATTTTGTTGCTAAAAGGGAAAGCTTTATGCCTTTTAACAGAATGAGCTTGAAAATATGCACACTATGAACTCACTTTGAAAAATTTGTGAAGCCAGTAAAACTAATGTTGTTCTGAATTCTTATACTGCACAACTCGCAGCATAGTGCAGGGTTTTTTCCTATGCTCATATACTTTGTATATAACTCTTTCAACACAGGCATTTCATTGCATGCCAAGTGTCAGTTATCAAAATGTTTTTAATATAAATAAATATGTATCAAAATTTATCTAAGGTAAAACAAAAAAAACCTGAAGCCATTATTTAAAACCAAGTGTGTGCAATGGTTAGATGCAGTTGAGTTCCTTGTTTCTATTGTAGGGATGCTGAAGAGTTAAGTGAATAGTTTACTTAAATGTATTTGGCTGATTCTCAGTAATAGCATGTATCTTTGCAAAAAGGACATTTCACATTCCAGTTGGGAATTTATGATCTAGCTTACAAGAATATTTTCAATTTTGTACAATAAGTTTTACAAGCTTAAGTACATGAAAGTTTCTGACTAAAACGATTCTCTACTTTACTCATTTGCACTGTGGAATTATGAGGGAATGAATGGTTTCCTAGAAGTAATTTTCCTTAGGTTCTGTGGAGTTGTCAACTCTATAAATCACATCTTTAAGATACTTAAAGAACATTGACATTGATAGTAAAGACATGCCCAATGTTACACAGAAAACTTAAGATAGCAGGAGTCATGGCACTGTGAAGACTAACTTAGGTGTAAATTCATCAACTAGTAATTGGCACTTAAATATTTTCTAAAAGTGTCTCCCTCATATGTACATCTACCAGATGTGATCCGTGCAGCTCTGTTATCACGTTAACATCTATAATAGAAATGGACCACTGCTTCCATCCAAATTATTTTGCTGCAGTATTGTGAAAGTGTCTTGTGTTCCCGTGTGCCTTTACTGCTCAGTGTGACAAAATGGCTGTTCTGTGCAATAAAATTCCAGCTCTAACTTTTACAAAAGAGTCATTAGAAGTGAGGTAGCTGTGTCAAATGACAGCAGTGTCACATTGAGGAGTACCATAGTCAAAGTGAGATAAGGTTAGGATCACTGTGAAAGCAAATTATATGGTTCTGTTTAAAGGTGAATTTTCTTTTCTAATATGTCTACAGTTATTTATCTGTCAGAGGATCTGTTTAGATTGAGGAAAGCCATGAAGTGATGCATGTGCTTAGACGCTATCCAAAGGTTTGTTGGCCAGTCTCGGACATGCCAGTAGAAGACCATTGGCACACTAAGACTGCAAACATGTAAAAATTTGTGCCTCTAGGCAATAGCAAGTACAAGAAAGAGTTATTTTTATTCCACAGAAAAATCCAATAAAAGGTTTCAAATGGATTCATTGTGAATTAACTAAATCTGCATTCTGCTGTTCAATATAGCGATGTTAATGCTAATGGAGGAAGAGGGAAGAGAGAAAGGGTCATTCTAATATTACCTACCTGAGTTTAATCATCATCTCTTTATAACTGCCAATGATGGAAAGCCTACATTTAGAGATTCAGGGTTAAACCCTTAAAGCTCCCCATATTAACAGTAATGGCAAAATAATAAAAATAGTGGAATGTCCCTTTTCCGTTGTTCATCTGTTACACTGTTGCTCAGTTATGTTTTAGAAACTTGTTAAAATGGAGAGCAAAAAGGAGAAGAAATGTTCTGTACTGGTTCCAGATCACAAAGGCAAGCATGGGGCAGTCATTTTGGTCCTTACCGAGAAAAATAAAATATGAAAGTCTTGATTGTGTTTGTTGTGATCTAAATATGTTTGAGACTATTTGCAGATATTTTTCTGGGAGTGTTCTCTTAACAGATTTAATTGAGTGTATTTGAGAAATCGTATTTGCTATAAATAAGTCATATTCTAGAATATTAATGTTAACCAGAAGTTATAAATATTACAAATAGACTGTCCATCTTTGCTGCAGTAAAACTGCGTGAACAACCCAAAGAACTGAATGACTGAAGTATAAATGGATATTTGTAAACTATTTTTTATAACTGTTACTTTACCATAATAAAAACTGATAAGAATACATAAGCCCTGACAAAAAAAGTAATAAAAGTATGTTTGATTCACAGGAAGGAAGTTCAGCAGTAAGGGATGAACAGGTTAGCACTGCTAGTGAAGACACTGGGTTGTATCTACTACAAGAACAACAAGACTGTCTGGTCTGTCATGAACCTCTTGAGCTGGAAGAGATCCCAGAACTGGCAGAAGCAGCAGCTCCTGAGAGCTATTCTGAATCTATCTGTGAAGAGGATGTCACTCTTGCTTTGAAAGAGCTAGATGAGAGATGTGAAGAAGAAGAAGCCGACTTCTCTGGTTTGTCTAGGTAAGATTAGTATTGGTTCTAAGTAACAGAAATTACAGGTTATCAGTGCGTAAATCAAACAAAGCAGGCTTTCGTATGGTGTGGAGTTTTCCATGAATCCCGTAATACAAGTATCTAAAATTGTTTTGCATATCTGAAATAATGGTTGATTGGTTTTCCCTGGTATAGCAAATAAACTCAGTACTTTGCTCAATAGTTGTTTCTGGTACAGGGAAAACAGACATGCAGGAAAAGATGAGAATTCTTGAGTAAAAGAAATCCAGCACATTTCATCACCATCAATAGGACAGAAATGTGAAAAGAGGTCAGAGGGCGTTTTGGAGCATTTTCTTGGCAGCCACCAGCTGCAAGCAGGTTTAGTTTCAGTGTTAAGGTTAATCATTCTCTTGTATATTTCTAAGATATTTTAAAGTAAAATAAAATTTTTCCATTTTTTATTATGGAAAGCAAAAATAACTATTGAGAGGAAAAGTTATAGTTAGTCCTAGCTAGTTGAGTCATATCTAAAGTGAAACCCTAAGTCCCTTGAAGGTAACAGTCTAAGAAGGAGGGAAGACAAACAAAAAAACCCAAACCAACAAACAAAAAAGCCCAAACCAAAACAAACAAAAAAATTCCAAATTGTTCATGAGCTCATTCATACTTAAAATGGGTTCAGAAGTTCAGATTGAATAATACGTAGACTTAGTGTATATAGAAACATAAACAGTGTATATTCTGTCAGAGGCATCATTTAAGGTGCCTTTTACAGAAGAGGACACAACAGGAGCTGTAAAAGACCAAGGCGTTTGAGAATGTTTTCCTGCGACAGAGGCAGAGAAACTGAATCTTGTAATCCTATACACAACCTACTGCAATAAGCCTTCCAAGAATTAAAGGCTGGTACCAGTTAATAGCAGTTTTATTTCCTAATGTGGAACTGAAAAATCTCTTCAGGTTTTTGTTTATTTACACTAAACAAACAAAAAACCCCATAGCTCTAGTTTGAAGAGTGACAGAGGTGATTATTTATAGGGTTGATACACTAGTTAGAAAAGATCTGAAAATCTTTTTGAAGCTTTGCTTAGAGATATTACTCAAAAGGATTGCATCTTAGGTTTTGAGCTTTGTGCTACTAAAATGAACATACCCAAAAACAGCACCCACACTTCTTAAGGTATGTTTAAGTCTTTTTTTAAGACATACTTGGCACCACTATGAATGAGGTGGTTGTTACAGAGAAAAAGGGTATGTGTTTTAAAAAATATTTTAATAAACTATCTGTACTTGGAATCCTCCCATGTGTATTTTTGCTGCGTAAGTACAATTATACAGGAAGAACTGTCAAAATGTGTCATTCCTTGTAATACAGAAAATTTTAACAATTAAGTTAATGATTGTAAGTAGTAGCATTGATTAATTTATAGTTTGATATTTTTATTGGATGTTTGGTGCCTAATGGAAAGTATGACTGCAGAAGGCTCTTTGAACAAAGGCCCATTAAATTGACTGCCCATAAAAATGAAAGTTTTCCAATCACTTATGATGTTACTTAAGACAGTTATAAAATAGTATTACACTGCTGAATGAGCTCTTGTGTTTCTCTTAAGGAAAGCTAAAATTTCTTACAGATACTGGTGGACCATATGTTGAGATGAATAAAAATTTGAAGAACTGAATGTTAATTCAGTTATTGGGGGCAATAAAAAAAATCAGTTTCTGAGTGGTGTATATATATAGTGCTGTATATAGCTATATATAACCTACCCATACCCTTTGTCTGTAGATATGCGTAGAAATAACATGTTTTAATAAACTTTGGATGTATTTGAGAATATAAGCAATTTTTTATATGGCAGTAGCAAAAGTTTTTGATTTGTTACTCTTTTCTTGGTTCAGTTACCTGAATTGATGGATTATTTATTTTACAAAACACTATTCTGAATTCCAAATTCTTATTTTTATTTCTTAGCAAAATGAAGGAGTTTTTTCCTGAAAAATTTACTGAGGAGTTAATTTCTGTTGTTTGTTATTCATAGCCAAGATGAAGAAGAACAGGATGGTTTCCCAGAAGTACAGACTTCCCCACCTCCTTCACCATTTCTTTCTGCCATATTGGCAGCTTTCCAGCCAGTGGCATACGATGATGAAGAGCAAGCCTGGCGCTGCCACGTCAATCAAATGCTGTCAGATACAGATGGATCTTGTGCTGTCTATACATTTCACGTCTTTTCAAGATTGTTTCAGGTCAGTGAATTGCCAGTGTGTGATTGTTTGTCTGAAATCCTTTCCTCCTGCTTTCAAAACTATTCTTCCCCTTCATAACTGCAAAAGCCACAAGATTATGGTAGCAAGAAGCCTTAGAAAGCAAATCAAATGCAGACAAAAAAAACCACGCTGCTAGAAGAATGTTATGTGGCCATACACTATTTTTGCATGGGATATCTGCTCTATTGTCTAGGAGTGATTCTACTCAGAAAAAAACCCAACAGCTCAAAAAACCCAGTTCAGTGTTTCTTAGTTCAGTAAGCTTTTAGTTCAGGCTGTGTCCCTTTTATTTTTGGAATGTCACCCAGGTTCTGTGCTGATTACAGAATTAATGTCTTCCTCCTGGGTTTTCTGTGGGATTCATTATTATGGGATCGCAACATGACAAACATTAATGAATTTATCTTGCATCTGTCTTGTGAGAAAAGTTTTCTTCTGCAGAGAAGTAATTGAAACACTAGGAGATCCACTAAAGCTGGAAGTTTCAAATGCCACTCTTTAACTATATTTACCTCATAGATCTGGTATCCGAAACAGAATGCCTATGGCTTAATTTTTCTGGCTCCCTCCTCCCTGTATGTAGAGGATGGGTTTTTTTATATTCTCAAAGTGGTACCACTCAGATGTACATTATTCTTTGCAACTTCTTATGGGATAGGAGAAGCACAGTTAAACCATTTCATTTACAGGCACATGCCAAGTGAGCCAAGAGCAGATTCAGTACTACAAACCAAGACCTTATGACTCCAACCCTTTCTTACATCTCAAACATTAATTTTGCCTGCTGTTTGGTATATCATAATAAATTTCTCATTGAAAGCCTCACTTTGTTTCACCACGCTAGCATGCATCGTATCCCATATATATGGGCAGGTTTAGGGTTAGTATACCATGAAGTAACTTGTATGTGAAGAATTCATACTCATCCATGGAATGACTAGTTTGTGCATCTATACCCATTTTCCATTTTTAGTTGAACTAAGTATTTTGCCACAGCGCTGTGACATTCCTGTTACTGGTTTTAGATTTTTGTCTTTTTGCTTCATCTAGACAACAGGGGTTTAGTTTCTCTGTATTACACCAAAGCTTAGCTGCAGTTGCTTTTCATTCATTCATTTCCCAAAAGTGGTAAAATGGGAGTTCATATTCTCTTGAGTTCATTAAAGAGGGAGCTAGAAAGAAAAGTGAAACTTTCTGTAGCTTGGTAGGATAGCCCTCAGTCAGCTGGAAAGGTGGATACTCTGGGAAAAGGGGGGCAAGAGCAATCCAGGGCTCGAGTCTGGGCAAAGAAGCATTCCTGAGGAGTTGTTGCTGGGTACAGAGGAGGATTAAAATGATGAAATGAGACCCTGGAGGCCTTGTTTGACTGGGCCTTTCCACTTTGCCGTCTGGCTCCTACACTGTGTTTAACTTTGCAGCTGTAAATATCATCTTAGTGTAGTTTTATTCTACATGTAACTTTCTAGGATTTATGAAATAATATATAGCAAAGCACATGTTACATTAGGCCAAGCTGACAGTCTACATAATCGAACATGATGTACATAGGAATGATTTTTGAAGAAGGTAGAAACCCTGCAGGTGGCAGTTTTGGACACAGATTGTGCTACACAGGTCGTATTCTAACTCATAAAACACTTGAAAATGAATTGAACTACTATCTGTACTGCATAAAGACAAATAGTCATCCAGCTATACTGATGCTAAAGGCCTAGATGTGAAAGGAGTAATGGTCTTTCTTTATAGATACAGGCTGGGTTTATTGATTGATTGACTGGTTGCATTTTCTGGAGCTAGTTTTACATAAATATTCAGAGAAAATTATGTATTAGTTTGTAATTTAATGACAAAAATATATGCTGTCATGATGCAAATTTGCCATGAAATTCTTAATCTAAAAAGACAGAGGAGGGGTAGTAAAAAATACAGTGTAAAATAAATGTTTATCTCATTTAATTTCTAGACCATTCAAAGAAAGTTTGTATCTATAACAAATGATTCAGTCAGCTTTCTTGGTGAAAGTCTACAGCGCATTGGAACAAAATTTAAAAGTTCTCTGGAAGTGATGATGCTATGTTCAGAATGTCCGACAGTCTTTGTGGATGCGGAAACGGTAAAAATCTTATAAACTTACACATTGAAACATTTTTATGTAACATACAGAATGATGTTTTAACATTTGGAAAACAGCAATGCTCGGGAAGATTTTCAAAGGTTTGAAAAAAATGCGTTAATTATATTTTTGCCTTTTAAAAGGTTGCTCTCTAACATCACTAACTGAAACATCTGAATAATTTTGGGATGTAAAAAAAAAATGCTTCTTATAATTTACATCAGAAAGGAATTAAAACAGTAGGTGGCCAATATATATCATAAACATTTGAAAACACAAGCGAGAAGTGCATTTTCTCCAAAGATAACCTCGAGCTGTAACAATGAACAGTGAAGGAACTTACTGATACTAGATACCACTTAAATTCCGTTGCTATTCTTTACCTTCCCTGCTTGTTCATATTTATTCTATATTCTTTGCACAGAGTAAAAAAATAGACTACTTATCTAGCAGCAACTTTGCCTTTTTAAATTGTATTTATGTATATATTCAATGATGCATGAGAAAAACATTCTAGCTACAAATATACAATGAAGGCTTTCAGTTGTTTGTTGTTATGCAAGTTGAAATCTTGGGTTATAATAAATATCAATGTGAGAAGTCAGCTCAGTGTTCACCAGCAGTCAAAAAAAGCTATCCTAGACTAATTAAGAAAAGACACAGCAAAACAGAAAACATCATTGAGCTAATGTACATATCCCCAATATACCTACATCCTGAATTTTGGGGGCAGTTTGGGTCCCCTGCTGTCAGAGAAGATACAGTTGAACTGGAAAAGATTCCAAGAAAGATCACAAGGATTATGAAATATGTGGAATGGCTTCCATATAAGATATGAGTATGCAGGCTAGGAATTTTCAGCCCTTTAGGGCTCTCCATAGATGTCTTGATTATCATGGAAAAGTGATAGAAATTATTGTATTGTTGTCTTATTTGGTGTTAAGGGTCATCAAGTTAAGCTAGCAGTGACTTACAAAACATACAGAACCAAAGATAGGTGATCCTTCATGTGACGCATAATCAAACTGTGAAACCCCGTCCTTTTTTACAGTGTCTGTTCATTTTTTCAAAAAGCAACTAAAGAGATGCATGGAAGAAATAGCCCTGGATAGATTTTTTAATATGCAGAACAACTTATTGACAGAGGCTAAGAAAGCGTTCTGGAGCAAGCAGATCACCACGTTTGCCCCGTTTTTCTCTTCTTTAAGCAACTGCTATTAGACCTTGTCAGATGGGGTACTGAGACGGATCTTTGGCCTTGACGCAGTGTGAGACTCTTCTCCTGACCTGTTTTTTTTCCCTTGGTGCCAAAGGGCAACTCTGCTCTTACGCTCTCACTTTAGAATAGTACATTTCAAGGGAACCATGTGTAATGTTTTTTGTGTAAGTTATGCCACTTTAAAAGCAGTAGAAATTAACCAAAAGAAGAAATTTGTTTGGGATGAGAAGCCACCAGAAGAATTACACTACTGTCTAGCTATAACAGTGTGTGTGTTTTAAAGAATAAATAAGTAAGTATATATATATATATAAAAAAAAATACAACTATAAAAAAGGAACAATAAATATGTATGCACAAATGTATACAGACTTGTGTGTGTGTGCATAGGTATACATTGGCAAATACTGTGTAGATAAATCTTTCCTCTCCAAGTAATTTAACTGAAATGAACCTACTTGTTTATCACATTACTTCTCCCTAAGAAAGAATGGCTAATCCAAAATAACGTTCATGCACAAATCTTTGGTTTTGTGATGTCTACTCATGCACACAGGATTGGCATTTGATTCAAATTTGGCCTAAGATTCATTCAGAAAGTAGTTTTCAGCAGAAAGACGCCCTCTTTACATCAAAGCAGGGGTTCACGAGCGATTTGGGAGTGGCTCGTGGCCTACTGCTGATACACGATGCCCACTCACTTCTTTGCACTTTGTTTATTCTGATCATTGCAGACATCGAGTGCAGGGTGGCGTCATGCTTCTTGGTTGATGTGTGCACAGAGGTTGGGAGTAGCAGTGTTTTAATATGGTGGTAGAATAATAATTTTGATGCACTTGGAAAAATATGTAAGCATCATTCCCACCCCTGCCTGAGTAACGCAGGATACCGTGACTCTCTGTGCCACAATTTTGTGATCACAGTCTTGCACTTTTCAAGCTGACCAAGAGGTACCAGGTAAAAGGGATTGGAGAAAAATAGAGAGCTCTTAATGTGTGAGACAGATGACCAGTGTGAGGGAGGAATCATCATGTTAGAGGCACGATTATTACAGAAAGTGACAGGAGAAAGATTAATAAGAAAATCTAAGTGGAAATAAAACTACAGGGAGAAATGGTATGGAGCAAAGCTGAGGTAAAAGAGATTTTGAAACTATGTTGAAGAAGGCAAAGTCATTAATGGTAGAAAATTCTTCAGATAGCCAACAGTTCCTGCTTTGACAGTTCCTGGTCCCTACAGACTGAAGCCTTTGCTGGTGGTATAGTTTGCGTATTGAGAAGGGCAAGCAACCCGCATTGGACTCTCCTTAGGTTGCTACAGGAGCAATCCAGCGGTACTTTTTTTCCTGCTGTAGGCTATTTTATTTACACTAGCTGTATGTATATCAAATATTAATATCCTTTTTGAAAGATCTAAAAATCCCTTTGAAATCGCCCTTTCAGATGTTAACTAGGTACTGCCCTTCTTATTTTGGAATCAAAACTCTTGCTCACTGATTTAACTGATACAGCTACATGTGTTGGTTTACTAAAGGTGTCAGGAATGATCTGTACCCAACTAATTCTAATTTGATAGTTTTCCCAAATGTGGACTTGGAATCTCATATTATGCAATTTAAATACTAGACTATATGGATTATAGTCAGATGTTCAATGACCACAGAGGTGATTGCTTTTGTCTTGCAGCTAATGTCTTGTGGCCTGCTAGAAACACTGAAGTTCAGTGTTCTAGAGCTCCAAGAACACTTGGATACCTATAATGTCAAAAGAGAGGCAGCAGAACAGGTGAGTCTCTTATATTTCAAAACAAAAAATATTCTATCAACACAGGTATCTAAAAGTAAACTGTGGGGAAAAAAATCTGAAATAAAATCCTGTTTCCTTTTCTTACGACTATTCTATGTGTATAATCTGAACCTGAGGTTTTTCTTATGTGTAATTCATTTTTGTTGCATGTATTTCTGAAATTGACTTTGAATGTATAACATTGCAGCAATGCAGTAGTGTTGGGAAAAGCACATTCCTAATTTAAAAATCCTCTTTTAAAAACATTCAAATCTTTTTAACAGGAGTATCAATAAATCATGCTATTTTTTTTCTTTATAAACGTTCTGGCTTATTTTATTAGACTGGAAGGGTGGGTTTCACCTCCAGATAAAGACATTTTACAGATAACTATCTATATGTGAATTAAGTGCCTTAGCACCCATAGTATTCAAGGATCAAGTCAATACAATAAAAGAAATCAAGAAATCAATCCATTTTATCCTAATATAGATACTGACTTTTTCCTCAGCTGAATAGGTCTTTAGACTTCTTTTTGCTGATTGGATCTCCATTGACTATAATAGGGGCCTAAACAGCTGTGTCATACATAGACATAAGTTTAGGTGTCTCATCCTGCAGCTGGATCCCATTGAGGTTGACGTTCATGTCAGTTATTTAAAATAATACGGTTTAGTTTTCAAGGTGTATGTTAGTGGTTATATCTATTTTGCAAAGAAACAAAAAGTTTAAAAGTTTAAAATTTCTGTAGCAAGGGTCTGTATATTTGTTTTTGTGAAGTTCAGGAAGGAAGATATTAAATTCAGAAAACTGAGACAGGTGTGCTTTCTATTTCAAGAGCCAAAAGAAAACATGGATCTACGATCGGTTTTACAGGTACAGGGAGAGAGAGAGAATATATGGGGCTTTTGTTGGAGAAAGAAAATGATTCCTAGGAAAATTAAACATGCATTTGAAGGAATTTTTTACTGATCTCAACAGCCTTGAGGCCGTGACAATGGCCACATAAGCAAGTTTGAGCGATGCGAAACAGAACCAGAATTCAAGCCATCTTGGCAGAGCTGTATTTTGCAGCACAAGTGGCTCCATGTTTCTTGATCATGCTGAGTTTATTAGGAAATGATGGCCTCTGCCTTGCAAAGATTGCTGACAGCTCATTTGTTGAATAGAACAGGCATCTACTTTTTTTGTGGAAAGGATCTCAAAAGAAACAGTTTCCTCAAAACCAATGCTAAAGTATGCCACATGGCACTCTTAATGTAGATAAACTGTTTTGAGGATCCAAGCCAGCATTTCTGCTAAAGAGTTGCTGCATTTTTTGCCCTGCTCTGTGGTAATAGCAATTTATTTGTAAACTAACTCAGGAGGTCTAATATAATGAGCTATATTTTGCCATTTAGGCTTAATCAGAAACAAAGTGCTTATCTAACGATTAAGATTACCTTACTCAATGTAATATTTAATGGCTGACAATCTCCGATGCATAATGCTGTCATCACTCCTGTGGGAAAATAATGTATTTTATTCCTCATTTTAGAGAGCAACACTGAGGCACAGAGAGGCTAACTGATTTGCCCCAGGGTCAGACAGGAAGATTTGAGGCAGGGTAGAGAGGAACTTGGGGGTGGGGGTGTTGGGGGGGTGGGAGGGGTATCATAGCAATAACAAATGGTATTGTTTGGTTGATTTGTCAGAGTTAAAGTTCTTGTCCCTTTAAGATGGCCATGAAATCACTTAATGTATTTTTAGCTAATATTACACTGCCATGTATCGTATCAACATAAAATCCATGCTGGATATTAAGAGCTTGTTTGTATTTTACTTAATAGAGGAATACGGATATCAGTTTGATGGCCTCTGTCATTATATCATAGTGAAGGAGGGTTGTTTTTCTGTAGTGCAGCTGTCAAAAGGGTGTCCAGTAACATGTTTCTGTGGTCAGCCTGTCTTCTGCCACAGGATTTGTGAGTGACTGGAAGAGGAACAAGGCTCACAGGATGAAAGGAATTGTTCAGAAATAACTGAATTTTTATTTAATTATTTATAAATAGAAAGAAACTGTACCGAGGAGGAAGAAATTCATAGCTTTGATCAGTCATTTCTGACTTTTGATAGCATGTCATTTAGCTAATGTAGTGCATTATTTAAGTATTTATTTAGCAGGTTAATTTAGAAGTAGTGTCTAATTATCTCAGAGAATTTATTTTTCTAAGACTTTTTTAAAAGCATTTCTTCAGCTGTTGGTCCTCAATGGGGTTTTTTTTCTATTGGTGTATTATATACTGTATGTAGGCTAAGAATCTCACAAAGCTACTTCTCAGATCTGTTTCATCGGTTTTCTTACTCTGTCCTATTAAACAGAATATAGGGAATGACTGAAAGAGACTTTCTCAAGTCAAATCTGAATTTCTGTTATTGCAGGCAATTGTGCTATGTAACCTATTCAATCTGAAAGTATTAAGGCAAAACACATAATGAGCTTATTGCAGATCCTTGCTTTTTTTCATAGAAACACGCAGAAAAATGATCAAACTAAGCTGGTTGGGCTATTGTTTAATAAAGTTGATATAATAGATTAATTAACAGATATTTAAATACAATTTGCATGTTAATCTGGTATCCTCTAGAATCAACCACTGGAAAATTCTGTACATTAAGTTCTTTAATGAAAAACTTGTTGAAAGTTTACCCTAATAGATGATGTTTGTCACTATCAGTGCTGTGTGTTGTACTGGCATCCACGTGAATCAAATTTTAAAAGTAAGAGGCTTGGGCTGCAGTTGCTTGAAACTCTTACCTATGCACTGTTATGAGAGAGAGAAAGATACCTATAGTATAGGGGTGGTTTGGGATGTCTGCTTTGGGGTTAATCTGGCAAACAAACCTGCGCTATGACCAAGACAAACCACAGACTTCTCCGTATTACGCTTTCAGTAATGCTTTTCACCTTGTATCTTTGTAGGAGATAGATGGGGAAAACATAAATTGATGTAAAGCAAACATATAAAGATGATTATTTTGTCACACAATCTACTGCTGTTCCCAAAAAGAAAATTCAGGTCCTTCTACCATGCTGAACATATACTATGTAAAATTTTTTAGCAAATTGATTTTGTCACCTTTTTGGAGCTACTGTTCTATTTCCTTGCAAGGAAACTGCTTTGACTTCATGTGTGTATTAGGGACAAAGATACTGAATCAGATAAATGTAATGGAAAACATAAGGTTATATGTGTATCGTAACATTCTAGACACACCCTTTATTCAGATTTTAAAGAGATCTTAAAAGGGTAGTGTCTGAAAATAAACACTGGTTTCCCAATTGCTGGTGCTGTTTGTTCCTGTGCAAACCTATTCCATTGTTACTGATGGATGCTGTCAGATAAAAAGAAAAATGAGATTTGCTGTGTATGTTGGTATCCATGTCACTAATTGAAACTGACACCACGGTGTTTAGAGAATTCCATTTCTCCTCTTGATAAGCACACAGGCCTAGTTAATTCACTAAGTAACCTTTATTAAATTGAGCAGATGGGAAATCACTTTTTTCTTTTTCTTGCATCAGACAAAGGTTAGAAAAAGGTCACTAAGATTTCCTGTGAGACTCAAGGTATCAAGCACACAGTATGCTAAATTATTCTTCCGTGAATGTATACAGCCTGTTCTTCATTTCAGAAGAAAATCTGCACTTTATCTCAACGTGACGCATTCCCATTTCAGTAATACCTGAATCACCTTCATGCTTGCAGTTGTTTGCACTGTACAGAAAAATATGCTGGGCACTGTGTCGATGAGATGACCAGGTCATATTGTCCAATAAGATCGTATTTGATTCTGCAAATGCTTTATATTAACACTTTTAAATTTGCATGGTTGGTTAAAGCTAGAAGAAATTACTCACTGAAATTAATAAACTTGTTGTCTGCTATAGGAACTGGGGTTAAATACAGCCCTGTATTCATGAAAGGGAGTAGAATCTGCATGTTTGTGTTGTGTAATGTGAGAATACTTCATCTTCCTGGCTTGTATGAACTGGAGATGCTAAACTGCCATTGAAGAATTTTTTTTTTTTCTTTCCATCCAGTAAACCTGCACTTGCATCCAGTTACACAGGAGAGCTCTATTTCCTTCTGTTTCTAAAGTAGTCCCAAGAAATGTAACAGGCTTATTCTTTATTTGAATTAATGCTCTATTTTAAATGCTGAGAAATTATGTTGGTGTAAACCTTGTGCAGCAAGTAAAGAGAAAATATGATCTCATTTAATGAAAGGGATCTTTCTGCCTCCACCCTCCCACACGTCTCACTATAACAGTACCCAAATTCAATCACAGATTAGTATTTATGCTAAAGTATATTGTCCCCATTGGGGGTAATGAAGGCTACAGGAAATTTACAATGGAAGGGACATGATAAAAACTATGAAGTGATATATCAGAGTGGAAATCATTAGTGGAAGCAACACTGGTAAACAGTTGATTTCATATCACAATTTCTTACATAATCTGAGAATGTGCAAGACTTGAAGTGTCTTATGTGGTTTTAGCACAGTCTTCATTTTGCTCTGTTCCAGAAGATGTTTAATCTTGTTTGTATTTATTTTGTAGTGGCTAGAAGACTGCAAAAGAACATTCGGTAGTGATGATGGTATTCATGGCACTAACACAGATGCCCAGGTACGTGTATGTCATTTGAGAGTCTCTGGATATGAGATTAAAAAACATCTATTGCATAAAAAATCCAGTATTTGCAGAGAGATTAAAAATGTATGAAAAGCTTTTCATTTCAGTTATCATCCTGTCTTTTGGAAACTCAAGATTCTTATGAAGTAGTGGTCTAATAAAAAAGGCTCTTTTTAATAAAAGTTGGCAACCTGTCTTGGGTTCTAAACTTAATAACACTGAGTAGATAAGCAGAGTAGATACCATCTGTGTACCAGCAAGTCTGCTTTTCTGCAGCTGTTTCCAGAAGAAAAAAGAATTAGCATTTTGCTTATATGCTCAGATAAACTGTCTAGCCAAAAACCTCTACAGAATTTAATATAATTAGTACTATAAAAATACATATGACCTTTCTGGAGCCATTATTTGGGTGGGAAGGAACAGGGAGTAAAGTAGCAGTATGGCAAAAATTTCATGAAACACTTCTGTCAAAATACCATCTAACAACAACAGGTGAAATAACCTATTAATATTAGTTCAATATTTTGTATGTACTTGCATGGCAGTCATCCATGTTTAATATTACTAATTGCTATAGTGATAGCTTTTTCCCAATAGACTAGGACTTTTTTTTTTTTTTTTAAACAATAGCTGCATAATGTTGACACTGTAGATAGAAAAGCAAATCCAAAAACTATCATTAATAGGTACAAGGAATCTGCCATCTAGAGTCCTGTAATAAGAACAGTGAAAGATGTAAGAAAGTAGAATTGCAGGTAGCAGATGAACTTACCTTTTCACAGTGACTTTTTGACAAAGATCCCACATCCAAGCTGAAAAAGGAGAAATTTTACTCCTTTTCTTCAATCGAACTCTATTCATTGATGCACTTGGTCATGTTTCTGCTGCTGAAAATGTAGTGTTCAGTAACAGAAATACCTACGGTGTGCATGGACTATTTCTTCTTTTATACAGTTTTCATTTGC
This sequence comes from Sagittarius serpentarius, assembly GCA_034782735.1. Classification (NCBI taxonomy): domain Eukaryota; kingdom Metazoa; phylum Chordata; class Aves; order Accipitriformes; family Sagittariidae; genus Sagittarius; species Sagittarius serpentarius. The sequence goes on from JAVKLA010000053.1 coordinate 18,562,011, forward strand.
TGTCATATATATATGTATTTTTTTAAATTCAGTCACAAAATGCACCTGAATTTTTAAAGTAGTGCAACACGTGGTAATATACTGTTGATTTTTATACTGCATCGAAGCTGCACTTTTAAAAAAAAATTTCACATGGATAGGCATAGGTAGTACAGCAAAATTTGCTACCATTTGCACGGATTTTTGCTTTGCCTATGAACACAACATTTAGCACATTTTATGCTTTGTTTACATCTTTGTATACTGACTGGTACGTGTTTAGAAATATGTAACAACACTTACTATTAAAATACAGTAGATGTTCTATACACCAATAAAAAAGCATTTATGTATTTCAGTCCGTATTTAGAATGCTGTTTATATACACCAAGAAACTGTTCTAACATTTAACTCTTAGAACGTGACTGTTCTTACTGTGAAGGTAAATGTTACTATTTCCATGTATAGCTGAGGAAACTTAAGAAAGGAGGAAAAGCCACATGCAGGCTTTCATTTAGCCAGTACAGAGAGAATCCAGGATTCCGAGTGAGTCAGTTCTGTCTGTTCTTCCCCGTTTTTGCAGGGTTTGAAGGTAGCCTCTGAAAAGGAGTTATGTGACCGTTCACACTAGTTATTTGTGGGGACCTGTTTTGATTTTGGTTTTCAATCCTAGCCTGCAAGGCATGCTTGCAATTTTTTCTTTATGTGCTCCTTGCACTTGCAGGTTCAGTTGAAATCATTTTGTTATATAGGATCCATTGAGAAGGCAGAGTCCTATTATCCTGCTTCATAAATATAAACAATTTTCAGAAGTTCTAAATTTATTCACAGAAGCTTAGAGTGACTTGAAGGAGACTGAGAAGTTACCAAGTGTAAGGTCATTGATTTAAAAGTCCTTGTAAGTAGAATGCGGGGCTGATAAGTCTGTCCAGTCAACCAGTTAAGGCTAAAAATACGTAAGTGTTGTCTTGCTCAGGAAAACAGAGCTGCTTCATTCAACAGATATTTTTCATTCACTAACACAAATAAGATTTTCTTACTAATTTTTAGCACTGTGGTCAATACAGCCAAGGAATAGTGAGATGAAGTCTGTTCAAGCTCATGCATTGCCAGCAGACTGGCAAGTAAATCTAATTATTGGATTTTTGCTATTAGTACTTACACGCAGGCCTGAAAGAATGCATCTGGACTCTGGCTAGACTGTTTGTACAGAACTGGCAGGTAGAAAAATCAGGCTGTTCCTCAAGTGAGCAAGTATGTGAAAGACACTGAAGCAGTACAAAGCCGTTTTTAAAGGAAAACCTCTCTGAATTTTTATAATAGCTATCAAGGAGTGACTTTGGGGAGAGGGATTATTTATGGTTTACAGTAATAATGAGACTTGGCTTAAAGAACACTGGAACTCAATGACTAAAAATATTAAATAATTGACCCTGCCATTTCTCAAAGTCTGATTCTCTGTGCTTCATTAAAGTGAGTCATAGAATTCCTGTTGACTTTGGCAGTTCAAGATCTTGACGTCTTCGCAGTGTTCTGTGCATTAGAAGTTTTTGCTTATATAATAATTGTGCTATGTATATGATAGCACAGACTACAGAATGCAAACATGCAATGTTTATAGTCTGTTAAGCACATCATGTTTAACTTGCTATACACCACGTGTACAACTATGTGCTTAGTAAAGCTCAACTGCTTCTGTCTGCTGGAATCAGACATTGGTTGCATCTTTAGGTTTACCATGACCATTGTACTTGCTTAAATGCTATCAATATGCTTAGCGCTGTACAAAGCACAGAAGTGAAGTTCCTCTCCCTAGTCTAACAAATTTATTTTCTGATGATTTCTCTCCCTGTCCCTCTTTCCCAGATGTTTTTCTGAAATAGCTTGTAAAAACCAAGTGCATTTAAGTTCCAGAAATTTCACAATGAGGTGCTGAGAATTGAGTTTAGCAAAACCAAGAATTTTCTTAACAGATTCAAAACCCACATTAACATTACATCTCAAATTTTAAAAGGCATTCTTTTTGCTTAAACTATAGTGGTACAGAATAGTAAGAAGCATTGTACAGATGTTCACACCCAAGTGTCTTGATTTTGATTTCCTTAAATTTGCATATCTTTAAGACTACACAATGTATAAAGACCAGAGAGGGTTGTAAGTGAAGTATGTTACTCCTTGTGGGACAACAAAGCCAATGCTATCTATCATTAGTTATAGCAGCAAGTAATTTCACTTCAAATTCAGCCCATTATTTTTTTTCCACTCAGGGCGTATTTGGAGCATGTTACTTATATTTCTTCCTCCATTTTACCTGGGACATCTTTTACCCTAATTAAAATTGTTTCCTACACTAATTCTTGATCTTTTTTTCTTTCTTTGTATTCTTGTGACCTGCTCATCTTCTTGCTTAGCAAATGGAAATTCTAGCAGTAAGTGATGGTTCTTGATTTATCAAATACTTAACCATGCCGGTCACCAAACTGGTTGCCATCTGTCTCATTTATTTGTGACATAGTGATGTCTTGTCATAGACTATTACAAAAATGCTGTGTGCTTCAATTTTGCATCATCTAACCCACTGAACTGTTGGCCCTTTGTAGATAATAGGATCCTGTAGTTAGTAGAACGTTATAGAGGATTATTCCATTAGCACTAACTTTTATGTCTGTATGTAAAGTAGTATTAACACTGTCTCCACTTTGACTACTGGTTTAGATGCATAAAAATGGAAGCAAGACAGTGCAGAAGTTAATGCTACTGTTTCATTTCATTAAGAATATATCACATGGTATTTTCTAAAATAGAATCAGAGCTACCTTTTATAAAAAAGGAAACTTTATTCTTGCCTCCAAGAATGGAATTATTCTCCTCTTACTCCATCAGGCAGTTGTAAGCTAAGGGCCAGGTTATATACTGTGCTTACATATTTATATTAATGGTTATGAAAGATTCCATACTTACAGACCACAACTGCTTCTTTTGAATATTAGATCTTGAATTTAAAACAGTAAAATATCAACAATAAAAGTAAGTGATCTATGAAACTCGCTGTCCTGGAACATGACATTTCAAAACGCCTTTTGAATCACTTCACATCCCACCCCACCCCCCTTCTTGGAAATGTAACTTACTAGAGTAAGCTTTAAACCTATGTGAAAGAGTCTACCTGTAAATCTAGAACTGAATGAAGCTTTCACCTGCTTTTCATGAGCTTCCTGCTACGTTAGCTTCTAAAGCTTTTTGGCATTTTCTTCCGTAATGAAGTAACTAATTTTGCACATTCTGTACCAAAGAAGTTGTCATTTATTGTCTCCTGTACTGGATAGTAGATGTTTTGCTCTTCCTGAATACAATAATGTTGTTTACATTTGCAGGAGCTGGAGTTGTGTCGGAGGTTATACAAGTTGCATTTCCAGTTGCTGCTTCTGTTCCAAGCCTATTGCAAACTCATCAGCCAAGTAAAAACAATCAAAAAAGAAGCAGAGGTAATGAAAACCATGCTATTTAGCTACTAATTGTTGACATTTTAAAGCCAAACCATTTAAAATACGTTTTGATAACATTTTCATCAGTGGTACATCTTTTTAGAAACTGAAGGAGGGTACCAGCTGTTTTAGAGCCAATTAATAAAAGATTTAAGTAGAGCTTGCAAGAATTTTCTGAGATGTTCAATTATCTGTGTTGATTTTTGTACAGCTTGAAAGCTCTTAAATAGACAGGAATGCGGGGAGTCCAGTGACGAGGATTTAAAATATTTCAGTAGCACTCCTGGTGTATTCTAATCAAGCTACAATCAAGGCACATCACAGAACTCTGTTGATTGGAGTTGATGAAGCCCCTTTCCATTACCCCAGTGTTTCCTATTGCAAACACCGTCACTTGCTACCAGCTGATTTATATAACTGTGTCACTTCAGCCACCGTGCAATTACTCCGCAACCTTAGTCCCCATCCTAAGTGCAGTTAGTAATGCGTTCTAGACATCTTATGCCTGACTTTTTTTTTTGTACTAACTTTAGAAGTAGAATATGTCCTTCAGCTGTGCCCGTGTGGTACATACATGATGTTAATTGCGTTACACTGTTGATAATGTCTTCTGAAAGTTCTTCCCTGGGCCTGTAATGCAATAAATAGAGGTAGCAGGAAAAAAAATAGGGCTGGTCTTGCTTGATATAGCAGGGAGGAAAGTGAAAAAGCGGGGTAAAAGTCTTTGGGTTTTGAGTAGCTTAGGGAAAAACTATGCACGTTCCTTGCTTAGGTTTCCAGATATTTGTAGAGGCTGCAAACACGTGAGTTCATTTCTGCCTGGAGAACATTGTGGAAGGTTGGCATCACACGAGTCCCACTTCTTGCCTAAGTTAGTCAGATGCAGAATCGTATTCTGAGTGATGGCCTTGTACTTTTACTCATACATTGGAGCTAAAGCGGAAGATAGTGTTGTATACACTGGCTGCACTACAGTTACTCTGCTGGGTTACCAGTCCAGATTTTTTCTTCATATTTAAGTTGTCGGTGTAATAACACAATTACTGCTGTACTTTTCCAAAGTGTTTAATACGTCTAGTCAGTTTAATTGTTATTAAGTGATGTAGGGAGAAAAGAAATGTATTTTTTGAAACAAATTTTAAAAGAACTAAGCAAGATGGAAGCTTAATCAGGGGAAAGCCCAAATACCTGACATGCTTCAGGTTATACTCCAGGTATACTTCAACAACTACAGAAATACTTGGATGTACTTTTTCTGCCTCTCATATTTTTCCTCCTCTTTGCAATCACAAGTAAGTCGGATCTGCAAGAAGTTAATTTGGCTGAAAATACATTTAAACTAGAAAAGGTAACTCTTGTGTTTGTTTCAGGTCATAAACATGTCTGAAGAACTTGCTCTTTTGGAGAGCTGTCTGAAGGAGGCTGAGGCTGCGTCTGACAGCGGTATCGAAGAAATTGAAATTGCAGAGGCTTCCCAAGCTAGCACAGAAACAGCTATTCACTCTCTCATTGAAACCCTGAGAAACAAGGAGTTTGTGTCAGCTGTAGCACAGGTCAAGGCTTTCAGGTAAGTGCTTAAGGATTGCTTTTAGACCCGAGTTTGCTAATGGGCCTTTTTAATTTAAAGACAGGGATAGGCACTATTCCAAGGTTTTTTAGCTCTCGCTAGATGTCCTTATTGAAAAGGACAAGCACTGTTGCTTCATTACAGCTTGTTCATGTGCATTTTGCAATTTAAAAAAAAACAGTTCTAGTAGTACTTGATCTTTAGAATTTATCTCTGAGAAAATGATACCGTTAGCTATCAGGAATCTACGGAAGAAATATTTCTCTTGCTTTTTCCTATGTCTTCTGTTCAAATGTCTGTCTAAAGAAGAAGAATACTGAAACATTTAAATTCGTTTTTGTTAATGTTTAAATCCAAATTGTGTGTTTACAGATCTATTTGGCCCCATGACATCTTTGGCAGTTCTGAAGATGACCCAGTTCAAACATTGCTGCACATATATTTCCGTCATCAGACGCTTGGTCAAACTGGTAGCTTTGCAGTAGTAGGCTCCAACCAAGATATGTCTGAGGCCAGCTCAAAGCTGATGGAACTTAATCTAGAAATTCGAGAGTCTCTACGCATGGTGCAATCCTATCAGCTTCTAGGGAAAATCAAACCAGGAATAAATCTCGTGAGCACTGGATTCTGAGTAGCTGTCATTTAGAAAAGAACTGATGATGAAGATGCTTCAGACTATTATTGAGCACCTTTCATAAAAAAAAACCAAAAACAACAACAAAAAAAACCCACACAAAACAAAACCACCACCTCCGGCAATCCTGACAACCAACGCAGTTTCATCACAGCAAGAAATTGTTTCATCAAAAGTAGAAGTCTGAAGATTGAAGTGAACATCTTACTTGACTGCTCTTTCTACACAGTAGCTGTGTGGCAGTAGTATTTTTTTATTAAATTTATGTATAAAAACTACATGAAAGGAAAAGGGCTTAAATGTAATGCATACATGTGCATTATTTTCTGTTGTAACAGAACTATAAATGGTGTTTGCAGCAACAGCCTCTAAAGGTTGAATCTTTATCGCAGGTGGGATGAGGCTAAAATCAAGGCTGGTTCATTTTGGCTGAAGACCTGCAAGGCTTCCTGGCTCTCCAGCAGTAGTAGATAGAACCATCAACTAATGCCTAATGAGACACTTTGCAAAGTCATGAAGAATGTGCGGTCAAACAGGAGCAGAACGACTTACGACTGCAAAAACCATTGACTTCTCAATGTTTTATTTGCTTTTGTTGTCTGTAACAAGGAAATGGATGTGTGTGAGTTAGAATGTATGGCTATGTGACAGGTGTTTTTTGAAGGTATGGATGATTGTTAAATAAGGTCTCAGAGCATGCTTAAAAGAGCTGCAAGATTATTTTTGAAGAAATTTTATTTTATTAGATCTAATCCTCATAGTGTGTAAATGTTAGGACATTTAATAATATTTTAAACTGGGATTTCCCAGTGTTTCTAAAAGAAATAATATATCTGTTAACTTTATTGGAATGCTGCTCAGTTCTCTGATCAGTGCTTATGTTACAAATATTGATAACAACTAACCAAAAAGTAGCTGCCTGCAGAGACTTTAAAATGTATATTAAAGATATATGCTGCCCATCAGCAATTCTCATTAGAAGTTAACTTATTTTATTCTGTATATATTCTAGAAACTGTATAGTGCAAAACCAGTATTTTTCTTGTAAATTTGTGCAATGCACTGTTAAGACAGTAGGTGTATAAAGCTATGAGGGAAAGGGGGGGGTTCTCCCTATCAGTAGTCATATACATTACTTGCAGTCTGAGTAATCTGCAGGGTTCAAAGAGTTCAAATGCACGTATATGCATCTTCATGACTCAAGCCTAAGGAATTGGGACTATATAGAAAAAAAAAAAAAAAAAAGACTGACTACCCAAACATGCAAACAGGCAATATACTCATAGTTCAGTGTCAAAGTCTGTAGCATAAAACAAACTGGATTCTGTTGAAACCAATAGCATTTTGTAAAAAACAAAACAAAAAAAAAAAAAAGAAAAAAAGAATGTAGTCCCATGATTCCTGTGATTTGAAAGGAACACCCAGTATTTTTATATCTATCTCTTACCCACTGTGATTTTTTTTTTAATGGGCTCTAATTCCAGAGTTTAGAATGTAGAATTGAAATTCTTAGCTCTGCCTTTTTTGGGGGAATTGGACCCCACTAGAAATGTAATTATGCTGAAATGCATTAATTGAAGGCACTGTGCACGCTGTTGGACTGCTGACAGTAGTTATGTTATCCTAACAAGCTCTGTAACTGGTCAAGGCACATCCATAGTCACTGTATTTTTTTCCCTGTCCCTGATAAAATTGAATTATTTTGATGGTTTTGTGGTACTGTAGATGGTGTTCTTCTTATTTAATAAGTATTTACAGGGGAGAAGTAGTTTTATTTAGTGGTGCATTACACTCTTATTTACATCATCTTTTACCAGCTTTTTTTGTAAAAATAAAAAATTGTATCTGTTATTTTGTGTGTTTTTACAAGCTAGAGTTTAAATAGTTTAGCTAAACAGACTAAACACTGACAGTAGAGGCCTGGGTGCCCTGACATCATGTTTTTTCCTTTTATGTGCTGTCAATGCAACAGCATTTTCCTAGGCATCTTCTGAAGCTGTTAAAGGATTTCTCATGCAACTCAAATCTGAATTTATATACATAATTCCTTGTTAAACATCTCCCTCCATTTACAATGACTACTGGAACTTGCCCTATGGAGCAGAATCACACTAGCTGACTGCTTTAACTTTGTGACGCATTCCCAAAATTACTCACTCATTCTCAACTACTGCAGAAGCCATTACCCTACGTCACCTGGTGCCAGGTGTGTGCCAAATCTGAAGCTATGGTCTAGAAACAAACAAAACATCAGGCATCTTCTGTAAGATGCAGCAGGTACGGCACTGACTGAGCTAACATGCAAAAGAATCTCTTCATGAAAAAGCTGCACAGAGCACATTCGAGGTACCTTTCAAGAACTGGCAGCATGAAGGCTGTTCCTTTCTCCTTTGCATAATCACATAGGTCACGAGTAGCTTTCCATCTGTCTTCTGAGTCTAGCAACCAGTGCCCATGATAGGCAGTGTATGCTGTCAAGGACATGACAGAGCAGCGAAGTGGAAGAGGATACAGAGCAGTAAAAGCACCGAGTATTTATTTATGCAAGAGGACTGACATGTAGAGCTACTGCAGAACTGAGGAATGCTACAGGACGAAGGAAAGCATGTTTAATATTGCTGCCCACTACACTCCACTCCTCAAAACCTTGCAGTAGCTGATGAAAGCAGGGGCGGCTCTTTGCCACTACCTGCCCCTTGGAGCCTTCATCAACTGCTTGTTTGGACCAGTTGCTGTTGAAGCATGCCATGCACTTCAGAGGGCCTAGGCCAGTCCTACATCTTGCCAAACAAGCAACTACTGCTTTGACTGTAGTTAGTGGGGATGACAACTCTTAAGTCATACTATATTTCACTTTGGGCTATTACTGGTAATAATAGTGTAAGAGTTACCACATTCACAGCAAGTAATCCTCAAAGCAGTGCTTGCCAGGACATCTGTATAAATAGAAAGCACTTGACTGCTCATATTGCTGTGAGGTGCCATATGACTTCATAGTGACAGGGCACAGAGCTTCGGTTCTCAAACTCACTACCAAGGTGCACAGACTCATCGCAGTCGGTCTCCCATGCTGCATCCATCAGGAACAGACTACAGCTGTTAGAATGGGGAAGGCAAACAGGAAAACATATTGAAGAACATCCTTAGAGGGAAATATGCTTGGAAATAAAGGCATCCCAGACCACAAGCTGACACAGACTATGGGTAGACAGCTGCAGAGGGGGGCCCTCAACTGTTCTTCCTCAAGCTGGAGACTTGCCACTGCTCATTACTCTAACTACAGGTGAGTGCAAGGCACATGCATCTACAACAGAAAAAACTGCCCAGCTGCAGTTGCACTTTTCAAGTCAAGGAGGGCAAGGATGGAACTTACTGTCAAAGTCTTTGGATGAGGTGGTAAAGCAAGGGGAATTTCCTTTTACTGTAATATAAAGGAAAAGGCTTCAGGTAGAAGCATGAAATAAAACCAGTAGCCCATTCTGGGGGTGGTAGGTGTACGCCTCATGCTGCTACAATAATGACTGGAGCAAGAGTAAATAAAATTACTTGGCAATAAATTGGTGCTGAGGTATTAAGCCTTAGTTACTGCAGCAAGTTCAAGGGGCACATTAAAATAAAGCAGGAACCTACAGCAAGATGAGTTAAGCCTACAGAATTAATGCTCAATGCCTTTCTAAATGGACGTTTGTTGGTACAAAGGACAACGTTTGCCCACCCTGCCATACGCTAGCTTCCATTTAGAGATGCAAGACCACCTGGCAAAGAAGCTGTTATACAGCATGGGCTCAGACTGGTTCCCCCTTTGTAATAGAGTGGTCTCAAGTAAGCTGGGTACAGGTGTAGCTTAAGTTCATTACAGCCAAGATAAACCAGTCTTTCCAAACAAAAGCTACCTCAAGAGTTCTGCAAAAGGCTTTATGCATTATTATGCTGAATTTCAAAATTAACAGCTTGGCATTCTCAGAAAAGTATGTTTTCCTTTACGTTTACGCAACTCTTTGGCTACAGGGTAGACTAGTGGGGTGTAGGTTTTACTAGCTTGTGAATCTGCTCAGATGGTGATGCTGTAGTCCTAGAGTCAGCTTGTAACGCTTTGCTGAAGCATGATGTCCCTACAGAGGCCATTACCACTGACAGCACCAATAGGCCCCAGAAAGCGTCATCTGGGAGTAACCATGCTGGTTCTGCCATCGCTACCGAACACTAGAAGTACAATTCCTAGTTGCAAACCCAGCCCCAGAAGGGTGCAGGAGTTTGAGCCTTCCCTGATGTCAGACACCTAAACAGTAACTAGACCAAACGCTTCAAGTGTAAGCCACTAAGTGCGCAGCTCTTGCGCATCATCTGCAGGTACAAGAGGAAGCCAGGCAGGTGCAGTATCATACTTTGAGCCTTTGCAGTGTCACTTCTCTTGATAAGCTTGTGGAAGTAAAGATGGGCAACTCATTTACCAAGAGACCATAGCACCAGTGACCCCCTTCCCCAGCAGTCTGAGAGAACTGTCCCTGAAGATGCACTAGCCACAAGCCTTCTGTGGCTTTAGTCTACAAGACAAGAACACCAGATTAGCCAAATGCAGACCAGCTGTACCAGCAAAGTGACCTGGTTTTTACCTAACATTTCTCAATCATTTTCTAGTGATGATTAACAGGTCCAGGAGATTTTCTACACAGAATAGGAGCGTGCACAGTAAGTGAATACTACTAGGTGTTTTGTTCATGAAGGATTCTTCACTACCTACTGCAGATGTCAATTTGTTGTTAACTTCAAGTGTTTGATTAGTTCAAGGGTAGGAGCAGCAACATCCTTTTGCACCTGAGGTTCTGCAGGGTCCCGAGTCAGTTGCTGCTGAAACCACCACCGAGTTACAAAACACTCTTTGCAGGCTCTCCCCCTATGCAAGCTACAGAAGTTGCAACATGCACCCTCCAAGCCAGGCACAAACCCACCTGATCAGTTGAGTGTGCTTTGCAATACTGTTTTTTATTTGCATGCTTTCCTAGCTACACCTCACCAAGTACCTTCAACAATACCACCATAACCACACACAAAAAAAAAAACAAACCCAAACAACAAAATCTGCTCTACTTGCAGTTTTCTAGAAAAGCCCTAAACAAAGAGAAAACAAAAAACCCCACCCCACTCAGATGATGTATTTGAAACTGAAGGTGCTATCGCAGGAGAGGCGTTTCCCTTTGCACCTCCCGCAGAGGTCCTGGCGGTGCGGCCTTTTGGGATCCACGTGCCGCATCTTCACGGGGCAGGTGCACCTCGTCTGCTTGCAGCGCTGCGGGAGAAGGCGGCGGTCGGCGGGGGCCGGGGCCGGGGCCGGGGCCGGGACCGGGGCAGGCAGGGGATCCCTTACCTGGCAGGTGATGTCCTCCACACGGTACGGGTTGTAGGACTTCTGGCAGGTTCGGCAGAACTGCCGGAAATAGACCTGGGGCGGGGGGGGGAGGGGGGGAGGCCAGGGTCAGCGGGGGCAGGCGGAGGTGGGGGGGGGGGGGGGGCCCGGG
>JAVKLA010000053.1:18585327-18605822 GCA_034782735.1 Sagittarius serpentarius
CATACCGCACTGAAAACACAGCGCTGTACCAGCTACTAGGAAGACAATTAACTCTATCCCAGCCGAAACCAGGACAGCAGGGATCGGGCCAAGCTGGAAACGTCGGGCGGGGTTCACAGCCCAGAACCGAAGTCTGCGGCCTGAACTGCTCGCAGATTCTGTTAAGCTGGCGGCGTCTTGCGTGCTGCCTGGCAGATAACGGGCTTCGGACAGAGCTGTTTAAGATGGGATAGTCGGAGGAGGGAATAAAAAGCCGTCAGCCCTTTATTTCAGGGTGAAAGGATTCAAGAAAAACAAAAGATCGGAACAAACATGTACAAAACGGCCACCCTAAGAGCTCCTTACCCTCTGCCCCGTCCCTGACAATGTCAGAAAGCAAAAGATTAGAAATAGGATTAAATTTATTTTAATGTATTAAATATATAACACTTATTACATATACACTCTTTTTAAACATATAATTTCTAAATAAAATATTTGAAACGTGTATTTTACCCATATATACGTGGGTAACCTAAATGCTGAGTAATGATCGGTCGGAGAGCCCTGCTGCTGAAGTCGGTACAAACCGGGACGGTAAGAGTAGGTACCCAAAGAGGTACGGAAGGTATCAGTGCTCAGCATTGCCCCCCAGGTGTGAGCCGTAATGTGCACTAATCCCAGGCCCAGAAGGGAAGTCCACCCAAACAAACCCTGCCCAAACCCCTCCCGGCAAGGGAGCCCCCTGCAGAACAGGAGCCGGGGATGGACAGGGAGGTAATGGAGTCGCCCCTTCCCGTGGAAATACAGAAACTCCTCACAAAGCAAATTGCTTCAAACTGACACCAAGAAGCCCGAACAAAAACAGGTCTCGAAATGCTAGGTGCTAGGCAAAACCGGCTAGGGAGGGGTTTCTGTCCTTCCCCGTCCCCCAAAGAGTTTGTTATTGAGTGCAAAGAGACAGGACCGTTACGTTATCACGCTCATGTACAGCCGGAGAAGTACTACGTTGAGATCAATGCACCTGCTCGAGGTCACGCTGGACACAGTGGCAGAGCTGCGCACTGGAGACAAGCGCGCTGAGCTCCAGCGGGTACCTTACTCCTTAGGAGTAAGCACGTACAGTGTGATCCCTTCATCAAAAAAAAAAAAAAAAAAAATATCCGTGTCTCTGCAACTGCTAAACACCCACAGAATCAATTTTCATTTGTAGTTTCTTGAAGTATTTGAGCGGTATTGCTGACACCCTCCGTAGGACCTGCCGTAGGCCATGAGCAACCACCTTCAGTCTCTCCAGACCCATACGAACTCCGTTCCCAGAGGGGCTCCGCGGTGAGGACGACTCGCTGCGCTCCTCCAGCAAGCAGCAATAACCGCGCACGGGGATTTCATTGCAAGGGCTTCTTTAAGCCCTTTGATTCGGTGGCACAGCAAAGACCTCCAAGCAATTTTGTCCCTTCAGGCGGAGAGGCTGCCTCACGGCTCATGGCTGCTGCCTGTCCCTGCAGCACGCTGGCACTCACCGTTAGCATCCCGGTCCTTTTCTTTTCAAATTCAAGAGATTTTTTGGCATTCTTCTCAACCTCTACTAGGTAATGAAAGGTATTATCTGAGAACTAAGGGGCAGGTTTTAGAAAGACCTTAAGTAACCAAAAATTCAATTTTAAGGGCATAACGAACAGTAAGCGCCGTTGGGCCGCCAACGAACTGAGCACTAATATACCAAATGCAAATTCCGCTGTCGCTTGTGCGAAAACGCAGGTTGCAGCTGAGCTCTTCCCAGGAGATTCCTTGGCTCGGATGCCCAAATCCAGAAGCCCTGAGAAGCCACGCTCTGCAGAAAAGGAGACTGGCCCATCCTCCCAGTTACAGAGTAGTAACGGCATCAGTTTGCAGTCACTGCTGTTGCCCCAGAGCTGAAGCAGTCCCTGTGCAACGCAGGCTCCTACACTCCCCACCCCCCCCGCCCCCCCCCAGTAATTTCACAGCCGTGCCGGTGGCGGTGGGAGTTGGTGGCTCATTGCTACACTTGGGTTGTTCAGAGGAGCTGCCCTGGAGGGAGGCTGTACTCGAGTGCTGCGTTAACTGCAGGTGGACCTGGCGTGGCGAGGAGAGAGGAGTGTATGTCCTGTGTAACCCACGCCAGCTGTGAGTAGCTCAGTACAAGCCTTTTTACACCCCGCAGTCCTGAGATGACGCTGTGTGGTGCTACACATTTAGTTGAGAAAACCCAGACCAGTGGGAAAAAAACCCTGAAATTTCAGGAGGTTTGTATCCACCTGACAGTGAGCAAAAAGTCTAATGGGGATATTTCAGACTCTGCGGTATGTATGAAAAATAAAAAGTCCTAAATGGTAAAATCTAGATGACAAGATGAAAATATCAACACTGGCATGGGAGCAGTCATTGATAACCTGGGCTGCAGCTTGGCGTCTCTGGGAAAGGTGACATGCAGGAAAGCTAAGCTGAATTTTATCGCTTCTGTTTTAGATAAAGTCACATACCTGTACGAGAGGTGGTTTTTACAGCCAGCTGTGCATGGCTTGGTCGTCCCTCAGCCCGGGGCTTTCCTGGCGTACATGCAGCTGTTGCTAAATTCATTCAGGACATTAGGGACAATTTAGTGTAAGTTCAGGAGGATGTGGTGAATCGAAGCTGAACTAGACCGAACTTTGGACCGAAAAGCACAGAGAAAGCAAGGCCTCCCTCTAGTGTCTAGTCTTCCTTCCCGGGAAGGAAGCGAAGAGAGCAAAAAACAGAAACCCAGCAGTTACAAGAGTAAAAAAAAAAAGGCACCAAAGACAGTAAAATAGGAGGGCTAAAAAGAGTGCGTAAATGGGCTGTAAATGTAACCTACCTGTTGTTTTGAATTTTGAAATGAGATCTCTGGTAGGCAGATTTCAGTGATTTGCTTTGGTAATTAATGTTATTTAATTATCTTCATAATGAGGAGGATGCAGAAGGTGGGAACACACTGATAGAAAGAATCTGCTAACGAAAAAAAAGGTGAGAGATTTTGAGGGGGAGGGCAGCAGAGAAGCATGGCCTGGGCAAGGGGTGGGGGAGAGGGGCTGCGCCGAGGCCCCGCAGAAGGTACGTGGTTTGAGCCCCCGTAACGAGAACCACTTATTTTTCATACTTCAGTTCTACCGTTGAGGCACTCAGCCCAGGGAAAGGAGCCCTAAGCTGACCTGGCACCTCTGTCAAGGTGGGAGAATAAGGCTTAGAAATCGGTAGCGCCTGCTGTGCAGTAGCGAGCCTTCAGCGATAGGTTGCAAGGTGGTTTTTGGACAAGGAGTTTTTCCATTTATTGTTTTTTTCTACTGACGGTGGGCCATTGGGCAGGAAGGCTGGCAGTGATGGCTAGAGTGGGGGCAGGTGCTTGCAGAGGACTGTATTTCACTGCCCTGGGCAAATTTTCGTGTGGAGATAAATCATAAAGGTGAAAAGCCTAGCAAGTATCAATTCACTCCCAGTGTTCTGCTCAGGAGAGCAGAGACTTTGCCAGCCCTTAGCAGAGCCTTGTGTTACTGAAAGCTGCTTTACTGCTGAAGGAGAGGGCTGAGCTGGGCTTGGGTGCTTTACCAGACCCATGCCTTTAAGCAAGGCCCTTTTAATATTCCCACAGTACGTTTGTGTACCAGGGCAATACCATTCATGCGCAGTGGCGCTCAGCCTGTGTGAATGGCAGCACAAATACAGTAACTAAATCTTTGTTGATTTTTTTTTTTTTTTTAATAAAGGGAAAAGACCAATCCCTTGACTCTGACATTTACAACAGACATTATCTGCTCTCTGACATTTGGGATTATATACGGAGGTCGACCAAATTTCTGTTCTGAACTTACCCCACTGTGTCAGACAAGATACGAACTGACTTGCTGACCCTTTTTCTAAATAGCAGTGCACCTGCCCCTCGCTCCCAGCACACGCATTATGAAGACTGGTACTTACTGCAGTGATGAACTGAGCCCCAAGAAAATAAATGAGGCATCCTCGAAAGTGTATGGCAGAGCAGGGAACTGACTGAGGGTCTCTCTCCTATAGCCCAGTCTTGCACCGTAATTAATTTTTTTTGGTTTTTTTGATCCCACAGGTATTCAGAAGGGCTGCGTGCACTGACTGAACAGCACCAGCTCTGCACCAGCAACCTGGGAGGAGAGGCGGGTGATGTTAGCCATGGCTGCTACGGCTGTGCAGCTGCACCCTCCGTAAGGAGTTTCAGGGTAGCGGCCGTGACCCTGCTGCCTGCTCTGCCTGTGCGGGCAGGGGCGTTGTGTGGCTCAGGAGCTGCTGGTTCCCGCCAGCAAGGCTGGGCATGGACGGAGAGGGCTGCTCCGGGCTGCTTGGCCGTCGCCGACACCCAGGATGAGCGTCAGGACAAGGTTTTCATAACTCCTTTGAAGCCAAGTCAGTTGAAGCAGCATTAAGAGCGGTTTTTACATGCCCACGTTAGCCCAGCAGGGAATGGATGAATAGAACAATATAACCTCGCCGTGGGCTCAGTGGCCGGGCGAGTAAATGCAGGGGTCAATGGACGACTGCAGAGCTGAGAAACGCGGGTTTCAGACAGGAGCTGAGGCAGAGCGTGAGGAGCCGGGGGTTTGCCTGATCACCCCCCGCTCCCCTTTTCTCTGAGAGGGGACTCAAAATGGCAGCTTGGGCTTCAATAAAATTTCTAAAGGAGGAGAGTGATGAAGATGTATTTAAGACGGCACAAGATTCTGCTGTCAAGCCGATCTTCGTTAAGACAAACAGTTCTGCTTGGAGAAGAAAGGTGACGTAGTGCTCCTTTCACTCAGCGTGTACCAGGTTCGATCAGCCAGCAGGGCAGCTGGCCTTACCCTCCGCCCCGAACAGGGTGCAAACCAAAGTCCTTGTAATCCAGAGCTTGGTCCAGCATCATTTTCTCCCGCCAGCATTTTGGCACCCACCTGAAGCACAGCGAGAGCAGGAGCAGCTGGGAAATGATAGGGCTGAGTGGAAGGGAGGTAAGGATGTGTCAGGTAACCGAGCTTTTGTAATGACTTGCACAGATTTGTTAGCTGATGATGCCTGAAGGGAAACAAAAAACTTCGGAAGAGTGCCTTGCGACAAAGGTAGGAGACTACTAGGCGTTAAAGTGCAGTGATGCCGGGGTTAGAGCAGGGGGCACCTAGTCCAGCCCAGCAGCCTGTCGCAGGTGTTCACCTGGTTCCCCTCACTGTTGCTGGAGGAATGTGGAGGTAGCGGGGGTCAGGCTTCTTCAGACCACAGGCTGGGGCAGGGGGGGGAATGGTCTGGCTGACAGGGGACCAAGTTGTTTGTACATAGCAGGGCTGTGAAAAGTTGCAATTTTGGCTACTGCCTCAAGAAAATCATGGCAAAGAGAATGGAAAAGAACAGAATAGAAGAATTCATAGTTTGTATTCTGTGTGTTGTGCACAATAACCAGAAGTCAAGTAACACCGGGGGTGGGCCACATGGTCACCTTCTCAGTAAGGCATGTACCACTCATCCCTAATATGCTTATTTCTTGAATCTCACTTGCTGCAGCTGGCAACAGAAGGAAGCTTTCAGGGATAGCTTAAAAGCAGCAAGGAGGGCTGAACACGCTGGGGGAGAAGGCACCACATGATATTCTCTTTTAAGCTTTATCTGTGTAAGGTATTAAAATAATTTCCTAAAAGAAAATGGACTTATATGATTACCTACATTTATGCCGATAATAGGAGCTCAGATTACAACAGAAGTATCTTCTTTTGTTTAGCCTTAGTCATGTAAAAGCTACAGTCCACATTGGTCTCACGTGAGTGCCACGCTGCCTAGAGCATCTCAGGCTTTCCCGCTTTCAGCGCTAGTCTTTTTTTTTTTTTTTTTTTTTTTTTTTTTCCAATTCACTCGTTGCAAGAGGTGTGGACAATGCACCAAGTTGAAAAATCACTTTGCTACCTGTTATTTTAGCTACCTGTTCCTTTAAATCCTGCTGAAGGTCTACAAACTAGTTTAAACACTACAGTTACGTTTTGTGTCCTGCTTAATGTGGTCACAACAGAGCTTATCTTGTCACGGAAAGAGGACGGTGACACACACTACGACTGTGTGAGGTACCAGGGCTGAAAATACTATTATAAAACAAACCTGTGGAAAGTGAGTCGAATGGAAACTGCTCCTTTCAGTTCTTTAACTCTTCAAGCAGAGACCATCTTCTTTCCCGTGAAGTTCTGTGTAAAACGTGGATACTCCAGAGAGCACCCAGCCTCATCTTCCTGAAGCAAGACGCTGACAGATAGACTGCCTGCATGCGTCAGCCTCGTACTACCGACCAGTGCACACGCAAGTCAAGAGCAGGTGTGAGGTTGCTTTGATTTAAAAAAAAAAAAAAACAAACAAAAAACAACAAAGCAGAAACCCCATCATGCCCGTTTTACTTGAAAAGTAAAAATTTAAAAAAAATCTCAAGTTCACTCCTGTTCTTACAGATCAAGAGGGAGAACTAAAGACATATCCCTGTCATATTTGTTTCCCACATTTTTCTCTCAGAAACGTTTTCTCAGAAAAGATTTTACATGATCCAAACTGCATGCTCTGCAGCCACCCCGAGACTTCAGCAGCTTAAGCAGCTTCAACTTTTTGCCCCCTTATGTTCATCGTTTATTTTTCTTCACCAGTGCAACCAGGCTCCTCGAGGGTAACACACTATCGAATAAAACATGACCTAGCGCTTCTACACCAAAACCAAAGGAGCCGTCATACCTTCGCTCAAAGTAAGAGACCTGTAGAAATGGTATTTTGTCTTGAGTCTTGCAATACGATGCTGCTAATTATAAACAATAATTTAATATGGAAGAGTTACAGAAACCTACGAAAAGAGAAGCACAAAAGGCTGTTCATTGCCTGTGATTTTGACGCTGCTCTCTTTTCCTGAAGGGGTGTGGGGCAAATGGTACTTGACCGCAGAACTAAGAAGCGATGAAGGGAGGGGTAGGGGATCACATTTTAGAAGCAGTAGGTGTGAAGCCAGCGCTACATAAGTAGGTCAGCTAACAATGGGGAAACATTTTAATCTACTAGCTTAATTACAAAATAGGGGACTATGCTGGGATAAACAATTAATAGCAAGGCTCATGGGTTAAATTTTGTTAAACAGATTTAATATTCAAGTGGCCACCAAATAGAAGTAAATCTAGCTTAACTTTATTAATACCAAGATAAGAAAAAGATGGCATTTACACTACTATTGGATATGTTGCTTTGTAGCAAAATGCAGATTACAGAAAGTTACCAAGTTCAAAACAAGCTTCTTGCTTGTATGTGACCCAGAAGAAGCTAGATAAAACACATACTTAACAATTCAGAGGCAGCTTACTAGGTATGCTTTCACATTGCTCAGTTTTCTGCATAAATTCCAGAATTTTCAAAATGAAAAACTTGTTTCATGTGGTGGTTTGAAGCGAGCACAAATCCTGTAAGAATAGAACAGCAGCTTGTGTACGTAGAATTGCACAAACAAATCACTCTGGATGAAAATTCAGAATACAGTTTTTCACATAACTCTGAAATTATGCATTGTCCTTCCAGAGCAGAGGCACAACACAAGCCTACCTCGGCCTGTCAACGTAATCACATATTTCACCCAAATACAGCACTGTACTCAGTTCATGAATTACACAGGGCAGAAGCTGATGTTGGTAACTTCTGGCAAAGTGAATACAGTTCTTGAAAAACCACCCACCCACCCAAAACCGCCCTAAAACAATACCCTCTAAATTTCTAAAAGCTTTTAAAAACAATTTGTTATAAAAATAATGATCCAGGAAATATTTTGTGGTAAGAATATTTTATATATTTTTTTTTTTTACACTTTTAACACTTACAAAAACATTCAAACACAAAAAAATTAAATAACTTTGGAAGCAGAACAAGTCCTTCTGCCTACACACATAAAACAATTTTGAGCTGTTGGCACAAAAAGTAATCCACATTCATAAAACCCTTACTACTATATCAAACATAAGTTAAGTAAATCATAGGCACTAGTTTATCAAATCCATATTTCCACACTTCTGCAGTAAATCTCTAAACACAGAGCCCCGTGATTTCCTGATATCAATAAACTGGTAATGCAGAAAGGCTTTCTAGTAAACAGTCTCTTTTCAGGAAGTCATTTGCTGTATTTCAGGGGAGAACAGCAGAGAAAAGAAACCTTATAAAACTTAAGCTGAACTTACCCAACTGATCAATTACTTAACTTAAGGAAACATACACAACAGTTTGATGCAGCCATGGTAAAACCCCCAATATCATCATCAAAATTTAAAAGTCAATCAAGTGTCTGATAAAACCCACCAATTAAAATTCACCTTTTTTAAATGAAGACTGCAGCACTGCTTTGTAAAATGCTGAAATGTTAAAATTTTGGCTTTAGTGAGAATATGTGCATTTAATCTTGTCCTTTCTTCTGCTAAATAGTGACATGAGATACTGACATCCGTTATCTGTGCCAGCAGATGACACAAGGCTAGATTAGTGGTATGTACCGGTCTAACTGGTGCAAGGTAGTTTCTCTTTAGCCCTGCTGAAATCTTACTGAATCACAGCATATTTGATAACCTGGCTTCAAAGTCTCAGCACAGATCTTGGTCTGGAGTGTGAAGTCATTCATCAACCCAAAGTCTGCTTGAGTAATTAGAGCTGCAAATTGGTCTCCACTCCTTCCTATTTGGCTTCTTCCAAGTGAAGTAGTATTTGCATGGCTTTTCATCCAGGAATATGCTAATGCTGGCCTAAAATTCCAAGTGCTAGAATTTCAGGGTTAGTTATCCTCTTAGTGGTGGGAGTCAAAATACACCAGCAGTTCCAAACTCAGGTACTAATGGGGCTGAAGGCTACCTACCATCCAATCCAACTTGTAGTGTTTGTCAGTCATTGCACAAAGGATATACCGTTCACATTCTCTTACTTCATCAACTGTACATCCAAAATACTGAAAAAAGCTTCAAACAAAATCCCTTCCGTTTAACTAGTCCCACCCAACACAACTTTAGTTACAAATGTTTGTACGATGTCTTCCAAAATAGAAAACAATGGTTCAAATGCTAAATATACGAATGAGTTGTTCTGAGCAAAATGCGTTAGAATAAGTCAGAGCCACCAGAGGAATTTAATAGCTTGTAAACAGACATAGCAGGTTTCATACTCTGTTACCAGTAATGTAATATACACATATGTAAGGCAAAGTACATATTTAAACACACTTACATGGGCAATATCTTCTGTAAAAATATTTACAATTTAAAATAAACCAATTTAAGAAATGGATGAAAGTAAAAAAATAGGATACAGAAAACTCCCTCATACCATGAAACTTCACCTAAATGAATATCATTTGGCATCAAGAGTCAGCTCATTACCTTAAAATTTGTATGTTACAAGTGCATAGTTGTGTTTCCTTCTCCTTAACTATCAGCGTTTACAGTTGCTCCAGTCTGCAAGCATAGTGGTATGGTATTGGAACAAGTTAACATTACAGCTTGCTCTTTCCTTTGTAAGGAAACCTGCTATAAAGAAGAGTTTTCCCCAAATAGTGAGCCATGTGTTAAAAATGTGGCTACAATAGCAAAGGCCATCTTTCCTGAGCCAGGAACTTTAAGGTTAGAAAGATTGTACAACTGATACTAAGCCCTTTTGGCAATCAAACACATAAGAGCATGTAAAGCTGATAAATCAACATTGGAAAGATGCAATCTATACTGTTGCATTTGTGTGTGTCTGCTACATTCAAAACTTTAATGTTAATAAAAGCCATGGCTACTACTTACTGTTCTGCCTAATCCTCCAGAGTAAATTCCGATTCTTTCTGAAGGACGTACGTACCACTTTCCCCAACGAGAATCTCATACAATTGTTAAAAGCAATTGTCACTAGCACTGTAGCAGTCTGCAATCAGAATATTAGCTCTGATTAACATCATCTTGTTTCAATAGTACATATTCACCAATCTTTCTGCTGAATTAAAACAGTTTGAAAATGAAGTTTTGGACAATGTAAATTGACTGTTACACTTGCTGTTTTTCAAGATGGGCATTTCTTTGGCATTCGTTAGGTTTTTGCCCAGACATTGGCCACTGTCATAAATGCTCATATTGATATGTTTTTAGCAAGCAAGAAAAAACCCCCAGAACTGATAGCAATTTAATGTAGAAGTGATTGTATGACCACCAAACATCTGATGTTAGATGTCATTAAAGTGCTGCTTTATAATCTCTGCCAGTTTGTGCTAATTAGAGACAGAGAGGTCTGGAATTTTTACAAATCCCAAAAGTCACATCTGAACAGTTTGTATAATCAAGCTGTCTTTTAGCCTAGTGAGGAAGCATCCATGAGCACTGGAACTTTGCATTAAGCTTTGCAGTTCAGTAGCAGCCATCTTTCCAACTCTCATCTTTCACGTTGCCATAGGTTTTGGGAGTGGGTAGTGATCTAAAATAAAAAGATATTTTTCAGTTTCATAGATAACTGCCAAAGTCTCCATCTACAATACATAAGAATTTAAACATTTTATAAATAATTGAAATACACACTTCGCTCATTTACTTCTCTGCAATACAGTTTAAGATAAACCCCTAAGTATTTTCACGTTCTATGTGTTGTATCTCAGCAACTACCATGCCAGAAATACATCTGCATAAATAGACAGAAAACTTTTTGCTATTATACACTGTGAGAATACAAACTTAATCTGCTGCCACCTAAAAATAACTCATTTTTCTTCAGTCATGTATAAACAGGGAAATCCTTGTTTAGAGTATTACGTTTTGCTTACATCAAAATCGACATTCATAGATACTTCGTTAGTACGTCGTGTATAGATACAAAAAGAAGCTGCGTAAGTTTAATAAGTGAAACAGTTTTCTATAAGGTGTGGTTTGGACAACCACACTTCACTACTATTAATAACTTCCTGTCAAAAACCCTGCTTTTTATTACACAAAGTTTCATACTGCTGACGGTGCAGACTCAGACTGCACAACAGTCAATACTGTGACAGTCGCTTGCCGTTCCCCTGCCCAGCACTCACTGCAGAACAGAACTCTTCCACTTTGCTATTTACGGCTGGTTTATCTTTTTTATGCTACTGGAGACCAACTGTTTATCCTTTCTGTTTAAGGAGATTGTAAATATTTCTCCCGGATGCCTGCTTCTTTATGTCAGCTGGCTTCCACTTGACACCTTCAGTGAAACTCCACATCAACATGGCATTAAAAGCACATATTCTAAATTATGCATCACTTCCTTCCAATTTTCCTGAAGAAACTGTCCATGTAGCCTTTCCAGTTAATACTCAAGTCTCTCTCATGGTTGTTTCCCAAAACACGACACTAAGCAACTTCTACAGCTAGGTGCTAGCACAGAGGTTACATTTAAGCTGAAAATCCTGTTTTGTCTTGTGGGTTAACTGCATTGATTTTTATGTTAAGTTTAGCAAATGCTACGGATGCCTCCTCTGTCCTCATGTGTCCTCCCTCCTAAAGTTTCTAGCTGCTCAAGGAGAGAACCTGTTCTCACCGTGGTACCACTCCTTGACTCAGGGATTACAATAGGAAAATAGTTCTGACCTCAGAACACATCACTCAGCGTGCAATTTGCACTTGCCAGCTATATTTTGCTAACTTTTTACCACATGCAGACAAATTCTTATTACCTTCTCAGCCCAGGCTAAGACACTTTATTTACTTAGTTCAGTATCTTTTATTATTCATTTCACTTTCATTCCTTCACCTTCACTCTCTAATTCAAGAGCCTTTTTCTCTCAGTTTTGCTTCAAAACTGTTTTGGAAACATAGGCAAATACTTCACGTGGAGATCTCCATTTCCATTCTAAAGACCTTTAGATCAAAATAAGAACTGCAGGAAGGTGCAGCACAAATACACAATGTACAAAATTCATTATGAAAACTTCAAACGAAGACTGCCTGTCACATACTCACCTGCGAACAGGCTGTGCAAGTTTGCTACGAGGCACTGGGATGCCCCCTGTAGAAGGGGCACTGGGTCTGGGCAAACCACTCCTCATTGTCCCTGCCGGTCTGGTAAGAGTAGTACTGTTAATACTACTGGCAGGGCTTGGCAAGCCTGAACTCTGGGCTGCAAGAGGCCCTGGTGAAGAACTACTGTGTGTCAGCTGTGTGGCTTCTGGAGAAGCAACTGAACTGGGTCCATGGTTACTAAATGCTTTCACTGGTTGTCGGAGAGCTAGGGGAGACGGTGCTGCAGGTGAGCGGAATTTGCTTGAAGAAGGTACTGGAAAATAAAATACAGAAGTTACTTTCAAGCTTAAGTTACAGTGTAACTGAAATTAAAAGCAGGAAGTTACTTTACATGAATATTCAAACAATATGGAATGTATAATGGAATACAGCCAATCAAGCAGCAATGAGAAACAGGAATTCAGATGTCCTTTTTGTCATGTGTTTTTGATATCGTAACTCTAATGCCCCATTTGCTTACTACAAATATTTATCTGCATTTATAAGTATACTAGTAAGGCTCTAACTGTTGTATCAGTCAAGTCAAAAGAAACAGAGCAGAACATATTTGTTAAGAAGAAATTAAGTGCTTCAGAAATGTGTGAACCTAATTCTCATCCCTGAAAGAACACGTCAAAGAATACAGTATTCTAGTGTGATACAGTCTTTAAATAGATTCAAAGTGTGTATTAGCCTTCAATGATGAAATTCTGAGTGCAGAGCATCTTAGTGTTTCTTTTATGCTGTTCTTTTTAACCAAATCCACTGAATTAGAATTCACCTAAAGCTATGGTCATGTCCCAGATTTATTGGCTAATGGAGAAAAAAAAAAAATAGGGTCAGCCAACCCCCAACACCAAAGAGATTAAGGTGCTGCTATGAAACTTAAACCAGACAACTATAACAATTTATAGCCTTCCTCTTCCTACAAACATTACCTAAATTATCAGTATCACTTCTATCTGTATTCAAATACTTTGTATCTGAGTTACTATGTAAGGACTTGATAAAGTCCTTTCTGGGCAAGGTTAATAAGCCAGAGTATTCAACAGTTCTTTGATAATGCCAAAACTTAAGCACAACTCTTCACAAGTATGAGAAACATTTTCAAATTATGCATAATGTATCACTAAACAGAATACTTAAACTAATCCATCATCTTAATACTTAAATGGAATTTCACCAGCTTTTCAAACTGATTAGGGTGGGTCCGTAACAGTCAACATAGGACAATCAAATCAATCAGAAAAGTAAAACAACACACATTTACATTTAGTGAATTTGCATGAACTATTCTTTCCTCCACTAAACAAACTTTTTTTACACAGAGACCAAAGTTGCATCCTCTTTGACAGATGTTGTACATCAAGAAAAGACAGTCCTTCACATAGCTTTTATTACCATTTTACGAGGTAGATCCACTAAGAACATGAGTGAGAGAAGAGAAGTAATGACAGGAACGTGCCATCCTAAATGGAGTACAGAGGAAGTGGTAGTTTTCAGGTTTTATTTTGAAGCCATTTCTTATACGGGATGTCTAGGAAGATTAATATGTGCCTCATTACAGATGTGAATTGGATTTGATTCCTTTCTGGATTATCCAAGAGGGCCTTTCCACTGATAGCGATATCAAACAGAGCATGAAGCTGCTCATGAGAAAAGCTGACAAAAAAAGGTGGCAGAGATGTCAACAATACATGACAGTTGGTAAGGAGCGAGGAGAATAAATAAAAACTCTTAAAATAAAAACCTTGGTGTCAAGCCAGAGGAGGGATTAAGGAAAGCATTAACAGCAGAATGACTGTACAAAAAGAGCAGCAAAGTGCTCCCAGGACTAAGGCAGATTACATATTAGTTTTTAAAATGTGACATTGCCTGTAACATTGGTGCAATCGAATGCACAATTTCCAAGTGATTCTACAGTGAAAATATGGGGAGCTTTTCTCACTAAACTTCTCATTACAACACTTGCTTGGAACACAGATACAGCATCATGTTAGCAACTGACCAACACGGCAACGCCAGCATATAAAACCTGAATACAGCTTTGGGCCTCTTCTAGGCACAATGGGGAAAAGGTTTTTAGGTACAGAATATAAGCAATGAAAAGCTGTAACTGAAGAAAGCTTGTCATATTCCCAGTGAAAGTAAGCATCCAGTAAACAAGTCCTCTTCATTCTCTCCAGTTTTCTGTTGACCATATTTTACCATGCTTCCAATTTGAGCTGTCAATTCATAAAACGTTTCCTGTCAGCACAGCATTGCAGACGTTGCTGAGAGCTGTATTCATTCTTGTACATAAAGGAATGAATTGTCTTCCAATGTGCTGCGATCTCCAGAGCAGTTCACATGATGCAATCTCTGGCAAACTGCCTAATAATTCTACTCTACATAGAAAGAATTTGGTCTTAGAGCAGTTTTGGAAATTTAATAAAACTCAGTTTGGCCTGTTTGTAAGACAGGATCACAAAGGGGGAGGTACTGCCTTAGTCAAAGGCTATTTGATAATTGTATACCTATGTGCAGTATTGAGCTGATCCATGTTTAATAAACACACGTAAACATGTAAGGGTAGTGCTTAACTTTACGCAACTCCATCGCCTTAGAAACTAAACAACTAGAACCAACTACAATTAAAACATCTGGCAACAATAAAAATAAATGGCACTGTGCAGTCACGACACTCAGATTTTCCACCCTCTCTAGATTCTGTCCTGGATTGTGGGTGGGGAGCAAGAGATCCCCTCCTGGCAAAGTAGGATGCTGTGCAGCTACCACCTTATCTGGCTTGCACCCCAAGGCCAGCTGCTGCACACCAACAGTTGCTAAATCATAACCATCATGATTAGATGATTCAGACCGATATGAAAGAATGGATGAGGTAAAACGATGGGAATCAATAAGCTGTTCTGTCACCTCAGTACAGGAAAGACATGGACCTGTTGGAGCAGGTCCAGAGGAGGGCCACAACAACGATCAGAGATGGAACACCTCTCCTATGAGGAAAGGCTGACAGATTGTTCAACTTGGAGAAGAGAAGGCTCCAGGGAGACCTTATAGCAGCCTTCCAGTACTTAAAGGGGGCTTGTAAGAAAGATGGGGACAGACTTTTTAGTAGGGCCTGTAGTGGCAGGACAAGAAGTAATGGTTTTAAACTAAAAGAAGGTAGATTCAGACTAGATGCAAGGAAGACATTTTTTACAATGAGGGTGGTGAAACACTGGCACAGGTTGCCCAGAGATGGTAGATGCCCCATCCCTGGAAACATTCAAGTCCGGGTTGGACAGGGCTCTGAGCAACCTAATCTAGTTGAAGATGTCCCTGCTCATTGCAGGGCGGGGTGGACTAGATGACCCAAACCATTCTATGATTCTGATCTGACTGATACTGGAGTGCCGTATAAGCCTTAAGAAATCTCTTACAGCTAGGTAAAGAACTAGTTATTTGAATGTATTTTGAACTGTTTTACACAAAGTGGTGTAAAAAAAGCCAACATCAGCGTGTGAAGAGTGTCAAGCTTTGTAATGAACAGTATTTTAAGATGCTAAAACCAATTGTTGCTCATAGTTGTTTATTCTTTTGAAACAAAAGTCTTGTTTCATTACTGCATAATGCTTCTATACTCGTAAGAATGTCAGATCAGAAGCAAGAAAATCAACACATCAAGGACTATGAAATAGCAAATAACTGAAAAGGACGTGTTGCGTCCTCATTTGCAGTGAGGAATGACAGCAACTATAAACTGGAATACGTAACTGGCAGTGCAACATGCTCTGTTCCTCATTCTCTAAGGTTTAATAAAATTTTACAAATAATGTAAACTCAAAGAGAAGTTAATTTTCTGTACATTTCCACAGCTCCAGACTAGGCCATCGACCTAATAAGTGTTCCAGACACCCAGATGAAGGTGAAGGCATGGCCAACTGGAAAGATAGCACAGAAAGCTTTGCAGAGGAATTGAGATGGTGGTCCTATGCCAAAGCAGAACATTGAGAGAACTTTTCTCTGTTTGGTATGAAATAGTATGAAGACTGTTAGAGACCTCCTGTTAAGCCATGTGAATCTGTGTCAAAGTCATTATACTTTACTAAAGCTTTCTGCGTGGAATGAAGTAGACTCAAACAACTTAGTGTTGTTAAACCACTGAGAGAAACACGTGCATTTTGTCAGCCACCCTGAGTACCTGCACAAAGGACTTTTACAATCCTTAGAAAGTATTCTAGCATATATAGAGCTTAGGAATTGGTCTCAAGTGAAATATGATCTTTAAAATGAGATCTTCTAGACTGTAATAGACAACAGGACCAACTATGCTTAAAACCAAAATCATGAACTTGTTTTGTCTTCGTAGTGAAATTGAGATAGTGTCACATACAGTGCTGCCAGAATTAATTAAAAATGAGTTAAAACTTGTCTAATTGGATTAGGACTCAATATACTTCATTTTCTTCTCACAAAGAAGCCAACTTCAGCCATTAGCAACGTGGAATATTGTAGACAATAGTCTCTAATTCCTTGAGAAAAAAAACAAATCTAAATTACTTATGTTGGGTCAATCTTCCAGTTTTGAGAGGAAAAGAGAAAGCACATGCACATGTATGCGCAAAACAAGTTGACATTCTATGCTCATCTTTTCAAGGATAAACTCATTAGCTTTTGTTTCCAGCACAAAGGATATTTTCACTTGCCTGCATATTTTTGCACAATCAAAAAAAAGAACAATTTTTACAGCTTTTGTGTTAAAAACTGTACTCTACAATTTTAAAAATTCCTATCCAAACGTAGCCCTAATCAACATGGATTCGGGAGTCTACTTTTCTAATATTTCCTCATTAATGCTAGACGTCACCAATCCTTGGATTTTATCTCAGAATCCAACTTAATACTTTTTCTCCTGTATAATGCAGGGTTGTATTTTTAATTTTTAGACCAAAAGTTAACTTTCATACGGCAAGGACCACTTGGTTAATCTCAACATGCAACAGCAATTTTATGAATCTAGAATATGTGAGATTTAATGCAGGTGAACGATTATCTGAGATTTGCTGGAGCTTGATAAGAGGTTGTAAGTTAATTACCTCCTTTTGTAGATGGAGTTTGAAGAAACTGTTTGGTTTTGAAGGCAGCACGAGGCAAATTTTTCTGCCTTTGCAGAGCTGTTGAAAGACAAGAAGTGTTATATTTGTCTAAGATCAGAAAACTAAATTTACTGGGAATTTCAGAATTGCATCCACTTGCGAAGCATCAAGGAACAGAGTGAGCAGAACACTCAAAAAGCTGTTATGACTCTGGAAGTGGTGGGGTTTTTTAAATGGTGCTTGCTCTTAATGGCAAAGAGTTACAGAGGAGCGTGTCAAATTTTGCAGTGCAAAATGTGCAGATTTGTAAGAGTAAAGCTTCTTGCAGGGCAAAAAGCCCAGAAAGGCAAAAAAAATTAATACACCAAAGGGAGAACAAGCCACCTAGCAAACATGCTACAGCAATATGAGTGCAAGATTAGATACAAAGATGAAAATTAAACTGTCATACTTGACCTGTAGCAAGACTAGACTTGTCATTTTAAAGGAGTTTTCAAAAAAATATTCTAACACTATATAAAAGCATAAATCTTTGTCTAAATGCGATCATCATATAAACAAATTGTATTTTTCAGCTATGCAAACATAAGCCATTTTGAGAGATGTCTGGTTTTTTTCTCTTCAAAAGGGTATGCAAGAGGACTCAAACATAAACCAAAGACATAACACTGAGAATTAGCAGCTGCCAGCATGTAAACAGCATGACAGAAATTGTTTTTTATTGCTCCTTTGCTCCTATATCTCCTGCTTTTTTTTCTAGTAATGTTCAAGGGCTGATACTGCCTTGAAATGACCTCACTACCCACCAGTTACCAAGAGAAGCCAGTGTTCCAAGAGCTGCAGAATCTTGGCAAGGAAAGAATTACCTATTGCCAGAAGGAACGCATCGACTCAGCGTATTTTCACCGCAGCATATTTAAGGGGGGGAAGGAGGAAAGTAGTAAATGAAATAAAGCTTTGCCTACACAAAGGCTTCTTAAAATGATAATGTATGAATAAACATCTCTGCTCACCTCAGTGTTTGGAGTTTTATACCAGCATAAACGTGATTGTACTAGCAAGGCTTATTTCCATAGTGAGAAGGAAGAAAGGTGGGGGAACAGCTGTGCATAAAGATCCTGACCCTGAATAAGGAAGCTCAGTAATCCTATTACCAATTGGTGAATATCGCTATGAAGAAAGGATGGGAAGAACAATTAGAATCCTAGTAATATTAGTTAATCCTTTTCTAAACTTGATAGCATATAGAAATTGCCATCGCCTTTCCTATCCTCCAGTCAGTACAAAAGTCACAATATTCTGTGAACTATTTTAAGTTCATCATGTGTTTTACCTTCATTCTGAAAATGTGACTAGGTGGTCTATTCATTTTAGTCTTACCTAACCAAAACCTGTCATTTTCAACAAACAGCAAAAAGGAATTAAAGTGTTCATAAGCATGATAAAATGCTGCCTGTGGCTATTTATTAGGAATAAAAAACCTATTCCTTCTACCATCTAGAATCTAATGCAAAAAAGCATGTAGCAATATGCAATTCTTATTCAACTTCTGGCACATGGTCTTCCTATAAACTTGAAGGCATACCCACGAACAGCCAATTAAGCACAGCAAGATGTTTAAAAATGAGCACAATTGCTAGGAATTTAGTGAGGCACACCACCGGCCAGAGCGTTTCTGCCCACAAGTATTCCATTATACCATTTTTTACTGAATCAGTGTTTTTGTTATACCACATAAAATGAAGAACAGCTTTGTCCTTCGTATTTATGATCTTTAATTTAGTTTGCCCTAATTCATTTAGTTAGATTTAAATATGCTACCGCACATGGCACTAAGTTTCTTCCCCCATCATTATTTACACTACTTGCAAGTCAGAGATGTGGGATGATATGGAAAGGCTTTAAAATACATGTATCTAATTCTTTCCTTCTCAATGGAGACTCCAGGAAATAGAGACTCACTAGCTAAACAACTCTGCGCACTGAATCACTGTAAAGAACTTCAGGCAGTGCAATTTGAGCAATGCTGAGGAAACATGCAGTTTGAGATAAGCACGGAGTGCATGCTTATCCACACTATTTGCTGCTCTTGAAGTGCTCCGTATGCTATTACACTACCTGTCACAAATGGTGCATGCTGAACACACAGTTACATTTACTTCTGATCAACTGAACTGGAATACTGGAACAGTTTCCTCAAAACATACACTCTCTTCTTTTACTCTGAACATGCCAAGCAGCTGGATCCTGGCAAGCAGACTAGTTACTTTACTGATAGTTTGAACAATCTACAGCTTAGCTCTTTGAAAAAGTATTATATTTAACCCTGCTTGAAGATTTGACATCCATGTGCTAATAGTGCCAGGTAACTACAAAAGTATCGCACACAATCCATTAGAAAGCACGTAGCTCCTATGTGGAAGCCACCCTAGAAGTTCTACAGCTTTGCACAATCTGTGTAGTGTAGGACCCAAGTACAGAGACTTCCTGTCATTCTAACACTTCACGGTCTAAAAAAACACCTGTTCCTTGGAGAACACAAGTATTGCGGTATCTTCCAGTGTTTTAAGGTGAAATATTTAATAGCTTTCATATAAAAAAGTACTTTCTGCACAACAGCATAGAGAATCAGATGTAAATGAAGATTCTAATAGTTACAACTGCTATTTAATTCACTCAATCTCTTTGCAAAAAGAATTTGGATTTTTCAGATTACAGCTAAAACCTAAAATGCCAAATGTTTTCATGTTTTACAGTTGTACCTCTAAATGTGTCTCCCCTCTACTCCTTAAGCAAGCATGTACAATTTGCCTATGTAACCCTAACAGGAATTGTCTTTTCAGAAACTTACTGGATTCCTAACTCATTTTTGAATGCCAGCAACCATAGCAAGTTCAGTATTGCAGCCACAGCAAATGTGCAAGTAAATTATGAACAGCAAATCTTTGACAAGGAGAAACGTAGTGACCTTGGGTGGCAAGCCAGCATCCTTGCGAAGGTAAGCTCATGCAAAACTAGCAGGTTTATGAGGAAGCTTCGAATCCCAAGACCCAGAAGTCATTGCCAAGGGAAAACAAAAATTTGCTGCAATTTAACAGTGCTTTGTGCAAGGTGACAAAAGATAAAACCAATAAAACAAAAAGTATACAATAAAAAGGACACAATTCTGGAAATTTTTATACAATGTACAGTTTTGCAGAAAATTTTTTAATCCAGACTAAGTAAAGATACTTACTCATTGACTTCATACACAAACCGTTTTACGATTGTCAATAGCAAGACTCTGACAAATATCTGTAAGAGCAGGGAAACTGTAAAAGCTAGAAGTCTGGGCTTTATTAATGATACTTAACTTACATTTAAATGTAAGTTGGTCTAGAGTGGTTCCCGTTTGGGGAAAGATTCCCATGAAAGGCAAGCAAATTTACCT
>JAVKLA010000053.1:18605922-18629324 GCA_034782735.1 Sagittarius serpentarius
AATGGTTTCTGCGATTCCCTAATGGTTTCTGCGATTCCCTAATGGTTTCTGCGATTCCCTAATGGTTTCTGCGATTCCCTAATGGTTTCTGCGATTCTTAGTGCATCCACAAGCTGACAAAAGTTACAGATGTATAAACATAAGTCACACTACTTTGGCTCCTGCAATGAAGTAACTCACTAAATACTGAATATCGAGACTTCTGCTGTCTGATCTTTCCATAAAGTTTCACTGTGAATATACTTTTAATACTGGAAATAGCCTTCTAGCCAACTAAGCTGCCCTCTGTGCTCTTCCCTTACCAGTTCACTCAAATAAAATCTGTGCAGATTTTTACTAAAAATATTTTTGCCTTCATTTTCAGGTTATTTTGATTATTCTTTCTATCACAAAAATAACACAGAGCTGCTGTCCAACTGCTCCGAGTGCTTTATAGTTTGATAAGCCTGCCTAACAGATAACAGTCCTGCATTTAAACTATACACATGCCCTTTCACTTGTAAATCCCACCTTCTGAGTATCTGTGAATAGTGGAAGAAGGGGGCAAGGTGAAAGGATGCTGGGGTAACCTATATGAATGATCACAAGGTCACACTAACTTCTTTGGCTACAGTATCACATACCGGGGACTGACTGCCCACGTGACCCTTGTATCTGGTCTGAGTCACTACAAAGACAGAAATCCTGTAGTCTTTGGCATGGTCTGTATTCCTTATTCTGTATTTAACTGTCTTTGGTTGCATTAACACACTGTTTTGAAAGGACCAGTTAACAAGGCCAACTAGGTATGCCAATATGCCTTTACTGTTCAATAGGTGAACAAAGTTTATTCACAAATATTATCTTACATTTCCCATCAAATATTTAGATTACTGATGAACTTTTATGATAGAACTTTTATAGTTCAAAGCTCTACACATAATACTCATAATGTGTTCTTCCCTTGAAAAGGTCACACAAGGTTATTAAATTCTGAAACTTGTTTTAAAATAAAATGGTCAGGAACCATTTGAACAACAGGAACTGTCAATATTGATATATAAAGCTGCACTGAGTATTTAGGTTGCATTGGCTTTGGCTTCCTTAAGGTCACCATTTTCAAGAGACTTGTGAGATTAGCATTCTCATATCAGCAGTTCACTTTTGGGCAAATCAGCAAGCCACTAGCCCAGCAACGGGCTAATTTACTTCATGGGACACAGGTTCATCCAAACCTTTTCTAAGAAGTAACTGACATGTAAAAAAAAAAGTAAATAGAATCTGCAACTGAATATGCAATTTCCAGGTGACAAAATAAAAGAAGAAAAGAAACTGCAAACAAGGGTTAAACTTGCATGAATGTTTTCAGATCAGGTTCCACTAGTTAAAAAAAAGGCAATAAACACCATCTAGGTACATATTTTCATAGCCTAGTAAGTTTTTGTAGTCTGAAAATAATATTCAACAGTACAGAGCATTATTTTCTGTGATTTACAGAAGGTATAAACACTTTCTGAAATGTCTAACTACAGTATTTATACTCTTTATAGTACTTCTACATACACTTTTTAAGAAACTATGATTGATGCCTTACTAAGAGATCAGACATTCTTTGAATACAATCAGTATTGGATTTTGTGTACCAAAAAAGCAGGTTCACACAGGTATGATTAAAAATCAAGATTAGCATCTCCAGTGTGGCATGCAATATTTCTCTTTGCCATGAAACTGGAAGACAGCTGAGTACCATCACTTAATTCTGAAATATACACTGAAGTGTCACTAAAGGTACTTACTGGCAGAGGCTTGAGGTTGAATGCGAGGTATTCCTCCATTTGGCACTTGGAAGTTTGAGTCACTTCTGCTGTTTTTCACAGACTCAGCTTGGATGTTAGATGTCCTGGACAGGTTTGGAAGACTACGCCTTAGTTTTTCTGTATGAAACAATACAAAGATACCACAACATATAGTCTGATGCTGGACAAAGTTCAGGTTACAAACCCATAGTTGAACCCCAAATCTAAGTGACACGAAATGTTAGCCATATAAAACTACACTGCAATTTAAAAGCATATTTTGTTACATTACAGTTCTTCCATTATCCTGAATTAAAGTTCTGTATTATTCTCAGATCTATCACATATAAAAATGTTTCTATATAAAAAAACCAAGAATGTACATTTTTCACCTGTGGTGAAAAGAGTCAAGCATAGTGTGTTTTGAAATTGAAACATATCTGGATTATGATTCTCTGGGTTTTGTTCTACTGTTACAGGAATTGAATAGGCAAACCTAATTTGCAGTTCTTCAGTTTTCAAAGTCTTTACCTAGAAAGTTATTTATAATACAGAATGCTTGCCTGAAGATTAAAAACACATAGTTTTCTTTGAGTCAATTTTTGGGACTACCCAGTCACAAAAAGAGCTGGACTACCCAGTCCCATAATGAGCTGGACTACCCAGCTCATTATACAACAAGTAACAGCCACCCACTTGGAAAGAAACTATTCATACACAGCATTCAAAATTATTAAAGTACCCAGTTATGCTTCATCTTACACATATGCCTTGACTGCTCAGCTAATACTGGTTCAAGGGTCTTCTAAAATTTGTACCATTGCTCACAGAATACAAAAAGATGCCATTAAGTATTTCTCAAGTCTAACGACAGTCTGTGTATCTCCAACCCATGCAAAGCTGGGTTGATGACATACTTCTGATAGAAGACTGCAGATGCCTCGTGAGGATGAGTGGCCAACCTGATTCTGTAGAGGGATGCAGGAAAGAAGGACGCTAACCAAGCACAAGCACTAAAGATGAAAACAAAAGTAAGAGTCTTCACAGGCTTAATATTCCTACAAGTGTACTTTCTGCACTTGGTAGTTTGCATTGCTTTGCAATGCAGTTGGTACACTGTTGAACCCTGTCAACCAAATTTCCCTCTAACCATTTTAGAGAAAAAAAAGAAATACCAAACAACTTTTTTTGGCTGCTGCTGTATGAAATCTGCATATCCAAGCAACATTCAACTGCACAAAAACCACTGTTAAGACAATTCCTTGGAAGCGTTTCAGAAACACATGATCGCACGCACTATTTTGATCCCTCTGGTATGTGGGATACCAGCTTTTGGTACCTTGCCTCTCACGAGATATTTTTGTTGTAGCTCATCTAGCATGCATTAAGACTTTCCTGAAACCCCAGAAAAGAATGGAAAAGGAATTCTCAACTAAGTCGCAATATAATTGATTAGCTTTTGCATTGTACATTTTCCTACATACCTAAAATTTCCCCAAACCACTATTACTAGATGAGACTTAAGCTAACCCTTCCAAATATATTCCGAATAGCTAATTAAGTCTGCAGGATCATCTTCCCCAAAAGCTCTAGTCTAGCATGCTGATTTTCCTGATTAAAATTCTAAAATTTCTTAGTCAATGAAATCCTGTAAATGGCATAGACCTCTATGTTGTACTGGGGGCGGAGGAGGGGGGTTGCGAATCAAGAAGAAAAAAACCCCAGAAAATAAACTGATAAAAAATGCATTTCTACATTATCTCTACTGCAGATATTTTGCATCCAGCTTACCTGAAAGATGAAAAAAAATAAGGTCAATTCTTAATATCTAAACAGATATTCTTTTCTAATTTAAGCTTTTATTTCCCTGACAACTACATTTGTTAAAATGGCAATATGCTTATGAAATTTCAGCCCAGTTAAAGGAGTTTCTGCCAGATTGCTACCAGGAAAAAGTACATTCAAGAAGCAAAACCATATCAGGATTACATTATTTTGTTCTATGCCAATATAGTATAATTGTGTCAAGTTTACTGCAAGCTTTATTTTTTATTACGCAGCAGTTTGCACAGCTTTGAGATACCTAAAATATAAAAAAAAATCATGAGTCAAGTACTAATATTTTTAAGGTTATGTTCATGCTTAAACAGTTCAGTCCTGCACTGCTAGAAGAAAGCATTCAGCTATTTCACAGGCTACAAGCATGTATAAATTGCCATGTTACTTTTATCTGACCACAGTTACTTTCCCTGCATTTTATTATCATCTGCAAGGCCTAACCCTACTGGTGAATGATCGTTTCCCTTGGGCTCCACTTTATTTTACTGCATTTGCCTGCCAAAGACAGAACTCGATCACCACAAAACTCAATTACACCTGGAATGACTGGATAACATCTAAAGTAAACATAATCCTATCAACTCATCTGACTGTAAGGGTTCCCCAGCAGAACTTCAGCTTTGCTTGCTCTGCTTTTTCTTCCACAATTCCGAGATTAAACCATGATGTTATGCAAGCATATAGATTTCGCACTGCACACCGACCAAAAACCTTTACAGGAACTACACAACTACTTGTGCAATGAATTTGAGATGGCATTTTTTACCTTCACTTTTCACATTACTAGTCTGCAAATCTGTAGGATGCCCTTGAAGCGAAAGACGAGGTTGCTGTAAACGGCTAATCATAGGTTGCGGTGACACTCTACTGTATTCTATGCTTCGAGCGGGTGATCGGGAGCGAGGTGAATTTCTTGGAGATTGTTTTGGTGAAGGCCAGGGAGAACTGCGAGGTGATGGTGAGAACCTATTAACAGCAGGATGCACTGTGTGATGTGTGCCATCTTCTTCATCTTCTAAACTCTGCGCATCGAGCTCCTGATCGCTGAACGTGCCTCGCCTTGTAGAATTACAAGAAGAACCAGAACTACGCCGAGAAGCAGTTGCTGCATACTCTTGCCGGAGGCCTGGCAACAATGAGAACATTGTTTACTTGCTTCCAGCCCACAAATAGTTCAGACTAGAGACAGCGCATACAAATATCTACCCAGTGCTTAAACTCACATTTGGTTCACCTAATTCCTTTTATTTGAGGCATTAAATGCCAGATTTGTACCAAATAAAAAAGTTATCTACCAGCCGACATCTTGAAATAAGTAGGTGAGCTCATTCCTTTTCCTACTACAGCAATCATCAGTATAGGTGTGTTGTTTACTTGTTCATCTTCTCTCCCAGGCTCGATACTAGCAACACAGGCTACACCTTAATTTTGGTATCACAGTAACACCCTATAACAACTATAGCAGCCACAACGAAATGTGTCTTGCAATGTATTAGTCAGTGTAACAAAAAAGCTGTAAAATAAGCTAACCCTAGAGAAACTTAAGAGTTGTTAGACCAGTGGTCTCCAAAGTGGGGTGCAAGCACCCCAGGGGTTATGCAAAACAATCCACTGGGGTGCAGGAAGAAAATTTTGTACCACTAGTAACATGGTATTTTTAAAATAGCATTTACTTCATCTTTATCTCATCCTTTTAAAATTTGTATTTTGTGTACATTTGTGTATTTTTGTGTACGTAATATTAGTAGAGTAGTATATGTATACAATTTATGAAAAAAATACATATTTGGGGCATTTGGGTTTCTTTTTCATTGACAGGGGTACACAATAAAAAAGTTTGGAGACCACCTAGTTAGACAAATAAAATTACTACCACCTTCTGCAGTCTCAGAGCCACAAAACAACAGACCAAGTCTCAACTAAACCTATAATAAAAGAGATATCTAGATAGGTGCTTTTCTTAACTATTCTTTGTCATATTGACTTTACATTTTGGTGATTTAAATCATGGTTTAAGCACTAATGTCAACAAGACTGGATTACATCAGGAAGGCACATATCTCCTGAGAAGACTGGTAGCAAGTGGTAGTCCAGTCTAACCACCATCTTTTTAGCACATACTATATGCTACAAATTTATACTCTAGCATTTCTTTTGTCCACTGTTCCTAAAGAACACTTCTGCACAGAACTTCCTTTCCTTATCCTGGAGGCAGAAGTCCTTAGTCAGCCTTCTCAGGAGAACTACATTTGTACATCCATAGTAGAACGTACACCTCTTTTCCATTCCTGCTAAGCAAGTGCTACTGCAGTTAATTAAAAAAAAAAAGATCAGCTGCTCCACTTTGTTTTCAAGACAGAAAATACTTACTTTCTTCCTGCATTCGTGCTAAAATTTGCACATCTGTAACATCATTTAGCTTGTAATTAGACCCAATGGAGTCTTCATCCATCTCTGACGCACTTAATTCACTGTCCAGAGAGGACTGTGGACTTAGTGGAGGATTTCTATCTGCTGAACTTTTAAGATGACCTACAGAAAGAAAATAAAGTAATAGGAAATGTTTTTTAAAAAAAAAAAAAGGGGGGCAAAAAAGGCAAGCTCTATGTCCTTTCCTAGTAAAAGAACCACCAATCCAAAAAGAGATTATGATGGAGACACTGAGTCTGACAGACCATTTGAAACATTTGATTGTGAACCTAGGCTGAAAATATGATTTACACAAGCAGAGCTTAGCCATTACCTTCTAAAAATGAGCAACTATATAAAATTATTATACAGGTGGTAAAACAAATTAATGACATATAATCTGGTCTACTTGTACCAAGTTTCAACTGCTATGAAGTCTGCACAGCTCTTACAAAAAGAGCAACTGCGTACCTGTTCCATTTGTGCTTTCATTCTTGTCTCTGCATGCTACCTTGTAAGACACAAGTTTGACTAGATCTTTCTTCACAATGAGGACTTGCTGATCCAGTGAATATTGATTCAATTTGGAATGCTTAAAATACAGTCTATCTGAAAATACTACCTGTTCTATGCACACACCTTTGCTAAACTATAACATACTAGAAAAAACTCTTCCATTTGCTGCCTTCTGGCTGACACCCCATTGCCAGTTACATTTCATCTCTCTGTCCTGCAGGCAGATACAGCGTTGTAGCACACAATGCAGAGCAGAGCTAGATAGATTAAAACAAAACCTGGGTAATGGCTCTGATGAATATATTGCGTGCAAGCTTCTCTTTACAAGTCCACAGGGAACTACAGATAGTTGGATTGTCAATGCAATGTTTTTTCATCTTCCCTGCAAGCTACCTTGACTTAAGGTGTATATATAATAAGCCAACATTCTGACTTCAGAGTAGAGATACGTTCCAGGCATCAATTTTTCTGAAAGTGCCTATGGTGCAGAATAAAGGCAGAAAACATTGCCAGAAGTTAGTGTTTACACTGATGACTGCAAAGCCTCATGGAATGCCTTTAATTAAAATACATGCTTGTTCCTTAGATTGTATTGTTCACATCTCAGAGGTACTGATGGATACACTGCATACCAAATGTTTCAGTTAATAAGTAATAGGCTAGTTGCAAAGCCTTATAATTACCAAAATCTGACCTTTAAACACCTACTATGCAATACATCCCAGACAATTACAGGGCCAATTCTAGAAGCTGCTCACGTATGTTGGGACTCCACAGAACTAATGCTATGTGTTTTGGTCTAACTGCTAATATGCATTGGTGATTTTAGGGACATGGACATCCACAGAAAGCATTTTAAATGTATCTCATGCCAGGAAGTTTGTAAAAAAAGCCTTTCCTAAAAAGCCTAAATACTGCATGATGCAAACATCCTACAAATGACTGACAAGTTTCTGATGTCTTTCTTACTCTAGTTCAATACAAATGTAATCTATTTGAGCACATGTTTTTGAAAGGAAGAGGAGAAAGACGAAAGGGAGGGACCAGACACACACACACACACACACACACACTTACCTGAGGTACCAGGAGGTATGAGCTGTTTCACTAAAGCAGATTTCACTGGTGTTGAGGAGGGAGAGTTGAAACCACTGCTGTAGGGGCTACTAGTATTTGGACTATAGGAGCTTGCGTAACTGACCGCACTGAAAGGGCTGCTGTACAAACTCTGTCTCTTGAGAGCTGTATGTAAGAGGAGGAAAGCAACAAATTATACGGAAGAAACCAATGAAAAATGAATACAATATATCTTCAGTGTGATTTAATTACTATACAATTCAAGTAGAACACTTCCATCACCAGAAAGTTTTTCCAACTGATTTCTTCATCTCCTAGAAACAACCGTACCATGGAAGGAGTGGGAGAAGAGGGCAAGACAAGAAAGTGACATATATTTTCCCTGTAAAAATCAGATCTAAGATCATTACAAGTGATCTCTTCAAGATGTTCAATGTAGGCATTGGGAAGGAGGAGGGAAGCAATTCAAAAGAACAGTAGTAGTTAAGCTATGCTAACATACATCTTATGCACAATTACATATAAACCAAAGCACATTATGAAGTCTAGTTCTCCAGAATTCACAGACCTGTCTAGGTCGCACAATACTTCAACAGTAACCCCAAGATCGGCATCACAGAACTAAGCAATACCACCTACAAAATTCCCCAAAGCACACACTAAAATGAAAAACCATTAAGCATGGCAAATGCTTCTGTTTATATTTTTGGGTACCATGAACCTACTAGACACAATAAAGCAAACCTACTATAGGATTATTCCCTCCTGTATACCTCATGTTCTAATGCTTTGGGATTTTTATGTCCATAGGGTTCATCAACTCCATATACAATATAAGATCTAAAATTGGGTACTTTGCTATTTATTGTAACCGTTTCAATGCTAAAGTATTTTTAGATAAATTTTAACCACTTGTTAACATTTTCAGTAGGATACTGCAATTCCCATAGTAGCCACATATGTGATTTATATAGTTACTTAAATGACTATTCAGAAATTTACATTTTATTAAATATGTTAGAAGATGGAACTTCAATGGGGGAAGTAGAAACCAGAAGACATTTTGTCACTTCTGGTACAATCAGTTCCTTCATTGCTGGAAGTATTTTATGCCAAAAAGAACTGCATTTTAACAAAGAACTAATTAAACTGCAAAACATTAAACTGAAAGCTAGAGATCCAAACTTTACGGCATGTAAATCTAAATTAGATTACGTTGCAGCTCACCTAGCTGCTAACAACTTAACTCTTGAAGGCACGACAGTATTGAAACTATGCATATATATTATAAACTGATAAGAATAGGTCTGGCAAATGTATGGCAATACACTCAAGCAGTTCTTAAAAAAAAGCATTAAGCTATTCAAAGAATATTGTGTGACATTTTGTTACTGAAAAAGGGCTTCAATTAATACAGTACTAATTAGGCTACTGATAGTAGACGAAAAAAGGAACTGAACTCTAATTTATTAAAAATCCTTTTATTCAGTGTAAGATTTTTTTTGTTTTGACATTACAAGAAGCCAAAAGAGAACAGCTGCGCGAAATGCTGCTTTCAGCAGCAAAG
This sequence comes from Sagittarius serpentarius, assembly GCA_034782735.1. Lineage (NCBI taxonomy): Eukaryota > Metazoa > Chordata > Aves > Accipitriformes > Sagittariidae > Sagittarius > Sagittarius serpentarius. The sequence goes on from JAVKLA010000053.1 coordinate 18,615,106, forward strand.
CCTGCTTCAGCTCCTCCTCCCACCCACTTTGCTCTTGGTCACTACCTCCTCAGTTGTTCAGTGCAATCAATGGTAGGGCAGCACTATTATCCAGCCTAATAAAGTGCACTATTATCCAGCCTAATAAAGTGCATTTAGGTTAAAAACATCAAGTATTTTAACTGATTGCACCAGTGAATTAGTTTTTAGTGGCGCCCCAAAAACACATATCATCCAACCAAATGGATGGCAGAATGCAGCACACAGGCAGAAGCAGCAGAAAGTCGATTCTGCACCAGACTCCTTAATTGTTCCTCATATAAAGATCCTTTCTGGAGTCTAAACCAGTTAATATTACTAGTGTTTTAATTAGAGTGAAAAGACAGTTATAGGCAGAGGATGGAAAGTTTATATTCCAGCTTTCACTGCAAGTTTTAAATGATATGCACTAATTTCAGCAATTAGTGTATTAAATGAATTCTAGCAAGTATTCTTGAGGTGCCTCCAGATTGAGAGTGTCAGAAGGGAAATCTCCATTTTATTACAAAGCTCAGTTAACAAAAACAGTAATTACAAGCTAGTTGTATTCTGGTTGACTCTGATGAGAACTTCTTTGACAGCAAGTTCTTCTGGCATTCACACAGGAGCCCCAAAGCTTCTATTGCAACTGAATCTTTGTTCTCAGGCCAGAAAAGTTACTTTTCATCTCTTGCTGAAAATGACAGTAAGAAAACCCTAAAATCTAAGTCTGCACCACAGTTCTTTATTTCATACTTATTACACAGGCAAGTATTTTAAAATACTAACCACGAATTAGAAAATAATTGTACTAGTGTATAACCTTCAAAACACGCTCTTTGTACATATCCATAATGATACAAAATATTTGATCGCATACAAGTTTCTTTAGATGAAAGAGAGCATACTTTTGTTACATATAAAAAGTATGCTCTGGTACGTGATGACACTTTATATCATACAGCAGTTTCACCCTAGCTAACGTGAACTTCTACCTTCCTCAGCACTGTATTTTTCCTCAGAAAAAAAGCTGGATTCAAACCATTTTTCTGACCTAGAATTCCTAAAGTTTTTCCAACAGGGATTTCTGTAACTTAGGATGACATTACTGTTTTTGCAACAACTAGAGACATGGTCTTTATTAGGAGTGCCAGACAACGTTAGTAAGATAACTCATTTTAATGTTAAAATGCTGCTACATTAGATGAAACATTAGCTTTCATAACACCAGAGGGGAGGGTTAATGATCCACGTTATTATTTTATTGTAAATTTTCTTTTATAACATTCAGAAACAGTATGTAGCATCTAATTTATTTTAGCCAACACGTGGTTAAATTGGTCTTGAATCTTTCTTTTGCTCTAGAAAACAGGAATAGAAAAATTTGAGTGCAGAAAACTCATTCTTAGGTGGTTCAGAAGATCTACTGTATGAATTGGGTGCATTTTTTTTAAATGCTAGAGACCTGATGTTTATTTTTGTTACAATTAAGTGACAAATTTATTCTAGCTGTCTCCATAGTAATTCAAAACAATCATTAGCGAAGTCTATCACCAAGACCAAAGTTAGCTAAATAACAGTTCATTTTGAACAAGCTCAATGCTTAACTGAAAAGTCAAACTCACTCAGCATGGAAAATACGACAGTTTTTACATAGAGCCACACAGTTCTCTTTACCAGCTACACTGATCATGCATTTGATTTCAAATATTTAAATAAAAGCGCTGCCTCAGTAAAAACTGCAATATGACCAAAGTTCAGTCTTTTCTGATTCTGTGCAACTGTTAAGCAAGCATCTCTTCCAGAAACTCTTCTGCCTACTATTTCTTTTCCTCCTACTGCTTTCTTGATGCACTCTACCCCTACACTATCTTAGGCCACCATGTGGTGGAAGCCATGGTTTGCAGCCAACATGAAATGCACTCCTGCACTTTTCACCAGGGACTTGACGTATGGCTAAGAGAGGTCTTTGCACCTGAATATACGTGAGGTTCCCTCTAGTCTGAACATGCTTCCACCATTGAGCAGGACTCGCTCTGCAGTTGTAAACCTGAACTAACTAGCAATAAGGCACTGTGTATCCTGTGTTCTCCGTAACTGCCCACAGTAACATGGAGCTGAAAGCCAATCTTCCCTCCTTTATTATCACACAGTGGAAAAGATTAATTTGTAAGAAGGAAGAGGAAAATGTGGAATACAAGAGTACATTTGAGACTGAGAAACAGCAAAAAGATACTAAATTAGAAAGACATAACAGGAACTGACAAAGAGAAAATAGTCAAGGCAGAGGAAACATCAACAAGGATTCAGGAGAGAAATTAACAGCAGTATGGAAAGCCTTATCCACAGAGACTGGAAGTGAAATTGATAAACTGAACCAGTAACTAGTAATATGTTAAGTGATGGGTCCGTGAGGTACAAGTACTATGTAAAACACAAGTTACAAGATACTCCAAAAGTTGCGGGGTAGGAAACACACAGGTTACAAGCAGCACTACTTGCCTTCTCCAGTGGAGCTTCCTGCTACCCTGTAAGTAGGCTGGTTGCTCAAAAGGACAATTTTCTTTTTTGTTACAAATTCAGTTTTCCATGCAATCTGCTCCAACCAGCAGTATTAGTGCCCATCTCTTCTACCGCTACTATTTTCCCCATTAGTACTACACATGAATTATGGTATTCTTGCAAGTATCACTGCCAGAGGCAGATTCTCAGGTCTATGGAAAAAGAGAGGTAAAGTTGCCTAGACACATCATTTGAATGATGAAACTTCCAAGTTTGTTCATTTCATGCAGAAGCTTCCTGCCACTCTGCTTCAACTATGACTGAATTTTTAAGGATACCCTAAAGGTAACAATTTGTAGTATTTCTGGAAGATTTCTACTCAGTTGTGAAAAGAAGTTAAACCACGAACAGAATTGTTCATGCTTAACCCAACTGCTATACAGTCCTAAATACTCAACAGTATTCAAATTCCCAAACTTGTATCATTGTTCATAAATCCCTGTGATCTGTGTACTTTTCATTGTTTAGAATGTCAGTCTTTGCCTGTAGCAAGCTATACATCATGTTAACTGTTCAGGAAAATTGTTAATAGACTTTCATTAACGCAGCATACACAAAGCACAAGAAACAGGGGAAGATCAAAGGTGACTCATACTGAAGGCACTTTGACCATTATGCCCACTTTTTTTTTAAGGATAAGAAATGGACTTTTCATGTGATCTACCAGTAACGTTTTCAAATTTTATTAAGAACGATTTTAGTACGAACCAAACTGAATTGCTCCGGAAAAGAATCCAAGGAGGGGAAAAAAGTTAGTCAAATAAACACAGCACAAAGTTTATGTATAACCATGTAAAGGAGCTGGCAGTTGGGAACACTCCTGGAACTGCATGTTCACACATTCTTAGCTCAAGTCCAGCCTTCTGCTAATTCCTGAAGATAACAGTTAAAAAAAGATAGGTCACACGTAGCACAAGACTGCAAAAAGATGGACATACAGGGAGAGAACAGATATTAATAGCAAGAAAGAAAGTTATGTCTCAGCATAACTTTTTTTTAAAAATAAAAATAGGCTCTAACAAAGACATTCAAATAAAGCAAAAAACCAGCTGCACATAGAATTCTAATCAGACCTTCAGCGTTTTGCTGCTGGTTTGACATCAAAAAGGCTGGGAATAAAAGGGTGGAGAATGTAAGCTTTCATCCTCACAGGGCCAAACACTCAGTCATTTTCCAGTTTTGAATATAACCAACTAGTTTGTATCAAGAAAGAATCATGAACTTACTTTTTTTTTTTTAATCTGACTGTGACAACATCTTAAGCTACCAAGGATGGGAGGAAAATAAACCAGTATTACCTCCCCAAAGTATTCAAAAACTTCAGCCTCCATTTCCTTAGATGAAATACAATATCTCATCTAGCAGAAAACTAACTTCCATGTTAAAATACTGACAAGTACCTAACCATTATGACAGTTTAATACAGACTACTTTAAAACAAGACAAGAAATCCTCCAAGTTAAGGACATAGTTTCTTCCTGAAAACTTCTGATCAAATTGTAGCTCTGCAGGTAGTATAAAACTCTGAAATCATGACTCATGGTCTAAGGCTTCTTTTCATTTTAGTCAATACAATCCAGAAAACCAGCAGAACGAGTTACTGTTCACAAACCATAATGAAAACTTTAGACAGAAGTAACTGCTGGATCTCACCCTCTTCTTTCATAACAATCTATCAGCTAATTCTGACTCTGTTTCAGAATAAAGATGTACAACCCAGTGGTAGTAGTATGCAGGAACTCACCCGACATTGTCTGTTCCAGCCTGTGGATCAGCGACTTTTTAGCACATTCAACGTCAGGACTTGGGTAATCCAATACCTGCCTGCACCAAACTAATGGACTGACACATTTTTGCACCGGAGTCAGTTTCTTCTTTGGGGACGTATATAACCTGAAAAGGAGAGAAGGAAAACATCATGAAGACAGACAAAATGATCATAAGATCAGGCATGTAACAAAACACCACATACAGTATAAAAATAGAAATAGCATAGTATCTACAATACAAACCCAAAATATAAAGAAAGCACAAGTTTTACCTTTAAATTAACTATTTTGGATACAGTATAATACTGATAACGCATGGCTACCCAAGGATTTCTGGCAATGAGTGATGCCTATATTGCTACACTGAGATATACTGAATTGATGTGCCAGAAAAAAAAAAAAGGCTTCACTTTTCAGACACGTTAGATATATGGACAATTTCACTATGTCACATAAATGTAGAAATCAGGATTAATCTTTAACACTGACCTGAAAGAAGGAAATAAAGCACTGTGCAATATGCCACTATTGTTTCCCTGAACACAAAGATGTAGCAAATGTTAAGCATCTTAATAGCCAAGGAACAGTGCTAAAGTGCACAGAACACATCTACTATTTCAGTAGCCTTGAACAATAAACATTTTCTTTTTACTTATAATTTGTTTCCCAGCAGCTGATCCTTTCATTTTCCTTTGAACAGAGAACAAAGGGACTATCTCTGTCCTAAGGGGTATACAGTCAAGCACTAAAAACAAGGAACAAGAGATAATGCATAGAATAGAGAGAAACAATGAGGTCATATTGTTCTGCAGGATATGCTGGCTGAGGCCGTTGCCCATCAGCATCTCCATTCATTTAACATCAGCATTCCGTGACTGAAGAAAGAGGTATTCCAGTTTAAGGCTCTAGAAATTTAGCTAAAAATTTCTCCTCCCTCAACAAACAGATTAAAGGAAAAGTCACAACCAATCACATATTCAAAATAGGGATATTTAAGCCTTATCTTTGGACTAGAACCAAACTTAGAAACGTGCTTCAGCAAAAGACAACAGCAAACTGCAAGATCCACAGCTCTAACTGGAGTTTACGCATATGCAGAAATGGTTAAATCAGTGTTTCTTCAGGAGTAATGACAGATTTCACACTCCAAGTAAATATGGTTGTATGCCACACACTGTAGCTTAAGAACATTTGACAGCCTAATCAGCCGTGCTTCCACACAAAACAGACAACAAAATTCTTGTTTCCTTTATGCCAGTGACATCAGCAACACAGAAGTTATCCCCCACTGCTCTGTTACGAAATTTTTAGCTGATCCTTCCTCTGTAATTCCAGAACTTGAACTCAGTTTGTTTTATAAACAGCTTTAAAAATTTTTTTTAATTACTACCACTTCTTACAAAAGCTTCCCAAGAAGCATGCTTATAAAAACTACCACGAATATCTCACCCAAAACACTGATGACTTTGTTTAGAGCATGCTCTAAAACACTCTTCCCTCAAACACTGAAGTCAGAAAGCTATGTTTGCAAATGCAGGAGAGAAGACTTTTATTAGCTGCCAGGTTTTCAAACAAAAATGAAGCTGTTTGTAACAATGCAAATAGCCCCTGCCACATACTATAGACCATGTGGCTTATGCTCTGGCCAGTATCATGCTGGTCATTAAAATTGATTTTGTAGAAATCCTTACAATCGTCGCAGGCACTCTGCCCACAAGAAAAGCTAAAAGCCGATCGCATATTCCTAGCCCTGAAGATCCTTAGAAAGCACAAGAATCACTCAATTTTTACAGTTCTATGCAAACAATTACACAGATTGCTGTACTTTCTGCGATTATCTGCATAGAGTTAAAAGTAATGCTTAACATTTACTAGCTCTCTAACACATCGCATTCCCTGTCTTTTTACCATTTATTTGCCTGTACTCTTTTCTGTCCTAAGGTATGTTTACACAATAGAAGTATCAAAGGCAACAAAGCCAACTTTTTTGCTGTACAGCCTAAGCTCTCTGGACAGCTGACATGCCTTGCTGTGTTTGAGAAGTTCCAAGCACATCTGAAGTGTTTACAGTAATACCCAGTATAACAGGCAAGAAATTAAAGCGCATGTCCTCTTTGAAAGACACACAAAAAGGATATCTTTAACAAACCTACAAGACTAATCAAAACAGCACCTGGGATTTTAAGCTCCAACACATTCTGTTCTGCAATTTCCAATTGTTGCGTTTGTTTCACATGTAGTTTTCAGTTTTACTGAAGCAGCCTAGGTTCCCACAGCTCCCACTTTTCCACCTCCCTTTCTAACCAAACATATACTGCAGATTCTCCCACCTCTTTCCAGTCAGCTGTTTTTCCTTTAACAGCCTTTGTTTCACATCTTATATTTCAAAAGACAGAACTTTAGAATATACATATTTCATGCAACTCCACTACCTCACGACAAACCCATGTGCATTGATGCAGTAACACAACGGCTCTTTCAGGACAGTTTCTTGCACATCCTGCAATTACGAAGTCTCATTATTATAAAGTAGTGATCTTAATTTCCCATCTGACAAAGAACAGCCAATCTCAAGTTTTGAAACTGACTTAATTCTACTTGCTTCACCTAATTTGGATTAAAAAAATAAGACCAAGGGCAAAGCTAAACATCAGTGATGCTTCTACTACTACTTCTCTTCCCAACAGCCGGAAGGGAAAAAGAACAGAAAGGAGACTATAAAGTATGTACAAATAACTTCATACAGCTAGGTTATCTTCTTTGTCCACCTACTGTTTGACCCAAAAGATACAGGTTCTCCTTAGCTAAAGAGCTTTTCAGAAGAGATTAATTCCCATTTGTACCTGTTAATGCATTCTACAGCAATGCAACAGCACGGACTGGCAGCACAGCAACTTCAAGACTCAAGATTACCAGTACGAGTTCATACATCTTTAAACACCACTAAGTCACTTTCTCAAAACAGGAAGTTGGAAACTGAGGAAGCTGACAGCTTACAGTTACCACCCTACTACAAATGGTTAACGCACCAGAAACCTACACTCCAATTTCTCTCCACAAGAGAATAAAGACTCTGCACTTCAGTGACACAAGGTCAAGTAAAAGAAAACAGTATATAAAAAGAAGCCCAGGAGCTTCGATCTATTTTGAAATAGCATTAAGAAGCCCAGACACTATGATTCTGCTGCACACAGTAATATTCCCTTCCTTCAGCTGTCACTAGTCAACTATGCCACAGCAGTGCCAATTTGAAGTTTAAAGCAGCCAGGGGCTCTACTGATTAGTTCCAGGAAGATGCAGCACAAAAAGGGCAGAGCTTTTGCAGAAAGACTACTGTCACTATAAGCTCATATGATAATGGCAGCCAAATGGGGCAAGCTGTAGCGTGTCACACTGGGACACAGCTGAGTCGGAAAAGGCTTTGAAGAAAGAGGACACAACACTGAGGTAGGAATGGAATATCTGCATAACGATTACCTCACCTGAGGAACGCCTCCCAGTGCATTAAAACACAAGAGGCTAGTTGCCACAGACATAAAACCAGAAGCCAAGACTCCAATCAGGAAGAAAGGAAGAGTCTTTTTGTACCAAAATCCTTCTACTGCTCAGTACAAGAGTGAAGGAAAAACATGCAGATGAATATGAAGTCACAGATCCGAATTAGAAAGAAGATAGCAAGTGGAAGGAACTTGACTTAGAGCTCATTTATTTTAGCTACATTAACTTTAAGCTAAATCTGGCAGGTACAAGGCAATGAAACAAGAGAGCAGACAAAACATGTTGCAGGCAAAAGCAGGATCGAGAACGCAACCTGAACAGAAGATGTGAAGAAAAAGTAGAAACCTAAGGATAGACCGGTAAGAAATTCCCCTAAAATACAGGAGGGAAATTTCACAATGAAAAGCTACCAATAATAAATCAGGATACAATAATACTGGACAGTCTTAGAAACAGATGATTTATAACACAACAGTGTCAATCTAAACTGTTTAAGATCAATTTAAAACTTTCAGGAGATCCTATTTGAAGCAATTTAAGTTAAATTTTAAGATGGATTTTGAATAAACAGCTACAGGTAAAGATCTGAAGAGAATCTCTGGTTGTAAAGAAAAAAAAAAAAACCAAATAAAAACAACTAAGTGACATCCCTGCACGTATGTGGCCCACAGATTTCCTCTTTCCTTCTCCACCACCCCTGCAAAGTTCCTATCCTGCAGTTGTAACTGACTGAGACACATTGCTCAGCCTGTAATTACTAATTTGTTGGTATACTTAACTGAATGCTTCTAGTTCCGAGAGATGCATGAGTTACAGCAAAACTCCAGGCCTCTCAAAATAAGGAGATGAATACTATAAAAATGCTTTGACAATCTCATTAAACCTTCATATTAAAGCAGCACGTCTCAACTACATGATGAGATGATTTTCAAGTAGAACTGGGAGGATTCAGAGAGGTTGCAAAGTGCAACTGGGAACGCAACTACTTTCCTGTCACCAGCAATTAAAGATAGTTAGCTGTGCTCTCACTAGTTGCTGGAAATTATAGCCATTATTCTTTTCCTCATCTCAAAAGAACACATTGCTGTCTGAAAGGGATGTTGCAGAATGAGAAAACGGGCCTTCAAAAGCTTGGAAGGCTCCTGTAACACCATCATGTAGTTTCCCCAGAACTGTCATACAAACCTTGTACAACTGTCTGCTGTTTTAGAAGCTTTTCAGAAGGAATTTGTTAAGAGCATATATGCTCTAACATGGTATTGTTGATATTTACACAGAATAGAGAAAAGTTGAGAAGTTCTGTGACCTAGTTTACATGTTCCAAAATATAAAAGTCTGCTTAATTACTAGGCTTGAGAGCTCTATCAACACCTACAAAAAGTAGAAATGTGAATCATGCCTAAACAAGACATAATTATGAGGTAAATTTTGGGACTATCATTGAGACAATACAGGCAATTCATATCGGAAATTCATACCGAAGCTTTCATAATATCAAAGTACCGAACATGTTTAAAAGCCATAAATACCATACAAGAAGTTAGAAATGGAAAAAAGTTCTTCCTACAGTCCTCAAACGTCCGTTTCACAACAAACATGGACATCTCAAAGACATTAGTCAAATGGAATATTATTTGATGTTACATCAGTTGTTTCATTTGACAAACTGGTAACTTCTCTAATCCTTAGTTCTCTCACACTCACATGCTTCTTCTCAAATTATCTTCCTAGTTTGAGAAGCCGTTATCTGAATTTGGTTAAAAAACCAACCTTTAAATCAGATGGACATTTAATCTGTCACAAAATGAAAAGCATTGATTTCTCTTTTACTTAGGTCACAAGGCAGGAATTGATCCGAACCTGTCCAGTTTCCAGAAGGCCTAAACCGCATTAACACAACGCCATTTTAGCAGCTGAAGAGGAACGGCTGTAATGTAATTTCAGCAATGGGAGTTTATTCAGGTGCAGCTCTATCCAAAAACACTCATCCTACACTTTACTAGTTCACTATGGCAAACTTCAGAGTTCCAAAACATAAAGTTAGTGCTCAAAGGACATCAAGCAATGTGAGCTGAAAGACAATCATTATGGATGACAATGTTTTCACCCTCTGTATCTCAAAACAGCCACTTAGACAACTAACTGGAATGGATGACTAGAACGGAAACGTAGACTATTAAAAACAGGTGCCAATTTAATAGAAAAAGATGCTGAATGAGAATGCATATAATAGTAAGAGTTCGTGCTTTCCCCTTTAACTAAACAGGATATCAAACCAATATGAGGTCTTCAAAAACACTAAAAATATTACTTTGAACTATTAACAGTCCACCAGTAATTTCACTTTAAACACACAGTAACTGCCTTTTGATTGTAAATTAAGTCATTGAGCTGTCAGCTATTTCAGCCCTACCAAGGAGACTTTAGATTGCAGTGACAAGAAAACATTGATAAATGGTAGGCTAGCTTTTATAGCAAAATAATTTAAAGAGGACGCAACTGTTCTGAAGTTTGCTGTGCCATTTGATGTACAAAATCAATACCCAGCAAGCTCTATACTCTTATGGACACACCGCGTGTAAATTTTGAAGAAAAAAACCACTGTATGTTTTCCTCACATTTAAAAGAAAGCTCCTCAGAAATTTTAGATAAGTGACTTACCACAAAGCAAGTTACATTGGATTCACAGCACATAAACTAGTTACAGTAATTGCCCACGTGCGCACACTTATCCTGCAATAAACTTGAGACAGCTCACTTTTAAAAAGAAGCATAGCAAGCCACCTTGTGTACTGTTACCAGGTTGTCTCGAATGTGCTACGCATCCACACCCAACCTTACCGAGCAAGTCAGGCAAGGAGCTGTATAGCTCATCCTGCCTCTCTGAAGATTTCTCCACTCTGGTTCCCCTTTCTGCCCCTTTGTCTTTTTTAATTAATTAATTAAAAATACCTGTTCAGATGGATATTTGAAAAAAATTAAATTTGATCCAATCTGGTTCAAGAACAGTTAAATAGGAACACCCATAGAATAGATCACCAAAGTCACTGGTAGCCTAGTCACTTAGCAAGCCTAAAGCAAAGTCTCCACGGGCCTAGGTACAGCTCAGCACTGTGCACATATGTATATGTGCCTATTTGCAACCTTCAGTACCCTATTAGGAAGAAAATTTCAGCATATTAAACAGGATTCAGAAGCGTATGGCCAAGAAACTCAGTCTAAATTCAATGAAGTATTTTTCGTTATGGACCATGTGATTTGAAGATTGCCTCGTGCTAAACTGTTTAAAACGTAAAACATATCTGGATTTAACTAACCACGGAGAAGAAAAACAAACAAGCAAATATAGAAACAGTCTCAAAGTTCACTAATACTGTAATGCTGTTTTAATAGCTAATGCTGTTATTAAAGCAACATTATCAAAGTTCTTTTCACTTGTTAGTAATTTAGGCTAGTTCTTCCTTCTCCTTTCATTTTTCACTTTACACTTCTGTCCTGCGTAGACTTATCTAAAAGCATTTAAAGAATTAAAACCTAAAAATGAGCTGATCAACTTAAAAATGTAGATTTAAAAAAACACACCACATTCCAGTATCAATTTCAGTCAAGTATTGTTCCATCTTAAATTCATAGCCAAACATCACAGGCACTAATCTCACGTGAGCATTAAATGTAAAACAAAGTAAGTTTAGCAGTGAAGAAAACTATTTCTTCTGCCATTACAAGGCTGCAATTTCACAATGGGGTATATGAATATATGGACTGAAAAAATACCCGTAGTACACAAAACAGAGAACAACAGAGATAACCAGCACCCTTCATCATTTATTATCTCCCACAGATACTGACTTCTGAAGTCAGAAGTAAAGACAAATCTAAGCTTCTCTATGCAGACAATCAAGACAGGCAAGGTGAATAATTTTTTAATGCACAAACTGTGCTTTAAATTCAGTTTGTTTCCACCTGAGGTTTCCTCAGCTGCTAAGTCGTCTTTGATTTCTACACTGGTATAATCCCACAGTTTAAACAGGATTTTGGGTTAAGTAGGAGTGATCCAAATCCATGTGAACCTGAAAGAGTTCACATGAGGTTTAAATTTCGTCAGGTACCTTCATTCTTTGAGTCGATTCAATTACTTTTTGAGTGACCTTGCATAACCAAGGCCTTAAGAGTGGGATCTTTATGAAACAGTTTAAGAGAAATCCACTTACATCATTTCTTTTTGATTGCTCCACTAGCCCTCTGAAAACTTCCAACTTCATTTAGAGCAGTAACCTCCATTCACCAAATGCACAAATACGAAGTCATCATGCCTTCATAAGAAAAAAAATGGCTTTGGAGTATTTAGGGCCTCAACAGTTGAATTAAATGGTGCTGAGAAATTCCAGGAGTTTGATTTCCATTTTTACAGAGCAATTTGAAAAAAAAAATCATCAACCTAGCCAGACCACATTTATCATTGCATGCATATTGAACTATAGCATGAAAGAGTTTTTTTAATTACATAGCCATATTTCTTGATACATACAAGTACATTTTAACAACTGCTCTTTTCTAGGTGTATGCTTTTGTGTCTGAATCATTGTCCCACATCTGAGATTGAAAATTAGTATTACAGTTGCTAAAATACTAGGAAAGGAATGAAGACGTGTAATACACTGCATTTAAGTTTTGTTGCCTTTTGAGGACTAGAACTTGCATTGAAACATGACTGAAGCCACAATAAAAGGCAGCGTAAGTAACACACCAAACACCTGACACCAGCAAAAGCAGTGCTCAGTGAACTATGCCACCTGCCCATGAGTGTCCAGAACTGCATAAACAAAAACACACAGCATTTATGCCATCACTGTCACCATATGCTCTATTGTGAACTTTCACTGAAGAGATGCATTATGTTGCCCATGATTTAGGATTAATATATAGAATGATAACATCTATTGTCACTATAATTCATGACATTCGCAAATTTGGCCGTCCCACTCCAAACTTACCGTGCAAATTTAGTATATTCTATTTCCCTCACAGGCTATAAGCCAGTAGATTACAAGGCATAAGCTGAGAAATAAGAGTAGCTGCCTTGCACAGACTCATCATCTGGAAGATGATGCCTTGTGTTAATTTAGTAAGCTCGTGTTGGATGAGAATAAACTTATGCTCTCATACTTCTCCAGTGGATCAGGCTGGATGTCAGGCAAATGACTTCTCCAAGGAAGTCTCCACTGTCTCCTCCCTGAGCAACTGAAACATGGCTCACACATGGCATCATTCCAGCATTTTTAAAGGTGTTTCTAACTCTGAAAGACATTGTTTGTTTTTTTTAAATTTGTCTGCGTGTTCACTCCTAAAGGCCTTTGTAGATGAACCTACAACCAGTTTTGACCCAAGTCAGACCACTTTTGTTACACTTTTCCTCCCTGTACACGCTTCCCTTGCATTTCTCTGTTGACACTGTGCTCCTCCCCACTATTTCTCCTGCAGCTCTAACACTGCCTCTTAACTAGTGTCATAGGAAACTTCAAAAAGTCAGCTGGAGAACAGCACGATGTTAAGAGAGAGCAAACCTCCTTGATTCTCAGTAGATGCTCATCCAAGTGCAATAAAGACAAGGTGAACAGCCACCTGCAGGTGTTTCTGCTGGAGCAGCAGGGTAAGCAGTCCATTTAAAAAGAGAGGAACCACCTAAGGTAAACAGTGGTCCTACATCATTAGCAATAAATGAAAACACCTAAGGACAACACATTTATAAGATGAAAGAGTATATTACATTTGCTGCCTTCACAGCTGAAAGAAATCGAGGCTTAAAACGTGCTTGATGCACTTAAGAAGCATACCAGTACCTGTGGGCTAATGCTGCACTACCCCAGAAATTTTCCACAAGTTTCTCGACACCGCCACACTTTCTGAACTTGTGAAAACACTGACAACCGATTTTGCGGCAGACCTGGAGCCTGCTCCGGTCTCCAGGTGACCCGATGTAACACCCTGACGGCGGCCGAACAAAAGCTCAGAGCTGCAGGCCTCCGGGGAGGCGCGATGTGATGTGCAGAAACCAAAACACCCTTCCCCTGCAGGCTTCGGTACGTCCTGGAGAGCTAATCCCTTCGTCCAGCCCCAGAGGGCGAGGCTGCCTCCGTACACAAAGACCCGAGACCACCTCCGACACCAGGCACACCTCTGGAAACAGCCCCTTCCTCCCGGGGACGGCGGGGTAAGGGGAGGACGGTGACCTCCCCGCCTCCCGGCGCCGGAGGACGGCGGAGAGCGGCGCCCCCACCCCACCCCATCCCCACCCCGGCCGCCTCCTCACCAGCCGGTCTCGTCCTCCTCGCAGCCGGCCAACCGCTCCAGCTCCTCCGGCCTGAGCAGCGCCGCGTCGTCCAGGAGTCCGCT
>JAVKLA010000053.1:18636947-18651587 GCA_034782735.1 Sagittarius serpentarius
TTCCTTTCCTTTCCTTTCCTTTCCTTTCCTTTCCTTTTTCCTTTCCTTTCCTTTCCTTTCCTTTCCTTTCCTTTCCTGTCCTTTCCTGTCCTTTCCCTTCTCGTTTCTCTTCCCTTCTCGTTTCTCTTCCCTTCTTTTTTCTCTTCCCTTCTCTTCTCTTCCCTTTCCCTTTTCCCTTCATTTTCTCTTTTCTCTTTTCTCTTTTCTTTTCTTTTCCTTTCTCTTCTCTTACCTCTTCTCTTCTCTTACCTCTTCTCTTCTCTTCTCTTACCTCTTCTCTTCTCTTACCTTGTCTCTTCTCTTACCTCTTCTCTTCTCTTCTCTTACCTCTTCTCTTCTCTTACCTCGTCTCTTCTCTTCTCTTACCTCGTCTCTTCTCTTTTCTCTTTTCTCTTTTCTCTTTTCTCTTTTCTGAGAAAGCACTGGGCTATTTTGCAAAGTACAGAAGGTATCCATCGCCATCTAGTGACACCACGTTGTGCCTGAGTTGGAATCGAGCACTTAAGCTGAGCCTTCCCAGAGGGAAGGTTGTGCACCAGGGCTCTTGCCAGCCTCTTCCAGCGGATTTGAGGTCAACAGACCTCGGTCACCGCTCTGGTGGCTCAGGGCTCACTCCTGAGGAGGTGTCCCAGAGATGGTACAAATGGGTGCGGAGAGTTTCTGGCGGGAGAGCTCTCGCCGTACCTGTGCTGTGGGGAGGTAGCACAGGTATGCGTGTGCTCTGGCCTCTGCACTGACAATTCCCTGCCCAGATTTTGGGAGCACTTGGAGAGGAACCCCTGCTCATTCCACGGTGGAAGAAATTCCTTGTATTTGGAGGATGCCATAAAGTAAATCTTACAGTGTAACAGGTCCCAACACTTACTGATCCTCTTCTCTTCAACATCAGTATTATTATTTATCACAGTGTCATAATTTTTTTCCTTCTGGATTCTTGTATGCTAATTTTTTTTAATATATCAAATGAGGGATGATTTTACCCAACTGTGGTAAAACAACAAGTAATGCATAGGATCAAGCAAAACATTCCTGCTTGCATTGCTGCTTTTTCTAGTGCCATTCACTCTGTGGCCTCCTGCTGCTCAGCTAAACTAGCTAGCCCCAGGGAGGAGCTGACTTAGCACGGCAGTCTGTCAGCAAGGATGAGCAAAAGGAAAGGCCCTGCAGGGAAATCAAAATTCAAATGCGTTTGTTTCCCAGAGCGTGTTTCTCAGTGCCTAATTAAGTGCATAACTTCTTGCTGAAGTCCACAAGAAGACCCATCATTAGATTTTTCCGCTGCAAGAGTATTACAGTGTTTGTGAACGAGAGGCAAATTGGGAAAATACTGTTTAGAAACCACAATGGATTACGAGAGCAGGCTGTGCAGAGAGAGTGGGCAGGAGACCCCCTGGAAGGGGTTGCAGGGTTGCAGGGAAATGGCCCTCTCGTGGTGGCTCTCAGCAACGTCACAGGAAAATACTCCTATCTTGAAATGGCAGGTCACTCACTGTAAGTCAGTAGGCTTGATACAGGGATTCGCCACCCCCACCCCCCCATTTGTAGGTGGGTCTTGATGAACATTTTGCTGTAAAAAAATTCAGGACAAATTTATTCTATTATTTTCCTATGGAATTATTTTCTTTCTTCCCAATATTATCACAACATTTACCAAGCAGACTGAATAACTGGGATTTTTTTTCTTTTCAGTAATGACTTATTGACTGCAACAGCAGGATCATCCCCCAAAGTATACAGTATGAAAAATCTTATTTATTTTCCTGTGTTTCTACTTTAGTTTACAGACATTTTTAAAGACTATTAAACATTAAAAAAAAGAAAATTATAAAATGGTCTGTTTCATTATCCATACTCCTTCTTTGTATTTCCTCTGTTTCTTTAATTATCCCCTTTAGGTTTTAAGATCTTTGGTTGGAGCAATCATTGGACTTTTGTTTACTAAGTGCTTTGTTTGTTCCTAGTACACCTAATAGTACTACTCAATGGGAAGCCAAGCTGTGCTGAATATAAGTAGCTGAAATAGTAATTTAAAAATAGTGGTGCTGCTCAGCTGATTTGAAGTATGAGCACATATTAAGCCAGAATAGTTCCATTAGATAACTGTGGAAGGCAACTGGAGTTCCTTTAACCTAGTGCTCCAGAAATTATCTTAAAAATGTATCCCAAACCAAAAAATTATAGGAAATAACTCCACTCACAATTAACTGAGAAACCCTTAATATTATGTGTAAAGAGAGAGTCTACAAGGAACAGCAAAAGGAAAAAATATCTTGCCAGACAGAAGGCATATAGAAAGGTGAAAATGTCAAAAGTCAAACTTAGGTAGAGGCTGCAAAAGAAATTCAAGCAAATAGTAAAAGGTACCTTGGCCACGTAAACAAGAAAAAAGAAGTGGATACCTTATAAAACATAGATGTTGCAATTAAAGACAATTTAGGTCCTGTTCCAAACTACCTGAGTATTTGGCTCAGCATCAGTAATGATAATGCTGCAGCACACAGAGGCAAAACCAAGGCTGTTAATGACAGTAGGTGCGGAAAGAGTTGTCATGTGCAAGGTGAAACCAAAGGGCAAAGAGCTCAGCTCTCAAGGAGGCCCAGTAACTGAGATAATAAAGCCAGTGGTAAGAGTTTTAATGCATTTACTAAAACAGATGGCAATACCATATGGTTAAAAAATAAAAAATGAAGCAGTGATCTTTAAGAAGAAAAGTGATCCACAAAAGTCTATTAGGATGATCTCAATTGCCTACAAGGACTCGACATTTTGTGAAAGAAACAGAGATGTGAAAGTACATAAAAATGGGAGAAATAGTTAACAAAGACAGATTGTGCCAAATTAACTTGGTATTTTTCTTTGCTAAAATATGCAATATTTTTAGAGAATGGAATTGCAATAAAGCAAATCCATATAGATTTCAGTAAAGTGATTGACAAGGTGTTATTTGGAAGTCAGTATGATGATGAAGGAAAATCAGAGGGAAGAAACCAGCTGAAAAGCAACAGCAGTGGCTGTACTTACTGGATAACGCTCAGGCTACAGGGAGATAATTTGTGTAACTGTGGATTAGGGATTGACTGCTTTTATCATTTCTGTAAATGATCATGTCCAAAGAATAGAAACGATTAATGAAATACACTGGTGACAGAAAGAAGGTGTCTGGCACACACAGTAGGACTGAACTGCCATAAAGCAAGGGCTCAATTAACAGAATTCTAATGTGACAAAGGCAAGGGACTTGGAGACTAGGAAGAATTTCTTCAGTAAGTACAGCTCCATCAGTGGCTGACAAAAGATGAAGAGAAAGGCCTGGCTTAGTCAATTGTCCATCACAGGATGTCTAAAGACCACTACTGTGACATCATCATGAAAAAAATGAAAACACATCTAAAGACTATAGGTGCTGTATTTCAAGTACGTTAAAGAGAAATATTTATGCGACTGTATAAGCTGAGACCTTATGCAGGCTACTCGTAACAACTCTGTTGCAGTGAAGAAAGATTAATGCATACTGGGAGAAGTTCAGGGATGAGGACCTTAAAACGGGCAAGGAAATACTGATACCTTCAATATAGGCCAGAAAGTGTCTTGTTTAGCTCAACCAGATGTGGTTTCAGAGGTAACAAGGGTAAACACTGGGGAGGAAGAACTATGCAGGTCAAAGGATACTACCCTGAGAACAAATGAGTATGAACTAGCTGCCACTGAATCTAGACTGATAATAGACACTTCACCACCAGATAATCTAGAATTGTTCATTATTGAGGGTAGTGGAGGCAAGCAGCTGCCTTCCATCTAGAGTTTGCTACCCTTGTTAGTGGCCTGTGCTTGTGGGGTTGCAGTGATAACAGAGGTGGGAAGGGTTTGAGTTCCGAGTTGCATGTTTTCCAGCTTCCTCCACATTCAAGTCGCAGTTCTACACAGTCTGAACATTCCCAATACAGGCAATACATTAACAAGCAATACACTAACAAGGAATACATTAGTGCACGTGCTTAACTTTAAAAACAAGATTGGTCCTATCTGGTCTTCAGGTTTCAGGGGAAAACCTGAACCATGAGAAAAGGGGGATGTATAATGGAACTTCTCTTTTAAATTCAAGCAAGGCAACACATACAAGCTTAACAGAAGGAAAGATTTTGCTGCATTTTATAAACCAACTTCAACTCACTATTGTGTAAATATATCAGTGCGTAAAGATGAAAAATTTATATACTATAAACAAAACCTGACCTCAATTTACTCCCTATTAAATCAGTGGGAATTAAAAGCTTGCAGCATTAGGGCCCCTCAGGTCCTTTTGTAATTCAGGTAAGTTGCAAACTTACAGATTTGGTGTTGGCTATTGTTAATGCATGTGATAATTATGAGAGTGCCAGTACATATAACATGTTGCAAGTGTCCACCGACACATATATTTTTGTGTATTTTTTAATATACATATTTTTATGTATGTATGTATTTTACTTCAATCAAAATGTTAAACTGAGGTTAACATGGTAAGCAATGCATGGTACCATTAACATGGTAAGAAATAACATAGCAATAGAACTATTCTACCTTGTTGCCAGGTAGAGTATCAAGTTTATAATCCTTTTAAACAATGATATTTCTCTACGAAAATTAAAATAAATAAATAATATCTGAACATGTAGTTACCATCAGGGGAAATCCCTTTATTGAGAGCTTGACAATAACAAGCTCAACACAAGAAGTGCATTTTGTTAGAAGTTACCTTCGGTATGAATCCAGCTCTGTAAATATCCCTGGCCCGTTGCAGTATTGTTCTTTGTACACACGCAATTTAACTGATTTTATCATTTGCAGCTTGAAAGAATCTTTGGAGTGTGCCAGTGAGCTGTGACCTTCTAAATGCCTTTGTTGCTTGGTGGAAAGGCTGAGTCACTCATTGTGAGGGATTTGTGGAGGATGCAAAATCAAAAGAATAAATGGGACAGACTCAGCCCAGGTGTGGCTGCAGTCAGTGGTGCTCTAGAGCTAAATATGAACCAAGATTAGGTTCTTCTCCTGGAAGAAACCTACCTTGGGCTGAGGCACCTGCAGTAACACTGTCTTGCCCCTGTCACAACCAAGCCCCCACATTAGGGCATGGTAGGATGCTGGTGTCTTGTGCAGTAAGACACATTTTTGCACTTCCTTTGTTAACGGGTCTGAGCCTGTTCCAGTGCTGCACAATTCTTTAAGTACAGAAAGCCCTACATCAAAGCTAAGCTATAGTCAGACCTCAAAAGATGTGCCAAAATGACAGAAGTCAGCCCTTGGTGGAAAGTTCAGAGTAGAGAGAAAATTCAAAGGCCTCTTATTTTTAACCAAGAATGTAGCAGTTTGTCTTGATTTCCCAGCTCAAACAATGTGGCAGGCTGGCGAGAGTGAGATATTTTCTATGGGCTCAGTTCCTACTATTGTTTACAAGCCAAATGTGAGGCTAGATAGTAATGGGTCAGCCCACTCGTACTCACGGCACAGGCATCTCTTACTAGTGACATGCGTGTGTATTAGAACAAAAAAATCACGTGAAGGCAAGGGACTTACAATCTTCTTCCTTTCTCATAAGTCTTTTGGCAAGAAAAGTTTGAGAAAAATGTTAGGGTTTCTCCAGAGAATTTTATTATTATTTTTAAAAAATGCTTTTAGTGCTCATCACAATTGATTTTTCCAAAGAGTTAAGCATCTAAGCAGTGATAGCTAAATAGTTCTCTGAAGATACTGGATTTATGTCAGAAGCCAATGAAGCATAGCGGGGTACTAAGTTGGCAAGAGTAGGATTATTGTCTGTTGTTCATATTGTCATATTTCTGCAGTTCAAATTGATGAACCGAATTGCATTGTTTTAACTTGTCTTTCAATAGTTGTATCACAAATTGTGTGTGTGTGCATGCAGAGGTGTGTTTGTGTCTCTGTGTCTATATATGTAAATACGTGCACACATACATCTACTAACCACTGTATTTGCAGATCATGTTAGATCTGAAAAACTGTTAGAAAGCTGGATTTCAAACAGAACAAGATCAAGCTTAGTCTTGAATTAAAGGAGGTTGCAAGAAAGCAGGAATGAAGCATGGAGTGGAAATGGTCTCTTTATATTACTAGAGGCTCCCTAACTGCTGCTATACCTCAATTTTAAGAGCTTTTAGGAACAATGAAGACGTAGAATTGTTTTCAGCAAGACCATAGCTGTCGACATGACATTGGAAAGGATGGAACATTCATCTCCACTTAGCTTTGCTCACAGCAATGGAATTCATGGGGGTTGAATTAGAGAAAAAAATGTGTTATATTTTTTGCCCCTACTTTATTTAACTGGTAAATACTACTTGAAAAGTGAACATCAGTTAAATGAAACCTTTTCAACATGAAGTTACTAATTTTTTAATAACAAAACAAACAGTATTTGCAACTTTTTTGAAAATATATAACATTAATGGCTGTCAACTAAGATTGGAAAAATGGTTTTTAGGGTGAGTGCAGGATGTCAAGTTCACTGTAGAATAAATCCAGGCAGGTAATTATCACAGTGGATTTACTCTGAATTGTCATTACTGGGGTGCCAGCCTGATAAGGGCATAAATTAAGGTCATGTGGCAAAATGCTTAGACTGAAGACTGCTGTCATACTACTGATTGCATTTGTTGAAGTGGGCTTACAAAGTCAACCAGATGCATGATATATTTTATTCTCTGGTTTGCGACTGTGTTAAGGAATCCCAAATACACTAAAGCTCCATAAGCAAAGCCATAGTCTGACCTATGTGTAAGTTCAGAATAATTTCACTAGGAATGTATCTACAATAATGTTGCCACAATCAGAATCTGAACTTCTCTTGGGAATTAGGGTTTTGATGGGATAGCCTTCTAACCAAAGTGGTTCAGCTATTTCTTCTAACAAAATCAGTGTAACATGGTTATGTAACGCAATGATACAAACCTCTTGTAAATGGAGCAATATTGTTGTCTCCCGAGGGAGAAAAGTTATGTTTACATTTTTGCTTTGTGTTCTAACCCTATTCAGAGTCTCACGTGAGACTTTATGTACAAGCTAAAGTTACACATTGACCACCTACTTTTCAATAGTATATTCTAGCTAAACAGGCCACATCCTGACACAAAATCCCCTTTCAGTGTTGTCATGGTTTAAGGCTAGCCGGTAGCAAAGCACCACAAAGCTGCTTGCTCACTATCCCCTGCCAGCCTAGAGTGGGATGAGGAGGAGAAAATATAAAGAAATGCTCGTGGTTTGAGACAAGGACAGGGAGGGATTGCTCACCACTTATGATCACAGGCAAAAGACAGACTCAACTTGGGGAAAAAACAAAGTCAATGTAATTTACTACCAATCAAATCAAAACGAGGATAATAAGAAGTAAAACCAAATCTTAAAACACCTTCCCCCACCCCTCCCTCCTTCCCGGCTCAGCTCCACTCCTGATTTTCATTCCTCACACCTTGTCTCTGCCGCTCCTTCCTCCTCAGGGGCAGGGCTCCTCACTCTGCCCCTGCTGCAACCTGGGGTCCCTCCCATGGGCTGCAGTTCTCCATGGACTGCTCCAGCATGGGTCCTTTCTGCGGCCTCCAGCCCTTCACGCACTGACTGCTCCAGCATGGGCTTCCCCTCCCACAGAGTCACGGCCATCTTGGGGGGCACCCACCTGCTCCGGCGCGGGGCCCTCCCCGGGCTGCAGGTGGGCACCTGCTCCCCCGCTCCCCTCCATGGGCTGCAGGGGGACAGCCTGCCTCTCACCAGGGGCTGCAGGGCCATCCCGTCCCCTGGCCCTCCTCCTCCCCCGCCTTCCTCACCGACCTCGGTGCCATGCAGGTGTTCCTCTCACATTCCATTCTCCTCCCCTGCTGCAGGTTTCCCCTCTTAAATACATTATCCCAGAGGCGCTGCCGCCATCGCTGATGGGCTCGGCCTTGGCCAGCGACGGGTCCGACTTGGAGCCAGGGAAGCTTCCAGCAGCTTCTCACAGGAGCCACCCCTGTAGCCCTCTCCCCTGCTACCAAACCCCCGCCACTCAAACCCAAAACAACCGTTTTTGCTATAAATTTGATGTAACTCCACTAAAGTCAGCTGTGAAATTCCAGTTTTGCTGAGCTCAGAATCTGTTCACTGTAGCTCCCATACCCGTTGATTAAATGTTGTCCTGCCACCTGTACCTGAAGGCTAAACTTGCTTTTGGATCCTAAGAGTTGCCTCTTCACGCAGGCTTACTCTGTTTCCTTAGCAGCCGCGCATGCGGCTTGTAAACCACGCGCAGCGCTGTCACACGGTGTCTGAGGCTGCCTTGCAGTGTCACCTAGCCACAGTTTTTGCTCGGGGCTCCTGGTTGCTGCAAGCTGCCGATAGTCCATACTGCTTCCACTCCACTCTTAAGCTGGCAGGGCAGTGGTTTTCAGATCTAAGCATCCTTAGAGAGAGGATCCTACTGAATGAAGCGTGGCCCTTCTCGGTTACCTCCTGTGGGTCCTCTGAGAAGTATCGAGGCCCGGGGATCACAAGCTGAAAACCACCAGAGCTGAGTAACCCAACACCCTAGTCCACATGCTTGCCTTTTTAGGTAGCTATTCTTTGTATCAGTACTAGCAAGGAACTGCTATGTGTTCCCCGGTGCTACTGTGCTGACCCTGTATGTGAAGCAAAATGTGCAAATAAACGAAGACTCTTTACGTTCTCTTCCGTGTTATATACACACTTTACTTCCTGTCATTTTATTACATTAGCACATCAAGCTGCCATTCAAATCAGGCTGCACTGTACTGAAGACAGGGACCTGTTTTTAATAACTCCCTGGGTTATGGCAAGTTGCACTGCAGTGTTGTACAGGAGCAGAGAGAAAGGGAAAAGAAAGATTAGGCATACGTGCGTGGTTTTGTGCGTCATTGTGGTCAAGCAGGTCCACCACTTATTAAAGAAGTTCAACAAAACCTTTTGCAAATTTATGGATCTAGTAGCTTTAAAGAGGTTTATGCACACGTTTTTGAAGACTAATTCAGCCTGATATACAATTCTTTTACCTTTTGATTCTTAAATCAATAGCTGTATTAATGGGCCTCACAGAGTCTTGCCAATTTTACTGTTTGATAGAGTATCTCCCGGGTTTCTTTTTCCTACATGGAGTTAGCATTCATCGCTTTATTATTCCTGCCTAGACTGTGGATACAAAAATCCCCAAATCTCAGGTGGCATGACTCTGCATGCCAAAGGAAAATCTAGCATCAGCTGACAATGCTGAAAGGATAAAAAGTCATCATGGTAAAAAACATCTGGGATCCGTAGGAATGTTAATTCCAGCTGGATCAGCAAGGGTTATGGTGGCGGCAGGCCATGGCCAGTGCCACTCCCCTTCCCAGCATCCTGGCAGAGGCAGCTGGGACCTCCCACTGGAAGAAGCTGGCTGCCTAGCCCTGGAAGAAAAGTTTTTAGAGGGAGCTCCTCAGAGAAGACGGTAATCAAAGAAGGCAGCTGGAAGTGTCAGGAAAAGGAAGGAATGAGTGATGAATATGGATAATTGCTGTTCCAGAAGTCTAGATTATAACCACAGATCACACGCAGATGTCCCATGTTATGCTGGGCAATTTTTTTAACAAGAAATTCTACAATATCCTAAGCACTGACCAAAAACCCAGATTCTCTCTATCCCAGCGTGCTTTTAAAACTCCTTGGTATTTTGACCTGTTGTGACTACAGTATCATGTAAAAGCACCTTCTGCGGTAGTCTATGGGTTCAGGTCCTTGACCTCTAGTATAAACTAAGAGAGATCCTGCCTGTATATTTGCAGTCGATACCTTATTGGCATCCTCTCAAACAGGCTGGATGACCTGTATTTAGGAGCATCTTTCCTTGGGGTGGCATTTATAACAGCAAGCAGGTCTTACCAGACGTATCACATGGGTTATAGCACCATGCACCAATGTCCCAGCCTGTTGCGATGCTGCTTTTGTCCTTCACGTAGTGCACGTCTTTTCAAAGCTGTGGTATAGCCAGAATACAGCAGTGAAACAGAACCCCAGTGGCTGGCTCTGAGCTTGGCAACAGTGGGCTGGAAGGTAGGAAGGAGGAAAAAGCAGCTAAGCATGAGGCGATTAGAGGCTCTCCACGGTAGGCTGAAGGAGACAGGATTTCTCCTTCTTCTGTTTGTATCTTTTGCGGTTCTGTTGTTTGGCTAGCCTATTTATGTTTGGCTATAGACTGTGAAAATGGACAATATTTAACTAGCAAATGTCTAAGTATCCCTTGAGCTGGGCTAATAGCTCACATTTTTATTTAATGTTCTCCTATGGATGCATGTTAGTGCTACAGGAATGCTCTTTTTTTCTCAGTTCCCTTAAAATTTGTCCCAGAACGTGGCCTATGTTTACATTGTCTTTTTGTCCAAGTTATCTGTCACAGACCATAAAACAGAAACCCTAATCTGCAAGGATTCAAAAGGACTTGGAGGAAAGAGACAGTAGTGGCAGGGGAGCCTGTCCTTCCATGGCTTGGGACGGACTGATGTCTAACCTGATCTGGCCACAGAAAAGAAAGGATACATGTCTGATGATTCCCCAGTTACCATGTTCTTACCCGAGTAATAGGGGCTGGTGAGACTTACTAGTGTTTTCTCTTCTTTAGTCTCTCTTTTTTCGGTCTTCTAGTAGGGCATGCTGTCCCCAGAGAGCAGTTAAGTGAGGCTTTTCTTTTACGGCTTCCTTCAGCCAACAATCTTTCTATGAATTTGTATGATTGCATTTTACAGTGTAGAAAAATTCTGATGACAATAGGTACTTCTGTATTTTAAGCGTGTGGTCTGTTCTCAGAAGAAAGAGCTCACAGGGCTCTCAGGCAGAGAAGTCCAATCCAGTATGTAGCCTACCATCACTGCTGTCTAGCCCATGATGTGCTGGAGAACCTGTTTTTTTGAGTCAGTGGAAGAAGGATAGCCAGACCTGAAGCTGAAAGCAACTTGTCTCCTCACGGTGACCTGTTGGTAGTGAATTCAGAAGAGAAGGATGGTTTGTTGTTTTGGTTTGTTTGGCTTGGGTTTTGTTTTTTTTTTCTGGATAAGTATGTCTCTTTCTTTAATAAAACAGGGCCGGGAATGTCTCCGTGGGCTAGCCACTGTGGCCAGAAGGCTGCCTGTTGTTACAGCAGTAGAGGAAATACACTGTCTGCAAGAGGAAGCAGAGGGATAGGGATTGTTCAGTTGTTTGAATTGCTTAAGAAGTGAAGTAGCTAAAAGTAGATAAAAGCAACATTCAGTAGCAGAAAGCAGTTTGCTTGTTCTCAGAGGCAGGCAGGAGATTTCCTAAACACACAGCCATTATGCAGATGTCTGGCAGATTTGGTGCTGGTATGTCCAGATCACTTCATGACCACTGGGTCCTCACAGTAAGATGGGATTAAACAATTGCAGTTATAACCTAACCCTGTATTGGAATAATCTGTCCCTTCAAAGAGTAGGTCAGATGACATGTCCTTGCAGATCTTTTTGATGATCACGGAGATGGGACTTGCCAACAAGAATTACAGTGCCTCTTGTGTTTCCAGTTTTCATTTCTGGACCAGGCTGGGAATCGTGTATCCCAAAGCACAGCTACATTGGAGATGTACACATGGACTCACTGAAACACAGCAGGCATGAGTTTTGTGGCTGGCACTGGTACATACATCCCTCTCTGTGCAGGAAGTATCTGTTCCCTCAAAGACATGCAGTGCCTCTTAAATGTCACAACTGAGTAGGACCTCAGTGGAAGATCCAGCAGCCTCCACCTGACTCCTTACACCTATGGCAGCAGTAAAGGCTTTAGGGCAACAAAGAAGGTTGATTGCCCTTTGTGGAAGACTGAGAAATAGGTCATGGACTGTGCAGGATGTGTATTAGTTGGTAGGGGAGGAAGTGCTAGGATGACCTTGTTGAGTTACTGTGATGGCTTGTAGGACAGGCAATAAATGTTACTGCAATAACTCACAGGTCTGTTGTAAAAATGTATTTATTTGTACCTGTGAAGGGTAGGATCCATCCAGCCCGGCATCCTGCCTTCTATGGTGATCACAGATGGATGACCAGGTAAAAAAGAACAAGGCAAGCCTTTAGGACACCTTCATACAAGTATTGCTCAAGGCTCTGTCTCAGGAGTCTTTCTGGATCTGTCACGTTGCATCTGTCTAGTGATTCTCAATAGAACCCTCTTCCAAGTGTCTCTCCTGAAACCCACCTGATCTGCTTCATCTATAACATCATTTGAAAAGAAAAAAGTTCGACACATCTTCTGGCTGCTGCATGGTGAAACATCTTTTTTTGTTTGTTTTCAATCTAGTTCTTACTGGCTTTGGTGGAGAATCTTTGGCTCTTGAATCAGAAGAGACAGTGAGCAGCAGATTCCTATTTACCCTTTCCATCCCATCCAAGACTTTGCAGACCTTTATTGTACTCCCTTTATGCCATATCTTTAAAAGGCTGGAGGTGATCCATTCCACTCATTTGTAGCGAAGGATGCCACAGAAGATCCCATGAATATATCAAATGTTTCCTGAGAGTAAGCTTCAAAAAATGCACAGAAAAAGAAAGTGTAGGGGTGCCTGTGAGATATCTAAGGAAAAGGACTGAAAAATCTATCATTTCATAAACTTTATCCATCCTGAATAAGGAAGCAGATGAGTGGAGGAAGAAGCAGAGGAAACAATGTGATTGCGTAATGAAATACTGCATCAGGATGTACACACACAAGGGTTCTGAAGTAAATTTACAGAGATGGTCTTCATTTTGGTATTTCTGACTTTGAAACTCCAGCATATATGGATTTCCTGGGAGAAAGGGGAGAAGGGATTCGGGAGGCCTTAGCCTATTTTCCTCCTTTTTGTCAGGAACCACCAGCTGTAATGGCCCTGACTGCCCTCGCAGGGCCTCCCACCACCTTGCCTATGGCCCAGGACCCCATTTCAGCACACCCCCTCCACCCCGCCCTGGCTGCCAGTGCCCAACACTGCAGCACTGCTGGTCTCCAGCTCCCCAAAGCCCTGCCCCGCCTGGCTATGGGACCTGACTTCTGGGCTGATGTTGGCTTGACCTAGGGCCTTCCCCATCACCATGGAGCTGCCTGGCAGTCACTGGACCTGTCCTTGACCTGTGGAGTGACTTCCCATCTTGACCTTGGACCTGTGTCATCCCCACTACCTTGCCTGATGATTTGGACTCTGGTTGAACCTGGCTGCCCCCCAGCCTGCCCCGCTCCCTGGCTGGGGTGGTGGGACAGGGCCTGGACAGGGCCTGGCTGAGAGGCCTTGCCCTGCTGTCCCCCTGGGGATCCTCTGTGGCTCCTGGACCCCAAGGAGCCCCCTCCACCCCCTGTCCTGAAACACTTCCCATTAGCACGAGCTGGTGCGGAGCATGTGCTCTGTCACCTGACGTAGCACCCGTGTGGGTTTATTGTTCCCTCAATGCACATTGTGGCTGGATTCGCCCACCGTTGATGTTTTTCCCCCTAACTTAGCTAGGTAGAAAAAGAAGAACGAAATCTTTATCTCTGTTTCACAGATCGGATCAAATAGAAACAAAATGACATAAAAGGCTGGAAGGGAAATAGTCTTGCTAAAACGCACCATTAGACCGTGGAACACATTGCCATGGGCATCAGCAAGTTTAGGAAGATTAAAAAGCAAGGTTGTTACATGGATAACAAGAATATCCAGAGTTTTAACAGCCAAAACTAAACTAAAAATATTCTACGAGGAAGTTAAGACTTATGCTTCAGAGCTTAAGGAATTGCCTCACTTAGAGACTTGCGTGAGACTGCTTAGAGTTACAACTCCTCTTCCTAGGACCTACCTACATCTTGGGTTTAGGTGTCAAGTGCTAGTCACTACTGGAGACTCTTGGCCTGAGCCAGTGTGGAAATGCTGGGGAAACTTTGTTATTGGTTTCCCACTAGAAAGCTACTTCCCACACTACTGCAATGGGTGGCAGTAAGGAACTCTGTGGGTATGCTTGACCTGGAAGACATGTTAAAAGGAAATTAATCTTCTCTAGCTTCAAAAGTTAACAATGAAGATGCACTAAATACCTGATCTAGTTGTCGTGTTTTCAATGATTAGCTGCGAGAAGGAGAAACCTGTCCATGGACAATTCACAGTAGACAGGTCAGATGAACTGGGCTCTACAAGTGCCAAATTCTCTCTTTGGAAGGAGTCTAGATGATAATTTCATGTACAGATATTCATACTAAATGTGTGAAGTTAGGTAAGACTGATGCAGCTCCTTTAAATATATCTGAGTTAGCTGTGAACTAGTTAACTTAAGTATTACTAGTCATGAAAGTTAGCCTCTCTGTCAAGGTCTATTCATATATTTATTCTCTCCCTTTCTAGTAATTTTTTAGTATTTATTTTGCCTAGCTATTCCATGTGGCTACCAACCAGGAGGTAGCAACAATTTAAGGTGCACAATCTCTCTTCTTTCTCATTTCCCTCAAAATCTTAAAAGCCCTTTCCTCTCTTTTAACGGTAGGCATAAATGTTACGTTTAAGTGGTAGTCTTTGTAGGCAAAATTTTTATTGCACATCTTGTAGGTCTGTCCTGGTTTCGGCTGGGATAGAGTTAATTGTCTTCCTAGCAGCTGGTACAGCGCTGTGTTTTCAGTTCAGTA
>JAVKLA010000053.1:18656433-18674320 GCA_034782735.1 Sagittarius serpentarius
CCGCGGGGAGCCGCGCTCGGCTGGGCGGCGGGAGGCGGAGGAGGAGGCGCCTCCGCCGCCGCTTTCCCGGGCTGGAGCGGGGTCGCGCGGTGCCTTCCTCCCTCCTTCGGCGCCAGGGGCTTCTTCCGCGGCGGCGGCCGGGACCCCCAGGTAAGGCAGAGCCGGGGCTGGCGAGCAGCGGGGCCGTCCCCGCGAAGAGATCGGGGCGGAGGCGGGGGGGGGGTTCATTTCACCGCGTTGCCAGCCGGGGCTGCCCCCAGCGCAGGCACAGCCGGCGCCGCGCCCCGCAGCAGCAGCCGATGTGCGGGGGGAGCCGGCACGGCGGGGGCAGGGGGTATTCCTTCCTCGGCGTCCCGGTGCCACACGGAGCTGTAAGCGGGAGCGGTGAGAAAAGCTGCGGCTTAAACCTCTGCTTAAAATGGGTATAATTCGTGTAATATAAGGGGTTGTAGCCCAGGCTGCCGAACCCATTTTAAGGCTGAGAGGTGCTGAGCGTTTCCTTGTTTATGTAACTTTCTTCTCCGCGTCTTTCCTTACAGCCGTGTAACCGCTGCGCTTTGCTAAGACTGTTCCACCTCGTCTCAAGGCACAATTAGCCTTGTGGGTGCCTTCAGTCATCTTAATGATTCCCCCGGCATTCTGTCCCACGGCACGGTTGTCCTTTCTTGGCGACGAATGCTCTGGGGTACAGCTCATGCCGCGGGTGAGGGGGTTTGCACGGCGCTTTTCCACAGGCTTCCTTTCTGCCTCCCTGTCAGTCAGAACCGATAATTACTTGAACTGTAAACGGGGTGTTTAGTGTTGACACGGCCACGAGCTCTCTGCGTGGAGTGACAGATGCGTACCTTATTGTGACAAACGCTAATCTGAAGTACTTCGTATGGCTTTGTGAGTCAAGTCAGTCAGACTGTACCTTATATAGATGGAAAAACTGACCGTAGCAGAAATGCAGATGAAAAGGTGTCTTGTGAATACTTGCTTCTGGAGCATTTGTTTTCAGAGTAAATGTTGCCTATGCTTTATCTGACTGTCTCACCTAGGATATAGCATGGCTGCAGGGCGAAGCATCGCTGTTTGATTTCTCAGAGCTCTCCAGTGACTGGAAGATGGGCCGTTACTTACGGCTGCTATATAAATGTTTAGGGTGTTTTGGGCCATCAGAAAGCAGCGCCCATACAAACAGACTCCTAGTTACACTTGAGGGAGTACCCGGAGTGATTTTGCACATGCTCCTCTTTCCTTTGAGCACACCAGCTGTGCTGCTCGGATCATGCCACCTGTGCAGAAGAGGCCCTTCAGGTGTCCTGGTCTTGTTTTACAGGCCCTGCTCTTGTGGGTGGGGAGGTAGCTCCCAGGCAGGGTGCTGCTCGTAGAAGTTTGATGGTTATGGTTTGTAAGGGGACTACAGCTGGAAAGAGCCCGTTTGCTGTCAGACTCTCCCCGATAGTCTTCGTATTTCTCTAGGTTTTATTTTACATGTTTTATTTATTGAGAAATTACATCTTACGGTGAAATAATTACATTTGTTTCTGCATTTAGTCCTCAATGAAAGAGGGTGCTTTACATGTTCTGCTAAACTTCTAAATGAATATTATGAGCATTTTGAATCAAATGGTTTCTGTGTGAGCTTGCCTGCTGAAACCACTGAAAACAGAGCAATGTGGTTATATTTGGCACCTGGTTACTCCTCTTTCTTTTTGAGATAATCTCACAGGTGTGAAAAAAAAACAAAGACTTGGAGTTCACATAGTTAAAACATACTGTCAGTTAGTCCTCTGTCATGAAATAACTCTAGTTCTCAGCTGCCAGATCTGATTTTATTAGCCCTTCAAAATTTACATGAATACCACCTTTTTTCTTTTTTTTTTTAACGTTAACGTAGAATTTTTAAAATCTTTAAAATCTTTTAAAACCATTCATTGTGAGGCAGCTAGAATTATGTCCTAAGTTAAGTTACATTTTAATTCTTAGCTGTGAGCTCAGTATTGTGGATTTGGCATTGCAGTGTATCCAATAACCTGGCTGACTGCCTACAGCAGCTAAAAAGGGAGAAAAATAAAATAGACTTGATAAAACCATATCAGCTCTATATTGTTTCATCTTACCCTGAAACAACGTTGTGTTCAGAAATGCCGAGATAACGTAGTATCCTGTAATTAAAGTTAAAATAACTGGGAAGTGGTTACTTTCACAGGATTGCTTGGAAGCATCAGGAAAAGTCTCCCCCTCCAACAAATGTAGGTGCAACTTGTTGTAGATTTAATTCCCTCTGTGTTGTGTTAGCTTATAAACTGGATACACAAGATAAGGTGCAGAATGGTGTAAGTTTCATACAAATATTTATATCTCAAATATGCAAAACACTTTCTGTTTCTTAGACAATGGAAGTCTGTGCTTCCTGCTGTCAATGCAAAGATCATGGAAAAAGCGTCTTTAGCCCCTGTTAACCATTGACCTCTAAGATGTTTTTCTACTTTTGCTTGTTTTGACTTTTTTCAGTAACCTATTACCTTTTCACTGCTGAACTTGGAACTCTGCTTTAAAAAAAGGCAAGTTAGTGTATGCTAAAGAATCAGTTGTAGCAGTCTACAATGGCTCTCCTGCAGAAACCGGATAACAGAATACCAGTATAAAAATCAAAAGATATGGAAAGCAGTACTCGGACAGACTGGAGTAAAGGTTGGCATAGAGAAGAAGGCCTGAGGTGGTGGGGTTTTTATATTTCAAAGAACATACATGCTTCTGAAAGACTTCTATCATATTTTTTTTGGATTTGTGCTACAGGTATTTTTATTATCATGTAGATGCATCTATTTGTACAGAATTACCAATACCTTGGCCTAAAAAGTGACAGCAACAGCCAGTCAGTTGTTGCACCGTGGAAGTTAGAGCAATGATGGTCATTAAATGACCTGCTAATACCCCTAGCTGCTTCTGTTACACTTGTTACACTGACGGCAGCCTGATGGTCCTCCTTCTCACCGCACAGAGATTGGCCCAGTTTACCCTCATTCTCCTGGCCAGGGTCTCATGCTAGCCCTAGGCATTAGACATATTACTGATATAATAGGGCACAACTCTCCAGAAACCAGTGAAATTGCACCTGCATTTTAACAAATGGTCAGTCAGGTCTCAAGAAACATATTTTTGTTAATGGAGGGTATTCCTTCTAAGGGCAAATCCCCAGTTTGCTCTGCTGGCCCTCGGGCAGAGGAGTGTTCTGCTCTCCTGCTTCTGGTCTGGTTTTCCAAGTGTGTTTTCTAAAGGAAAAAGCATTAGGAAGGAAAGCAGTGTGTAGGTGAGGGAAGCTGATGTTCAAGTGGACACGTATGCCCTTTGTCTGGCGTGGCAGAAGAGGAACTGGGGAGCGGAGGCTTGTGATTGACCACTGCCCTGTGGCCATTACAGCTCCGGCAGTTCTCAGTCATTCCCTGCCCCCGGCTCAGCCACACGGGCCATGATTCAGAGTCAGGGAAAACACCATGTGAGACAAAAAACTTGAAAAACGCATAGACTTCTTTTTACGTGTGGGGAGACAAGTCTCATCGTAGGAGATGCTTTGCAGGGGACGAACGGTATTTTACAATTTCTTAGACATGGAGGTGGGATGGAGTAAGGAGAGGTCTGTTCCTCACAAGCACCATGAAATGTCTGTCATGTTCAAATGGGATCATGAAATCTCTGGAAAAGTAGCAGAAGCCTCCTGGGAGTAGGCCTGTCCATCATGGGCAGGGTTTACCTTTCTTAGGAAGAATGACATCACCTAGGAGAAGTCTTTGGTTTTGACAATATCCAAACATTTATGAGGAAAATGACATTGCTGAAAAGATGCATCTTGGTTGGATGACTGTCCTGTATTTTGGGTGGTTCAGTAAAGCTCATGCCTGGCTTGGTGTGGTCCAGCCTTGGTACTGTGGGCAGGAGAGAGAGTTTTCGGAAGCCTGCCACCGAGAGACAGGCTGCGCTGGGAGAGCCCGAGTCTGGCCGACGGCTGACACACAAGAGCTGTTCCATATCTGCCGACGGCAGCCGTGGAACTCAGCTCTTGGTGATGGGAAGGAGAAGTGTTTGGCCACGTTTGCAGTCACAATCCCTCTTCCAAAGCAAAGCAGCAGGCTGCCAACTGGGCCGTCCCGTTTCAGCTCTTAAGGTAAAAATCCTATGTGACATTAAACAAATGCAGGAAAAAGGGGAAAAAGAAAAAAGACTGCAGTGTGCTGAGGTACGTGGGACCTTTCTTGGTCCACTTTCTCGGCACTCCTGCTTTTCCTCATTCACGTTTCTCTTATCAGCGGATGTATGAATGGGTACCACTTTGCCACATGTAGTATATAACTTCATGTATGCTCAAGTAGGTCACAGCTGAGTTTCCTGTCAGGAGGGGCTTTTTCAGTCCTGTGTCTATTATGAGCTGTGATCTGATTAAATCATAAGGACGCTTTAGGTCTGGGCCTTGTTTCCACTTGAATGTGGGGCAGAAAACACTGGCTTTGGGTGGTACAGGAAGCAGGGCTCTTCCTTCTGAACAAGGGTCCAGGCAGGACACTGGGACCCTGCCCTGCCGGAGAGCACGCTGTCCCCCGTCATGTTAGGCTGGGACCAGTTCTGACCATTTATGCTTATTAAACAAAAAAAGACCTTTTTTTCTTCTCCATAGGATAGGCACATAACTTGCCGTCAGACCCGGATGGTAACTGCCCTTCAGTTGTAGCTGAACATATTATCTATTGTAACTCTGTCCTAGGCAGCCCTGTGCAGAAATCTTCTTGTCAGGTTCCCTTTCCTAGCCTACAGGGTAGGCGAGATAACCACAATACATCAAATTCTTAATGTATTTAGGGTTGCTGCTTGTCCTGTGAGTTACAGGATGTCCTATATCACAGGCTCAAGCTCTGTGTCCTGGTGGGAAGAGTAATTGCGCACGTGTGTGTGTTCCTCCCTGCCTCCCCAATTATAAGCATCTCTTCCCAGCTGAAGTTGCAAACCATGGCCATTCCCAGTGCCACAGTGGGAGAAGAGGGGGAGGCTGTCCTATCTTGGCTTGTGTGACCCAATTTGAGGGATGTGTTCTTAACATGTAAACTGAGTTGAGCTGAATGGACCGCTTTTTCTGTCCCACAGAAGATCCTTTAAACTGGTAATCTTAAATATACTTTGGGATCTTTTGGAAGTAAAATTACCTAAACTGTATCCAGCGAAGATGCTTAAAAGAACATTTTTTTTGTTTTTTAACATGAAGAAATCTAGCATTTGGGTATTAAGACTGGCTGGTTCAAAACTGCCGGTGCAACTTCAGTTCAGCTCTCTTACACGTAATGCATTATGAGATACGTAGTTATGTAGCCACGTGTGATTTTCTTTTCCCGTTAGGCCACTGTTTCATGCAGATGATGGCTGGTCCGGCTGTTTCAGTTTGCTTTGTCATGGTAGGCTGCGAGGATCAACTTGTCCTCAGCGCTGAAGGCTGGTGTGAGAGATCAGCCGGAGGGCTGCGGTTCTGCGTCAGGGGCTGCAGGCGGCTCCTCCGCCATCGCGGTGGCACGCAAAGCATGAAGAGGATTACAGCGCTCTGATTAAAAAAATATAGTCATGGGCAAGCAGCAAATTTCCCTCAATTTTGTTTAGTTACTTTTCTGGATCTCTTGAACTGAAACGTAACTCTGAAAGTCAGCGTGAAGAAGGTACTCCTCCTGAAAACTTGAGACCTGGCCATGAAGGGGCTATCTTATCTTACCTTTGCAGTGTCTTAACTTTACTCCTTGTATTTTTGACCTCAATGGGATTGGATTGCAGCAGCCCAACTTCTGGTGATGCCCCTTCTGTAGTATCCTTATGCCTCGCCATAAGTAATCAGAGTGGAGTTATACTGTCAAGCGTTAATGACAGTATCGCATGATGTCTCAGAGTTTAAGCTGAATGCTGTTCCTTAAGATGATAAATATCTTGTGACACCTGACAAGTGCTCTTATTCCCTGTTTAGCTTGCAAGAGTTGAAACACCCCAGCATCTAAGAACTCGTATCAAGGGGAGCAGAGATAAGAAGCTGATTTGCTAGAGGTGCTCACTGCCTTGCAGGAGTGAGAGGAAAGGGAAAACACGAGACCACAGCACCGCCTCAGTTGTGTTTGTTTTCAGATTCAGTGAGAATTTTTTTTCTCTGAATTAATTCTATTTTGACATGAGTGAAACCGAAGTCCTTTGGTATTCCTTGTTGCTTAGGCAGCACTGTATGTGAAGAAGAAATTCTTCAAGGTCACAGCCTGGATTTTCAGTTCTGTATGTGGAGACTTTATTAGTAAGTGGCTGAAATGCAAGTAGAAGTTTAACAATTTAATAGAACCCCACAGATAATTTAAGGGTAGAACTCTGTGGGATCTGCCTCAATAACTTCAGTAAAATAGGTCTCATTCTTCCAAGTATCTCTCCAGAAAGTACTGAGCAGCATGGATTCTACGTAAAGAGGTCTTTGTCCATTTTAAAATTTTTAATCCCTATCATAACATACATGTGGTTCAAGCACAGAGCAGCACAGAAATTGAAAGGCTTTGTTAGCTGACTAAAGAAAATGCAAGCTACTGTAAGTACAGTCCTTCAAGTAACATGTCAGCTAGACATGCAGAAAGCATGAGAACATGGAATTTGGTCTGGTAGCATTACTT
Organism: Sagittarius serpentarius; assembly: GCA_034782735.1. Classification (NCBI taxonomy): domain Eukaryota; kingdom Metazoa; phylum Chordata; class Aves; order Accipitriformes; family Sagittariidae; genus Sagittarius; species Sagittarius serpentarius. The sequence continues at coordinate 18,663,093 of JAVKLA010000053.1, forward strand.
CTGCAATGTTGAGTGCAACCAAGTGGCAATTCTCACACTAAGAGTCGTGTTGTCCCATCTCGGTGAAGTGAGGGTGTGGTATGATGCTGAAGGAATTTTGAGTTTCGTTTATGTGAAATTTTCCTTGTAACCTATCCAGCATAACAGGGTAGGAGAGTCTGAAATCAGAAGATAAGAACACTGACCTTGCCAACGCTACCGCTTTGGTATGCATAGCCCTGAATTGCCAGATGTGGGAACACTAGTACGAGATCTCGGCCGAAATGTAAACGGTCATTCATTTTGGGTTCAATCTCTTGTGCTTGTTTTGTACTGGGGCGGGGGGGCAGGGAGGGATGTATCCTGGTGAAAAAGATGCAGGGGAAACTTGACAAACAGGAACTTGCAGTATTTCCTGTCCCCCACTTGCTGCCTTGGGTTTTCCCTCCTGCACAGAAAGCACTTCTGACCTGTAACTTTAGATGTATCAGCACTGTCTGAATGAGGGAGGTTTGCAGCTAGTCAGTCACTCAGGAGGTGCAAAAAAGCAACAGTTATCAAGTGGCCTTATAATACTACCTCAAAATAAAGATTTTGAGGGGAAATATACCCATTAGTCAATGTGGACACCAACACGTGAGTTGTGGCCAGTAGTTCATCATCTGAGTCAACTTCACAGCTTTGTCTTCAGCTGAAATTCCCCTTTTTATTATTGAAATATTTCTTACTGTGTAGCTTCCACATAGTCTATCAGGTGCTTGTTTCTGTCTCTATTTAAAACCAGTTATTACTATAAATGTATATTTTTCTAATTAATGGCCCTATTAATGAATGTGTTTAAATGTAGTGTAGTTTCTGGTATATTTGGTTTGAATTAAACAGTCGTTATAATGGAAAAAGAAAAGTGCATGTTATGTAAATTTTTAGGATATATTGCTAGCATCTTACCACATAGCATATGGTTACCTGGGCTATGTCTTTTGCATGCCTAATTTTGTTAAAAGCATAATACTAGTGGAATTGTTCCTGGTGAGGGTACAGGGCATGCAGGAGCCATGCTTAATCTCTTGCTCACGAAACCTGTTTTACTCTTGCCTCAGATAACCTAACTAGTCAGTGAAACGTCAATGTTGAACTTCAATATTGCAGCTTGCTGCTAAGATGTTCTTCATAGACCGTCTGAAAAACAACTAAAAGGCTAACTAAAAAGAGGATATGATTTTATTAAGCTTATTCTCTTTTTAGAGAGAGAACGGTTGGGTTTGTGCCTACAATGGAACTGTTAACAGCTGTTCCTGTGAAGTAGACATAAACTTGGCTCACATCTACTCTACGTGAATGACCTAGAAGGGTGGATGCTTGATAAAATATATAAAGAAGATTGTGATTTTAGCAGTATGGAGAGTAGACTGTGGTCCTCAACAACCCAGGAAAAAAATAACAGCACATCCCTGGAGCTGGTTCAGGGCCATTTCATCTGGTTATGTTAAACTGGTGTTAATATGGAAGAAGAACAATACAGCAGCCATTGCTTCTGTCTAACCTAGTGCTTATCCAGAGGTAGGTTTCTTTTTCTACAAGCTGCATGCCTAGAGTCCCCCCAAATTCCCTGAAAACCAACTGCTTTTTTGAAATTTTTGCCTGACCTCAGGACTACCTTGCAGCTCTTCCCAGCCATATGCTTATTTTACGATCGTGCGGTCCTTAGCTGGGAGGTAGCCAATTTATTACAGATGGGTCTGGACTGGTTTTCTCACAAGCTATCCTTTTGCGCTGAGGCTCAAGGATGCGTGTATAGCTGTCACTCTGAAAATACTAAAGCACTCAGCTCCTTTTATGTTGCAGGTGTTACAAGATTTTATCCATTTTGGGAAGTAATATAGTTTCTATATAGCTGCAAAGGTGGTGTTGGTGGGGAGAATATCTTGAGGAGCACTGCAGAAGTGATAAAAGGATTTATATCTGAATTCTGATGAGACAGTTCCATCTGATGACTGAAATGGATAGAAATAATCTTGGAAGACAAACAGATAAGGAGCTACAGCCTGCTATCAATTTGGGAAATGAGCTTCCCTGAAGAAGTAATGAATTCCTTTACATTTCTTGTGAATAAAATACAAGCGCAAAAAGCAGGTGACAGGTTGCTAGGTAAACAGCTTTCTTCCCTAACAATAAACAGCAAATATATAGTTGATGTTTGCAGGGTGTCTTAAAACCAAATGCTGTTTTGATTCAATTCAATAAACTCATCTCACTAATTGTACTGCTAGCTGGCACACTGTGTGGGTGAATTGCTACCTTTTTGAGTACTGTCAGATCATTATACCTGGTCTAGCAGGGCTCTGACGGACTGAATGGTCTAAACCTTTCTAACTAAAGGCTGGCTTTTGCAGATGGATTTCAAAACCTGTGTATCCGTATCATTGGATTTCCTACAGGCGTTGAGGAAATTACAGGTGTTCCATGACCCACTGCACCTCTACATATGCAAGGCATATCGGGTCATTTAAGGGTAGCCTGGGACAGAGTGGTTGAGGTGAAGTCATAATTGATGCCTGCTTCTACTTTGTGGGGGATGTACCTGTAGACCACTTCTACATACCTCTTGAGACACGGAAAACATCTTTTTAATGCATAAAGCCTTTATCAATCTTAAAACCAATCCAGTTCATGGCATTCTTCGAAAATTGTATGTCAACCCAGGGATGAGTCACTCAGGATGTTCATCCTTGGGCTCGTCTGTGTTTTTTACCATGGAGTTCAGGGGAGAGAAGCTAGCAACGAGCCGGCGAGGATCACAAACAGGTGCAGCAGAATCTGTACCCGAATGCGTAATTCCAGAGTAGTGTTTAGTAGTGCAAGTGCAGTGCTGGTACTGCTTTTCTGCCATCAGGAACCAAGCCAAGATTTCTATGGCTTCAGCTGTGCCATATAGATGTACCAGTGGCACTTCGCCACGGCAGTCCTTTGGTGCAGAGAACAGCCAGCCTCCTTAGGAGTATTTTGGGTATTGCTGGCAGAGTATGTTCAAGCCAGAAAAGCTGTCCTTCAGCCACTGATTAAGTTTTCTTGGTAGCTTTTAAGATGATCGCAGGTAATGATCTAGAAAGCTGGGTGTTGCTTTTATGTGTTGAAATATTATTGTAGGAGACTGGTTCTAGCTCCAGAGTGAATGGGCTTGGGACCAGAGGAGAGGTGGTGCTAGACAGTTAATAGGTAGCTTATTTCTACCATTCTCCACTTCAAGAGCTATGTCAGCCCAATTGTACAAAACAAGACTGTTATCACATTCAAGTTAGTGCAAATTTAGGTTCCTTGTATTGATATCAGTTACTCGGCATGTGTGCTGGCAGAGCAGAAAGAGTTAACTTCAGTAGTTGGAGAACAAGTAGTCCTCTAACTTTAGTAGTCAGAGAACAAGTAGTTGTTTAGGAGAAAAATTTTCATCTAGAGCGTTTGGAAAGAGAAGTAACTGAGGAAGTATTAGTCATTCCCTGTGCATAAAGCAAGTCATAATTTGTATGTATTACAGTATTTTAGTTAGACCATGTCAAAAGAGTGTCTTGAATACTGAAATAAATTGAGCTTATTTTTGGTATGATACATTATGTGCTTACCTGAGATTGTATAATATTTGGAAAAACAAACTCAAATTGTGAAGAAAGTGAATTAAACTGATTCCTTTACTGCAATTAAAAGGAAGGCTAGCCTCGGGCACTGTTGACCTCTTTTTTTTTTTTTTTTTTTTTTTTGCCCTTCCCCATAGATTTTATTTGGATGCTTTTCTCAGATTTGCAATTTTGTGTACAATAGCAATTGACCTCCTACTTAATGGTGAGCTTTAGGATTCCTAAACAGAATTAGGTTCAACCTGTGACTTACAGAACACTTATTTTTCCAGCCCTCTCAATCTCTGGCTTCCTGGAGAAGTAGGAAAAGCTTTTGCACAAGCATCGCCCATTTCCTTTGCCAATCTCATCTTTGCCTGTTTCTTCAGTAGAGTGGGTGTTACTGTTTCTCTTCCCTTCTTATCGGCAGGGGATATTTAGGAAAAAGGCTGAGGCAGCAGCTCTGCTTTACTGAATGTCCGCCCGGAGCTGCAGAGCCAGAAGGGGACTGGTGGAGTAGCCTTGGTCTGTGCAGGAGTGAAGTAAATAGTCTCCGCTCTCTCTGAGCTTCTGCTCTTCCAAACCAATGCCATGACAGTTTGGAGGTAGTTCTTCCGTTTTCCGCTCTAACCTTACTTTGAAAATACTTGCCAGAACAAAGAGGACCATCTCCTTTCGAAGGTACATATAGATGTAAGAAGGACCAGTGTACCACATACCTCCTCCCAGTTCAAACCCTGACCTTCCCTTTCTGTTCATGCTTTATCTTTTACCTCTTCTCTGTCAGCTGAGGGCCAGTTATATTTGTGCAAGTGAACCAAACTGATATTCTTCACCAGACGTTTACACTGCACAGGTGAAGAAGTAAATCTCTTTATGCTCTGCCTCATCTGACCAGCTGCAGTCTAAACTCGTTGCAGCATCCTGAAGTCCTGGTGATGGCACTACAGTCGGTAAGAGCTGCTGTATGCCAGTAGAAAATTAAGTTTACTGTTTTCACTGCGCTTTATATGTGGTATTTAGAAATAAAAATAAACCTGAGCAAGAAAGTTTGTACCTGGGAAAATCTGCTGTCTCACTTCTAAGGGTTAATATCAAACATCAGTGCATAAAAGCAATAGTCAGGCTTGGATTTGGTCCTTGTCTGAACAGCGTGGATTAGGCATCATGGCAATGGTAACAAGTGCCATCCCAGGCGGTGTGTATAGCTAGAGAGAGCATCCTCAGTCAGCTGTTTATGTTTCATCATTGTGATAACACTGCTTCCCTCTTTCAAAAATCAGAAATCTACCCTCAAAAAGAAGTCTTTAAAAAGAAAGTTAAGTTGCTTTTTTTTTTTTTAAATTGCCTTCTCTAATTTTAATCTTCCTATGCTTGAATTGAATATGTGACGATTAAAATATAGCTAATTTTCTCACATATGATTTTGCTGGCTGTTGCAGGAGGTTTTGTCAGGAGGCCCAGCTGGGGATAAGTTTATCTTGTCGTAAAAGTTTGGTCTGCCTGTGTGCTAAGGCACACAAAATATGCAAAGTTCTTGCCTGGAAGCTGTGTGAATGCAGCTGCTGACAAACAGGATATTTTAGTTTATGTCAGACTGCATATGGCTTCTGGTGAGCCCAAACCCACAGGTTCTCAGTAGAAGAGGTCAGTTCTGCCTGCAGAAGATTTGAGATGGGGTTTCTTCTGTGGGAAACACTGTTCAATTGTGGTAGGCCACCTTGAAAGCTTTTCATAGTCTACAGCAAAAATAAGATGGTAACTTTGGATGCTGGAGTGGAATTTAACAATAGTAGCTAATGCTAATAGCGTTAGTATGGAAATAATAGCAGCCATTAACTGTCGTACACAGGCTGAGTGGAGGGTGCTGCAAAGGCACACTATGTATGTGGTTACAAAACTATCTAATATTCTCAAATCTAAAAAATCTAGACAGAGTATTTGAGATTTTCTTACTGTCAAAGGTTTTCTGTGTATGGTTTCGCAGACATTTTTAATTACCTTTCCCATGAATATGATGAATTACAGCTACCCTCTATATCTGTGTATACATATAAAGACCTCTCCCCCCAACAACATAAACCATCAGCTTTTCATGTCATATTATTACTCTGTGTGAGAAAAAGGGGGTGGATGAATGTAGGCATTAAACTTTAATCTATATAGATAATGGTGAAGAACAACAAAGACTTTACGCAAGCATTGAAAGAGTGGCAAAAACACAAGCTTGGAGATGTTACAGACGTACCAATGTCACTTTGCAGGCAATAAATGCAGGAGGGGAACAAGTTCATGTTTAGAAAGATTTGCAACTCTTAGACAGTGGGCTTTGCTTCTCGTCAGTGCAGAAATGAAGCTGATTTTCTAGTTTTTGATGAAATGGCAAGATGAACTCTCAATACTTTTGAGTAAGAAAACAAACGTGGCAAGTTGGGGATAGCATACAGGACAAGAGCTGAATGCCTGCTCTATCACCAATACTATTTCTTGACGCAGTGACATGTTCAAAAGCTGTTTATCTTTAGAAAGGACAGGTGGCTGAGTGTGCAGAAGGTCAGTAGGCTGAGAAAACTTGGTTTTTGCTACTTTAACTGATGTTTCAAAGTCTTTTATTGTGCTGTGCTTTTCTGTGGCCCAAACTAAGTTTCAGCTTTATTTTCTTCCAGCAAAAGAACATTACAAATGCTAAAGAGGTTTTTGATCTGAATAAACTGAAGGCAAAATAGTCAGTGCAAGTTTATAGGTATTGCAGAGCTTTTATGTGGAAGAAATAAGAAAAGCTACAAATACTCATCTCTAGAGGAATGATTAAAAACACAAGAAGTTGTTGAGGATAGGGAAAATAGATGAGTCCATCCTTTGTATGGTATCTCATAGTGTTGCTAACTCAAAGTTAGCAGTAAATAATTTAAATTTAAAAAAAAAAAGCCCATGTCAACATTTTTCTACGTCATGGATGCTAATAATGTAATTTTTGTTTCACAAAGTAGAGGTTCCTTTCCTAAATAATTTATTTGTGAGGGAATTGAAGAAGGTGCGCTATAAAGCTGTGAAAGGATAACTTAGTCATTGGAGTGTACTTCTTACAGGAGGTCACAATAAAGAACAATAGCCGAGTTTACAAATGATTTGGAGACATGTATGTGTCATTCTCCTAAATCTGAACTCATCATTGTAAGAGAAAAAACCCTTTTGCTGCTCTTACCATTTTTCCTATGCTGTTCTGTGCACTTTGGCTTCACTTCTCTTTTGTGGTGGTTGATGAGTTGATGGTCCGGTTTGGTGTGATAAACCACCTTGATGCCAGCTGACCGTATCTTAGAGGGACCGTCACTTTTTCAGCATTGTTTTTTTCACTTACACCAGCTACCTGAGTTATACTGCTAAAAGGAAACAAATGCTTGCGTTTTGTAAAATGCAGTGAGCCTGTTTCATGAAGAATTTTGGAAAACCTGTGCTGGTTGCAATGAAATACTTCTCCTGCATGTGTACGTGAGTAGCTTTCAGTTGAACAAAGGATATTTTGCAACATCATGTGGCTATCTCAATCTCCAGTCAACAGTTGTCACTGAGTTACCCCTTAGCCTGTTTACTTTTTAACCTAAATTTAGTGCAGGCAAATACGAATTTTATTTTCAGAGGGTCTGATTACATATAAAATTAGGCAGTTATTCTTTGGCTGACTTTCAAACCGAGGCAAGGGTTTTGCAAACCTTTGGGTATAATTTTGAAATCTATTTGAAAGTAGGCCCCCAAAATTGCATTTCTCTCAGTTAAAAAAAATAAAATAGCTTGCGTATGATAGAAGTGGTTTCTGAGAGTCTGCTGTTTTTTAAAAAAAAAAAAAAAAGAGGAGAAAAAAAGCAAATCCAAGTACTTTACTTCTTCTTTTTCTGGCATATGATACACTTCAGATAGCAATACAATATTTTTCCACCCAATTCCAGTTTTAAAATTATGACAGACTATGCTGAAGTATATTTTTCTGTCTTTGTATTTTTGTGAAATTTACCATTTGAACAGGATTAATAACAGTCGTCTTTTATTCAGTTGTCTTTTATTTTTTGGAGTTTGAATCTGCAACCTTAGATGTGGGGCAAAAAGACTTTTCTACCATATGAAGCACAAGAGCGGATTTTGCAATCCTTGCTTACACTGAGTAATAATTATTCAAATAAGCCTGTGCTGGATGTAAGTAACTATTCACATGAAACTTGGTTTGTAGTTTCATGGCAAAGCAACAGCAGCTTCAGCAGAAAAAACAAGGTAAGGAGTTCTCCTTTTCTTCTTCCTTCTGCACTGTTTCTGCTCTCTACCCAGAGCTGCAGCGTTGCTGCCTGTTCACTCACTCCACTGCAGCCATTTGCGGGGGCACGTTATGAACTTGATCAGCACATTGATCTGAATTAATTAAAAAAAAAAAAAAAAAAGGAAAAACCCAAACATTCTGGAAGAGTTACAGATTTGAGCCAGAATTACAAGGTACTACCTGTGTACTTAAAATTGACATTTTTATTTTTTTTAATTGAATTAGTGAATACTACATCATTTTAGTTAATGTACTGCAGTAGGTGATATGTTTTCAGTGTTAAATACACAGACTTGGAATTGGTACCAGTTTGGATTGATGGGCCCAAAAATCTGAAAAAGAGCAGTTGTGCAGGATGCATGAAACCCAAGTCAGAAAGCTGAGGATGGCAATTTCTTAGAGGGATTCTCTGTCTTGAATGCCAGCCCATCAGCTTAGCCTCAAGACTTTGCACTGAAGAACCCAAATTCCTAGGTAAATGTTACCATCAGTAAGGAGGGGCCAAAACAGAAAACAGAGTTCCAGCTTGATTTTATTTCTATGTTCAGCCACAAACAAATGCTTTCTGTTGGTGTTCATCTTATGACCATTGTGGTAAGTGTGTTTTTCAGAATGCCTTTTTTATTTCTGAACCACTCCATGACTATGTGTGACAAAGCTTTGTGCCATAAAACGACAATTACTTAATACATTTGGATCAGAGAAGCCCTAGTCAGATTGGGGTGCACCTTCTCTCTTCTACTCACTAGAACTTCCATTGGGACTTTCATACATTTATTCAACTTTTTGAATGTTACGTGTGTTTACCGACTGGCTTATGGTGACTAATTGTTTCAGTAAACACACACAGTCCAGGAGCTGGGAGTGGGAACCAGGAGATAATGGGTAGTGTTGCAACTGCTAGGGTTACGTCATCACTTGGTGCCTCCGTTTTCCCCAGTGAAAACCGGGAAAGGTGGCATGCGTGAGAAGCTCTGTCTACAAGTAGAAACTTAATTTGTGCATCTCCACCAATATTGACGTAGCAGATTTATCTTAACAGTTGTTTTCATTTGCTTTGAGGAAGGTGTGTGGTGACTTCATGGCCATGCAGGTGAACATTCGTATAATGTGACGATGGACAGTGCAAGTTGATGCAGACTTTTTGATACTTAAAGTTGAGAATGTTTTCAAACACTAGAAAAAGTGAGAATCTGTAACTCTTTCAGTGGTTAATTCTGAGTACTCGGCATCTCTGCCAATTAGATCATATCGTTACTGTGTAACTAAGGTTGGCAGGGGACAGGGAAGTCCTTGGCAGGAGTGATACTGGGAAAGGCTTAGATGGGTGGCAGCACCCAACTCCCACAGCTGGCTGTAACAAGATAACAATGTGTCACGCCAACAGCTTCATGTCCTGAGCGATGGTCTGGGAACAATGGAATATTTGGGTGGGAAAAGTGCAAAAAAATTTCTAAAACTGTACTGAAGAAAACGTAGTGATGTATGGGTTTGGTGAGAGGCAGGGGTGGCAGTTACAGGTGCTTCTCAATGAAGTATTGCAATTTTGGAAAGGAACTTTCAGAATAATAGGTGAGGGTTCAGTTGTCCTGAGCCTTATTCATGGAAACAGAAATGTGGCTAGAGACATTGGCTTGGAAAAAAACCCAAACAAAACAGGTTTCTGTGACCAAAGGCAGATTCAAAGGCTGATCTTCTGACCTGGGAAACTAGTTCTAATCTGCAGAGATCTCCACAGCAGAGATAATTCAGTGTAGCAACCAGGTGCAAACATTGACCAACTACATTAGTGACATGTTTAATTTTTAACGCTGATTTTGTCAGAAGGATTTTTGGTTGTGGTTTTTTTCTTGTATAATGTTAATGTGACTAAAGAGGGCTGGTAGGGAAATGGAATATATTAGCATTAACAGTATTGAGATTTGAAATCATAGTTAATTTTGAATCCTTCTTGTGCTCTCTAGTGTAGCACTCTGGGGATCTCCGAGATCACAATTTCTAAGGTGGGTAATAATTATGTGGTGGTTTTTTTTAAATGCCAACTATAGAGAACAGAAGGATTGTTTTGAGTGGGAGAGCCTGTGATGGGAACCCTAATAGTTTCATGTGTATTAAGCTTGTCTGAAAGTTAATAATGACTTTTAATTCTTTGAGTAATGTTTGTATTTTCAGTTCATGATAGTGTCCTTCCTTCTGCAATTACCTTTAAGATTGCCAGTTTATTTTCAGAAGGGCAATAAACCAGAATTGGGCAGCTTTAGTAATTAAAGAATGCATTCAAGACAATTACTAATTAAAAAAGATCTGTTTTCTTCCCAGAAATGCAGTGTGACAGATGACCAACAAAATGTATGCATGTACATGCATCAGAGGAAAAGGAAAAATAAAAAGAGATTATTCATAATAATCACCATTTCCAATCCTATTATAGTCTGTCTTGTGCATCCTAACCTGGTCTTATTTTGTAGTTCCATGTGAACCACAGGCTAATTTTTTTTAGCATATGCAGAGATATACCTTGAAAACAAAAGGATGTTTTAAAGCAGTGAACAACTACATCCAGCTGTGTGAAATGGCAGGAGAGTGGGATACGAGAGCGTAGTCGGCCAAAACAGGGAGTGAAACACAGTGTCAGGACTAGACTGGAAGGCAAAGGGTGACATTTCATGTACTGTTACAACAAATAATGACATGTTTAGACACAAAGCAAAAGGAGTGGCCCTAAAGTGAATTTGCTTACATTTAATTTTATTTAAACTTTACTTTTGCAAGGTCATGTTGTGAGGAGGCCTGTGGCTTTTCAAGCTTCTCTGCACAATGCTGTGGAACGCACTGTATTGTCCATGCTGAAGTTATATTGCCTGCAGAGAAAAATGTACGTACATTTCCCTGGTGAATTGAAATACTCTTAAGTAGTAAATAGGTGCATAAATTAAGCCCTGTGAGAAATGAAAGAAGTTTTTGGTGTGTGGTTTTTTTTTTTTTTTTTTAAATAGGTTGGAGGGAAATTTCCTACTGGTACAGAGATCTGCAGTGATTATCTAGGGCTTTGGCTTGGGTTATCCCCCCACCCCCTCCACACATACACACACTTGAAGATATTTGTAGTCACTGGTGCTTCAGCAGATGCTGCCGTTCCTTCTTCAAGCTGTGGCTTCAGCCTACAGCCATGCTGCTCTAGCCCGAGCCATGGTCGGGGTCTGTGCCCGCAGCATGCCCCAGCTTTGGAGTGTGGCTCGAGGTGGGGGCCAGGCCGTCTGGCAGAAAGCTCACAGAGGGAAAGGTAATGGCGGGGGGGGGGGGGGCAGGGGTTTGGAACAGCTTCTCCACAG
>JAVKLA010000053.1:18677129-18726781 GCA_034782735.1 Sagittarius serpentarius
TCGCGGATCGGGACCGAGCGCGCCCGCGGCCGACGGCTTGACCGCGCCCGCACGGTGGCGCCGGCGGGCCCCTCCGCGGCGGCAGCGGCAGCAGCGGAGAAAGATGGCGGCGGCCGCCTCCGAGCAGGTCTGTCCCCGCCGAGACGCAGGCACGGGGAGGCGGCGGGGCCGTCCCCGCCGGGGGGAGGGTGCAGCGCTGCCCGACCCGCCGCCCGCGGGGCCGCGGCGAGACGCCCGAGCAGCTGCTCCGGCCGAGGGGCGCTGCTGGTGGAGGGGGCGCTCGGGCGGGGGCGCCATTTTCGCGGCGGTTGCCGAGGCTGGTTTGGCGGGCGGGACCGCGGCGGGCAGCCCCCGTCCCCCTGGCTCCCCGCCGCCTGCACCAACCGGGCGGGGCAGAAACGGCGCTTGGACGGCGTCTGCGACCCGTGCCCGGCGCTGTCGGGGAAGGACGGCCTTTGCCTCGCGGAGGCAGCCGCCTCAGCGGGGGAGAAGCAGCCTGAGGCCGCTGCCGGGGCGGGACGCGTTCCAGCCCGGAGGTGCGCCGTCCGACCCGCGGACGCAGGACCTCTGACAAAGACAAATACTTTCGGGTTTGGAAAGAAAGTGTTCTGGCGTTCCTGCACAGGAATGTAACTGCCTTGCGTGTACAGGCGCCTGCCGCTGGCCAGTGACGCGGAAGGCAGCTGGTCGGCGCGGTTGGTATTTATAGGACTGCGCCGTCAGTCGTCCTGTCGCGCTGGCGCGAGCATGGCAGCTCAGCGGCTGTGTATAAATAAGACTGGAGCGCAGACTCGGGCTGAGCGTCCGAGGCCTCACACGGGCGTGAAAGCTAAGTGTGTCGGGAGGGCTGTCAGCGTCGCCCAGTCGGAGGGGTGGGGCGGGGACTCCGTCCGCGCCGCGCAGGCCGGCGGAAGAAGACCGGAGCTGTTCAAGGGCTCGGCTTTCAGGAGCTCCGGCAGCTCCGCGGGGTTTTTCATCAGAGTGAGCCTGCGTCTGTGCATCTGCGCCACTGGCAGCAGTGGGTGGGAAGCCCCAGGTGCCTGAGGGGTCCTGTACCAGCCTCATCTCGGGTGCCAGAGGAAGCACTGTCGAGTTCTGCATGGATGCTCCAGCATTTGTTCCAGCAGTCACCGTTTCAGCCACGTTCTCTCAGTCCTGGTGCTGTCCTCCGTTGTGCTGCTTTACCAGGTGAAAAAACTACATTGGAGTTTTATCTCACCGTCCCATCCTTTCAAGAACACGCTGTCATCAGAACAAGATACTTACTGTCCCGTTGTACAAGATTTCTGTTTTCTGTTCTCCGGAGCACAGACCTCTTCTCGGTTTCCCTGCCCAGCCAATTCGGAGTTTGTGCAGGGTTACAGTGGCTTCCAGAATATCATCGAGAAAGCCCTCCATAAACCTGTTCAGGTCAAGCATCTTTCTCAACACCCTTTCCTTGTTCTTCAGCAACAGAAGAAAACAAGACATTTTTACCCATTACATCAGTGTAGACACATGCGACTGCAGTAAGCTTAAGGTGCAGCTTCAGGATTCATTTCAGATGAAAAGACTTAATCCCATGAAAAAGATCAAGCCCCTTCTTCGAAGAATCGAACCCTGAAATAGCAACCTCTTCCATTCAAGGGAGGTGGAACAAAATTTTGGACAAAGTTACAAAAATACATGAAAGGTTTATTTTCCTTATGAATATCTACATGAGTTTCCTCTACATGTTAATTTGTTACATTGACTGGATATCCCTTGCAATCTAGTAACTTCAAATTATTAAATTACAGCTAGGCTGGCCAAGTTCCCCGTGCCAGGTTTGAAGACTTACAGTGTTTTTCTTAATGCTGCATGCAAGCAATAGAAGTTGAATGCAAACCCTGTGCTATCAAACTAACTTAAAAACTGTATCCACCACACTCCTTTTGGATAGACTCATTGAGCATCTATCCTGCATTAGCATGAAGGGAACTAAAATCCTGTGTATTGGTAACTGACCTGCAGGATTATGTCCAGTATCATCCCCAAGAGGTAAAAACTCGATGAAGTTCTTCACAGCTGTTATTTTTTACTGCAACACTGTCGTTAATAATTCCTGTCTGCCATGATAAAAATGAGATATAAAAACATATTGTCTGAAAATACCTGGATTTTAATGTTAGTCATTGCATTAGCAGAGATTGCAGTGGTTGTAAATGTGTATTCTAAGTACAGAGTGGCAGATTGAAACATAATATTGAACATAATATCTAATATATTCCACTAGTCATTCAAACATATTTTTTGCATACATGTGTATGTATCATTTCAGTGGATTTACATGCCTTATAACAGGTAATCCATGCTTTGTATTATAGCAAAGTTCTAACGGCCCGGTGAAGAAGTCTATGCGAGAGAAGGCTGTGGAACGCAGGAACGTTAATAAGGAGCACAACAGTAACTTCAAAGCGGGATACATTCCGATTGATGAAGATCGTCTCCATAAGACAGGGTTACGTGGCAGGAAAGGCAACTTGGCCATTTGTGTGATTGTTCTTCTTTTTATTTTGGCTGTCATCAATCTGATTGTGAGTATAATACTTAAGCTGTAAGCAACATTAGGACGTATTTCATTTTGATGGTTTATTAGAGAAATAAAACTTGTTCCAGTATCGCTGAGGACTTAAAACGTACTGAAGGAGGTTTCTCATTTTTCTCCTTTCTTTTTTGTTCTTTTGTAGTCTGAGCAAGATTAGATGGAAGAATCTTGTAAGTTCAGTCGTGATTATGTCAGTTGTCATGGTCCCAGCAAGGAGCCTACCATTTATGCAACACAGAATTAGGAACCTTGAAAGTGTCTCCCCATTCCCAAAACTCAGTAACAGCAAATGTGCAAAGTGTTACTAGCACAGTACAAATCCATCCGGGATAAACCGCTGTGGCAGGAACATTTTACATATAATAACAGAGCTGCATGTTAGCATTCAGAATTTATCAGCCATTGCACTTTAAACCTTCATTGTTGGAACTACCACCTTTTTATTGCTTGATCAATGAGAAGTAATTAATTATTTTTCATAATTGGACATCCATCTGTGAAGGTGCTTTCTTGTAGTTCAAGGGTAGGTATATCTTGAGCTGAGCTACTTTGTTCAGGAAATTTGTTTAGCTGATGATACCATGGTTACCCTTAAACAGGAAAAAGATTTAATTATAGATGTGACTTAATTTCAAATATATATATATCTTATATATATACAAATTATTTTAGTTACAATTTCAGATGAGTCTAAAAATCATGCAAAATGCTTTTGATAATTAAATGTGTTCTGATGTTTCCAGTAGGAATTAAACGAACTAAAGTAATTTCACACCTAGCATTAATAATTCTTTCAAATAAAACATTTAGTTAATACAGTACTTGTTGTGGGAAGATCCAAATGATCAAAGTAATCTTTGAAAATGTGTGTTTCTCTTTCAGATTACACTAGTTATCTGGGCAGTGATTCGAATTGGTCCCAATGGTTGTGACAGTATGGAGTTCCATGAGAGTGGCTTGTTGCGGTTTAAGCAAGTTTCTGACATGGGCGTTATACATCCGTTATATAAAAGCACTGTAGGAGGCAGACGTAATGAAGATTTGGTGATCACTGGAAATAATCAGCCTGTAAGTTATATCATGAATTGAAAGTTTGTGAGCAACACTGTGGAATTACACTCACAGTATTATAAACGTTATATTTGAAACATCATTAACTTCATGACTGTGTTTCTGAAGATTGTATTTCAGCAAGGAACAACCAAGCTTAGTGTGGAAAAAGACAAAACTTCTATTACCAGCGATATTGGCATGGAATTTGTTGACCCACGGACACAAAATACCTTGTTCAGCACAGACTACGAAACTCATGAGTTTCATCTGCCCAATGGAGTTAAAATCTTGAATGTACAAAAGGCCTCTACAGAGAGGGTATGTCTTTTAACTACTACTTACTTTTTGTAAAAGCTTATTACAGAATTGCTTTAGTTGTAGAATAAGAAAAAAAAGTTTACTAATCCGATCTTTCAAGCATATTTAGAAATTTGACTAAATGTAGCTAAAAATGCAGCTCTGAAAATGTAAATCACCCTCAAAATTAGAAATTAAAACTGAGATCATTAAATGAGTTTAATATCTGCAATACCATGCCAACTAGGCCTGTGTGTCTTTTTATTAAGCATTTATCCATTTGTGCATGGATAACTGTTTCAGAAATAAAATTTCTATGAAAAGTTTCTCGTTTTCTAGTAAGATCTTTCTTACAAAAATAATTACCAGAATTTGATGTATCATTTTGCTTCTGTTGGAGGTAAATGTTAATACAATCTGAATTTCAAAAGTCTGAGTAAAAGTGTAGAGAACAATCGCAGCTTTATAGGAGTTGTGTCAGTTCATGGCTTCTAGGTTAAACAAGTTCTTAGTTTGGTTTCTATATGAAATATGCTTTATCAGAAAATAAAAAAACGAAATGTCAGTGTGTGTACATTTAAAATGTTGATCTTAATGTCAGACTAAAATTTGTTTCTTGGGTATCATCACTCATAATAAAGGCTTCACAGATAGAGTACAGCGCATAGTTCTTTTGTATAACATTAGCAGAGTAGTATCAGTGGTTTTATAGAGGGTTGAGTGTGCCGTAGGAAGCATTGAGCAATCCTGTAAAGGATGAAGGGAATTTGGTTTCCTCTTCTTCATGTTTCCTCTGCAAGGCTAACAATTAAATAGTATGGTCCAGGAAAAAAAACCCCAAACCTATAAATCCATAGGAGGAACAGATAAAGGAAAACAGAGGAGTAAGTTTACATAATCAGTCCTAACAGGAAGCCTGTATTTGCTATGAGTGTAAACTGTGTATCCCCTAAAATTGTTGTATGAATTGTTATTTTTATCGCAAAAATAAACTATTTTACATACCTTCCAAAATAAGTAATCCTTGTGTATAAATGTGAATGTGGAAAATAACAAATGGGCAGAAGCTTCATAGGCATAATGGCAGAAGGGCAAAAAGTACCTTGAAGTTTTTTATTAATTGTGTAGCAATATTTTTAAGGTAATTAAAGGTACTCAGACAGACCCAAGTGACACATTTTCATTTATCTGTAATACACGTTTTTTGTTTGTGTTCTTAGATTACCAGCAATGCAACCAGTGATCTAAACATAAAGGTCGATGGCCGTGCTATTGTCCGTGGAAACGAAGGTGTTTTCATCACAGGCAAGACCATTGAGTTTCGAATGGGGGGTAACATGGAACTTAAAGCAGTAAGTATTTCAAAGCAGTAAGTATTTCAAATCAGTATTTTTTGAACAACTTCATTTCAAATTCAGGCTGATAATAAACTGATGTACCTTTATGTGGTTTCAAATTTTATATAAAGTAGTCATGCGTAAAAGTTTAGTTGCAGCCAGTGTATTTAGTAGGATTTTAAAAGGTGGTTTATTACTTTGCTTTTAATTAGTAGTTCAGTAGTTTTCAGGTAACGATTACTTACTATTGTTAAGACCCTAAAAACCCACAATGCAATTAAAGCTAAGCTGTTGGCCTCTGCCCTGAAACAAATACCACATGGAATGAATCTTCTCTTCTGGAGGCTTTATTGGGGTCAGCAACCTTTGACAGAGGAGCAGAGCATACAGTTAGGAGCACTGCCTTCTGTGCTGCCGCAGTAAGACTCTCCAGCATTCATTTAAGATTTTTGGAGATTGTTAAGATTGCAGGGCATATGGAATGATGGAAAAGGTTAAAGGAGGATAAAAAAATAGAGATACATGCACTTTTATGTCACGTGTGAATGAATTTCATGTGTGAATTTGAACACTGATTCCCATTTCCTGTCCATATTTTTAGATTTACTGTTATTTGCTAATAGGTCTGTAAAGTGAAAAGCAACACTACGTCTGTCTTTCTCAATATCGATCTACCACTGGAATCGCAAAGTACATTGCTGACCATAATTGAGAAATTCATGGGCATTATTCACAAATTTAATTAAAAAATGTAACCTTGTCATATGTACTTTTTTTATTCTGTTGATTTCTGCAGCCGTCCTAAGGATGTCATTTATTCGTTAAACCAGCGTGTCCTTTTCAAAAACAACTTGCCTTGTTTAAATTAGAAGTTGTACTGGTTTTTCTCCCTCTTAATAGGAAAACAGCATTATCCTGAACGGAACTGTGATGGTCAGCCCATCGCGACTGCCAAGTTCTTCTTACGGGGAACAGTTTAGTAACGGCAACTGGCTGCGATTCAAGCTCTGCATGTGTGCGGATGGGACACTGTTCAAGGTTCAGGTGACAGGTCATAACATGGGTTGTCAGACTTCTGTCAATCCGTGTGGAGCCACGCACTAAAACACAAACCACTAGCAGGAGAGTTCTCTTTTGTGTTTACATATATTTGTATGAAGTAATTGCATGCCTTCAAGGATTTCTGTTTTTACAGCAGTTTATACTAACATTTATTACATAGTATTTTTAAGCGAAGGCTGTTACATTCAGCAGTATTATGTCATCATCCTGTTAGCCGTAATCGTGGCACTGATTTAGTAAGCTTTCAGTCTACGTGCACACTGAAGGACCTTCCTGAACTGGGATCAGTAGAATATATGTAAAGAACGTGATCTTAGCAACAATCTTGACTGCCTTCAGTTGCTTTTCGAGGAGGGTTTTGTCCTACATCCCAAGACCTTGAGGACGGCTGAGAACACAACTGCGATCTGAAGTACTTCAGCAGGAATGTCGACTTGTTGTTGGAACTGGATTTGCCTGGGATGGCTGAAGCTGCCATGATGTCTTCATTTCTTGCCAAAGGTTGATATATTGATTTACCCCAAAATTATGTGGTTTACCACATGTGTACTAAGAGAGGAGTAATGGCAGATTCACTTTAAAATAGTGCATTATTTCTGCCATACATTCTCAGGTAGTTAAAAAAAAATATGCTAGGATAAATAATATTTGCAAAGTAATATTGAGTGTGGAAATGTAACTTCAGTTTTGAAATAGTCTTGCGATTGTTGAAGTGTTGCTTGAGCTCCCATTCTAGCTGTGCAGTTTAGACATTCTACAGTTGCTTAATTTAGGTGAAGTATTTATAAAACATGTTTATATTAGAAGTACATTTTTAAGGATGTACTTGTAACTAGCTCACTACCCAAAAAAAGTGTTTTCCTGGGTGCTCTAGTGTGAAAAGTGTACGAATCCATTATTCAACAGGTAATAATCTAAAGCATGACTGTTGCAGCAGCATCTGAGATCAGATCTCTTTTTCCCCATAAATGTCAGTACTGATGCATTACTAAGAACCTCAGAATTAAATTCTGACGTTAAACTGCAGGTCTGTAATTCTAAATGTGATGGTATTGGGTCCTATGACAGCAGAGTAAATACACGTGTATCTGAATTTGTCAACAGTACAACTGTGTCTATGGCGAACCGGGGCCTTACAGAAACTACTCTAGCCCTGTGACTGCTTTTGCAGAGGTAAGGTGTTCTGTACTAAAAATAGACCAGCTCATTATAAGATTCCTCCTTTTCCCACCCCATGTATTTCTTCAGTTTAAAATAGTTTTGTTTTGCAGTAGCGTCAAGTAACCTTAATGAGGCCACAAAGGTGACTTTGCCAGTAGCTTTTTGACAAGTTTTTCTAGATAAGCACACTTCTCTTTCTAAAAGTTTTGCAAATGTTACGCATTAACTTCAGAATTGGTCATTTGTTATGGGAAGATAAACTACCTACCCTTGTTTTATAGCTCTCAAAGTACATCGAATACCACAAAATACAAATCACCTCCTGCTGCAACAAGAACTTCGTGTCTAAGGTCCCAATTCCTGTATTTACTAGCAGTCAGTAAGTGCTCATGCAGGATGTGTATGGGTGGAAGTGATTTCTAGAGGGGGATCCTTAGGTCAGGCATTATGCCGTGTGGGAGGTCAGAGGGGTCATGTTCCCCTCATTGCTCAAAGGCAAAGCCAGATTTTGATGCTCAGTAGTTATTGGGGTTTTGGGGGGTGGACAGCAGTGGAGCTGTTCTAACAACAGCAGAGTAACCAGAATAAAATGTAGCAAAAGCCATTGAATTGCTCATATTAAAGATTACGCGAAAGTACTAACATTTTGCATACTGCCTTCATGAACTTCATCGTTTTACTAGAGTTAATATTTATTAACCACGTCAACACACATTTTGCTGAAAACATGCTCACATCTTTGCTGCTAAGTAGTGCCTCAGTTAGGGTCTCCTACAGTTAAGAGGAGGAAATAAACTATAGCATTTTTAGAATTTTCACTCTCGTGCTAATGGAAGTTTGTCACTTTATTTTTATATATAAAGATATATGTGCACATATAAATGCATAAGCAGCTGTATCCTCAAAGCTGAAATGGATCTTGAAAATGACAGATACTGCCTCGGTCAAGTAGATTACACACAAAGAGCATATTAGAGCTCTTCTCGGGTTAATACTGACATGCCTATATGCTAGTATTGGATTCCTGTAATTAGCAAGAGTTCTTTTTAAAATACCGTATGCAACATAGCTGAAAGGTATGTCACAGAGGTACTCTTAAATTGTAGTCTGGAGAACTGGTTTTGAAGTCTGGATTTTTTGTCAAAACGTAGCAAAACCGATCAAACAAATACCGACTGAAATAAATTACCGATGTTAGCCACTATTTATGTACTGTTAATACATTTTATTGCCTTCACTACACAGTCTGAGAAATGTTGGCACCACACATGCCTTGTGCTGTGCGGTTATTTGTTGTTTATCTTCTAACTGCCTAAGGTACATTCTTCTATTCGTGTTTAAAACCTTGTGTGGCACATTATTTATTTCAATCCCACAGATGCACTTAAGATTCTGTGTGTTTAAGGTACATTCTACATCCCTCTGTGTAAAATACCGTACTGGGTACGTTGAAACAACTCACATGTGAGGAGTTCTCGGCATACGTAAAGGTGGTGGTTGTTTCAATAGGTGAAAGACAATTGGATTTCTAATCTTTGTTTTAAAATGAAACAATAAATTCTAAGACGCAGCTGTGGTTCAGAAGTGTTATTTGTAAGAACATAGATTTTCATTAAAAACACACTGTTGTGTTATTGACAGGGAAACCAGTATTTTATTAACTGCAAGTATAAAAATCATTCCACATCTGTTCGTCACACATTGTATCTGGTGGACTTTGCTCAGTGGTAATTGTGTATGATACCTGAAGTAGAGTTCAAAAGTCTCCACTGTTGTTAGCTCACAAGTTCCTGAGAAGCTGTGTTTCTCGACTGAAGGGCTGGAAAAGAAAGAAAAGGTTTGGATTGTTTTTTGGGAGAGGTGGAGGGAGGGGGAAGGTTACCGGTTTATGAATGTTCTTTTTGAAGAATACCTAAGACTCCAAAACTGAATGTTTAAGGCAGAACGTTAGTAACGCTTTGGGTATTTTGTTTACGGTTGATTTTTTTTAATGTCAAAGTATTTCCGCTTTCTATTTAACTCTTGTTATGCTGAACTTACTGTAAGTTTACATTTTATGTGTAGATACTATGGATAACCTTCAGTTGAGTGTCATAGCTGTGGTCCTTTACTTTAATCTTCCTGGATCAGTGGAAACCAAGTCACAGCGGGTTCTTCTTGATACACATCACCGTTCAGACTGCCGGTGGGATGGGGAGTTCTTACTGAACTGTTCTTTTACCGGAATATCTACTATTCCAGAAGACGTATCACAAACAGCAATAACAGCCGATTTTAGTTACAACAATATTAAAACTTTTCTGTGTACTGCTGGAAGAAATGGAAAATGGATGCTAAAACACCTGAATCTCAGTAACAACCTGATCTCTGAACTCTCCTTAACTACTTGTAGAAATTTACCGGTTTTAGAAACTCTAAACCTCAACAGTAATGCCATCCACACCCTCACACTGGACATACCTACGCCTGCACGTGGGCCTAAAAAGTATGGAAAAGTCGATCGTCTCCTGCCTGCTTTGAAAGTATTGTCAGTTGAAAGAAATAATCTTGATACAGTTCCAAGAGGTAAGCTTTCAAAATCTTTAAAGGACCTCACTCCCAAGAGGTAAGTTGGTTTTGGATATGATTCGGTGCATCTTACTGAATTCAGAATGCGACTATCTCCTTTAGTTATACTTAAGGTGAGGGAAAGTTCCACCTGCCTGCAAATACAGAGCCTGAAGGAAATGGGTTGTTTCGGATTAGGCTGGGTTTTTTAATACAGTCTCTGCAATCGTAATGCCTTAATGTCAGTCAAATATAACCAAATTTATCCTCTGAGAGCCCAAGCAGCATTTTTCCTTGTTGTACAGAAAGGGAAGTACTGATCTTTGGAAAAACACCAGCTTCCACAGCCCAGTCATGAACCTTAACATCAAGAAAAGTGTGGATAATGAATTTCATCCTGCTCTTCAGAAGAAAGTCTATACTTTTTTAAATAAAACTTGCTCCAGTTTCAGTAGTTCACAAACACAGGAAAATACATTTTGTTCTGTCAAAACCAGTTTGCTCTATGCCGTCTGACACCCAACCAAAGTGGCACCTTCCAGGAACAAGAGAGGGCTGTAAAGTTTCGATAGACTTTTAGGAAGGGTTTGCTAGTCACTGAACTATGCTAGGCATCGTTGCCTTTTATGACAGCCTCTATCCTCATAAACTGATGACTGACGTTGTCCCAACAGTGTTTAAATGAAGCAGAAGCTGCAGTACAAGCAACGCTATCCTATATAGTGTTTCTGAATTTTAATTAATCTCCAATAACATCATCAGATTCATTAGCTCTAGATTTTGAAAATACGGGGGGGGGGCAGAAACACGGCACCAAAAACCCACTTATCTTACAAAGTCAGAGAAAGGGAATAATTTTGCACCTACGCAGGGTCCTCAGAGTTTTATATTTCTCATTTTTTGATACTAATAATTCTCTGGCATGCAGGAAACCATTTCGCTTAATTATTTTGTAGTATCTGTAAGGTTCCCATATAGACGGTGTGTGTATCTATCTATCTATCTATACACATTGATGCATAGATAAATAAAACTGCATCATAGGATGCCTCAGTGGGTCAGACAGGTCAACCCTCTTCTAGAAGAGACTCAGTTTTTAGATGTTAAAAGTCAAATTGCTATGCATCGTACCATCATACTTCGAGTTCTACTTAAATCCCATAGTCATTTAAATACATGTTCAGAACTTCATCTTCCTCCTCCAAAATACTTCACTAACACACAAACGGAGGTCCTAAAGCAGAGGGGTCCAGCCACAGAGGAACCCTTCTCACGACCACCCCCGCAGGTGCCAGGCTGCCCACTGGTTTTGGCAGAAATGTAGCTTCAGGGAGGGATCCAAACTTGCAATTCTTCATGCAGGTGCAAGGAAGAATTTACGAACTGCCGGGACTTCCGAATGCCTTCCCTAGAGGTCAGCTACCTCTAGTGTTACAGCAGGAATGAATCACTCCCTCTGCTTTTCACTATAAACCCAAAGATCAATTAATTACTCAGCAAACAGAACAGCAAACTGGAATAAGAGGTTTCTGGTAAACCAGATGACACCAAGGGGAAAACTTTTGAGGAGAACGAGTAGCTTCTCAGCAATGCCGTATGATCAAAAATCACTTCAGAGTTACATTCAGGTGTTACAAACTGTGGCGAGGCTGAGCGTTCAGGTGCCTGCCTTCCCACTGGAACTTGCAGGCCGGAGCTTTGGGGGTTGCCTGCACAGCACATACGAAAAATGAGGTCTCTCCAGCATTCAAAAGGGTTACTTATGCAAGACAGATGCTGTCGTAACTAGGATGTGCTGAAGAATACAGTCATGTGTGATAATTCACAGGCAGACAGGCATAAGCAACAACATGTTGTTTTCAGTCAGGTTTACATCCTATGAATCTGGTTCAAATAATTCCACATATGAAAAACTCCCATGAACTTACAGATGGCAATGAATAGGACATACCGTATCACCTTTTGCACCTCCATCTTTTATTTACAACTAACATCTCTGGATTTTACAAACTGAGTATATTCCACCTTTTTCACACTCCTCCTTTCCTACCTCCAGTTCTCCAGAGAAGCGTGCTCAAAGTACAGAGGTCACAGTCGGAACAATTCTGATAGCTCGAAGGAATGTTACTGCTTTTATGGAGACGTGAATTTTAAAACATGCATTGATTGTGAATATCTTAACGTGCCTGCTGTTGATGCTACGCAACTTTTAGAATAGGACAACCACTGAATAGGAAAGGCATAGTAACTCAAAGCCTGCAGCCACTTGTTGCAGTAGACAGGAATGGAAAGAATTTTGTTGCAAAGAATTTTAAAAAGCCACTTGATGCAATTGGGAAAACAAGAACATGAAATGTAAAATGGTTTTGTTCTTCCTAGGACTAGGCCTGCTGCAATCTTTACAAACTGTCCATATGTCATCCAATGGCATACGACAGGTCGATCTGAATGATTTTCAGAACTGTTCACAGCTGAAGGACATCGACTTGCAAAACAACAAGATAACTAAAATTCATCCAGATGCCTTCAGGGATCTCAACAAATTACAGGTTGTAAAACAATATGTTTTGTGTTAATCACCATTAAAGATAATAATTAGCAACTATTCAGCATTATGATATTGGTCTTTTTTATATTAGTATACAATTATAAAAACTAGAGCAAATGCATAAAATAATCATTTTTATAAAATATATATTTGCTTTTCATATACAGGAAAACACACACATTGTAAATATACAAAATATAACCGTAAATTCACTATTTATCTGTGCCAGAAGCCAAACCATAACTGGCTTCTACACCCACACACAAACACGCACGCGCACGTGTCCTTTTCTACCCCCATCCCTCCCTTCCACAGCGAGAGTCCCACGGCTCCCCATTCACACAGAGGTAGTCTACAACAGGAGAATTCTAAATGTACCACATTTTAAAAATATTCATTTAAATTAAAAAGTTTAGAACAATATTCTTGAAATCCTAACCAGATGTATTGTTCCCATAACTGCTAAAGTGCTTGTACACTAAAATAGATGTTATTATTGATATTGCAATTAGGATTCCATTGTAAGGCTTATCAAATTAATTATGAATTATTTCCAAATAGGTTGTGGATCTCCGTGAAAATGCTTTGACAACCCCTTTACCACAGATATTACTCAGTTTGAACTTCTTTCAACTCGAAGTGGATTTGTCAAATAATGCCTGGATATTTAACTGCAGGCTCAATGCTTTCAAACATTTCTTTCATTTTCTTTTTGACTCCACGAGGAAAAAATTGAGTATTTCATACAATGAATCTGCCAACAACTCACAGAAACCTCTGCTCTATCTTTCAAGTTTCCATTTAAACTGCAGCGACAGTGTTTTGCTCAAGAAGGCTGTAATCCCAGCTGGGGAGGCATCAGTGCTAAACTGCGACTTGGACAACACAAGGGGTATGTAAAACAGGGACTCCATCCATATGCTGCTAAAATCCAAATGTATGCAGAATGATCAAAGAAATCTGGTTTAAAAAGTGGATTTCTAAAGATGCTGTTTAAAAATAACTGAACAACAATTTAACATGCAAATTATTTCACTAGAAAGTAGTATACCGGTTAGAATATTTGAAAAGTCACACTTCCCAAAAAAAAAGTCTTCATCTCCTTCCTTACATTAAGCTGGTAAGTGATGCCAAATTATACACAAATAAATTTCAGTAAGCAGTACGTTGCAAATTTACCAGTTAATTTTGGAATGCAAACAAAGGACCAAATAGTGGGGTAGCACTTCTGGGGCATGTAGAAAACGGAGGAGGATACAATAGTGTTTCTAGTATTCAGGTACAGCAAAATTAAATGCAAGTTTATTTGCGAGGGAAAGGATTTCTATTTCTTCCAAAAAAGTACAGCTACTGTAGCGCACAGTTCACTTAGGAAAAGAATTCACTATTTACAATTAATACAGAGCACTTGAGGTGCAAGTGACAAAATCTACACAGCTAAGACTTCCCATACAGAAGGAAAACTAAGACCAAACCTGGAGGAGAAGGTGTACTTGTCACGTGCCATTAAGGCAAAACGGTTTAACTTGAATGGACTAATAGCACTTCCAGGTGGTAAGGCTTTACCCTTGGAACACTTTCTCCCCAAACGAAAACACGTAGGGTCTATCAGAAATGCCACCTGCTCTGCCTGTTAACAAGGAAAGTCACGGAAACTCTGATCATGGGATTGAAGTCAACACGCTGGATTGCACCAAAACTCAACTGGGAATGCAAGCAGATCCAAAGGCAAAGGTGTACGTACAACCTTGAAGCATACTCCAAAAGCCAACAACCAGCCATGGCCTTGAGGAGCTGAAGTTTGGACCAGCTGCTCAGTAGATACCAATACCCTTGGTTTCCAAACTTTTTTTGCTGCAGCCAAAGCAGTAACTACAGGAAAATCACAGCAGTTGAAACACTGACAGTTAACTAGTGAAGTTTCATCTCATAGCTGCACACAGTGACCACGGCCACGCTGGAGAACGGCTGGCTATAAACACAGATCTTCCACGAGAGAGAGATCAGCAGGTGGTTCTAGCATGACCCAGAACATACTTGGATAATTTCAGTGACCTCCTCCCTCACCCACACCATTTTTCTTGTAAAGTCTGCTATTAAGATCCCATACGTACTGTGTTTCAAATGTGGGAGGGAAACATATGATGGTTTAACAGATACTTGGTAAATGTAAAATGACTACGGATGGATAAAAACAAAATGAATTTTACAATAGCTTACATTATCAAAGATAGGTCAGAGTATGTTCTTACAGAAATAACCTGGCCCTGCAAACCAAGTATCCTATACTTCTAAGAAATACTTAGTTTGTGTTTTCTTTTATTTCAGGTAACGGAGTCTCTTGGTGGACACCGAAAGGCACAATTTCAAAAGATAAGAGTCCTCCTCATATGACACTGGATAAAATGAATAATTTAGTGATATATAATGCTGAGAAAAGTGCTGAAGGGTTATATTTGTGTATTTTTAACACAACAAACAAGTATCTCATCTACAATATACAGGTGAAAGAAAGGGTTTCAACATTTTTGGTTAGAAAAGCCCGGGACACTAACACTGTTTTTAGACAAGGACGGACAGAGCAAGACCTTGCGTTGGCTGTCTGCCTCTCGGTGCTCATTACATTTGTTTGCGCTTTTTGTCTGGGTGCTTTTGCTAGACCCTACCTTGTGAGCCTGTGGAGACTCATGCGCAGGAACAAAAATTCGGGTTCAGAACACACGTATTCTAATCAGGCTTTTTCAGGTGAAACCTTGAGCAGAGAGTGCTCTGCAAGCAAACCAACAAATACACAGCATAATTTGTTCATTTGTGATGAGAATTCTTCAAGAAACGCATGCTTTTTTCCTACAGAAACTTCTACTTTGCATGAAAATGTCATTGGTAGCAGTGTATGTGCTCCAAATACCGAAGAAGAGTACCAGAAACAGAGCAATAATGAGATCAGCGTGAAGAAAAAAACAGTGGGTTTAGACATCAAAACTAGTACCAGCAATCATGAAAATATAAATGCTGATGATAATGGACTATTTTCTGTAAGGATAGATTACAAGAACAGCAATGAAGTAACACCAAGAAAATTAATGAGTAAAGACATTTCATTATGGAAAGATTCAAAATATGCAAATAATGAAGACTCAGAGAAGAGCAGGTTCCCTCCCATACCCAGGAAATTGAATGCTGACTCTTACTCAAATCACACTGACTCTTCAGATTCAGATTTATCCCTCATGGGAGAAAGTGGCCTTCCTTTTTCCACAATACAAACACATACAATTGCACAAGATTCTAGGAACAGCAAGGTGAGCAGCAACTCTGGTCTGCCACAGCCTGAAATCACGAAGGCTACGCCAGATTCTCTGGAAAGAAAAGGTATCGTTTCACATAATGAACCCATGAGCACTACAAAATTTATGCCTGGAAGGCAAAGCTGTGACGAACAACTTGGCCTAAATGGCAATATAAATATAACCAGTGATGTGGGAGATTTTATTTTACCCAGTAGCTGCAAGAGAGATACAAATATTGAGAATTCAACTGTCTATCAAACAATAGAAAACTCTCCTCTTACAGAGTATGACTGTAAAATGGCACGTACAAATGAAAAAGATGCTTCAGCAGATATATTTGGCGATAGCTCTTCAGATGAAGGGACTCCGTTCACAATGAGTGACTGTAGCTCTTTAGCAGACTTTGAACTGGAACAACCTGGTGTTAGTGACAACCCACCAGTCTGTCAGTCGTCACCAGAGGAAGATGATATGAACAGTGGAACTAAGAAGTTCTCAACACTGCCAGAGCCTCCAAACCTTGCTGATGAACTTCAGCATACTGGGAAAAATGAAGACGAGAACAATGTCTATTTTGACACCACTATTAATTATGGACCAGATACCATCACGCCTGAAACAGCATCACCTTACGCTGATAAATGCAGCGACCATGTAAGCATGTCAGATTCAGACACAAGTAGTTCTTCAAGTCAAGAAGTTCCTGATACGTTTGATTATTTTACTAATGCAGAGTCGCCAGCACGAAACTCTATTTCTGATCCTCGCCACAATCAAAGTACAGATTTTGGCAGTAAGTTACTTTCATTAAAACATTCTCCCACGTATGACACAGATACAGAGAACACTCCTGAGGAGGCTGAATTGCAGCTGTATCAGTTTCCCATTGAACCACAACATTCCCTCACCTTCGGCCCCACTGAACAAAAAGAAAAGGCACCAGAGGGAAGTACAGACGAGCACATAGATAGGAACTCCTCTGAAAAGAATCATGGTGAAGGGGACATTACATTAGGAAGAAACACAAGTACATCTGAGGACAATGATTTTATTTTTGCTCCCATTGATACTGGTTTGAATGAAATTGTTAAAAAAACATTGCTAGTGCATTCCAGCAATGAATCGCCTCTTCAAGCTCTGCCTGAACACACAGCTGAAAAACATTTTACAGTTCTTACAGAGAAAGACGACTTGCTACCACAGGGGAAGCAGGTGAACACAACTAAGGCTTGTGCAGATAAAATGCAAAGAGGTTTTAATGAGAAAAACTGTGATGGATACACAGAACTACAGGATACCAGCAGCTGTAGTCTGCCTGAAGAAACGCAGTCTTGCAATCTTACAGCAGATTTGCTGCACCTTCACTCTTCTGGGAAAATACAATCAGTCTTCAACACAGAAGATTATTTCCAGCTGGATCAGCATAACAAGGACGCATATTCCTTCTCAGTCCCACAACACTTCTTCAATGAAAGCACAAGATACAGTTCATGTTCATTCCCACAAAAGACCACAGGAAATATAATCTCTGAAAGCACGGATTCCAGCAAGACGGAGGATGACTCTGCTTTGACAGGACTGGAGAACAATTCTACAACAGCTGTCAACCTCCAAAATTCAAGTGAAAAACTCAGTCAAAAAAGTCAGACCAATTTAGGACAGGGCCAGTTTTTTGTTAGGAAGAAAAGAGCATTTGATGGATTTGCTAATGTTTTGCAAAGCAGGAGAACAAACTTCAATAGCTGAGACACAAAAGTGTAATACTAAGCTCCCACAGGGTTTATGTCATATAGTAGATGCAAAAACGACTGTGTCTTAAAATGAAGTGAGTAGCTTTTAATAACTGTTAAATACCATGGGTCGGTTTTGGTTTGGTGTGTCCCGTGTCCCCCGTCCCCGTCCCCCTGCAGTACAACTATCCGCCTTTAACTTCAGAAATCCAAATTATGGAACTAGACTTAACAATGAGATGTACAAAGCCTGGATCCATCAAATTTAAAAACACCGTAATTCCAAAGGGTAATTCAGGCCAGAAGCCATGGACTTTTGTTTAAAGGGTACTTGTAAAAAAACAAGAATACATTTTATGAAAAACAACTCTAGGATACTTAAATGAGTAAACTACTCAGTAGTTACAAACTGATGATAAAGCTTTTGCTCAGTCGTAGTAATATATATTTACTTTCTCATTATTGTTGGTACTAAGATACTAGTTTCCGTTAGAATTTGCCTCTGATATGCACTGTTTTGTTTCTCTAAAATAAATGTAACACTGAAATTATCACTACATTCATTATTACTGTGTTTTCCTGTGGGACTCACCCTATACAGTAAAATAGTACACATTACCATCTTCTGTTTTTTGAACCAAGTTTGTGGATTAAGCATCTCTGACTTCCCACAGTTTTGCAAAGATAGGTAAAGTCCAAGCAGTGTTCAATTACATTTAAAAAATTTCTTTCTAACTTGGCAAGACAGAGAGTAATGAAACCCTTCTTTCTCAAAGAAACAGAATTGAATTCAAACCTTGCAGCAAAGTCAATTATGGAGATCTAGCTGCTGATGGGACATCACCTGTAGTTTGCAGATGTGATGACATGGGCAAGGTAATTTAAAAAACAGACAACCTACTATTTCTAAACTGCAATGCCCTATAAAAAAGGATCCTATACACGCTTTAGAATTTTACTGAGAGGGGCAAATCAAGAGCAGCTCAAAACTGCTGTATTCAAATACCAATAGCTTGATATACAGTAACTTTTTCTAAGCCAAAAGATAACAAATATAAGAAAATTTTCTCTGATTATACCCCAAGGCCCTTTTAACATACACAGTATCATTGATGTAGTCCTTGAAGGGGCATGTCATCACGAAGGGTAACAGGCCCAGGTTCTCAGAAAATACAGGCGGCTGGCCAGCAACTCTGGGAAAACTCTGTCATAAAGACACAATTAATTCACTAGAAACTCTGAACAGAAGGAACACATTTCAATTCCATCAGATGAGGAGCAATTCCAATGGCAGAGTGTATCTTTGAAACTATCTTAAAGAGAAAGCTAGGGAAGAACAAAGGGATGCTGAAAGAATAGTAATTTTTGTTAGCTTCACGTACTTGGAACTAAAAAAATAAAACAAACACCCAAAACAACCTACTGCAAAAAACTTAAGAGGCAAGTAAAAGCAACTGAAGGAGACCAGTACTGGTATTATTTCATCTTTTGAAAAATATTTTCTTTAGTGCCTTGAGTTTGTTTTAAATTATTGTTTTCACACATCTAGCATCACAATTGTCAGTTACATATTTACTGAGCCAAGCCACCTATGCTTAGATCTCCTATTGGTTTGTTTTGGGTTTTTTTCTGGCCGATTTTCTCAAAATCTCTAACATAACTCAGAATAGACTATATGGCAGTTTCAGGTAGGTATTGCATGGATTTGATTTAGGTCACTAGAGTATTTGCAAATAACTGCACTCAGTAACATCTGTAATTCAATTACAAGCAATGAATCTGCTGTCACTCACACAGATCTTGCTTTCCAATTAGTTCTTGGAAGATTTCTGTTCTTTTTGCTCCAGTACTCAGTGGTATCTAAACTGGTAACTAAGAAGTGTTTTTAAGAGCAGCTACTGGCTTCATTTCTTCAATAGGAGTCCACTCAGGAACCAATGATGAAATCAGCTTCTGAAGATATTCGTAATTTGTCAAATTGCTCATGAGTTTAAGGGTCTGATTGTTTTCTGTTTCTCAGAGGAAAAAGTTTTACACATTCAGCTGTCCAGAATTGTTCATACAGTCTGAGTAGACAAGAACGGAATGACGAAACACTCAAATCTTGAAAAATCATAGCATTCCCAGAAAAGTATCTCTAAAATAAAGTTGTTTCCCAATACAACTCATTCCTTGAGATACAGATGTCTGTAAATGTTACACACTGTTCTACTGCAATTTTTCTCTCCTAATCCCCACATAGTCTCAGTACTAATGTAATGCCTTGGCTTCTATTGAATTCAAGGCTTCTGTTATCAGAGTACAGCGTATGACATAAAAACCAACTGTGTTTTTAGAGACAGTGGTTTCTTTTTTTCTTCAAACACTGTGTTGACAGACCTCTCCAAGGTCTGTCACCTTTTGGCTGTACCAGCTGCTAACAAGTTAAGAAATCTAACTACATAAGCAAGCCAATTTCCCAGATCATGGGGGGAAAAAAATAAAAATATTTGTATGGCTCTATTGATGTCTCATACACAGCCATGTTTTGTCTGTCATTTGCTTCTGCTACAGTTCAGCAGGCTTTCAAAATATATATCGGAAAATTATTTTCTCATCTTTTTTCTGACCATGGGAATGCTGCAGTGACGACACAGACAGTACACTACCTGTGAGAAGCTGCGAGTTTTCTAAGCCTCTCTTTATGCCATAAAGTTACAGAAAAGGGTTATCTGCTGTTCTCATCAGAGAAAATAAACTTACTCCTTCATCAAGGAATTTTTAACATGTGACAAAGTATTTCATTCTACTGTCAGAATACTGATGTTCTGCCTCAAACTTACCTAATCCTGCACCTTTCCTTTGCTACTGATCACTCCAGACACTATTATCACTTGTTCATTCAAACCCACTCAGCTGCTCCTCCTTCATATTAGTTCTTCACTTCATTAGCAACTGCTCTTAAATACAAAACTTTTTATACTTTCTGTGGCTTCCAAGCAGTACTCTTTATACTCTGCTCCTCTCCATCCATTCTGTTTCTCCATGCCGCTCTCTATACATACCTACACAGTCCCCCACCCACCGACTCCCTCTGACATTTTATCCACACACTTTTCTTTACATTTCAGCTAGTATCAATCCACTATATCTTGTTCTCACCAAAACCTTCACTAGTTTAGCTGGTCATTGAGAATTTTCTAGAATACCTATACTGGTACAAAACCAGTTGTAGTTACAGGGGTCTAAGTGTACATTATACAGACACCACCTTCCACCCCCCTGCACAGAAGTTAGTTGCAGAGAAGCGTAACTGCAACCGCTCTAGGATGTTTAAACTTCTACAGCTTCACCAGTAACTTCAGGTAGCAAAACTCATGTTCAGGTAAGACTTATGTTACTATCACAGTTGACAGCGGGTAAACAGACCAAGCCACAGAATAGGCTTGATAAAAAAAGGTGGCTGAGCACACACTGTATGAATTCATAAATGAAGCATGAGGAGGTAGCCAAGAGGATGCTGGTAATTGTCTGGGCACACACTTCTCAGAGCAACAGTGTCCTGATCTCTGCGGCTGACAGCACGTAGTATCCCTCATACAGTGAATCAGTACAGGAAAAAATACTGAAGTCTTAAGAGCAGACCGAGAACTTCAGATACAGTAATCAGAATGAAACAAAGCTCTCGTTTTCAAACACATATTTATGATACTTTGGTAATTATCAAGTTGTTTGCTGTAGGTACAAAGCATTTCAATCTTTCCAGGGTACACTGATAACTGGGCTGGAAAATAACCCTTGAATATAAAGACATTCACATTTAACCTACATATAATTAACATCAGAAACTATCTGGATAGTAATATTAAAGTTTTCATGGTACAGAAGACCGTGACTCACCCCCTCTGGTAAATACACGGAGCAGGCTACATTCTAAAAACTAGTGAAGGCAATCCCAGCCTTCATCACCAACATAAACGTAATGAAGAACTGCTTCTTTCGAATGGGCTCTACATTACAGTATTTTAATTGTAACGTAAATACATTCAACTTAAAATATTATTTTAAGTCCAGAGCCTTAGGACTGGTAGCTCAAATAGTGCAAAATATTAAAAAAGAATTTATGAAATCTCTTACATGTGTTCTTTGTTCTTTTTGCCAGCTTTTAAGTCTGTTTCCTATTCAAAACCAGATTTGTAACTGCAAGCAATACGAAGTAGTAAGATTAACTAATGGCTCCTTTAAAAATGAAATTTGTGAATGTATTACGGACATTTAGGCTGTAATTTTCATGTCTTATTGCTAGCAGCTTTTCTACTGCTCTGCTTAAATACTATCACTTTTTCTTTAAAAGGATTAATGTGACAGATCATTACAAGTCAAATAATTGAAAAACTCTTCTAAAAAGTAAGAAAAATACAAGTGTTTAAGGTCATGAACAGACCCTCAGATCAAAATACCACATTTAAATAGTACTAGACTAGTCTTCTCTTCCAGCATTACATTTGAGAAACTTAAGAGAATTTTCCTCAGCATACACTTTTAGAAATCACAGAATCACAGAAGGGTTGAGGTTGGAAGTGACCTCTGGAAGTCATCTAGTCCAACCCCCCTGCTCAAACAGGGCCACCTAGAGCTGGTTGCCCAGGACCACGTCCAGATGGCTTTTGAGTATCTCCAAGGATGGAGACTCCACAACTTTGCTGGGCAACCTGTGCCACTAGTCATCACCCTCACAGTCAAAAATTGTTCCTGGCGTTGATGGAGCCTTCTGTGTTTCAGTTTGTGCCACTGCCTCTAGTCCTGTCACTGGACACTGCTGGAAAGTCTGCCTCTATCTTCTTTACACCCTCCCTTCAGATATTTATATACGTAAGATCTCCCCCAGCACCTTCTCTTCTCCAGGCTAAACAGTCCCAGATCTCTCTTGTCTCTCTTCATAGGACAAATGCTCCAGTCCCTTCATCATCATGGCCCTTTGCTGGACTCTCTCCAGCATGCTGGGGTGTCTCTGCTATGAGGGAGCCCAGAAGGGGACACAGTACTCCAGGTGGGACCTCACCAGTGCTGAGCAGCGGGGAAGGATCACCTCCCTTGACCTGCTGGCAGTACTTTGTCTGACGCAGACCAGGATACCATTAGCTGCCTTTGCGGCAAGGGCACGTTGCTGGCTCATCTTCAACTTGGTGGCCACCAGGAACCCCAGGTCCTTTTCTGCCGAGCTGCTTCCCAGCATATGCTGGGGTGCATGGGGTTGTTCCCCCCAGGTAGAGGACTTTGCACTTCTCCGGATTGAAGTTTGTGAGGGTCCTGTCAGCCCCTTTCTCCTGCCTGTTGAAGTCCCTCAGGACGGCAGCACGACCCTCTGGTGTATTGGCCACCCCTCCCAGTTTTGTGTCATCTTGTCCACTTGCTGGGGGTACAGTCTGCCCCATCGTCCAGGTCATGAATGAAGATGTTGAATGGGACTGGACCCAGTATTGACCCTGGGGTACAGTGCTAGTCACTGGCCTCCAACTGGACTTTGTGCCACAGACCACCACCCTCTGGGTCTGGCTGTTCAACCAGTTTTTAATCCACGTCGGAACGTGAATTTGTGTATTTTTACTGACTGTGGAGTTAAAATATGTACTTATTTTAGAATGCCTTTTTTTTTTTTTTTTTTTTTTTAGAATGCTTTTCCCTCCAGAGAATAAATAGGTGGGGGCTAAGAAGCCCTCTGAAATGTCTTGTGTGCTTATCCTGCGTCAACTTACATTCAGGTCAAATAGAAATGTAACTAACAGGTTTTGTGGGTCTAGTTGTCACCCTTTAAGAAGTTACCACTTCGAGCTTTACCTTTCCCCTGCACGTTAACATCCTCCGGCGAAAATACCCTTCCAGGAGACTGACTGGTGGATCTGTCTGAGAGGGGGTTTAAACTGTCAGTTTTACTTGCAGTGAGATGGAGCAGGGCTGCCCATAGTGCCCTCAGCTGTGGAGGCAGTAACTTTTTAAAATGTTCCAGCCTAAGATAAGGACAGTTGGGATGAAAATATACGTTACACCTATGCTAGCCCAGCGGTTTGCTGCTGAAACAGGCAGGCCCATCTCATCCCTGTCCTAGCCTTGCAGGCCTCCCCCATCCACTTGAATTGGTCCTGGCACTTCTTGGAATTTGTACTACTCTGAAAAAACTTGCCAATCAGCAGAAAGATATTTGGTCTGGTTTTATTTTTGCTGGCTTAGTGTTCTGCTGGGTTAGCAAGCTGCGTTGGCTCGGTACAGGATCTAACAAGTGCCAGAGGCGGTGCCAGGTGGTGGAGGAGGACAGGATGCTCTGACTGTTGACATCAGCAGGTTGTTCAACTGGCTCAGCCGTAACCCATAACTTTCCAACCTCAAACCTTTTTCATTTTCACTGTTCCTCCCACTTTAGATTTTTTTAAACATTAATCAGCATTTTATTTTATTAACGATATTGTCTGAAAATAATGAGCTCCGATCTTAGAGGGGCACACTGAATATTTTGGTCAGCAATACTTGTTCTCTATTTGAAAAAGAAGAAAAGTTACTCTAAGATCTCTGTGACACAGTGGTAGTTACTCCTTTGTGTCACTGGGCGACTGAAATGGAAAAGGTTTGGGGGTTTTATCAGTTGTTTGGGTTTTTTTTAAGTCAATGATAGTAGCTGTAAATTTGTATTTATGGTAAGACAGCTGTATATTCTAGCTGAAGTAATTTATGTAAAAAGAAAAAAAATTGGAGATTAAAATTGTTCTAGTCCCTCTGAATAGTTGGAGGTTTATTGCTGAAATGTGATTACTGTGTGTGCTGGTAGAATTTAAAGGTATGACAGACAAAGGGATAGGTACAGGCCATCTCATTTCAGGCTTGGTAGTTTTCAAAGTCCAGATTGGCAAGATAAGCATGGAAATCCCAAGCCAGGAGGATCCCACACCCTCATTTTAATCACATAATGGCAGTGCCACCTGCCAAGGGTGGCTGAGTTCTGCTCCTCTAGGCAAGTATATGATTCCCAGTGTGGTCGTTGGCCAAACTGAAGTCTTTTTTGTTTTTTCCATTTTAACTTCTATGGGAGTTCAGTAGAGAGAATTCAAGAAGAACCTTGGGTTTGTGGTCATGTGAATAGTCGTACCACTTCTTTTTTTAAAAACAAGATTAAATTAAGTGTCATTAACCAGAGCAGTCAATACTCAAAGCGTGGGCAAGTCGGGATTGTAAATAAGGCGACAGAATTAGATACTTGGTATGTCTGGTGACAGAAGTGGAACATTTATGACAATAGAAGGCAGTCAACCAAAGCAAATGTTGTTCTTGTAAACGCTGCTGAGAGCTTTAATTGACCCTGTTCTGTGCAGCTGGTGGTGGGGGGATCACTTTTTCTTTAACCGGAAACGGCACATTATAGAAGCCATTCTCTGGCACATTCTCCGCCCCCCCCCCCAATGTCTTGACAAAGTGCCATATACCTGCTTGGAGCAATAGATGATTCTCTCATATGCATGACTACTAGCAACAGGGTAAAATCTTGTTTTAACTTGCTCATAACCTATTTAAATCTTTTTATATGTGCTTTCAAGCAGCTCAGGCACCCTGTGATGGCACAAAGTGCCTACAGTGAAGCTGGAGCTGCACTGCTGCCATGAGAAGGAGAAACGTAGCTTCTGCACTTAGAAATATTGCTGGGCTGTAGGTCACGGAGGAGATGTGTGAACTATCGACAAAGCATAACTACAGAATCAGTAAAGAGGCTGAATTTCAAGACTGGTTTCAAAGCACAGAAACCTGAGGGA
Source organism: Sagittarius serpentarius (assembly GCA_034782735.1). Classification (NCBI taxonomy): domain Eukaryota; kingdom Metazoa; phylum Chordata; class Aves; order Accipitriformes; family Sagittariidae; genus Sagittarius; species Sagittarius serpentarius. The sequence goes on from JAVKLA010000053.1 coordinate 18,702,496, forward strand.
GGAGAGTCCTGGTTTAGGTCACCTTTTGCCAAGCTCTATGATTATGAGTAATGTCATGGGAAACTTATTTTTTGTAGGAAGCCAATAGGACTTTGGCTTTTATGGCTTAACTTCTGGGCATCATGCTGTTTGGTAATAAAAATTCGGAGATGTATCACCTTAACGGTGGTTAAAAAGATGGACATCAAAAAGCTTGAAAATGAAGATATATCAGGAACTGACTTGCCTTAAGCATCATGGAGATGAATTTTTAATGTTGCCAGAAAAGAGGAATATTCTATTTAAGCTGGAGGTGGCTTCTGGTTTTGGCCTTTTTTTAGCATAAATTCTGTGAATTAGTAAGTGTAAATGCTGGGGAAATGCCATTATTGCACTATTATGCAATAGTGGGCTAACAATAATTACAAGAATACAAAAGGCTGCATTAATGTTGTAAGTTTTATGAAGACTTTAAGCTGTCCTTTTTGGAAGGAGTCTTTTCTGTCTGTCTTCCTTAATGTTTCAAAAGTGGTTAATATCTTCCTATTCTGAGTATGGAGATGTACTATAAAACTGAATATGCTACAGTTAGACTTAAGATATGTACAGTGTTCTGCCATATGCATTGCAGACTTGCTGAGCCAGCTTTAAAGAGATTTACGTAGACAGTAGTAACTACGGCAGCTTGGAAGTGGGAGGTAGTAGGCATTTTTGCACAAACTGACCCTTGCTCTTGAGGACTTCTGCACTATGCTTACTGGTATCAGCTGGAGTCATTGATTGCAGTGTAACTTCTCCAGGTAATTTGGTTGTATAGCAAAGGCATGTAGTGTTCTAGTGAGGAAACACTAGTATAAAATATTTTATTAGGAAGTCTCTTTCCAATTTTGTGCAGTTTGAAAGCTTAGCATACTACTTCAGGTATGCTTCTGTTCATTTTCCTGAAGTATTTTCTTCTAAGAAATCAAAAAATACTAATCTGTAGTAAACTAATAAGCAAAGTTAGGACACTCTGAAATAAACCTGCTTGTCTGAAAAGCAACTATTTAATGCAGTAATTAAAAAAAAAAAAAAACTTATTTGGATTTTTTGTATTTTTGACCAGCAAAAATTTAGCTAAAGTTTTAGTATGACTTTTTCCAAATTGCTAATTTCATCCAAGGAGGCATTTGTAGAAATAATTTCACATATGCATGGCCCTAGGTATGTTTGGCCATTTTCTGTCAAAAGTGGCTTCATATCTTGCATATTCAACTTAAAATAGTCTGGAGTTTAGTTTCAAAGGTGTGATGCATTCATGCTTTCAGCTGACTCAGTTTGGAAAATCAAATCTTTGGAAAATCAAATCTTAGTGTTTATCTAGAAGTCCACCTTACCACTGAAATTGGAAATACTTCTGTAAATATCAGCTGAACAGTTGTAATGGAAAGGAATACTCACTTCACAGCTCTGCCAGTATGCCTGGTGGCTGGTGTCCCACGCTGCAAGTGCCCCACGCACTCCTTTGCAGAGTGGCTCAGCTGCTGCAAAGAACAGCATCTTTTATTCCCCTTGAGTTAGCCAACAGGACAGAACACACAGAAATAGCATTCAAGCTACTGCGTGCACCAGAGTGGTCCACCAAGTGCTCTTGGTTTATTCTCTTTCTCCTTGTGTGGCAATAAATTTTACTGTTGTGAATTTTTCTCAGTGAGTGGTGAGAAAAATGCCTCTGAACCGTGAGAAGATGTTAGGGCAGTCTGGTGGCCCTGACTGGAGCAGGCTTACTGCTGCATTACAGAATAGTCACGATAGCAGGTGACGTACTTCACACAAGTTTTAGGTTGTTCATGCTGACAGAGCTGCTCACTTGAACTAAAAGTGCCACCAGACTAGAGGTTTTTGCTCTAGATGGCATTTTAGGTAAGGGAAATTCTTTGAGATGAAGGCAAGATAAAAACGTAGGTGTTCAAGTACTTGTTGTCACTGGAGTAGTTGAACTGGTTTGTGCAAGGGAGATGTCCTGCTAGTTTGTTGGTCTGAAAAATTTCACGTTGACGTTTCTCACGTGTGGTGCTTCCACAGAGCTGGCACAGATCCGGTCATTGCTTTATAAATTGTTATCAATGTGTGGACTGTTAGTATCCTCATATCTATTGGAGCTGTGGAGTGTTCCCATTCAGCATGGGGGTTTTTTTGGTTTTTTTTTTTTTTTTTTTCCTCTCTCAACTTGCTTAGCGGTGACACTCCTTAGTTTGAAAGTGTGCCGATGTGTGTGGTTTGGTTACTGTCCTCCCACACGCAGTGTGGCGTGCTTGCGTTGACCTTTCCAGCCCACAGCAACTTGCACTGACCTTGAGTATGAAGCTGATGAATATGATTTCATAAACATGAAATTGCTTTAAGCTTTAGAATCATTATTGTTTGCTCATGTCTGCTGTATGGATTACAGTTTACAACAATAAAAGGTTTATATCGGATTTTGTGTTTTCAAAGGTACAGGCTAAATCCAGGTCCCCATGGTTACCCTGCATGTGTTTTGAGTGAATGGGGGTCTGTGGCGTTAAAGGGAGGACAAAATGGGGGAGAGTCTGTGCTGCGATACCCTGTTAGCTCTGGAGGGGCTGCACAGAGGATATTGGGGTAGGCACAGCACTTGCCTGTTTTATTAGTATGCAGAAGCCATTTTCTTCCACAGAGAAGGCAAATAATAGCCCCGGAGGGAAAATGTTTAAGGGTCTTATTTAGAAGGTTGCTTCTGTGGAGTCAAGTAGAAGGCAGCTTTCCGATGAGCCGGTCTTGGGAGGTGCAGAGCACCCTTACCTTCACCGGCAGTAGCAGTATTTGCCATCGGGATCAGACTTCTCTGCAAACTGTCTTGCATAAACAGAAGAACGGTTACAACTAACAAAAAACCAACCAGAATTTATATGAAAAAAAGCACAAAAAAACCCTTGAACATTCTTAGGGGTTGCTAATTTTGACAGTTTTTTCCTAAGGAAGACAGTTCCTCTGCAAGAGTTGTGATTGATTCTTGTAATTTGAATAGAGAAGAGACAGAAGCTACTGAAATTACCGTAGTGATATTTTAAGGAAGGAAAAATAACTTTCTAAAGCTCTTGGGCCCACTCTAAAGCTGCAGGTTTCAGGGTAAAATTGTGTAGCTTCATTGTAACGCTAATCTTGTGCAAATACTTCCTTTGGAGCATAACAGCATTATAGAGTTCCAAAAAGCTATGCTAGTTAATTTTCTTCTGTTTTTCAAACAGAAGGTTAATGTGTATCGATTCTACTGTTGCTTATTCCTATAGTGCTTATCCCTTATTATATTTAACTTCTTAAATTACCCTGATTTGTATGGTTTCCTTAGTCATTGCATAGGTGATTTAATTCTTCATATAAATGAAAGCACAATTCAGTATTAAAATGCTCCTGACTACATCACTGATTACTCTTGTTTTCTAATGTAAGAGAAATAGCTTCTGAAATGAGTAAATTGGCACACCGTTTTTTTTTTTTTTTTTTTTTTTTTTGTTCGAAGACATAGCTAGTTCCAAGACAAAGAGCTTTCTTAAAATACTTGCAAGTTTGTACAGTAACTTTATTCCAGCTAGATCTGGAAGAGGCCTGCAACCTGGCTGCTGTTTTCCCTCTAGGAAACAGAAGTGGATATACATTTCATACATGAATCACATAGAAGTTCTTAGCTGTACTTACTGGGGACATGCCTTCACAGCTGTCTCTAAGAGAAGTTGTAGCTTTAGATCAGTTCAGCTCTTATGTTTAGCAATTTTTAACGTAATCAAACACAGATTTTTCCCAGCATTGTCAGAAAAAGAATGAAGCAGAATTTTTAAAGTGCAGTCAGGACAGATGGATTGTGTAAAATGCTCACACACACACACACGTGCTTTTATATATATATAAGAAATTAAAGATATAATGATTAACTTGCAACAGTAATTTTCAGCACAAATTATATTGCTGAACAGGTACAATGATATATTTACAAGTTATCCCACCTAGAATGATGCCTGTCACATGCATCTTACAGACAATAATGCGTTTGTACCTCTTATGAAAAACTAAAGAGTAAAAATACATGATGGAATACAGGGCTTTTCAAACTTCTTCACAAGATCTATATTTAAATGCTGACTCAGAATATGAGTAGCCATCTTTTCTAATTATATAATACCTCTATAATGACTACAACCATTGCTTCGATAGATTAGCAGCATTAGGAAAATACTTAATTTTAATGTATTTTCTTTGCACTTGATTACATAGATATCAGAGAGAGGAATTCACAAGTGACTTGGTAATCTGTAGAAGACGGACTAATGGATACTCTTCAGGTTATAGATGTCTTTGTTGGTATAGCAATACCTGCATTGTTATTCCTATGGCACTAACTGCATTGTTATTCCTATATACAGATCTCTTTGCTCAGTTAGAGTAATGGGATTGTGAGATACCCCTCTCTGATGAGAAAGAGCAATGTAGGAAGCTGAGCCTTGCTTCAAGTAAATACACAGATGTAAAAAATATAAGAGCTGTGTTATATTGATTTAAATATTTTGCGATAGCTGCTGGTCCCCCACAACAGCAGTGAACACTTAGAGCAAAAACCCAGTCCTTCTGAGGAGCTGCTTATCAAAGCATAAGATGTGCCAACAAGTGAGTAGAGAAATGTTGCAAAGCATTGATGAGACATTACAGTAACCAGGAAAAGTTTTACTGCAGATGAGGTGCCTACACCTCTTCTGTATGGTAGCCTGGGGAAGAGGAGGGTTGATGTTGGTCTGTAACTAGCCGCTGCTTGGAGCACATACAGTAATGAATCGGTTTTCTTTCAGGTAGATCAAACAGTAGGAATTAATTGTCCAGAATACAGCTGCACATAAAGCTGGTCAGCATTTTGAGCTATTGAGGTGACTGAAAGAGAAGACTGTTCTGCAGCAAAGGCCCCAGAAATCTCGTGGGAGGGGCTAAAACAAGTCAGGACAGCAGGTGGATAGCAGTAGATGTTGGCACTGGGAACCATGAAGCTCCATCCTTTCTGGTTTGTTTGTTCCTGTTCCCCCACTTCCCCCCAGATTCAGGAAAATAACTTTTTTAAAATAAATTTTTTGCTCCTAGGCAGAACTACTGTATGGATGATGATCCAGAAGACCCCAAATATTGGCTGAGAACCTAAGAGAAGACAGATAGCTGTAGGCACAGTTGGGGAAACTTCAAGCACGTGCCAAGCGAAAGCTGTTCAAATCAGAGAAATAAATTAGAGCTATTCATGTGAATGGAGGCAGCTTAACAGATGCATAGGAATGCTCACTTGAAAAGAGCAAGTCACAAAGAAACTGAAGTTGTAAAAGAAGTTGGTTATGTTGCAGTGATGATTCCCTGTTCTCTGTAACATCTACCAAAAGAAAGGTCTGACATAAAATGGGGATCTGCAGTAATTATCTTTCTAGAAGAATTTTGATGTTTGAGATGGAACAAATTAGACATAGTTGAACTTGAAAAGTGTAGGTTGTAGCTGTTGAGACACTGACAAGGCATGGATAAGAATTATTTACCTTATGACTAGACAGGAGTGGATGACTCTTAAAGGTGTTAAGAAGGAAGAACTGGAAGATAAATGAGATTCTGAAAGGCTAGAGAAGGCCTAGTTTTAAAAGAGTGCAGAGGAGAAGCTGAGAAACCGTAAGGTATGAAGATAATTTCCAGAAAATTGCTAGGAAAAACAGGCTTGTTGAAAGTACCTGGAAGATACCAAAATTGCACATCAGCCAACAAAGATTTGACAAAAAAAAATAAATCTCAGATTTATCCATGTTCTTTCTGCCACAGGGTAACAAGTGTCATGGGTAGCAGAGAAGGAGCAGATACCCTGTGTTTTCATTCCAGTAAGGGTTTTTTGACACTGCTATATGAGACTTTTTCAGATGTCAGTATTAGAATTTACCTATATAAACCTCTTGTAAATCTGATTGCAGAACACATGGGAAACCGGTAGAGTGTTTGGTAGGCATCAGTTGCTTGTTTTCGGACTGAAAGACTGTCTTGAATGGGATATCCTGTCTTGCATTTCGGTATTTTCACTATTGTTGCTGAAATAGAAGCTTGTTGAGTTCTCAGGTGAGATAAAACTGGGAGCTGCAAGCATTTGGAAAACAAGTCTAGAAATCAGAGTGGCGTATTGGGATTAGGCGTGTGGTGGGTTTGGTTGTTTCTTTTATTTTGTAGGATACAATGCAGTGTGGACAAGTGCAAAAGGTAAAAGGAATGCTGAACTATTCAAATACGGCATGGGAATAAGTAGCAAAGTGTCAGGCTGTCCCCAGCAGGACCTGGGTGACAGGATAGTGAATCATAAGCTGGATATGCATCAGTGATACCCTGTTGCTGTGAAAAAGGCAAATGTTACGTTAGGATGAATAAACGGGACTGTGAATCTTTACAATCTGATGGTATGATCTGATGCCATCAGTGGCAGCGCTGCATCTGGACTGGGGCAATAAACTCCAAGGAAGGTGTGGGCCTGCCTGTGAGATTCAGGGTGGGAACAGTGGGAAGGATGATGTTCCCAAAAGCCTGGGCTGTGATGAAGGGTTGGTGGAGCAGCAACTGTTTAAAGCAGAGAGATGGACTGGTGATGGACAGGAATCTTCAAAGACAAAAAAAACCAAAAACAACCCTCAGCTCTGTAGTCGTCGACTCCATCATCTAGTGCTTGAAAGAGCAGGTAAAGCAGTGGGTGCCTTGGCTAGGTGACCTCTCGGGTCCTGTCCTGGGGCTCTGGTCGCTCACCTGTGATGCCCGTGGCCTTCCTGGTTCGGGTTGTCCAAGTCTAGTGTTCAGACAGCAAGAAGGCTGTGTTAGAGGGGTGGCTGAATGAAAGGTGTCACTCACCCTACAGAGGGAGTGATGGCCCTGAGAAGGGGGGGAAACTGGGCTGGCCAGACTTAGAGCTCTGTCAGGACTTCACAGAAAACCTGGAAGAGAAGCTGAAAGAACCTGAAGCTATGGAAAGCTGAAAGGCGGTAGGTGATTTAGGGCCCAATATAGGTGGAGGCCTGGCTGATTTATTTTGTGTCCTTTACTCTTATTTATATTGCTGTGTTATGTGATTGCAGCAATGTATCATAAGTGTAATTGTGTACATTTGACTGCCTCTCAGTTGCGGGAGAAGAGTAAGTTACAGATAACGTGTTGCAGTCATGGTTAGGAAGTTGCATCAGTGCTACTACAGAGAATTTCTTTTTGTGCTTTCTGGTCTCTCCAGTGCTGGCAGTTGGCATCTGCTGAGCAGCCAGGCCATGGTAAAGGATTCTTGGTTTCCTGTTTTGCAGGGCAGAGTTTAAGACTTTCCCCTCCTCACTTATGCGTGCATGTTTTTCCCCTTGAAATTCTTCCTAAGAGTCAGATCTCGGACCAGGTCAGACTAGATCAGAATAATAATCACCTCTCGCTTTTTATCTCAATTCTAGACATTTTGGAAAGGTGAACAGAAATACTTGACACTTGCTTTTCTTGGAATAATCATTAAAAAAATGAATTGAAAGGAGGCAGGGCATTCTTCAACATATCTGACATAAGGGAAAATAAGGGGATGGAAAATACGGCCATGTAACACCTAGCTACAGTAACGATATTTGCATAATCAGTAATTGCTTGAGTGAAAATGCCTCTCAGGAGGGACCTGCAGCAGTATCCAGTGCTGCTTATCGCTAAATGGCAATGCTATTTAATAATAATAACTAAAAAAAAAAAAGTACGAAAACGCCCTTACATTTGGCTTTGGGGTATGTTCTACCAGAGAAGTTCTCTACAGGGGATGTTGGGTTAGCCAGGCTTTTCTGAGGTTTTGTAAAGTTGCAGAGCAGCGCCATAAAAGGAGATGTCAGTTATGCTGAAACCTTCTATACTTGTGAGAACACAAGTTCCATGGGTCACATGCTGATGACCTCAGGATTTCCTACATGGGGATAAGCATGGGAGAAAGAAATAGCATGAACAAGAGAGAGAGCGAGCATGAGTGAGGCAAAATCTAGGTATTTCTTGACAGCCAGGCTGACTTCTGCATGTTTTCATTGAGGTTTTTTTCCAAATGGAATGTCCTTTGTATTGTTTAATCCCCCAACCCCACTTTTCTGAAGGTAAGCAGCGCAATATCTTCATCAGCAAAGAGGAAATACACTGAAGAAACGTTTCATTAGGTAGTGGGAATATGGGCTTCTTAAGCTCTTAAGCTTCTATATTCAGCAGAGGAGTCATTCCAAGTGTACCGAGGATGAGCTGTTTGATTGTACACTTATCTAACAGATATCTCTTGTCTTCCTCTATTCTAAGAATTCTTTTTTTAAAAGGAATTGTGTAATCATGTATTTGTTCCATATCTGACAATGTAGGTCTAGTGTTATAACTTGATGTTATACAGTCTTACGTGTTAAGTAATAGGAATAGCTTATTCTTTTTGCATTGCATGGAGACAAGACTTATTGTATTGCCTGGACTGGCCGTCCTCATTGTGAGCAAGGAGCAGGGCTTCTAAAACTGTAAATCAAATTTTTGAAGCATAGGCAAGTATGAAATACATATGGCATTTGGCATTTTGAGAAGCTTTGTGTAGTAGTTTCTGTGTAGTCACTTCCCTTTTGTTATTTTCAGCAAGCAGTTGCATTTAAAAAAAAACCAAAAAACACAAAAAAACAAACAAACCATAACCTTTAGGGTGACTTTGAAGCACATATTTTTATCTGTTTGTTATCCTTATTGGGATATAGTATTTTTACACCTTTACTACTGTTCTAACCATGTTTCTTTCTATAAGCCTCCCTCTACAGACATATATCTGTCTATCTTCAGAAAAGGGCTGGACTAGCTTTGATAGGTCCCTTGGGTTCAATGGCCTGTTACGTTTCCAAATCCTCTGCGAATACTTGTGTCCAGTTCAGACTGCATGCGTGAATGTGCAGGTCAAATACTGATATTACTACAGTGAATCTAACCTTTTTCTGCTATGTTAGCCGTCTTCCACCTCCAAAAACGGCTGTGAAAAATCGCGCTCTGCCTCCTATGGTTTGACGTTGCAAATTAGTCACTGTACTAATTTTGTCTCTTTGTAGCAGAGGTCACTTGTTGGAAAGAATGGTTATGGGTGGATTTCTCATGGCTGGCTCATGCCTGCACCTCTACTTTCCAACTCCTTCAGCGCTTGAGGTCTCCCTTGATTCTGCATTTCATGTCTGCTGTACGCCTGGGTCTAGAGCAAGCCATTTGGCATGCAGAAATAAATGCACCACAGTTGATGGTGTGGAAGATGTCCCATTGTAAAGGGAAATCATTGAAGTAGGGAGGGGAGAGGAACTGCAGTTGCCTTTTTAGCATTTTTCTTGAGTCATTCCTTCCTGTTCCTGTGCCCCTTGGTTTAATAGTGAGAAATGCCTAGCTAAAACACAGCTGCACACCTGTCACTTGAAGGCTGCTAGTCATTAATAACTGTTGCTTCTGATGCAATCTGAAACATGTCTGGAGCAGTACATTTGAATTTAACTTCACATATGTAAGTTGTTTGGGTTTTTTTTAATCGGTAAAGTATGCAAAGACAGAAAAATCTTCTCTCATATTAGGCTTAATTTGCAGGATTGGATTGCAAGGCAGGTCAGCTTTGAGTTGGCATAATTCAGCATCTCATGGTGAAGCAAACTGAGCCACCTTAAATTTTTTTTCTGGTTGCCCAGAGGTGGTAGAAGCCCCATCCCTGGGAACATCCAAGGCCAGGCTGGATGGGGCTCTGAGCAACCTGATCGAGTTGAAGGTGTCCCTGCTCACCGCAGGGGGGTTGGACTAGATGGCCTTTGATGGTCCCTTCCAACCCAAGCCATTCTATGAAATTGCGAAAGGGGACGACTTAGGAAATACGATTACTAGAACGATGCACTGTGTATCAGGAAGTTTGCTTTATTTTTTTTCCCCAAATGTTAGTTGATTATCCTGTTGGATTCCTGTCCTTTGTCCTACTTGCACATGTATGCTCCGTTTTTAGCACTCACTGAATGCCAGAACTGGCATGAAAATCTCAGAGTCCTGGAAGAGAAGGGGATAATTCAGAGAAAGTAACAAAGCCTGTTCCTTTAAGGAGTTTTTGTCATTCTGGCTAAAAAGAACGCAATGCATATCGTCTCTCTCTATCCCACAACCTCAGTTAACCAGCAGATGGGATCCAAGCAATATGTGTGTACCCCAGTGGGCACAGAAAGCTGGCTAGATACATTACAGAAGTGGCAAGCATTTTTTCTTCTTTGTATGTTGTTGTGCAGGAAAAAAGACCTGGAGAGGCGTCTTCAGCACAATTGTGTGGAGTGCTGAATTCTGTGCTTTGAGAAAAAGCATGTCTCGTTTGGATCCTCCTGTTCTGCATTGGCTAATCCGGCAGCCCTGAAGCTGCTGGGCCTGCCACGCAGTGACAAAGAGAGGGAGAAGCAATGCTTGCTGCTGTACCAAGTGTTGTAGACTTCAGTAACTTACATTTTGGCGTTTGAATGAATGCATGTTTTACTTTAGGCAATTGAGGTTCAAGTAAGGGGGTACCATAAAATAGAACACTTAAAATGATTTTTTTGATCAAAAGTCCAAGGTTGCATACCAGGTGCAAATTATTTTTCAGTGTAACATGATACAGCTTTGTAGTACAGCTCATGAGCTCTTGGTAACGTTTATGATTTGAATTTTTTAATGGTTTGCTAAAATGCCTAATTCCCCCTCCCACTGTAAAAAGCCCTTTATTGGGGCTTCTTTTTTTGTTTGTTTTGGTTTTGTTTTTTTCTGGTGTTAAATAACAGTTACAGCTTTATCTGAACTTAGTTGCTGTCACTCTTCCTGATGCTAACCATGACGTGCATGAATTTTTCAGGCACGTTTTCTCTGCCTGCTTTCTTCTTAACAATATACATAAGAAACAGAGTACTAAAATGTGTTATAAAAACTTCCATGTTTTCCATGGGTAGTAACTATTGTGTTTCTAGGGTGGTGGAATTGTGACAGTTATATTTGAAGTTGTTCTTTGTTTCTGTTTATGAGACTGTGTTTTCAGTTGCTTATGGTCGTGCCAGACTTGTACTATTTGGGCTGAAATTTCCATCCTCAGGAGAGAAAAGGGCAGCCAAGTAAGGATTGTATTATCTCAAATAATTCAGTAATTACGAATTATTTCTATGTGTGAACAGCATCCATCTTTCATAAGCTGCTCTCTGGACTGGATGTGCTTGGGAAGCCAAATTTTTTGATGTGGATTAATTCCGGACCAGCCATGAGCTGCTGCCATTTTGTTACGTTCCGGATTCCCAAAAGTGAGAGGTGGCCCTGTACAGTCTCCGTAGATTCGTCATCATTTTGCTTTCGGAATTGTATCGTGCATGTGTTTCCCTTTGCCACGTAATAGAGCATGCTGTAAATTTCTGTGCTGGGCTTTCATTTTTAGCCTCTTCTGCTTCAGGTAGAGGAAAATGGTTTTGAACAGATCCTCAGAAACAGCCACCTTAAAAAGGCCCACTTGTGTGGGGACTGTTACTACCTGCTGCTTTTACATGTAGACTGAAGCCCAGTGCATGCCACCTCCAGTTACGGGCTGTTCTTCCACAGAGCTTCCTCTCTGGAGCGTTGAACTACAGTGTATTTCCATGCATTGTTACTTTGGGCAGCACCTGCTGAGCACCATGGGCACTCCTTTCCTTCTTTAAAATCTTCCTAATTACCAATTTAGGCGAGCCAAATCTTCTCAATGTCTGAGCTTCTGACCTTGCTTCTTCAGGGCTTCTGCTAGCCTTGGTTAAAGAAGCTCTGTCAACACAGACCCCAGCTTGGCTCAGGGATGGGTTTCACCCCATCCTCTGCTTCCCACCTCAGCATGAACTGGTGTTGCCTGTGCAGCATCCCCGTTTCTCTGGAAACTTGGTGAAACACGGCAGCAGCCACAAAATGATGGGAGCACTTCAGCAACAGAGTGAGGGAGCAGATGAGATGATGCGGTTGGCACCTATTTCCCTCACCAGTTTTAATCATAATTTAAAATCAGCAAGGGGGAAGGCTTCCTTCATTTGTACTCCAGTTATTTTTTGTAAAGAAGAGTAGATTAAACCTGTGATTACAACTGATTGGAAACTTTACATAGGAAGAAGTGGGACTTTTTACTAAGCAATTTTACTAAACTCTGTGTGCTTTCACCAGTGCAGATCTTTATATTCTCTCTTTCTCTCATTTTTCAAATGACTTCTGCAGTTAAAGTAACATCAGTGTCCTAAGTGGAAAAGAAAGCAAGAAGTCTCTGCTGAAAAAAAGAGAATTAGATAAATTGGTTATATTTTACATAATGTTTTTTGCTTTTCTCTTATAGAAAAAGTACAGAAAAGGATCTGTGGATATTTCGAGGATTAAGTGTGTAGAAGTTGTAAAAAGTGATGGTATTATTCCCTGTCAAAATAAATATCCATTTCAGGTATGTTCCTTTTATATAAAATACATAAATTACAGCGCTCTTTTCAACAGCGTCAAGCCATTTGGATGTAACTTGCTTGAAATTACTGTCACTTCTAAATACTGAGCCCGTTCTCCGGCTCTCTGGGGCTGTGTGGAAGGTGATTCAGGATCAGTGATTAAAACCAGTGCCCAGCAAGCTCTGCTCCCCCTGCAGTCCCCTCCCTTGGGACCTGTGGCTTGCTCTCTTTGTTTTCCCCACCCTCTTTGCTTGGGTTTTGACTGGGAAGTGCTTTGTCCTGGTCGCCTTCCAAAACAGGTTAGCTGGCGGCCCATTTTCCCTGTCTTCATTCTTTCACATTAAATTAAATTTAATTACCATTAAATTCTATAGGAATAAGAAAATCAAGATAAAACTTGTTGCATTTTCTTCTGTTGTGAACTGAATGGAACGAAACACAGAAAACGAAGTGCTTAGACGGGAAAAAGAAAAATATGGGGGGTTGGATGCTGTGCCTGCTTAAGATAGAGGGAATTGTTGGAGTGAGGGTGAATTCCACTGCCGGAGAGGGGACTCTGGCCCATTTCTCCCTGGGCAATACTTGCTTTCCACCGATAGAAGCAGTGAAGAAAAAGAAGGCAAGAGTAATGCAAGAGCAGTACAGAATCACAAGGAGTTATGAAATGGCCAGGAACAAAGGATGACTGATCATGAAATAGCTTTAGCAATTAAATGGAACTGTTTTTAGAAAACACACTGTGAAGAATGAACAAAGCAAAGCGTGAAGCAAACATTCTAAGGAATGCTCTCAGGATAATATGCTGTTCCAAAATCCTTTCTTATTCTACTGAAAGCATCGTGTATGAATAGCAAACCCTAATAACCTTTTCCCAGTTTCTGCATTTTTGTGCCTGAATACACTAATTTCGCCAAATGTAACAGTCATTTGTCTTATTGTGTTTCCTGAGGAATAAATAAATGAATGCTACCAGGTGAATATATTTTGATTATTTCTTTCCCCCCTTCCAGGTTGTATATGATGCTAATACGCTTTATATTTTTGCACCAAGTGCACAAAGCCGGGATCAGTGGGTGAGGAATCTGAAAGAAGGTAATGGAAATTGCTCATACTTATCGTAAGTGGGTAACTTTTACTTGAGCTGTCTGGCTGGGTTGGAGTTAACCTGGTGCTGTGTTTTGGTTTTGTGGCCAAAACAGTGTGGAAAACACACCGGTGTTTTAGGTGCTGCTGCGCAGTGCTTGCACAGCACGGAGGCTTTGCCAGGTTCCCCCTCCGACCCTGCAGCGAGGAGGTTGGGAGGTGACACAGCTGGGACGGTGGCCCTGGGCTGACCAAAGGGATATTCCAGGACATATAATGTTGTGCTTGGCAATAAAAACTGGGGTAGAGGAAGACGGGGGTTGGGGTTTTTTAGCTTCTGTATTGGCTGTTGCTCAGAGACTGGCTGGGCATTGGTCTGCTTATGGGAGATGGTGAGGGATTGCCTTTACATCAAGTTTGTTTGGTGGTTGGTTTTTTTTTTTTCTTTTGCTTATTAAACTGTCTCTATCTCAAGTCACAAGTTTTTTTTTCCTCTTGTTCTTTCTACCCTCAACCCCATCCTGCTGGGTGGGGGGAGCGGGTGAGTTGTTGCGTGGGTGCTTAGCTGCTCCTGATGTCAACACGCAACAAGCTGGAAAAATAAAACGGTAGAGCTTCTGTTGCCTATATCCACTGATTTTTTTTTTTTTTGATTTTTTTTTTTTTTTTTTTTGCTGGGCCAGCTCATTGTTTGCATACACAATATGTGATAACAGGTACTGGGAGTATCAAGCACCCAGACTGACTTAATTTAATTTGTGAAGTCCAGCTGCAATCAGAATTTGACACTATGCTTTTGCACAATATGTATGTAAATCATCAAAAAGCTTATCCAAGCTAGTTAATGGCATCATTCAAAGACAGGAGGCATCTCCACTGAGATGCAGTCTGCTTAATGCTATCATAGTGAGTAAAGAAATTATTCTTTTTTTTTTTTTTTTTTTTTTTTTTTTTCCCCCGAAGAGCCTCTTAATGCTTTATGCCACCATCAAATGCTCACATTAATTGCAGGTGCTCTGTAAAGTAATAAATAATTTCTGGGCTGGGGACTACAGGGCAAGGAATAACCTTTGCAACTGAGCAAGCCCCTAGGGTGGGGGTAAGGAGCCTTTCAGACCAAACACAGGCATTGTGCCATGGAGTAGCGATAAATGTCAGCTATCTTTTCCTCCAGAACACTTTTTGTAGAGGAAATTGAGTCACTTACAGCAGTAATAAAACAAAAAGGGGCAGGGAGAGCCCCCAGGGCCTTCACAGCTGCCCAGCTGATTTGCAGAGTGTGGGTGGGCACCTGTGTCTCCTTTCGTGGATGCACCAAACCCTGGCTGGGGTGGCTGGCTTAGGCAGGGAGTATAGTACTCTTTTCTGGAATGGTCATGTATTATCCTAAAAAACATCCTCTACTATCATTGTATTGCCTCCATGTAAACTTGTGAGAAGGTCCTTAAGAGAAGCAATGCTAAAGTAAGGACGGGTGAAGATTATGTCTCATGTCAAAGATACAGTAATATTTATTAAAAATGGCTCTCTTGCAGTTTTTTTTTTAAATCTTTCAATACATGCTCTTATTCTTGTAGAAATAAAGAACAACAGCAATATTATGGTGAAATATCATCCTAAATTCTGGACAGAGGGAATTTATCAGTGCTGCAGACAGACAGAAAAATTAGCACCTGGCTGTGAAAAATACAACCTTTTTGAAAACAGTAAGTACATGTGTTTTCATATGAATTTGTTTTGGCATATTCTTCTGCTTTTTTTATATGATCCTGTCATCACACCTGAATGTTCTAGCTATTAGGCAAATTTACAGAGCAGAGTGAATCATTGATGCCGTGCGTAAAGTAAATCAAAATGTTTGTTTCATTTCCAAGGATTTTGTAAAAAAAAAAAAAAAAAAAAAAAAAAAAGTAAATTTTCCTCGCAAAAAATGTTTAGAGAAAGGTGAAGGGACTCAATGAGGCTGCTGAATTTCACTTGGTTTGTTTTTCCCATCTGAAACTTATTTGACCAAGTGTTTACCTCAGACTGAGGATAAAACCTGATGGTGAAAAAGAATTGGCTAGAAATCCTTGCCAGCTCTTCAGTTTTAATAAATAACTCCTACATACCCATGAAAAAAAATAATAACCGTGTTGCATTCAGTGTTTCACACCAGTGTAAGAATGATACAAGAAGGCTAAATGTATTTAGAGACACAGGACTGAATTTTCCTAGGGGTTTGTAAATGTCCATACGCTGAAGCTGGACAAACCGTGACTTCTGTAGGCACGTGCATCTTCCAGCATCCAAATAGCAGGTTCTGCTTGTTCAGCAGCAGATGCTGTAGTGTGCAAAGACGTGCAGGTGTGAGCCTCGCTGCAATATTGTTCTACGTAAGGATACAGTAATTATTTAGTCCTCAATTTAAGGAAAATTCCATAGTAGGAAAAGAAATAGAGCCATTGCTTACCTCCCAGTGAAATCAGAGGTGCCCAGATGATTTTTGCGTCAGCACCTTAAATGGCAGTGGTGGGGACCTGTGGATTTAGTTGCATTGAAAGACTTGAATAAACAGTGGCTCGTGGCCGGCAAGACATAAAACATGACATATAGCTCAACCTTTTAAGTGCGGGGGGGAAAAGCAGCGCAGGAGAAAAAAATAGTTTTAGCTTTAGGAGAAGTAATAAAAAATAAATACAACTTCCATGCCTTATTTAGCACAGCAAGGGTCAGGGAGAGTATTATCTTTTTAGAAGAGCAAGTGTTAATAGGAGCAGACCTTTAGATTATCATGGTGACAAGAACACTGCTTCTTTTTTTTATATACTTTTTTTTATCTTTATCCCTTTTTTATTTCTCATCTATTTCTGCATTTGAGGGCTGGTTCAGGGATGTCTGTGTGGCATGCTCTGGTGTGGCAAAGACATTGCCAAATCTGTGGTGAATGTAGCCTGCTGGCTGATTTAGGATGTTTTTGCAAGAATATTTAATCAACATTTTCCTAACGTTTATCTGGAGCTGTCTTTGCTTTCTGACTTACTAAGCTATCCTGAAGGCTAGTTAAGATATTAAAACCTAATCTGAAATGTAAACCTTTTATTTAGTTTTTAGATTTGTAGCTAAATGGATAGAATCATAGAATGGCTTGGGTTGGAAGGAACCGTCAAAGGTCATCTAGTCCACAAATCCTTTCCTGTGCTTTGTTTCTAGGTGTAATGAGACTGCCCTCTCCAATGCCAGAAAAAAATACGGTAGGTAGTCTTCATAATATTGAATAGATAACTGCTGCTTTTTGGGATGGCGTCTAAATTTCCTGCGATTCCTTCCATATCCTGGAGCAAAGGTCTATTTCCGTATGCATCAGTGGGCATCACGCTCTGTCTCAGGGTGGAAAAAATCCCATTGAAATTTAGCTGCACCTATTAGCTGTATCTGTACTGCTGGTGGGAGAGGTGTTCGAAAAGCAAACGCCAGCCGGCGTTGCCCTTTACTGGCAGCTGCGGGGCTGCAACGCGAGCCAGCCCCATGGATGGCACCCGGGTGATCATCTGCCCCTCGCCCAAGCTGCCTCCCTGGGCCACCACAGCTCACTCCTGGGGCAACCTGGAACGAGCCCAGCTTTTGCCTCCGGCGTGCTTGGCTGGTTTGCGTGGGTCTGATGGTAAGGGTGGAGGGGGTGGAATGATGGAGCAGAGCAGGATGATAATCGTGTTGAGTTGTTTTCAGCGAAGGCCTCCGCCACCTGTTCCTCCAGTTGAAGAAAATGGCAAGGAAGAAGAGGAGATGGTGGTCGCAATGTATGACTTCGAGCCTACAGAACATCATGATTTAAGATTAGAGAAAGGTGAAGAGTATATGGTGATTGAGAAGAATGACCTTCACTGGTGGAAGGCAAGAGACAAATATGGGTAAACACGAGTTCCTTATTTTTCATCATAAAGTTCATAAGGCTGTTTCCATGTTGAGTAGTTCATATTGACTATGTGTCAACAAATGACTGTATTAGACCCCGCTTTGGACCCCAGCCCTGAAATCTCATCCATATCTTTATTCCCGGACAGAAACCAATTTAAAGAGTGGCTCTTGATAGATTGTGGGGCCTGAGCACAAAGACTTGCAGAACTGGAAGCTTTTCCAGTTATATTTCCTGTCAGACTCTATGGTTTCCCAATTAAAGCACCAGCCAGCCTGCAAAACCTTGCTAGACTGGTATAGTACTCCCGCTTCCCTGGGGAACGGCTCATTAGGTTCCAGTGTGGTTAACACTCAGCTCAGCAGGCTCTGACTTCCAGACTTGAATAATCATCATCTTATTTAATAGCTAGATCATTAAGGGCAATCTTTGAACGAGCTGAGAGTTGCAGTGAGATGCCTTAATGACTACAACTTTACGTTCCCTGGATTAAAATTTTTCCCTGCAGTTTTCAAGGTGAAAGCTTCCATATTTCAATATTTATCAGGTCTCTGTTGCAGTATGTTAGGGGTAATTGTGAGTTATCAGCCTGTGGCAGGCTCCAAATGTATTTCCAGTGACTGACTGGGACCTCCGAGAGTAGAAGTGACAGAGCAGCAGAGGGTTACACTTCTTCACCCCTTCTGCTTGTTTTCTTGGATACTTTTGCTGCTTGTGTCGCTTCTCTAGGTGCAGTGAAGGTTAATGTGAAAATGTTGATTTGGAAAATTAGTTTCTGTATAATCAACAGTAGAGTGGGTGGGTCAGTAATAAATAAATGACAGCAAGAGACCTCTGGTAATTAGCAGAATGAAACACTGTCCTCTAGGCATGCAATTTTACATGTTTTCACTCAGATTATATACTATATATTTTTTTAGAAAACAAGGATATATTCCAAGCAACTATGTAACAGGAAAGAAGTCCAACAACCTTGATCAATATGAGTAAGTGAATATCTGAATTAAAATCTGGAATATCACAAAATGAAACCTATGCTTTAAGAATGACAATGTATTTTTAAAGTTTTGAAAGTAATTACTTATGTGTGATAGCATTGATCTCAGAGATGAAACTTAAATATTTCAAATAGGCATATATTTGTTCTCATTCTCCTCATTGATTTTGCTGTGATTTGTAATGTAGAGTCAAGTCAGTGAGATGGCCATCAGGCATGTAGTTTTTAGGCTATTATTATTAAAGCAAAACCACCCTTCCCAATTCTGTGATAGACAAAGGGGAACTTTAAAGGAAATTTAACCATTGTAAGTGTGCTGAATGTTTTTTCTAATATTAAAGTGACATATCTATCCAAAGTGCGTGGCAGAGAGATAGTAGAGTAGAAAACAGTGGAAAACATTCAAAGTAAACAACAGATCAGAGATTTTGGAAGGCAGCTCTAATTTTCAAGAAAATATATCACTTGGTGCGTTTTAAGCCTCAGTCTATGCATGTAGCCTATCAGCTGTAAAACTACAGTATATACATTTTTTCCAGTTGATGTTTAATTATGGAGTACTTATTTAAGAACATTAGGATAACAGTCAACCCGGTAGTCTCCAAGCCTGTTGTTGGTATTCAGGTTTCAGTACAACATAAACTGTTGTGCCTGAGAACTTCAGACATATTTCATGACTTATAGATAAAATGGAGCTGTAAGGAAATAACAGTTAAAACCAGCTTACGAAACCACAATAGTAGCTCCAAAACTCTACTCTCAGCCACGTATGGCTCCTACTACGGCGTTTTAACAGAAGGTAAAATTTCTTCTGGTATCTTGCCCTCGTTCTTACAAGAAGGATTTATTTGTTCTTTGTTGCTCTCTCATCTTTGAGGCTCCTGCTAAGAGCCCTGCCCTGCTCTGGGCTGGGCTGTGTAGGGCTGGCAGAAAGGGAAGGAAGGAACTGGGCTGCCTTATCTGGTCCAGCCACTTTGTGCCTTACCACCTTGGGGCCGTAAGTCTGAGTCACGGCGCAGTCCGGGGAGGATAACTCCAGGTCATCTAGCAACTGCAAGAAACCACTATCTCCAAAACAGCAGAACTTGATCAGAGGCTGCTGTGCCACTTTCCTGCTTGGTTACCGCTGTGACAGCAGAGCTCAAAATGATTGCACCGTGCCATTTGCGAGCAGCGTGTTTTTTCCTTCTTATGTTACTTGCTGCAGCTGGCTGAAATGTCAGTGCTTCTGTGGCTGCTTTAACCTGCCCGTGCAGCGCCGAGCCTCGGGGATGTGCAACAGTGACATTTAATTCACTTTCAACCTCCTCTTTGGTAGGTGGGTCCTCCCTGGAAAATCAGAACAGTGAAGTTACCGAACGAAATAGCGGTCTAGCAGCCAGCTCCACAGGTGGCTCAACTGGGGTGCGGGCGGCTGCTTCCCGGGGGGCTGCCAGCCTGCCCTCGGGCTGCCGTTCAGAGCAGCTGCTGCCATCAGCCTGCGCGCGCGTTTGAGAAGTGCTTTTGCCGCAAAACTTGTTCGATTACCTGCACTTTACTGGCTTCTGTGGGGTCTCGCTGGATTTGTTCCAGGGCATTTTTATGGGAAAACTGCACAACATAATAGAGAATGTTTTGGGTTTTTTTTGTACACTAACAAAGGTTCAGTTCTTGACCATCACTTATCATAAAATTATTGAATCTGTACTCTGTAATACTTTGTTTTAAGCATTTTATGTAAATCATGCACCCTGGAGAAGTTTTGATTACCGGTGTTGTGTTACAGGTGGTACAGCAGAAACCTGAACAGAAGCAAGGCAGAGTTGCTACTCAGAAACGAGGTGAGCACAGCAGCCTTGCAGTAGTAACTGTAAAATTTGTGTAAAGTAGCTTCTTTTTTAAAAGCAGAGGCTTATTTTGGCTTGCACAAATCGCAGAACGAGTAGAAGAGACATGCAGTTCAAAACCGCTTGTACAAAACTGTCGATGTGCTTGCATTTTAGGATAAAGAAGGTGGTTTTGTGGTGAGAGACTCAAGTCAGCCTGGCCTGTATACAGTTTCCCTTTATACAAAATTTGGAGGGTGAGTTTCTGTGGCTGCTCTGCACACCTTGTCTTGTCCGAATCCGTTTGTATCGGTATCCAAATCCATGGGCTGGAGGAAAGCCCAGGAGAGAGCTCAAAAAAGAAATGAGGGATGCTGTAATAGAAAAAGATGGGTAACTAAAATGAGCTTCTCAACTCCATGGTTAGGTCACGTTTGGTTTAATCCAGTGTAGACCTGAACCTCCACCCAAAGGAAGGGGGTCTTGCTCTCTCTCCCACCTTGTTCAGCCTCTTCCCTCCTGCCAGCCCAAGTATTTGTGTTGGTGTGTGGTGAGCTCGACTGGGGAGCGCGCTGGGCTGAAAACTGAGATGAAGGCGAGTCACCAGCACTTGGGATCTTTGATATTCAAGCTGTTCCTGAAACGTGTGACACTGGGCACCCACGCTGGCCCTTTTGGTTTCCTTTTCGTAGTCAGTGTGATCTTTTTAAAAAATTCACAACAAATGATGCTGTATTATTACTAATTGTTATTATTGTTGTTATTTTTCCAGAGAAGGTTCATCTGGAATAAGACACTACCATATAAAAGAAACAGTGACATCACCGAAGCAGTACTACCTTGCAGAAAAACATCTCTTTAACTCCATTCCAGAAATAATTGAGTATCATAAACATAATGCAGCAGGTAGATGAACTGGATTTTTTCCTGTCACTTAGGGTTGATTTGAAAAGGAGTGTGAGGTGTTTGGGGGGGCTTTTTATGATGGTTTTTAGGGTTTTATAGATCTTTCTTTCTTAGGGAAGTCATGAGACACTGCATTTTGCATTTTTTCAATATAGGCAATCATTTGAAAAGTTTTATGTAAAAATAAATAAATAAAAAATAATGCTACTGTCCCTAGAGTAGCAGAACAACAGCTGTATTGACTTAGGAAAAATCATTTCCTCAGCTCCGCGTTGTGTCTCCAACAGCTGCCTGAAACCCACAGCGGATGGAGAGGGGTGGTACTTCCCCAGAGTATTCTCCAGGCACCAGCTTGTTTTACCTGCAGGTCACCACCACTTAAAATGATCTTACCTTTCCATATAGCAAACAGATGAGGAGAATAGCAATGTGTTGTTCAGGAAATCCCTAAAGATGAGTCTTTGTAAAGGTTAGACACTTCAGATCTATAGCTTATGGCTGATGCTGATGTCCTCCCACTGTATGATAGGATGGGGAGAATTCAGGAATCGGGTTCAAGGCACAGATACTAATGTAGTGTATTTTTCAAGTCAAGTCTGTGCATAAATTTCCCTCATGAGCTATATTTTCCAGTTGTTTAGATCAAACTCAGCTGACCCAGCATTTCCTGATGACATTCTGGAAAATGCCTTTCTGGAAAATATGCTCCAAAAACATAAAGCTGCTTTTCATTTATTATAACTGATTTTACTACTTATTTTTAATTGCTTTATTCCTTTTGTCAAGTTCTGACAAGATTTTAGGAGAATATTCAGCTAGCATGCAGCATTTATTTTGTATATATAAATATACATATACTGAAACTGGTGGGATTTGTATGTGTGAAACAGAAATGTTCATAAGTAACATTGGGAGTTTTAGATAATCTTTCTGATCTGATTTATGAAAGGGGTCCTCAGCCTTTATGGTGCCAGCATAACTGTAAAGCCCAAAGATGTATGCATATATCTATATTAGTCTCCCGTCAGTAAAGAAGATGCAACAAGTTAAATGCAGTGAGCGCTTCTGTGTACCTCTTGTAGCTGCTTTGAATAGCCAACACAATGCAATAGCAGAAAATATGGTCAGAGCTGTATATAACGATAAGCTTATTGTTAATCAGTGTTGAAGTTTGCAGTGAACAAGTGGCTGATTTGCTGTCTGGCGCTGTTTCGGAAGTAAACCGTGTCTCTTGAATTATCATTGAACCTCAGGTCTCGTCACCAGGCTGCGTTACCCGGTGACCCCAAAGAAGACGACAGCACCAACAACGGCAGGATTCAGCTATGGTAATTGCGTGTTATATTCACCTACGCGTATCTCTTCTAATGATTTTATGTATGTTAAGATGCTACAATATTTTCTAAAAATTTTGGAAAGACCTAATTTTGTACTGTGATTGGCTGTACTAACTTCTGTGGGTCCAGGTTGTGCCTTGGAGGCCGTTGCTCAGAGGATCGGCATGCAAAGGCATCATGGCTGATGGCAGGCGTGTGGTGCCAAGGGCAGCAGTGAGGAGAGGCAGAACGTGTCACTGGTGCTTCAGGGGAATTCGGCATCTTCCTCCATGCTTTTGTGGACACCTTGGGCTCTGCCCGATTAAAGAGCTATGCCTTTGGCTCCTTCATAAGCCTCAAGACTTCCGACTCAACCTTGGCCCTTTGATCTTTGTGGAGGGGTTACTTTTTTTTTTTTTTTTTTACATAAAGTTAGAATAACCTGTTTTAAGCATGGCACATCAGGTGATGTGAGCAGCTGCTACGTATTGGCACAACTTTCTATGACGGCAGCTTGTTGAAATCAAGTCTGGTAATATCAATATGTAACTACTGGCCTCAGGAAAGTTTGAGTTCTGCCTTGTGTGTTGTTCAGGAGCTGCTTAAAGGTCACATCTACCTAAAATGTTTGTTTGTTTTGTGAGGTATAGAAGTGTTCAGTTCTCAAGTTAATTCTAAGAGGGTTTTCTCCCTGAATTCCCTAATTTTCTAGTAATCCAGTTTCCCTTTCCTCTTCCTTATCACCTACCAGTTCAGTAGGTTCCTTAATACAGGAGTCATGGGCACTGGTTTGTTTTATTTTATAGAAAAATGGGAAATTAATCCCTCGGAACTGACGTTCATGAGAGAACTGGGGAGCGGTCTGTTCGGCGTAGTGCGCCTTGGGAAATGGAGGGCGCAGTATAAAGTGGCCATCAAGGCAATTCGGGAAGGTGCAATGTATGAAGAGGATTTCATTGAAGAAGCTAAAGTAATGATGTGAGTTGTGTGCTTGGCACTTATTGGCAGTTCTAGGCCTCTGATGCTGTATGCTGATTATAAATAAAACACTTGGGGCAGGTGGTATTTTTGCAGTTTTGTGGGTTGGAGAGCTAGCACTGGGCGGAGGAAGAAATAACGACATGATCTCAATCTTTTCAGGAAGCTAACGCATCCTAAATTAGTTCAGCTGTATGGTGTGTGCACACAACAGAGACCTATTTACATCGTGACGGAGTTCATGGAGCATGGCTGCCTTCTCAATTACCTGAGACAAAAACGGGGAGTTTTGAGTAAAGATGTCCTGCTCACTATGTGCCAAGATGTATGTGAGGGAATGGAGTACCTGGAGAGAAACAGCTTTATCCACAGAGACCTGGTAACATCACATTAGGCAATACACTTTTCTTTAAAATTTTTATTTTTGAACTTAACAATTCCTTTTTGAAACAGTCTGTTTGTAAATGACTGCTCTTGTTCTTGAAGAAAATAATAAGTAGTTTAAGTTGGCTCTTTAGGTTCTAAGCAAGTCTGTAAAGCTGTCCTGTACAGAAAAACACAAGAGGTTTCTCTCTCCTGAGAAAATGGAATAAAATCTCTGAAATTTTTATAAAGAGTTGATAGCTATTTGCACTGAAATAATAGCTTATCTCTGTTCTGTACTGGTGCCATTTTCACCACTCACAAATCCCTTGAGATGGTAATTTTTTCACAAAATAGGTTAGTTGTCAAAACAGTACTAAAAGATGTCATGGTTTAACCCCAGGCAGCAACTAAGCACCATGCAGCTACTCACTCACTTCCTGCACCGCCCCCCCACCCCCCCCCCCCCGGAGTGGGGGGGGGGGGGG
>JAVKLA010000053.1:18726881-18739810 GCA_034782735.1 Sagittarius serpentarius
CACAGGGGAAGCTTCTAGCAACTTTTAAAGAAGCTGTCCCTGTGGCCCCCCCGCTACCAAAACCTTGCCACGTAAACCCATTACACCCAAACCGACCTTCAGCAACCACCTCCAGCCTGAAACGCAAACTTAACTTCTTCTTTTTGAGTCTCACAGAAAGCAGGGGTAGATGGGCAGTGAAATATACAGAAAGCAAGACAGACAGATAATGCGGAGAAATACAGAAAAGCAAATGTGTCAAATAAAAGCCCCAATGCAATGGCGAGACTTTGGAGAAGCAAAACAGGAAATTTAACCTCACACTGTACATGAGTACGTTTTTAACTTTTTGAGGGAAACTCAGGTAATGAAGAGCATTATAATTTTAAAAGCTTAGATTCAAACCAGTGCTGAATTAGGAGGAAGATCTGTTAAACACTATGGATATTTCTTATGGATGCAATGATAGAGGGGTAAATCCTTGTGCAATAGAAAACATTGTGCAGTACCTTCCAAAGCTGGCAGAGAGATCCATTCGAGGAGTCTTCTTTTTTTTCTTGAAACAGTATCCCACCTACACACAGCCATTTTAAGTTGATTACTGTACCCCAAATTTTCAGATTTTTCTGTGATTTCTTTCAAAGTGAAATTTAATCAGATTTATAGTTTAATTTACTTTTACTGAAAATTATAACCCTTTGTTGATTTCAGAAGTCATAGCGGAGATATTCGACATTATCAAATCAAGAAAAACCACTTGGGACAATATTATGTAGCAGAAAAATACCTCTTTTCATCTGTTCCTGAACTCATTGAGTATCATCAACACAATGCTGCAGGTAATGCATGCAAGATGATAAGGTTTTACAGCTGATGAGTTGAAGCTCCTCAGGACTTTGAGAGACTGGAAATCACTGTTCCTCTAATACTTCCCTTATAAAAAGAGACACAAATTTTTCTGTTGCTAATGAATTCAAATATGGCATGATCCTTTCTGCCAAAGTGGTAGATGTAGTGTGCATACTACACAGTAGTGAAACTACCAAACTCATCTACATGTATTAAATGAATTTTACAAAGCTAGAAGCCGAACGTATTTATCTCCTCTGAATTCTCTCAGTTCATATTTGACTGAAAGGGACTTGTATGAAATTTGATCATAACTCTTTCCTTGTCTACAACAAGGACTTGCATGCATGTAATTTAATAAATGCAGGAGCTATGCTGTGCATCAGCAGGCAGCGTTCTACTGATTTTGGAAAAAAGCTCCCACCCCACAAACAATCAAAGGCAGAATTCGGGAGCACAAGGACTCTCTGACACTGGTTTGCAGCCTACCAGAGTTAGCCACCTCTAATTGTCGACTGATAGCAGCCTTTTATAATTTTTAGCATTAAAAAATACCCTTCACCTTGGTTCTGGGCATCATTTTAATACAATATAAAATGTTTATACCCTGAATGAGAGGAGATGGGAAAACACACAGAGATCCCTCACACTAGTGAGGAAGGAAGACATGGGAATAGACAGAGCCTTTTGTTGGAGGGAGGAGGATTGTAGGAAACACATAAAGTAGAAAAGGACCTGAAAGTAATGGAACAGTGAATGAACACAGGGAGTCCTTGGTGAGGGATGTACTCACTGGTACCGTTGGCTCATGAATACAAAGAAAGTGAATGACAGACACAAAAATATTTCCTGCAATGGGAAACAATCCTGAGAAATCATACTGGAAGAGACCACTTAGGTGGGTGATATAGTATAGTAGTACTCATTTATTTGAGATCACTAACATCATACAAACAAGCAAGAATATCACTTTTGGTTGTATGAAAGTGTAGATACTTTTGTAGTCAGGGCCCTATTGAATTGTCTTCCTCCATTTTGTCTCACTGTAGTGTTTTATCCGAACAAGCTGTAAGGAAAAGTAATCTCAAGAAATGAGAAATGTACATCGGATTCCAAATATTTTTGTTTGAGAAGAGGTACAATACAGCATACTTTAAAATGGAGTAACTGGTCAATGGAATACTGTTGCTTTGTCCCCTACAGGTCTTATCACCCGTCTCCGACATCCAGTTGGATCAGCTGGATGTTCTTCACCAGCAACAGCATCACGGAGTTATGGTAAATTTTTTGTCTTCTTTTGGTGGAGATTTAGGTATCTGCCCAGGCAAGAATTTAGATTGCGTTCACCCAGCTAATAATTAAGTTGTATCTGTGAAATTTTCTAGTAATAAGGAACGCTAAACAGCCGCATGTTCACCAGAAACAGACACACATTTCCTTGTAAGGTGTCAGTACCAAGTGAGACACCTGACTCGAGTCCTTCTGTTCAGCGACTGTTGTGCTTCTGTTACAACCACAAGTGCATTTCAGAGCTACCTGGACTTTTCTAAGATTCAAATATACATTTAATAGCTTTTCAAAGGCAATTTGATTTATTTAAATGCTTAGAACTTAATATTATTTATGGGGAAGATTTTCTTTGCCAGTTTTGCAAGTTTTAGAAATAAGAATGAAATGTTATATAGCATTACAGAAAACAAGCAATAAATGCCATTTTTGTGTATATAGATCAGGAATTTCATACCATCTGGCTGATAATAGGAAGCTCCAAAACTAAGCATCATTCATGTTCCCATGAATCTCAAAGCTTAATATTTCTGAAGGGTAGAACTATCATGGTTATTACAACAGAGGCAGCCAATAACTATTTCTGTAGCTATACTATCCATCTGGAACTGTTTCAGAGTCAAAAGTATCACATGTGATAATACCAAAAAAGTTCTCATATGCAATCAAAGCTAAACACTTACCTTATCTTCAAGCCTCAGACATTCCTACATTAAGCAATTTAAACACTAATCACATTCTATAAGCTGTAAAATAACATTCACATGTAAACATATATGAGCACGTGGAAATTTTCAGGTGTTTAAAACTCATGCTATAGCTGATGAACAATCGTGATGTTTCGCTGCAGGAACTGCAAATGGCAATGCATGTCTCGCGGAGCACGGTTCAGGAAAGCTGGCCTGACTATTGTAACATACTGGTTTGCTTTTATAGAGGAGTGGGAATTAAACCCGTCTGAACTGACTTTCATGAAAGAACTTGGTCGTGGGCAGTTTGGAGTTGTTCAGCTCGGTAAATGGAAAGCAACCATCAAGGTTGCCATCAAAACCATCAATGAAGGTGCAATGTCTGAAGATGATTTCATCGAGGAGGCCAAAGTGATGATGTAAGTGCAAAAGCTATTATACTTGGCAGTTGACATTGGGATGACCGAGAAATAAATATAGCCTAATTCCATTTAAAACAAACAGACAAACCAGTTTGATGGGAATGGTGGATGTGCAGGACAGAAAGGCTGATATAAAGGTCTGAATCAGGCTGACGCAGATGCTCGCTGCACTTATCGCCGGACTCTTTCTTTGGAGTGTGCGCTGCTTTGCCCTGTGGAGCTCAATAAGGAATAAATGTGCTGATAAATAAATGTGCTCCTACAACTATTCTTTCATCCATAATTCAGTGCCTCTAATACCACTGGTAGAGCTCATACCTAACTAAAGCTTTTGAGAAACTGTATTAGCATTTCTGCTAATTTTGCAAATTAGGGAAGTATCCAGACCAAGTCTTGACACAGCCCAGAAGAGAACAACCCTTGCAGGGTCATGCCCCCTGCCTGAAAGTCAGGCATAACTAGATCTTTCCATTTCACATCATCTAAATCAAGCTTTGCATTCACTGCGTTTATATAACTGATGAACACTTATGGATTCAAAGAGTGAACTTTTTGGAGGAAATTGTGGGCAGAAATGTGTTAGATAGTGGGAAAGCTCTGAGGCCAGTTGAACTGAATACTGTTTATCAAGTACTGGAATTATTTTTCAAAACCAACATAAGAATCAAAAGTCTAGTTACCTGCCAAGGACAAATGCTAGCCTGTCTAAAATGCAATTTTAAACAGGAAACTCTCCCACCCGAAGCTGGTCCACCTTTACGGAGTGTGCACACGTCACAAACCTCTCTACGTTGTGACTGAATTCATGGAAAACGGCTGCCTGCTCAATTACCTTCAGCAAAGGCGAGGGAAACTTGGCAGAGATGTGCTGCTGAGCATGTGCCAGGATGTGTGCGAAGGGATGGAATACCTGGAAAGAAATAGCTTTATTCACCGTGATTTAGTAAGTACAATAGGTTTTCTGAGGTTCTTGACAAAAATTGGCAGTATAGAATGTGCCACTGCATTTTCTGGGACACTAATATGTCCTGTAAGACTTCAGCCCTGCAGGTTCTAATACGCCAACAGAGTTTTCCTGGCTTTAAACCAAAACTTTTCAGCTCTTCTTTTGTCCGTGGACAGCTGGAAAAACCACTTGAGAGAAGTCTTTCCAGCTGTAAAAACCACTTGAGAGGTCAGAGAAAACTGAGATATTAGCATGGAGCAGGCTGGTGTTAGGACATCCCAATATGAGTGTTACGCAGTGATCCCAACACAACCAAAATCACAGCAATACAAAAGGTCAGCAACAATGAGGAGGGATTTTTTTAACAAAATCTTATCCTATCTACATTTTTTCTGCTCCCTACTGCCTTACCTTGATGCTGGCATATCTGGGTGGCTTTTCTGCCCTACCCCTCATAGACAGGGAATCCTAGGAGAGGAGCTTGTTTCTTTACTTTCTGCTTTTTTTCCAATGCTCACACTTGGGTGCAGAGAGGACATCTTCCTGCTCTCCTCCCTAGCTGCCTGAAGAAATCTAAAATCTTAAAAATTTCCAAGGAGTTCCTGATTTCTGTAATGAAAAAGTCACAAAATATTTTTCAAAATTCACGTTGAGTGTCCTAATGCTAGTGTTCAGGAAAATATCTGCTTGGATAACTAGACTGCAGCCTAAAATTTCTTTCACCAAGCAGGAATATGTAGAAATATTGCAACTCATACTACAAGCATTTAAGCTGATATATGCTATGTATGTGTAACTACACAGTAGAGAAATATGTTCACGGACTCAGAGCCAGAAATTCACTTACATTTTTGAGCAAGACACTCATCTCCTTTTAGAATACGAACACTACGAGCTGAAACAAAAATAATCAGCTGTTGTATTTTTCTTAAAATGCTTTAGCACAGATTTCAGGTATGTTTCTCTCATTTTTCCCCAGGCTGCAAGAAACTGTTTAGTCAACGCAGAGCACATCGTTAAAGTATCCGACTTCGGCATGGCGAGGTACGAGGCCGTTGACGCAGGTTTCGTGAGTACCTATTCTCGGACAGCCGCAGCATGACATTGAGTGAACCTCACTGCTTGCTTTGCTGGTTTGGGGAATCCCACTGTGGTCGATTTTTGAATTCTGATGAAAATTATAATGTTGTTTAACTGTTGTACCATGAGCTGGATGCCGTGTCCTCCTCTTGCTATTGGTGAAGGTAAGACAGGTAAACAAAAGTGCCAGGTAAACTTCAGGAGTGCTTATGGACAGAGAAATGCCCAGGGTGCACGGGGCTGCCAGAAACTTGAAGAAACAAGTTCCCCAGCTGTTCTGAGCAGCGGGGAGGGCAGAAATCCCCCAGGGACAGATGTGGGTGCTGGCGCTGACCTTTAGAGGCGGCAGCGGCTGCGTGGGTCGGGCAGGAGGCAGGGAGGACTGGCAGGGCAGGCAGGAAGCGTGATGTGCGCTGCTCTAGCAGGGAAGTGGTTTTTCCGCTGCATGACAGGACCAGCCAAAGACGGGAAAAGACAGCAGAACACACACTGACAAGCACAGGCCAGAGAAACGCAGCCCTGCCGGCACAGACTTCCCCCAGAGGGTGTGCTGTGTTTTATGGCCAAGCTGACCGAATGACCGACGGCTACCCAAAGGCGTTGCCTCACTCCTTCCTTCTTTCCCCGTGCAAGCCCAGCACAAAGCTTTCCACGTCTGTATTTTACTGGCTGGTTTTTCTGCTGGATTAGTAGGCTGAATCGGCTCACTTTGGAGGCAGATGAGCTTGAAAGGCAGTGCGTGCTTCTGAGCAGGAGGTGGTGGTGACATTCACCTTGCGGCTGCAAGTCGTTAGATCAGCGCAGCCATGCTCCTTACCCTTCCCTTTCGTTTTGCCTCCTATGTCTAACCTAAGGATTACAACACCCCAGCAGTTCATAACTAAATACTTGTTTTTCGAAAGGCTGTCTTATACCGTGGCAGTGCCCACTGGTTGTACTGCTCCCGAAATGGGTAAGGTCAGTCTCAGGGGTCTGCACTCATCCGAATGCGCCAGAAAACCCAGTAAGGGTTTCGGTGTCAGGGTCCAGTCTGAGAATAATGGATCTGAATGGCTCACTGTTGCCAAGAAGTGGAGACCACAGTGGTGTGGCTCTAGGACAGGCACTCGCTCTCTCCGGGAAACCACGGAGAGGTGACAGGAAGACAATCTAATTATTCAGAGCTCACACAATGGCCGCTACTGGTGGTTTTGC
Source organism: Sagittarius serpentarius (assembly GCA_034782735.1). Lineage (NCBI taxonomy): Eukaryota > Metazoa > Chordata > Aves > Accipitriformes > Sagittariidae > Sagittarius > Sagittarius serpentarius. The sequence continues at coordinate 18,733,328 of JAVKLA010000053.1, forward strand.
ACTGTTATTTCATATGTTCCTTATCCAATAACCTCTCATCTTTCTGTGCCTGCACCAAAATAAGAAAGGGAGAAAAAAAGATGATTTCTCTCAATGTGACCTCCTTTAAAAGGTGCTTTAAGAGGTGCCAATGCATTATGCCTTCCGTGAGAACAAATGTTGTGTAGTGCGCATCTGTCATCTGCTCAGGAACATTAATACTGGGAAAATGTGCACAGAACTTGTATGTATGTAGGGTAAGTCTAGCACCCTTTTAAAATGTTGCCCTATAAAAGCCTGCCGGGCACATAGTTTCATCTTATCTGGGAGGTCAGCTCCTATAAGCTTGGGAAAAGAAAATTACTTTTCCAGTGCACTGCAAGAGCTGTTGCCTTGTATGTGATGAACATTTCGTTCTGTGTTGCTTCTGTAACAATGTGCCAGATATTACATCCGTGAAGTTGGGCAGTTACAAAGTCTAGCCCTCTACCAGTAGTGTTTGGGTACAAGTGGTTGAAAAGGTGGACTCTTTTAAAAAGAGACAATAATTATTTATTGCTGCTGGTTTTCCTGCCCATGGTGAAGGGATGTGTCCTATCAATATATGCCCACATGACGACAATAATATCCATCCTGTCAGTCTTACAGATGGTATTAAAATGTTTTATTCCAAAATACTTCTCATGAAAAATTCAAATCATTCATTTAAACAGAAATCTCTTTAAGTGCACAGCTTCCAGTGTGGGTATCTGTGTGCATTTTATACTAAATTAGTGATACCATTTCCTTGTTTCTAAATTGACACTGTATTTTTATGGAATTATAAACCACCTGTGGAAATGTCTCCAGAACTGCTTGCTCTTTAACTATCATTCAAATATAAGCTGTTTCCTGTTATTTTTTAGGTATGTCATCGATGACGAATATATCAGCTCTTCAGGTGCCAAGTTTCCAGTCAAATGGTCATCTCCTGAAGTCTTTCATTTCAAAAAATACAGCAGCAAATCAGATGTCTGGTCATTTGGTGAGTTGATTAGGTGAATGTGCAACATACCGTGCTTCCCTGAAACTACTGATGTGATTTAGGAAAGCATAACTTTTTACTCATGCTACCTATCTTAAGCTTTAGTCCTTCCCATTTTTCAAATCTTGCCTATATTGGACAAGTATGCTTTTCAATAGAAAGGCTCTGTGCCTAAGTATTAGATTCTGACTGAAATGTGCATTCTTGGTATATCCCCATTAACCAAATGTACATTCATCTTAATTTCATGGACCGCCACCTTAGCTGACGTAAAAGAGAGCAGAATTATATTAGTTGAAGATGGTTTTGGTTGTCTGTCTTCATTCAGCTCAGGTTGCCCATATTTTCATATATTTTTCAACACACAAAGAAATCAAGAGTGGTTTTTGTTCTTCTAATGTTGTTAAGTAGCTTGTGGGTTTGGGGTTTTTGTTTTGTCCTAAATATTTTGGTTCACTTCTAGGTGTACTGATGTGGGAAGTTTTCACAGAAGGCAAAATGCCTTTTGAAAGTAAGTCAAATTCTGAAGTCGTCCGTGAGATTTCTCAGGGTAACCGACTTTATCGACCACATTTAGCATCACATACCGTGTACAAAGTCATGTACAGCTGCTGGCATGAGGTTTGTTGCCCTTTTTTTCCTGTGATATTACTTTATTATTATTTTCTAATGTGGATCTAAAAGCAACCTTAAAAAATAGAGGCTTTAAATCCTTATTTCACCTCTGTGGCATCCTCAGTATCTTTCACTATGCTTTTCACAAATCATACCTAAGTTTACAAGCCTCTGTTTCTCTTGACTGTTGCCTCTAATGAATATAAAGCACATCATCAGTACAGTAGGTCTAGACCATCCCCTGCCACTGTTGTCTCTCTTCTCTACTGCATCAAATGTAATGCCTTTTTCACACCTCTGTATCATGCATGGCTTTCTCTAGCTCTGCTCTGAATGATAACCTTAACACATTCATATACAAAGTGGGTATGCCTGCTAAATGTGGATTTTAAACCCTATTTTTCAGGCGTACATCAGTACCTCCGTACATCAGTACAGCTCCTAGGCTGCACCTCTTTCACCCTCTCCACTCTGATTTAGTACTTGATGTTCTTTCTCCATTTCTCCAGCACCTATTTCTTTCTGCGTTGGTATTAAAACACCGATTTCATCAGCTTCTCCATCTGAGTATTCCCTTAAGGTCCCTCCTTCTCTAGTGTCTGCGGGAAATGAATCTTTAATTCTAGATGAAGAGTACATCAGGAGAGCTTTGTGTGCAGCGCTTTCACGTAAACAGGCAGGCATACACCGAGGGTAGCGGGGCAGCCTTGTTGCTACCATTGTCTCCTTTATCCTACCTCTCCTTTCTTGCCCATCTTTTAACTCTATGTGAAATTTTTAGACCCCAAGTTAAAAAAGCTTAAGAGACTGCAATCTAAACTGCGTCTAGCTTGCTCGCTTACCGTAAGCATCCATCGGGATGCCAGCCAGCAGAGAGAGGACAGGGAAGAAGTTCTCTCTCCCACCGGCCATGAGCTAGGAGTTGGTTCCATACTGAGCTGCAGTACATCAAATGATACAGCAGGGAAGATCCTTTTTCAACAGCCCAGGAAACATTCCTGAGTATCATGGTTTCCTGAGAGGTAGGGCTTTCCAGTGACCCGTTGCAGGGGAGAAATCCTGTAGGAATTCTGGTCCAGGATTGAAATAAATATAAAGAAATTTTAGCAACGCTTGGAAAAGTGGCTGTGCTCATGCTGCTGGTGTCATGAAGAACAGATGATTTTTTTCCCTCAAATGATAAACTTGATCTTTTCTTCTGTATTAATACAATAAAATGTAATTTTTAAGTGGTAGCTCATATATACTTGTAACCATCTTCTGAAGTCTGGTACTGTAATTGACCAATCTGCTAATATAAATTTATCCTCTGCTTTTCTTTTCAGAAACCTGAAGGACGTCCTGCTTTTGCAGAGTTAACAGAGACCCTCACAGATATAAGAGAGATGGGATAATTAGAGATTTTACACCAATATATTTACTGAAAGGTTAGCATTAAGCATGTCAATAATGTAGATAGTACGGAAAACCTCAGCCTTTTACAGCAGTCTCTACTTAAATTGCAGTACCAGCGTCCTACCTATTGAAGCAGCTGTTTGGGCTTGACCTAATTTTTACTCATTTGAGAAAGATACCTCAGGAGACTGGTTTGGGACTCTCAAGGCTTTGTTTTCATCATCAGGGAGAAAAATCTCCTGTCTGGAAAGAAGTAACCAAGCTTACTCACCTTATAGGCCTTTTTATTTATTCTTTTGGCCTGAGCTACACTAACTCCTGTAACGATATTATTAACTTATTTTGTACTTACTATGACCCATGCACTGGGCAATACTGACTGGCAGCAGCAAAAATGATGGAAGAACCTCTGATAAAGCTCTAGCTAGGTCATTTTTAAAGGCAAGCCCTTTTGCACTGCAAAGCATCCAGCACTGAAGAAACGGAGCGGTGTTTCAGAAGGGGCGGCAAGCTAACTGACCGACTGCCGGCGCAGCGCCCACGCGTGCGCCCGTACCCGCTGCCATGGATAAGGGCACGCAAAGGGAGCAGTCATCATTTAGCAGCTCCCAAGTCACATCTGAGCGGCTGGAAAGACTGAGCATCCCTGAAGCATTTTAAACCTGCGTGGCAGGTCAGGGGATCTTCTCTGCCAATTCTGTATAAAAGAAGGAGAGCGAGACTATGTTACACAAGCCTCTCCCACAATTTTCCAGCATTGTCTCCCATTCCTCGCCTGCTGCTGCCTACTCAAACGCCCACGCTTGCCTTAGTCCTCCCCTTGCCAGTGCCCAGAATGGTTAATGGGCAAGTTAAAGCTGGAACCTGACAGTAAAACCAAGTGCTTTGAATTAGTCTAGCTGAGATGGATCCTGTGATACCTGACGTGGACAATGTCTATAACCCCACTTACGTTATTATTCATTTTTAATTTTAAATCTTAATTGTGGTCAATACAAATATATTATAGAGAAGAAAAGGCAGATGAAGTTCATAATTGTTTAATATAAAATAGTCAGATCATTACAAATAAATAGGTTCTTTAAAATATGTGATTGCATTGTGAATTACTTATAGGTAAACACATCATAATATTTATTTTTATAGCACTTTGTATGCAAAATATGTAAAACACACTAGCTAAAGATTCATTGAGTTCTGCATAATTTAATTTCTCATTTCCAAATTTATAAAATAACTGTAACAATAAAATGGAATATATCAAACGTACCAAGTTTTGAATTTCCAGAAGATGATGGCATCTCTGGGTCAAATTCACTTCTGGCATTAACCATTCATCCTTACTGCAATAGTATTTTGACAGTTATCATCCCTTGGGAAAGGAAGTTGTTAGTCCTATTGTCTGGGAGTATCTTCAAACCCACTTCTAAGGCATTTCTGCTTCAAGTGAAGCATGATATCCCTGTCATTGCATATAATCTGCTAGAAGAATTGCCACCAACTGATGTCACTGTTTACTTTTATAATCAACTTATGAGCATTCAACTCCTTATCAGACCTATGACTAAATACAGATCTATGCAACACAGTACACACATTGAGCTCACCGCACTTTATGCCCAGGCCACAGAAGTACAAGGCTTTTCAGCAGACGATGCACAACAAATGTGAAATTCAAACCGTCTCTGCAATAGAAAAGTACATGGGGACTTGGAATAATGTATGAGGCATCTTTTTTAATAGCTCTTGTAAAACTGGTTTTGCTGCATTTATTACCGTGAGTTAATATGTAATACACTGCAGTGCCGTGCAGTAAAAAGCAGCTCCATCAGCTTTATGTACTCAAAGCACCCTGCTCATGCCTGTTTCACTGTGTTGTCCCATGGTGAATATGCATCCATCCTTGAAACATGTTAGTCTAATACATGGAGCCAGTAACGCTTGCCTACCAGGCTTCAGCTTCTCAATATAATCTTTCTGTAGGCTGCTTTGGGAAAATTATGAGTAGGCTGTTATTAACACTCTGATGCAGATAAATTTAACAGCTGCTATCATCAGGCTGACAGTAAATAAATGAAAAAGCTGCTATCATCAGGCTGACAGTAAATAAATGAAAAAGCACTAGAACATGCTTCTGACTCAGTGAAACCAGTGCTTAATCACCAACAGCAAAGGTCTACAGGACAAAGGTCAGGTATCTACAGTGTACTTACCAGAACAGCTACACCCATAAATAAAGCCTAAGTAGGCCACCTTTGTCCTCATGGTGTCTCTGAGCTTAGCTCAAACTCTGACCATATGCAAACAGGCAAAAGTGAAAGAGTACTTAAACGGGTGAACAGTGAGTGCCACCCATGTCACTGACCATAAAGAGGCACATGTGGGCAAACGGATGTCTGTTAGCCGTTTTTTTTTAAAACCTTTGTGTGTTAAAAGAGAGACCTGGAAGAGCAGTAAAGGTTAGAAGGGGACACTGTAACACCTCCAAACAGGGAATGTCTGGTCAAAGGCTGTACTAGTGCTCAGCATTTGTAAAAATTCAGCTGATGTTTCCTGATCAAATATCAGAAAACTTGCAGCAAGTCAGTTATTACGGACGGGAGGAAAAAAGGCAGAATTCCCAGCTTCTGTGCGCCAGCCACTTAGGATGTATCTCTTTTCTATTAAAAAGACGCACTGTTGACAAACTGGACTGTGTTTTCAGAAAGTGAAATTACTTCCCTTGTCAAAAGTACTCCTGACGAGCAATTGCAGATCAATTACAGACCAACCTCCCCCTTCCCCAGCCCCATGAAGTTTCACAAAGAGGGAGGCCCTGCAGACACATGAACGCACATCACCACTACCCCCCTTCCCTCACACCCTGCCAGCCTGGCTCCTGCTCAGCCTCCCCGTCCTGTTCTGAACCTCGGCACCATTTTAAAACCTGCCAGAAAGGAGTCGGCTACGGGAAACCCATTCTGCTAAAAGAGTATTTTCTAACACACTTGCCAGTTTTGTTTTGCTGGAATTTAAACAGCAAGAGAATGGCTTTTGCTAGAAGTATATAATTCTCTATATAGCTCCAGGATGCAACCGTGATGAGTAAAGAGGTTGAAGTTTTGAATCAGTACTCCTTGGGATGAAATTTTTTTATAGCATGGCTGGTTTAGGTGTGGCTGGGAAGGCAGGTAAAGGAAGATGGTAGGACAAGTTTCTATAGAAATTTATGTACTTCCTTCCAAACTCCCTGCAGGTTATTCAACCTGTCCAAGCCTTCTTGACCAAGGGCAAGTCCTGCCTGACCAACCTAGTGGCCTTCTACGATGGAGTGACTACATCAGTGAACAAGGGAAAAGCTACGGATGTCATCTATCTGGACTTCTGTAAGGCCTTTGACATGGTTCCCCACAGCATCCTTCTCTCCAAATTGGAGAGGTATGGATTTGATGGGTGGACAGTTTGGTGGCTGAGGAATTGGCTGGATGGTC
>JAVKLA010000053.1:18739910-18752394 GCA_034782735.1 Sagittarius serpentarius
AGGTGTCCCTGCTCACCGCAGGGGGGTTGGACTAGATGACCTTTGATGGTCCCTTCCAGCCCAAGCCATTCTATGATGCTATGATTCTATGACCTACCTACATTTAGTCAGTGCAGCTACGTAATGAATTTAATTGCCCATTAGCATGTCCTGTGGTACGCTAGTAACGAGTAGCTGCCAAGGTTGTTTTTTTTGTATCAGCATTTAAAAGCCATAATCTGGTTAGCAATGTATTGCCTCTGAGGTTTTCTTTGTTCTAGTTCTTAACCATTCGCCCTACTTTACAAAACACTTTAGATACTCTCCTTCATTTCACTGCCTGGAAAACCTGACAACTCACTGAAATACTCTCCATTGAGACTGGCCATGAGGAAGATATCCCTAACACAGCAGCCTTGGATTTTCTTCCCTAGTTTAGAAGGGAAGGCATTTTCACTTGCCCATTATTTTTGTCCTTCAAAATCCATGTCTTTTGGCTACTGATCATCAGCATTAAACGTTCCTTCCCAATGCTTTCTACAGAACACCAGGGTAAAAATAACACATCTGGACAAATTGGGTAATTCTGTAAGAGAAGTTAAAACCTCTTGATCTCCCCATACTCTTCCCTCCAGCTCCATCGTAACGTCACAGACTTTTTAGCTCAAGGTGAATATATAGTAATTTCACACGTCGCTTTTCTAGGGGAGTAGAACTTTTTCTTTCTGATCAGAAAAACTAGTAAAAGTCAAAGCTACTAAAAGAAGATCATGATCAGGTCAGACACACATGAACTACCAGGACAACAGCCAGACCTTCTTCATCTAGAATCAACTTACGCGTGCATAGGACCAGGTGCTAAACCCAAGATTATTCTCTTTGGACTTATCAGATAGATGATAGTGTTTAAATGCTTACTGGAAATATGAATTACACTCCTTTTTAGCCTTCATTTAAAAAACACAGATCATTTAGTACATAATCCATGAATAATTTATTACAAGAGAAATATTAGCATAATTTCACTAAAAATTAAAATTATTCCAAATCAGTAACCAAATATAAACTTTTTCAAAAATAACATCTATTATAGCAAATATTTTTTTATACGAAACGATAATCGATAATTTACTTCTTAACATGATAGACTTCCTGTACACCATGAAAATAAGCATTAACTTGGTTTTCTGTCATTGTAAGAAAGTAACATTATTTTCCTAGTAGATGTTATTTATATATAAAAGCAGATATGCAGGTCCAGTAGAAAATACGAATTTTTTGCTTCGTACAAGTTAATTGACTGCCAGGAGTTGGTATAAAAAGTGCCCAGACTTGGTATAAAAAAAGTCCAGACCCTTCTCAAAGAAAGTATCACTACATACCTTAAAAAAACACCAACACACATCCATTCAAGAGTTGGACTTGTTGCTTTTTCATACGAATAACCCATTTGGTCACACAACAGTCATGACTGTATAAGCAAATAGAGGGGCCACAAGCTATGAAAAAGGATTTCTTTTTCACTTTTTAGGGTCAGTCGGTATTTTCTTCAGTTATTCGTTAAACTGTATGAGTAATTCACAGTGAAAAGCAATGCAAGCTTTTGCTAAATGGCAAACTGTAAAGAAAACTCCATCTTTAGTCTTTTTATTATTTGTATTATCTGTTTTTAACTGTAAGATTTTGCAGCTTGAATCTGGCCAATAAAGCCAAAGTATTCTCTACATTAACTAAGAAGTAATGAAACCATGTTTATGTATTTTCTTCTCTGAAGCTTTTTTTAATGCATGAATTTTAACAGCAAAAAGTTACTGCAAGTCTTATCACTTGGGAAGCTGAAAAATATTCCAAAGCTGTATACACGGTCATTATATTTTCAAGGCAAGTACGTTTTTTTGTGAAAATGTCTCTTTCGCTGGGGTTACATTGCTGCTACCTCCTGCACTAGCAAATGCACTTCTCAAATGAGGTAATTGCAGGCAATAACCTGAATACCTGTTGCCTAATGACATCTTCTGGGCTTCTCTTTACCTCGGCAAGATTACCTGCAATATTTTATAAGAAGAACTGGGCACACTTTTCAGTATCACATTTTTTAGATATCCTCTTCACTGTAAAAATGAGGGTTTAGAAATGAGGTGCAGGTGATAGATGCAACTTCTACCTCTTCTGTAGGTATGTCAGCTACAAACCTAGCTAAGTGAAAAAAAAGGGTGCTTGGAATTTAGAAATAACTTGAAGCTAATAAGCCTAGTGTTACTTTCTAGGTTTTGATAGCTTCTAAAGCATCATTAAAAATAATTAACAAGTGAGATGTTTCATGAATGCCTTTCAAAAAGGAAGTACTGAAACTTTGCACAACACAAACATAAATGAAATAGCAGCAGCAATCCTTTTGTTCTTACAGCTGAATTATGAGCTAGCTTGCGTGGAACAATTCTCTATCCACCCAAAGTGTCCACTTTTACTACACTCTTTGAACGTTAGAGAATATAGAGCCTGCTTCATCAGGAGGTTCTGCTTGGCATGCAAATCTCGGCTGATTAAAATCAGCTTTTAATGGGTTTAATTGCTGAAATGCTAGCATCCTCTGGCAAAGGTTCTGGACTCACACTTAAAAAACGCAAGAACTGGAAACGCTACCGTTCTGATGAGCTCGTCATGACCCACACATCTGATTGCTGAACTGACTTTCTTGCTCACAAAGTGGCAACAAAGGGGGTTGCAATGACTCTGCAAGCTGTTTTTGTGAAATTAAGATCAGTGACCACAACTGAGGGGCATACTGTGGTATAGATCCTAATCTTCAAGGCCTATGGTAGATTAATAGCTAAAACATCTAATTGAGGTGAATACTCATTCTTAGAAAAGATTAAAAGGCCAAACTAAAACAAAAGATGTTTTAGGGTTTCTCAACCCTTGTTTACAGCCCTTCCTTTACCTAGTATTTTTAGAAATAGCACACCGACTGGAAAATGGATTTTGTTTTTATAATGGAATATAAAATAACAGGACTGTTTTGCTATTAAGAAATAATTATACCTTTCTGGAAAATGAGAAAAAAATTTGAAAAGCTTAAATGGGTTTTGGTGAATAGATGGCAATATTGAGAAGAAGTACAGAAATAAGTGAAGTCCCTTCTTAAGCCTCAAAGTAGTATAAAACAGAGTGGAAATTCTTAATTGCACATTCTGGTTTTCTTCTGCCTTTGAATACTTTATTCTTTCACCTCATGTAATTTTTTAAGCCAATAGCAACTGTTTTCAGGCCTCTAATGAATTTGCTTTCTCTTAAACTGTACCTTGGTCATAGTTTTGAAATAAAAAGGTACATGCACATTCAGGGATTTGCAATCCATTCACAATTCCTCGGGTAAAAGCACTAAGACTTTGCTGTTAAAAAAATGGATTCTGAAGGAGACTGGTTACCAAGAACCATATTTCATAAATTTTTTTAGTGAGGTCTGTTCAAGGTTCATTGGTGGGTGATCAAAACTGAAAAAATCTTGCATAAAATTTTATATTAAAAGCTAAAAGGGTTACACACTGTTTTCTTCATATTCTATCTCCAATGAATATCCTTCATGTAGACTATCTACAAGTTTCCTTGGCAATAAATTACAAAAGTATAAAGAAAGCCTGAAATATTAAGGCCATCCCTAAGATAATAGCAGAGTGCTTGTCACTTCAACAAGGATTATCTTTTATCATGATGGGAAAATTGCACTTTGTAAGCATAGCTTACAAAGCCCGTTCTCTTCTGCTAAAATTTTCCAATAGGTGATGCTGCATAATAAAATACAAGGTTTTTCATTGCTTAACATACAGTCACGATCAGGTTTCTGTCTGTCATGTTAATTACTGAACACTTTCATTCATTACTACCAACAGCTGGCACTCAGAGGAGTGCCCCACACTTAACTGGCCTTAACAGACGGTTTTCCAGAGAACTGCAGAGAAGAGCCGCATTCCGGTAGACACAGGTGGGCTGAATCTGCAATTCGTGGTACTTCAATGATGAACACCGCTTGAAAGTTTCACTGACTGAATAAAACGTCATCCTCCTCATACGCCAAAGCTGAGTCTTCCATGCTCTCCAGTAAAGTGTGACAGGTTTCGTATTCACGGTATGGTAACGATGGTTCTTTGGCAACAGCGGACATCAACTGACTCCAGGTGATATTAGTATTTTTGAAAGCGTGCAATAAAAAAATGCCAATGATGATACTGCAGAATCCACTCAGGGTTCCAATGATATCACCCAGGTCCAGACTACTCCACTCCTTGAACAGGATGATGGAGCATGTCACAACCGTCGTGGTGAAACACACGTAATAAATAGGTGTCACTAGAGATGTATTAAACACGTCCAAAGCTTTGTTGAGATAGTTGATCTGAGTGCTGACTGAGAGCACTAAGATGCCCACCAAAATATAAACCAATGGATGTCGATAAACTGGCTTCTGCTCCAGCATTTGTTTAACGGCAATGCCCAGGCCTTTCACAGATGAGACAGAGAAGGCACCAATGAGGGAACAAATTAAAATGTAGATCAGTATATTTGTCTGACCTCTCCTTGGAGCCACAATAAAAATCAGCATAAGGGCAACAACTGTTAGGACAACAGCAAACGTAACAAACACTGGAAGAAAGAGGAAAGGGAAGAAGAGTAACGTGCATGAGATAAAATACCAGGCTATGTCCAAGTACATGCTAAAAGTTATTCAGTGTCCCAAACACTTCTCTATGAACTGTAGCACAAGTTCATTGCAACTGCATACAGACCTGGATCTTGCAGCTTTCTTTCCATCTCATCTAGTGAGGTGACCTCCTCCTCCTCAGGGGCATGAATAACCATGACCGTTGACCCCAAAATGCTCAGTACACAGCCCAGCTTTCCATGAATATTCAGCTTCTCATTTAAAAAATAGGATGACAATATAGCACTGTTTGGTAAAATATAAATAAAAGGTTCAGCTCCACCAGCCACACGAGACATTCAAAATCTGTCTGTGTAACATGATAGTAATTTAAAACCTCTTTTGAATTTGGATCTATAGGAAACCATCATGAAACAATCAAATTTTAAGGAGTTTTGCAAGAAGGCTGGTCAGGACCAAGGAGGTCAGTTCAGGTTTTAGGGGGGGTTAGCAACCCTGATCCCTCCCCTCCAGGCTGTAAAGGGTTTGAGTTGCTCAAGGAACTTCTCATTACCGATTGCCTGGGTCAGGGGTATACACTCTCACACACCTGTAGATCAACCACACGAGCTGTTACTTTCTTCCAAAAATGGTTTAAAGCCCTTCATTTGCCATTAGAACAAACGCGCACATGTTTTTGAAACTGTTCCTCATCCCTCCCCAGGTTCTCCCACCCAGGCACAGTTTCTGCCCGGCTTGCCAGGACTCCCCCAAAACCACAGAGAAGGCACGTCTCCCTCTTCAAAGAGGACTGACCCCAGGCTCTTCAAGGGGTTCCAGATTTAACCTAAGGATAATAACCTGGCCCAGCTGAGGCCACCTCACAGGGCACACGATTAGCCAGCTAGAGCACGACCTTAGGCACAGACACAGGCTTAACGGTGTGTGGACGTGCTCACAAATAGTTTTTCAACGCACTGATCAAATTACAGCTCTTTTTTCTGCACAAGGGTAACGAGCTCACTGACATGAAGTTCTCACGACCTCTCTGTTTCATGAAAATTGGAAAGATCGCTATCCACATCAAAGGGGAGGGTGTTAAAACTCAGGCTGTTTTGCAAAGCAGCAGCCAGGTAGCCAGTTAGTCTGCATCTACCTACGTGCTGATCCCAGCACATCTGTAGGTGACAGAGTTACACCGGTTTTGCTATGACAGAACGGCTGCATTTTTACCAGCTAGATTACTGAATGCATCTTTAAAAAAACCCCATAAACAAATGGCCCAGGCTGGTTTTAAACACAATGTTTCATATAGTATACTCAGGTCTTAAAAATAAGAGTTTTACATTTAAAATACAGTAATTCCATTTTGCTAGTAAATTATTTCTCAGAACGTTTGTTATAAGCATAATCCTTGTCTTTTCTGCTTCTGTGACAGCTGTATTAATGTATGTGCTTTAAATACTTGAAAATTATTTGTTTCTTCATACACTGGAAATAATGAGTGTTTGAAGGGCATTCATATTTCAAAACAACGACAAATTTTAACTGTGGATATTATAAAAGCTAGAAGTTTCTTTTTTCCTTCTTTCCAGAAGGACTTAGAAAAGACCAGACAAACCCAAAATGCTTCCTAAGTGTGCCTTAATATGAAATCATGCTCCTATAAAAAAGAAATGTTTTTGAAAACATTTTAATGGGAAAATACTGTCTTTTCTTTTGAAGTTTTTTCACAACTGAAGAATAGGATAAGACTTTTTAAGACAGCTTCAGTTCTCTAGGAAAAGATAAATTACAGCCTTCTACCACTGTGCATCAGCAGTATACCTGGTATACGCTGATAAGAAACACTTTATAATATAGGTGGAAGGCTGTTGGGAAAGCATATATTAATCTTTGGAACAAGACTTCTCATTCTCTCTACCCAGAAAATTCAGTTCTAAATAAGAAAGGGATCTTTCCACCAAGGAATAAAAAGCATTTTTTTTTGTCCATATATTGCTTTTCAGTTTTCTTATTAAAATTCTCTACTTGCAGCCAAAGACATTCCTTTCCCCTCACACAGTGAATGGTTCATTTGCCAAGGTTTGCTCCCAGTTTGTACTAACCTTATGAGAACACTCAGTGCACCCAAGGGGGTAACTAAGGTTGCAGGTGCAAAGGCATAGGCAGCAAAGTTTGCAGCTTCTCCTAATCCCACTGCAGAAGAAAGAACATTCGGATCAGGTTGGGAGCGGGGGGGAGAGGAATAAAAGGAATATCAATGTAAGTATTTTGTATGATAGCAAATATAAACCAAAATCTTTTTTTCTACATGGTATGTGCAAATCTTCCTTTCAAAATTATCTGACCTCCCCTGGACATAAGTTGAAGAAAATGAAATACTTTTTCCCTAAGTACTCTTGGAAGCCGGACAGATTCAATCCCATTGCTTTTGGCTGGATATTAAAGAAAAGGTGGTTCATTCTGCAAAAAGCAAACACAATATTTGAGAGATGGGATATCAGAACAGCTTCTGTCATAAAGGTGATTGCAAAGACATTTCTCTTAAGTGAGGGGAGTGAAAAATCAGGGAATAGATCTATTCAAGGAGTGAAAAATCAGGGAATAAATCTATTTAAAACAATCTGCTTTATGTAGCATTTACACACAGGTTGAGAGGAAAGAGGTGACTTACTTGAAAGCAATCCAGCCCACCAAAGCCATTCCTTCAAATAAGAATATCCACCCTGTCCTGAAAGCGGAAAAAATATTCTCATCTTAGAAGAAAGAGACCACCTTATTATAATAAGCTAAACTACAGCTTCACATTTGCCTCTGGTCATATAAAGTGCTGAAAGAGCACGTTATCTGGATGCAACATGAAGAATAGTTAGTTAGATTGACTGACATTTTTATTAATCACTCTACTGCTTTGTGGCTTGGACTTCTGAAAAATGGTATTTGACTGAAGGGAAAGTTCCAAGCAAAACTAACATGTCCATGAAGACTGTTGGTGAGCTTAAGAAATGCTTCAAAGTGCTTTCCCAGGTCAGACCCAATATATTCATACACAGTCAGCTGCATTTTGACTCTGCCTACACTTTAAATTGAGAGAAATTAGAAAGAAAAATGCCACTGCATGCATTAATCATTTTGACATAAAATTTAAGTATATTGAACATTCAGTAACACATTTGTTTCAAATAACCAAATTCTCTGGAACAGTATATTGCAATAAACACAACAAACAAAAGAAAAACTGCTAATGCTATATATTTAAATCCATGCAAAGGGAATGATGAGATTAGTCCAATGGCCTTTTCTAGCTCTTCATCTGTTGACTTTGATGAAAGAATAATTGTACTAATTGCAAAAACTTTTGTAAGAAGTATCCTTTCTACAGCTGATTGTACTTACTTTTTTATTTTCCAAACAAACTCTAAACCTAGTTACCATCTTAAGACTTTCCATCTCAAATGAGGGGGGGAAAGGATGGAAAAAAGAGAGGGAAAGCCGTTTTGAAGGGTAAGATGAATGGAGAATTTTATTTGGTATCTAACTGCTGACAGGGAGGGAATACCACCAACTTACTAGATTTAATACCCATCACTGTCCCCATAGCCCTAGGAATTCTGAAATCCCAGTCCCTACAATCACACAGAGAGAAATAATACTGTATTTCCATCCCTAGCCAAGACAGGACTTCTGATCACTGTTAAAGTACAACAGTTTTCACCTATGACGGTTTTAAATGTGTGATCTGTGACTCAGACCTTGATTTTGCCAAGTTATAAGCAGCGTTTCCGTCTCCAGCAGGAGCACGGCAGGCAGCCTCACTTACCAGCTCGGGGGACTCCTTTGTCTGCCAGCTTCAAAAGTCCTTTCTTCTTCAGTATGAAACTAGAACCAATAAAGATACTGGAACCTATCGCCAAGGCCAAGCCAACATAGAGCCGGTATTTGCTTCCAGCAGGAGTGGAAACGCTGTGGTTCGTTTCATTGAGAGCCCCGTCCATAGAGGCGAGGAGAACAGAGCGCGATTCAGACACGTTGATGATCTGGCACCATGCTTGGCAGGAGTCATGGCAAGGAAAAGAGAGCACAGCACCTGGGAGGAGAAAAAGGAGGACAAGTGATTCACGATCGAGGCACAGTTCTGAAGGAGCCCCGTCCTTGCTCTGCTCACTCCTTTCTGCACGTTCCCAGAGCACTTATCACTTCTGACCATGCAAATAACTCACAAATTCCACATAACATACACAGTGCTGGCCCAGGTCATTACCCACCCCTGTAATTCACAGGTGCGTGCCTTATTTTATATAAAAATATATATATATATATTTATATTTTGCACTATATTGGCTCAGTCAAGCGATTAGGGTAATATCAAGGAATGCAACAATCACATACTTTGATGTAAAATTCAACTTGAAATCATAACTGAACCTCAAATCATAAACCTGAAACCTCAAGAAGAAAAGTTCTTTTGTATTGTGCAGAGAACACATCCCCAAAACACAAACATATAGCCAAGTCCACGATTTCAGACTTTGCATGCTAGAGTAAGCCTGCTACTATTCCAGGCTTCTGCTTTTATATTTGTAGCTGAGATTTGGAAACGACAAATAAAAAGGAGAAGGAAAAAAATTCTATATAGGGAGGAAACTCTTGCTGCATATGGGCACTAACATGTACTATTGAAATTGTTCTCAGTGACTACCGTGTAAGCCAGATCTTCTTTAACCACTCGTAAAATTTTGAGGAGGAGGCCTCGTCACGCTTCACAGTGATTTTCATCTAACGTCAGCAACCCCTAGCTGGAGGAAGACCACAGCCTGCAAGGCACAGTCCCCCCCCCCCGGCTATCCCTGCAACACAGCCACAGAGCCGGGTGATCCTGAGCTAAGACTGAAGCTTCACACTCTCAGCCAGCCAAGCCTTATCAGCATCGCTAGGATGACAGCCTGTGGGAACGACGTCATTGCCATCAGCCTAGGCGTGGGTTTTTCAAAGGAAGAAGAGGTATTGCATTTCCAAGAACAAAAAGAGCCCTTATTTCGCATGGGGAAGCAGGGCACAGGCAGCAAATGCTGCAATAGGGCTTACAGTCTAGGCAGACGTTTCACAGTTTCTCATGGTAGATTGCAGCACACAAACAGTGTGGATCAGAGAATCTAGGCTGGAATAGCTTTTAAGGACAACTTTTTTGGAAAGAAAGGTTTTATTGTGAAGACAGGTTACAATATGAAACAGCTGATGCAGAAGTACAAAAGCTCAGTCCATTGTGATTCATATAAAGCACTGGATGCAACAAATAATTTTCCTTTCCATGTTTCCCCTGTAATTAAAATGACACATGAAGGACTCATCCTGCTGAGTGGCACCATCAGTAATACACTCACTTTTTTTTTTTTCCACCAACTGAAAAAAACACTTGGAGACTTGGTAGAAAAGGATGTGCCTCTGTGTCTGTTCATACCTAAGCTCTGGAAATCTTAATGTTCTGTCAAAAGTACTTCACTGCACAATTAACAATAAGCAGCCGTGGATAATTCAACTAATACTGTTTAAGAAGGAATATTTAAAACATCAAAAGTATTAAAAATGGTATGAAATTTGACAGCACATCTTCATTTGCCGCTGACAATGCTATACTAACACTGAGAGATACCATCCTTTCCAAGTAAGGAACTAGAATAAGTATCTGCTCCCAGTTTTCCTGTGCCATACTGTACAACAAACACACTACAGGAAGTTACCATTTGATTTTCAGGCTGTGCAATCACATTGCTTTGTTTGCCAAGACAGTTTCTATGTAACAGGTGTTGTTTTGTATTGCTAAGCCAGACTTCATAAAAATGGTCCCACAAGATCGGTATGTCCATATCCTGCAGCTGAAGATTAAAATCTTAAAAGACTTACATCTACATGAAATTATGTCTGCATAGCATGAAGGATAGATTGTATTCTGCCATCTTATCATTACTAGAAGTTGCAATTGGATAATGTAAAAGAAATGGAAATTGCAACTGGATCTGAAAGTATTTTAAAATTCTAAAGTACTGGCATAGTCTTTGAAGACGACAATTTGCATACACTTAAGTTTTGACATAATTATTACAGCTGAAATTACAAAAGGAAATTACAAAAGACAATTACAGAGAAGTCCTTTAACCATAAATGTTTCTCTTAGCCAACACATACCCGGGCAAGGCAATAAGCGGAGAGGCTGCCAGTGAATGACATCCCTTAGCTCTCCATACCTTATAATGATGCTAAACTGGACTGGCGGCAGTTGAACCACCACCACGCAGCTACTGAAGGCTTTATGTGAGAAGCAGCAACACTTCTTGCCTTCAATTAAAAGAAAGCATGAAGGTAAAAACTCCTGGTATGGTCTTTTAGCTACTTGCAATGGTAAAGGCAGCTTTCTATCAGCGTGTTGGGTTTCTACTGTGAAGAAAATAACATTCGTCTCCCCCTTTTTGTGAATGGTGTACATTCATTTAGCTGGAGATGAATGGCAGGCTTATTCCCTTCCATATGACACCACTACTACTTTTTCTACCGATTCTTAAGTTTTCCATTCCCCAGCAGACTTCACAACATCGAACAATGAAAATTTGATCATGCCATCTGTAGTAAGTCATCCGGTGACTGCCACAGAATGTTTCTGTCCTTCCTGAAATACAATCTTTGCTCACATTTACATTGGATTTTTTGCCTGTTCCATCTGCCAGCTGAGAAGAGCACTTTTGAATGGTTGTGATCTCTCTTTATTGCGCTGAGAAGCTTCTTCGAGTTTTAAAAAAACCAGTCATTTGTTCCACTTGCATGTAAAGCGGTATGTCACTCCACTGATCAAAGAACCACCTGAGAGCTGGGAAGAGGAGGCTGATACAGGAATTACTATTACTTTATTGCCCGCTGTGAACAGTCTGTCGATTACCTGGAAGGACTGAGGAAGGTGACAAATCTCTGAGGCCGCCTGGCTTGCTCAGCGCCCAGCTTCTGTGGCTAAGCTAGTTTCACCTCCCACTGCCGTCAACAAACAGGAGCCTGTCAGCAGAACCCCTCCTTGCAGAAATAAACTATCCCAGCTCTGACTCAAGGCTGATAGCAACAGGAAACCAGTCTGAGTTCAGCTGGCCACTGTTGTAACTTCTGAAGTGTTTTTACGATTCAGCTAAATCCAAAAATACTGTCTCAAACACCTAAGTATTCTCTGAGTCGGGTAGGTCAGCCAGCCTGGTACTACACGCTCCTCGTAGCAAGTTTAACTTCCTGTCGTTTTGCAGTCCTGCAAAAGCCTAGGACTAACGTACCCTGCGGTTCGTTAGCGACAGCCAGCTTAGCTTTTATCCTGCCACTGAAGGTCCTGGTCCTAAATGACCTGGAAAACTATCTGCTTTGGTTAGACACGGAATTTGACCATTTTTATTGCGCTCACGAGTCGGCTCGCACCTGGAAGGCACGTGGAATGCCTTTCTCCGTCACCTGGGAAATACCAAGCCCACTTTTGCCAAGACCCGGCTGCTGGGGCCAAAAGTGGATGTACCGAGGAGCAGCAAGGGATCGTTCCCCGGCACACCCCCGTTCCTAAAAATGCACAAAAGATGCTGAAAAGCTGGTTGGGACACGAGCCAGCCACGGGAAAAGATGCGCAGGAGCCTCCCCGGCGCCGGCAGCGCCACACGGCTCGGAACACAAGTGCGTGACGTCACGGCGGTGCAAAGCCGTACGCATGCAGGAGTCATGACAGCCGCTCCCGCCGCCCGGGCCGAGGTGCAGCGAGGGCGGCCGCAGGAGCCCCGCCCGGCACCGCGCGCCCGCCTCCCGCGCGCCGCCCGCGCCCCGCACCCACCCGCACTCTGCGCGCAGTGC
>JAVKLA010000053.1:18752610-18771907 GCA_034782735.1 Sagittarius serpentarius
CGCGGCGCGGCGCGGCGCACCTGGGGGCGGCCCCCGGCCTGGCAGCTGAAGGTGGAGGTGGCATCCCCGCCGCGCCTGCGACGGCGCGTCGCGACGGGGAACGGGCAGGCAGGAACTCCAGGAGTGACCCCGAAGGGGGCTGGTGTCGTACAAATCGTTATGAAGTCTCGGCTCTCAGCTGGGGGCTCCTGCGACCCCACCTGACCGCCGAATCCCAAGGAAAGAGCTCTCTCTCCTGGGGCACCTAGGCAGCATTTGTGCCTACCGCAGGCTTCTATAGACTGAATTTTCCTCCCCTGCCCACCTGGGAGAAGAGGTGAGCAGTTTTAATGCGCAACCACGTACCGCGTGTGACGCGCTGCCTGCGCTGGCTTTGCCCGCTGGCGCTGCGGGCAGGCGGGGGGACCCCCGGCCAGGCCCGCCCAACTGCGCAGAAGGGGGGCAGCGACTGGCGATGCTTGCGCTGAGATGACTCCCAGTGCTTGAACAGGCTCCGGGGTGTCATAAGAAACAATTATCTTTATTACCCAACCAATAGTTTCAAGGCAGAAGTCTAAGCCCTTGTTTTTAACATGGCTAAGTGAAATGCATTTACAAAATGTATGGCTTAATACACTATTACATGCTAACCTAGTGTTGCCCCGCAAACTTCCTGGGATAGTCTGAGGACCTTCAGCGTGTGCAAGAACTTCCCAAACTGGAGCCAAACTGAGCTTCGAACTGAACACACCTCCACAGCGCACCACAGGGACTAGCTGGCTTGGGACTAGCAGAGTCGTAATCATGCTGTGCAGCACAGCACCTAAATCAATCACCTTTGTCTTTGAAAAATTTTAGCTCTGGTGCAGACTGCTGAAGTATGGTGACAGTGTCAGTTTTCCCTGCCTTAGGCACCCTTGACTTTGCAGTCCTGGGGTTAAACCAAGAGATCAGTTTCAATGTCTTAGTCTCATTTTTTATTTCTGTATTTATTTTGTAATGTAAACAGCACTTGGTATGTTAGGAGAAAAGGAGCACTGCATTTTTTTTGTGTGTGTAATTACCTATCCACTTTATCTCTACAATGACTACGTTATAAGAAGTTCTGCGGAAGGCGGCCGGAAGCGAGGGCAGGCTGCCTTATAAAAAGAGTTTGACTTCTCTGCTTTAATGTTGCTAAAACACAGGTTACTGCTACAAAACAGCAATAGTTTAAAGTAGTATTTAAAACAGTGTGGTTTAACCCCAGCCGGCAACTAAGCACCATGCAGCCGCTCGCTCACTTCACATCACATCACATCACATCACAGTGGGATGGAGGAGAGAATTGGAAAAAAGGTAAAGCTCATGGGCTAAGATAAGAACAGTTTCATAGGACAGAAAGGAAGAAACTAACAATGTCACTAATAACAACAATAAAGTGACAAATAATAAGAGGATTGGAATACACAGAACAAGCATGCACAATGCAATTGCTCACCACTCGTCGACTGATGCCCAGTTTGTTCCCGAGCAGCGCTCCTCCCCCAGCCCACTCCCCCAGTTTATATACTGGGCATGACATCCCATGGTATGGAATACCCTTGTGGCCAGTTTGGGTCAGCTGTTCCGGCTGTGTCCCCTCCCACCTCTCCTGTGTCCCTCCAGCCTTCTTGCTGGCTGGGCAGGAGAAGCTGAAAAGTCCTTGAGTTAGTCTAAACACAACTTAGCAACATCTGAAAACATCAGGGTGTTATCAACATTCTTCTCATACTAAACCCAAAACACAGCGCTGTACCAGCTACTAGGAAGACAATTAACTCTATCCCAGCCAAAACCAGGACAAACAGTTAAATTAAAATCTTAAAGCACAATCTGAAAATTTGGCAGCAAACTTCCATCTTCTTGTACAACATAAGCATGCCCATAGGAAAAAACCACGTACATGGACAGATAAATGTCTGCAGTCTGCTCCTAACTCCTATTTTTGTTCTGTGCCCGCTCAGATCTGTCAACTCTGCGTGTTCACACCCCTGTTTCTGTCAAAATGTGTCAATTTTCGCAGCTTCCTGCAATTTGACTGAAGCACATGAAGTGTCAATCTTGCCAGTGACTCAGCTGGCAGACCTGCAGAGAAGAAGGGAGGTGGTAACATCCACAAGGTCCTGCTGAAGCAGCGGAGAGAGTGGGAGAGGGTGAGCTGCCAAAGACCACCTCTTTCCCAGGCACAGCTTTTGCTGACCTGCTGGTCAGGGCTTCACTGAGGTGTGGTACACCGAAGAAGAATACTGAGAAAAAATGCAGTTAATACTTCTGTGGATCCACCTCTGTACAGGCCAACTCCTTTAGCAGACCATGGACATCAAAGTCTTTTTAACTGATGAATAACACGTTTAATCTGAGATACAGATTGGTTGACAGCCAGCTGAATATGAGCCGGCAGTGTGCCCAGGTGGCCAAGAAGGCCAACGGCATCCTGGCTTGTATCAGAAATAGCGTGGCCAGCAGGACTAGGGGAGTGATCGTCCCCCTGTACTCAGCACTGGTGAGGCCGCTCCTCGAAGACTGTGTTCAGTTTTGGGCCCCTCACTACAAGACAGACATTGGGGTGCTGGAGCGTGTCCAAAGAACAGCAACGAAGCTGGTGAAGGGTCTGGAGCGCAAGTGTTATGAGGAGCGGCTGAGGGAACTGGGGCTGTCTAGCCTGGAGAAAAGGAGGCTGGGGGGAGACCTTACTGCTCTCTACAACTACGTGAAAGGAGGTAGTAGAGAGATGGAGGTCGGTCTCTTCTCCCAGGTAAAAAGCGATAGGACAAGAGGAAACGGCCTCAAGTTGCGCCAGGGGAGGTTTAGATTGGACATCAGCAAAAACTTCTTCACTGAAAGGGTTGTCAGGCATTGGAACAGGCTGCCCAGGGAAGTGGTTGAGTCACCATCCTTGGAGGTATTTAAAAGATGTGTGGACGTGATGCTTAGGGACATGGCTTAGTGGCGGAGTGGGCAGTGTGAGGTTTATGGTTGGACTTGATAATCTTAAGGGTCTTTTCCAACCTAAATTATTGTATACACTTACTTGTTTTGTGGTTGAAAATCTTTATATAGCTCATGCTTCATGTTCTTAAATCTGCAATAAACTGTGAAAACACTGTGAAACTTTTTTTTAATGAGAAAAAATATGAAGTCACAAAAAACATGTAGCTAACAGTCCAAGTCAACGGACAGATGTAAAGAACATGTGACCTATAATATAACTACAAAAGGCAGCGGGTGTACTTCATGTGTGTGCACTTCACTGATGATTAGTACTTTGCATACTTAACTCGTTTCAAAGAACTTTGAGACAATGCCAGGAAGGAATAAACTACATAAATGTAATTTATCAACATTGATATATTTTTCTTTATTTTGGATGACAGGTAAAGGTCAAACAGGAAAGAAAATAAGGCCTTGATATACAACCCTATCATCTGACATAAAGAGGAAAAAGATGCTAGTTTACCATTCCAAATGGCACCCATGACTGATTTAGAGCAATGCCCGGATAATCAGCTAATGCAATTCAGCACAGCTCCACTTATTTCAGTGGAGCTATGCCAGCTATGGCTAAGCACAGATCAGCCTTTTTGTGTACGAAGTAACAATATGCATGTACAACAGTCAAAGCAATTTTGTGGCAGTTCCCATTTCTCCAAAAGAGAAATAAGGATGTTATGAAACCCTGCTATACCTTTCTGGGTTATTGTACTAATTTTTTCCATTAAATGTATGGAAAATGCAAGAGAGAAGTTATGTTAAAATTCTATTACTGATGAAATGAATGAAAGATTTGCTGAAACTGACTGTTAAGCAGGCACTGACTTTAACTTGGTTTTCAATGAAAATGCAAGCACTGAATAGCTAGCCAACTTTATACTTTTACATTCATAAATAAAAGTCACTGGAAACTGCATTTCTGTGCCTTAATAAAACTCATCTTGCCTCTGTGTTAGCCATGAATGACCTAATTAAATAAAGTTTGTGTGACTTCTTGACTTTATCATAAATTCTTTAATTTTGTTGAGGATTTTTTTTCTCATACACATATATATTGAGTTCCTTATATGTGTTATTATGCAGTATTTAATTATCATAAATACTGAAGATGATGACAATGAGTTTCACCACAGTGAGAAAAACTGTTCACTGTGCAGCTAGTCCAGGTGCAGACGTGAAGCAAGACCTATCTTTTTTATTAATATTATTATTTAGGAAAGCTGCTTATGGCATTTTGAAGTCCTGTCATCATTGCTCAGCTTCCCTGCTCTGCATTGGTCTTCTCTGCCTGCTACCCAACAAGGTCCAAACATGAGCTCCATTCAATATGGCAACTACAGACAGGTTTATTACCCGTCCTGGCATGCAGCCACACAAAAATTACTGAGCTAGGTTTGAGTGTGGAGCTCTGACCATGGGAACATGTCCTGCCCCTAATACTGGCGATTTAGAGGAGACCTGCAGGAGCAACATGGAAAGGAATTAACTTCAACTGAGACAAAAAATCATGCCTCTGGATTGCAGTTCAATATGGTTAGATTGCTGTACTTCCTGAAAAGAGATTAATCCGGTACATGTTGCCTTAAAAATGCCCGGACAGTGTCACCTTAACTCCTACTTTACTACAATGAGCAAGACAAGCAAGGCTAGATATATCAAACATATTTTAACTCCAGTGCATTTTCTACCACTCTTATCAGTGACAATATCATATATGGATGATTTTCTTTTAAGTAGAATTAAGCTCAGTTGAATCGACTCTGTATGTGTAAACATACGTCATTATTCTGTGCAACCAACCCAGATTTCCTATTTCAGCTTGAAATAAAATTCTGCCAAACAGAAATCCTAACTGACTCTTCAGAGCTACTGGCACTCCTGCAGGGTCACCACACTTATTCTTTATCCCAATGATATTATTGCACATAGTCCTAGTTTTTTCCAGAGAGTTTTCTGGTGGGTCAGTCCCTCTATTCCTTGCAGGTTCCAGGTTGGGAGGCAAAGAGACATCTCAAGCCACCCCAGCCTGGGTGGCACAAGGATAGCCTCGTTGCAGGTTCTGCTCAGGGCACACAAATAACTGCTGGGCATGGCCAGACACAGTGCTTGTCATGCCCATGGACATTTCAGAGGTGCTAATCCCTGCTCAGAGTAGTCACGCAAAAACTAGGGTCTGGACCTAGAAGATGCTGGTAAAAGGCTTTGACATAGCCTTCTAGCACACTGTGTGGTGCTGTGCTGTGTGCCTGGTAGCGCTCCCATCCACAGAAGGCGTGCAGTCTGTCCAGTGCTTTCCAACTCCAGCCTCATCTGCTTATGGGAACCTAACACACCAAAACACCTCTTAAATGTCTTCTACTTCTTCCTTCTCCACCAAGCACCCATTTAACGCTAAAGTAAAAATGCAGTACCACCTACTGGTGGAGATACTGTTTGCACTGATGGTTTTCCAGTCGCCAAGCCTCGCTGCAGCCAATTGTGCTTCATGACGCTGAATTTCCTGTAACACCAATCTACACAAAAGAGTATTAAATAAGCCAGAAGCCCTGGAGCCTTCTCAGCTACAGCACTACCGACATGACATTCATTGCTGAAATCACATCAGCACTAGAAAAGACAGACCGGTATTTGCAGAAAATAAGCCTGCCAAAACTGTGGTCCCAATCCAAACACCCATCTGTGTACACAGCTACAACACAGTAAGCTGAAAAGCAATGTTGTGCCATTAAAACCTGCTTATTTATAAATAAATACATATGTATAATGTATCTAGTGTTTTGGTTATGGGTGTCTGAAACTAGAGGTAGCTTTAATAGGATTGAGAAGAATTACAGATGATGACAAAGCAAGATACAAAAATAGATTAAAGTTGCCCTACTAAAACAATAATCCATTACTGTGGTCAGTCTCCCATCAGTCAAGGTTACTTCATTGGAATACGGAACGACAGGAAAAATATCTGTGAAAAACTACTGACGCTAAACTAATGTAATCGTCAGTGAAGTCAATGACAGCAAGGTAATTGACTTTTAAAGGAGGGCAAAATTGAGACCACTGTGTTGAGCTCACCCAGAACTTGTCCTGCAGACTTCTTTGGAGGTAAGTGAGGTCTTGGCCACTGTCAGACAAGGAACTGGTCTGGCCCCGTAGGACTTGTCTTCCTCTGTTTGAGCACAACTTTGAAAAACTCCACTGTAAAACAGATAAGAAAAAATAAGTTACAGTTGCTTTACAGGACTTCTTCTTTTAAAAGAAAACTGAGTGTTCTCCACCACAGTAAAAAGGTGTATCTCCATTGTAGTTCGTACTGGCTTGAGAGACACAACATAGACTTGCCTGACGTGGTTGGTCATCTAAAACTTTTGGATAAAGGTATGCACCAAATGCAGGAGTTCACAATTAGTTTGATGTTCATGTGACACACAACAAGGCATATGTCCCAGACACTCAATGCCGCCACATAGTCACAAAATCACAGCTCAACATTGAACATGGAGATCTTTCAGACTGCAAACCAAAAACCCATGAGAATGACAGAGGTAAAAGTGATCCTGATTCAATACTAGCTGGAGGCAGGGACCTTCCAAGATCTCTTTCACATCTATGATTTTAGGATAGGAACTGTATTTCAGCTCTTTGAAAACAACAGTGAAACATATACCAAAACTTAGAAGATTATTCACTTCTTCATCCATTTCTTATGTTGGATACCTTACTGTAGATTTGTGTATCTGGCTTCCTCTGGGCATAATGTTATGCATTTCCTTGTTGCTCATTACTGTTTTATTTAAAACATTTTTTATTCTTCAAATTTCAAATGCGTATTCTTTTTCCTAGAAAAGACTGTCTGCAGGGTTGGAAAGTTGTAGCAGCAGATGTGTCTAATTCGTTTCTCTGGTCAGGAGGCTGACCTGTGATACTGAGCATCATTTTGGGTCTGTGATTAAATCTACAATGTGTCAATCCACTTATGAATGACCACTCAGTCACCTGGGCTGCAAGATTTAAGTTGGTTCGTAGGACTGTCAGTGGCATCACTTCCTCCTGCTCTTGGTTAAGGAAACAAATGTGTCTTAATCCTGGGGCTCCAGGGGCTGGACTGTTTTCCTGGATTCTGCTTGTTGTGAAGCAAAGTTAAAAGAGTAATGCAGTAACTTTAGCTATGTCTCAGTTGTGACAAAGATACCATTTCAAATTTGAACATTCACTCTTTTTGGCTGCTTTGCACTCTTTTTTCTGCACTGGATTTCATGCTCAGCAACACGCTTTTTTTTTTTTTTTCCAAAATGGGCCATGTAAAACATGCCAGACTAAAAAAATCAGTCACTCAAGCTCCTGAGAACTTAATTTTCCTTATTCTCGTGGACCCCAGCAATGAAACAAGAAAGCTAAGGTATGCAAATACCTCAACATCTTCTCTTTCAAAGTACACTAGGATGCTTTTGGGGCTTTATCGATTGTGTGGCCACTACAGATGAACCCTTGCACATTTCTAATGGAGGGGGACTGTAGCTACTTTACAAATAATTTTGCAATGTCATAATCCATGCCAAACTTGGAGATTAGTTCAGTGTCTTAAATCTTCACCATCATGGCATTTTTCACTAAATGTGTATTCACAATTCATGGGCTTTTTTAAGCATCAAAACAAGAATTTAGAAGTTATGTTAGATTAGTTTAGAACTTTCAGTAGTTTAAGATGGTATTTCCTATTATTCAGCAATATGATAAACACATTGAGATAAAAAGGGAATTTCCATTTATGGTGTTTTATCTATTCTAGTAAAGACCTGTTACTACAGTAACAGCATCTGTAATATTAAGAAAATGGGCCAACAGATAATACTGAATATACAGTCATTTACAATAATATTATTTTTTAGTTTCGAGAGAGTATGCTCCAATATTTGTGTCTTCTTGTGCATGTTGATATGGCTAGTAAGCTGCTGCTCAGGTGAGGGATAATAGTGACTGCCACTGTCACTTTCATCTCTCTCTAAGTCTCAAAATCCAACACTAGGTCAAGGAAATCCTCTTCTAATATCCATATCTTTCCCTGGGAATAATTCAGAGAACTGCACATGGGACTGGCTGGTTGAGAAACTGATCAATAAGGGATTTATGAATGAAATGTTGATTATATCTAGCTTTTCATGGTGTCTCTGCTTATGTAGTAAGGAAACGTCACAGATTTAAAGGACTGAAATCGCTATTAGAAGCAGCAGATTACATTCCCAAGGTAAGCATGCACACTGATGAAACTGCTTATTGCAGAACTGCTAAGGACTCTTTTTGCATCTTAGAAAAGAGAGATTTTGCTGTAACACACTGCAGATTTTAATGCTAATGAAGATTTTTTTTCTGCTTTTTGTAAAGAAAAAAAGTAGATCTTTATATGACACCAAATTCTGTTCTAGGATATCCTTACTTGAAGCATCTTCTCTCTGAAAATAATGACTAAAGAAGTGAATATGGTGGGCCAGTAAGAAAGTGAGAAATATGTAAAATAAAAGAGCAGAAGAGATGGAAGGTGATCTTCCATTCACTACAGTCCTATAAAAGGATAACACTGCCTTCACTTTCTTGCAGCCCTAAAGATTTTGATGTATAGTAATTAATAGAATTAGTTTTTAGGTTGTAATGTTTGAGAACTCAGTTGTTTATAATAGTAATCACATTTAAAAATCCAAGGTAGTAAAAGCAAACTATTTGTGATGATACAGAAAAAACAATATGGTAAAAATCTAAAATACCCCTAAAGCAAGCATTTATCTGTATTACCTTTCAGACTTGCTACCTAAATATGATAATGTGAATATGAGCTTTGGACTATTAAAATGAAAACACTATAACAATCTGTGATAATGTATCAGTTTAAGAAAAATGTGTGACTACAGAATAGGAAACATGGTTGTGATACAATTTAGTAAAAACCATCTGAAATATTGTTTGAAAAACTTCTATAATACAATTAAAAGAATGCATCAAGGTGAGTTCTGGACCCACAGAGTTTAACAGGACATTTTCTACTGTTCCCAATGTCAGGGTTTTGTCACACAAATGCTGTAACGAGGTAACCACAGTCCCCAAACCAGGAGCAATTACTGTGTCTGTTCAACTTGCACTGGGCACATGCTGCATTAGCATTTCTGTGTCTTACACTCAGGAATTGCAAAACTGTCCACAATTTGCTTTTAGACTAATGGAATTCGAAGATATTCTTGTGCTACATATCATGACTGACTGACAAGGGAGACAAGCTGGTGCAGCAGTCACCTACCTGAGCCTGACACTCAGATTTAGTATTTTGAGACTATAGGGTAGTAAATACTTCCAATTTCTATGCCACTTAATGCTTCCAGTGCCTCAGTAAGACAAAAGCTCCAGTCCTGCCCCAAATGGCAGCCCCTCTTTCCCAGCAAGTCCTGTTCATGGCTGCCACGGCTCCTTCAGCAGAAGACAAAGCGCTCCACAGTGCTTCCACTTACAATAGACACTAACAGAGCCAGAGGAATCTGTTTATTTGCAAAAAAGCACATAAAACCCTCTTTACCTGAAGAATAGGGGAATGTAGAGGATATAGATTTTTTCCCCAGTCTCCAGGCTATGTACTCTGGATGGGTGTGGATTTTTGGACATGTCCTGTTTTACCACACTTCCCATTGTCTTTAACCCCTAGTACATCTGCAAATCAGTATGCCTGGATAGCACAAAGTCAGCAATGGGTTTTTTTGCTCTTGAAACTAAAGAAGACTCAAAGAGCAATGATAAAGATGAAAAATGAGGGCCTGTGTAGAAGTGCCAGTACTGGGAGTCCTCATGTGAACTGACTGGTTTAGAGCCCACTTGGCTGGAGGAATGATTTCCCTTGAGATGCATTTGCATTTGTGTTTGGAAGTAGTTGGACACAGCTTTATTTTGCACCATTATTTGTGAGCTCTGTGGACTCCAGTGTGGCTCCGTGGAGGATATAGGTTAAATCAGGATGGAATTTTGTGTGCCAGCATTAGCAGAGCTTTCAGAGCACCTGTAAGCAGACATAAAGCTGCTTAATTCAACCTGGCATACTTTCAATCTCCACACTTTCAAACATAATTTATCCTTGGAGTAAGTCAGTGGAAACCCTGTTACAGCTTTTAGGCTCCTGGTGGATCTCACCTAATGTTTAGTATGTCTTAGAAACTTAGAATCTTTTTATGAGATGTCTTAGACCTGATCCTTGCTCTTAAGCATTTAAAGACTGACCAGCAATGTTGGACTATATTTAGGACTGTTCATGGAATAATACATCTTAATCTTCAATCTTTATCTTTCTGTTTTGTAGAATGTTGTATATTGCTGTATTATGTTTTGCACCATATGTCATTCATGTCTAATCACTCCTGGAAACATGGGTTTCCTCTCCTATTTCCTGTATAGGAATATTTTTAGTTTCACTGACTAATAAGGGAAGTCAGGTAAGTCTGGCGCTAATGTGGCAGCTGTATCATCCTGCTTCTCTTTTGCAGTGTGTTTGACTACAGAATGGAAGTACGTTCTTTAGGACTGATTCATTTTATGGCATTTGACATCACTTATCAGTGGTACAGCCACTCATTCGTCAGTTTGTGGCTTACAGACATTGCTATACTCCGATTTCACATGCGCAGTGATATTGTTACTGCAATGGATAGCATCTGTTTTATAATCCTATCTAAATGGCCGTGTCAAGAGCAGATCACACGTGTAGACACAGTTTATGCCCAGAGAGTTGGCAGTCTCATTGATATGACTGACAAAATTGTAAGAACAGTGGCAAAAAGGAAGAACAGTAGTTAATTACGCTGGTGCTGGAAAGACTGTGGACTAGAATGCGCTACATTAATTATGTACTCTACAATGTTTTCAGTTTTTTAATATTGAGATGAACAAAACAGACATGAACAGCCACTAACATTTCTATTCAGGTGTTTATATACTATCTGCTGTACGAGTAAGGAGACTCCACTACACCAGTCTTAACTTCTTAGTTACAGAACCTGCTCTTTGCTCTCAATAGAGTATAACTCTCAGGTATCAGACATACTGACATTTTTTTGGACATACAGCCAGTGGATGTTTCCTAGTGTTGTTTTCAGGATGTCACCTGTGCATGAATCTGTTTATTCATCTTGTTACAATGTTTTGAGCCTTTGGTTTAAAACCAGATGAAACAGTGGTAGACATTTCAAACACAATTGTCTAAATATTTTCAAAGTATGTGATTAAGTTCAGGAGAAAGACCTAAATTAATGCATTCTCTAAGAGAGAGATGTGTCGAACATTCCCTTTAGCAGCAGTTGCCTGGTCATTCAGCACATGGAAGCACCCACAGTGCCCTTTCTTGCCCGGTGGGAATGTCATGGGAGACAGGAAACTGAAAATACTGTTGTTGCCTTTGGGGGAAGAAAGAATATAAAGGATTCATCTTTAAAGAAAAATAAATTGTTTGTTACTTCTGCTAGCTGTAACATGACTCGATCCTTTTCTAAATCAGTCTTCCTCAGTTACCCAAGGTAAGACAAACTTGACCATGAAGGTAGGAGTGATTGAGACTCATCACTCCCACACAATTGTTCCCAGCGTGGTAGTGCAAGACACCAGTGAGGACCCTGGACCAATGGACAAAGGGAAAAACAAGTATGTTAAATTTACTATTTTGTGTCTGTTTGGGTTTTTTTCTTTGATAATTTGCATAGGATTAACTAAGCACAGATACTTGCCATCATCTAATTTTCTTCACTCTGTCTTAGTAAATTAATTTTTAAAGACTGTGATATACTGCTTATTGTAAATATTTAGGAGATTAAAATCTGTGCTCTTTCAATTTCCTTAGATAACTTAGCCCATGATTAAAATGGTGAGAAACATTCTGTGACAACTGAGATTAAATATTTTTTATTTCAGCAGATATCGTATAACTATGTTGTTTTGCTGTTCCCCAGGCAACAGTATCTACCCGGTGCACTTGCACACTACAATATTAACAACAATAGTAATAAAGATGAGTAAGTATCTTTGCCATTTCATAAAATGAAAGTACTGCAATATTGGTTGTTTAAGCGGCAATGAAGAAGAATGATACGTATCTAATCTTTTCTTTATGAACAGTTATGTCATTGAAGTAATCCTAAGAGACTGCACATACATTGTAACTTCAGGCACATCAATTATGATGATCATTCTCAATACTAAATTTATTGGTATTATACCTATTAATTTAAAATAAAAGTAGTTCTATGTAAATATAATAAACAAAACCATTTTTGAAGGCTAAACACCTAAGTATAATGTTACCCCTGCTGAATTCAGATGATTCTAATAAATAAATGTGGAAGCAAGGGCTATGTGCATCCCATAAGCCTATCATATTTTTCTTTTTCTTAGCGAGGAGAAAAAAAAGAAAAAAGAAAAGAAGAGGTAAGACAAAGAGTATTAATACTACTATTTCTAAGACATTTAATTTCTTTCCAAATATGTTTTAACTTGGTCTGTAACAACTGAAAATGCAAATCTATTTCTTAGCAAGTCGGAAAAAAAAAAGGATGGAGAAACACAAAAGAACAAGATAAAAAAGGAGAAAAACAAAACCAAAGATAAGTCCAAGAAGAAAGAAAATAAAGAAAAGTAAGTATTTTTCATTCAGATCCTGCTATGTTAACAAAATTGCTTTTGATGTAGAACCAAATCCCTTCATGGACATCCTGTAAATGAGATGCTTATACTCTAGTGAATGAGTTTGCAGACTGCTGTTGTTCTCCCTAAAGTTGGTTTGATTTAACTTCATATGTGGACAACAGAAATATCCATGCATGGAACTGATCTGAAAAAGTTAATCAAGAAAAATCTCCTTTGGATTCTGATTATCTAGTATTTTTTGGATAACACCCTGCAGCAAAAGATGTGCCAGTGTAAAGCAATCTGTTCCGCACGTAAGGGCATCTACAAGCAGGTAAACTCTTCTGTGAACTGAAAGTTCTTGCTTTACCTTTTGCTTGTTAAATTCATAATTTTCTGGCCAAGGAAGAGAAACTTAAGAGTGCAGTAGGAACTTGTGCTGTATGATTTCACGTTCTTTGATTTCTTTATGTAAACTATGCTCATGTTACATCTTTCTCAGAGCTAGGCTTTTCCCAGTGAGAAAGGCATGATTTATCTCACTTATTTAAACATTAGTAGTCACATAATCATTTTATTTTTTGAAAGATGATCAAATCAATTATCAGACAAGACAGTTAATTGGGTAGGAAACAATTTAATTTTAAAAGGTTGAAATTACCTGTGCCACTATAAACTGAAGTGGGACCACTGAGCTGATTTTGCTCAGCACAATTTAGATTCTAAAGTTTGCATCACGAGTCACACCTAACAAGAAGCTTCATGTTCTCCATGCATTCAATCAAGGAAGCTTGACTTTAGTAAAGACCATTTATTTTACAATAGCAATTTCTGGAATGCTTCATTCCCCCAAAATTGTTAGGTTTGTTAGCTGTATTTTAAGTCTCAGACTAAATCTCCTCTTTTTTCCCTGCCTATCACTTAGGAAGAAGAAAGATATATTCATTATTGATCCAGCAGGAAATATGTATTACAACTGGTTGTTTTGCATCACAATGCCTGTCATGTACAACTGGACCATGATTATTGCTAGGTGATATACTCCTTTAATGACTGTATAAAGCTTCTGGCAAATCATAATATCCCTACAAATAGAAAAAAATATTTTATTCATCACTGATTTCATGCAAGCATTTAATTTTCATTTCACAGTAATTTACTTTTTTCCTATTCAGAGCCTGTTTTGATGAGCTTCAGCATGACTACTTAGCGGTATGGTTTATTATTGATTATGTTTCTGATGCCATCTATGTTGCTGACATGTTTGTACGGACAAGAACAGGTTAAGTATACACAATGATTAATTATTCCTCTTCATATATTTGTGTCAGGTGGTTTAAAACATTCAGAATACTACTGCTGTTATTACCTGGGTACCCTCGATGAGGTGCAATAGTGAAAAAGACATTGAGATAGACCTCTGAAAGACTATAGTCTGTGACCTGTAAAACCAGGAGATACTCTGATGTATTACTCAAACAATATATAAAGCCTGAAGTAAGCTAGGCATGAGGAAAGCTAGATACAAGCTGTTCTGCCTGCAGCTGACTCAACAAGATGTTGTGGTTTAACCCCAGCCAGCAACTCAGCACCATGCAGCCGCTCATTCACTTCACCCCCCCGCCCAGTGGGACGGGGGAGAGAATTGGAAAAAAGGTAAAGCTCGTGGGCTGAGATAACAACAGTTTAATAGGACTGAAAGGAAGAAACTAACAATGTCACTAATAACAACAAGAAAGTGACAATAATAACAAAAGGATTGGAATACACAAGACAAGTGATACACAATGCAATTGCTCACCACTCGCCGACCGATGCCCGAGCAGCGCTCCTCCCCTGGCCCACTCCCCCAGTTTATACACCAGGCATGACGTCCCGTGGTATGGAATACCCCTTTGGCCAGTTTGGGTCAGCTGTCCCGGCTGTGTCCCCTCCCAACTTCCCTGTGCCCCTCCAGCCTTCTTGGTGGCTGGGCAGGAGAAGCTGAAAAGTCCTTGACTTAGTCTAAACACGACTGAGCAACACCCGAAAACATCAGGGTGTTATCAACATTCTTCTCCTACTAAACCCCAAACACAGCACTATACCAGCTGCTAGGAAGACATTAACTCTATCCCAGCCAAAACCAGGATACAAGACAAAATAAACATGCAATGTGGCCAAGTGAGGATGAGTTCTGAAAAATTAGCACCTAAATCTGGATTTTGTATTTAAGGAGACTTAAGTATTTGCTTGATTTTCAAGAGCACTGAGCAAGAAAGACTTCCAACTACCTTCAGCTGCAACCCTTTCTTTTAAAATCTTATACTACATCCAGAGCAATTGAGTAGATACACTCAATATGGAACTGAAATTCCCATGTTCAAATGCTTTCCTTCATTAATAACCCTTCCTATAGCTTATGGAGTTTTTTTGGGGGGTTGGTTTTTTTTTTTTTAAATGTTCACTGTAGTGGAAAAGTGGAGGGAAAGAATCAGAGCTAGAAATGTTTAATTTTCAAAGCTGTACAGTTTAGCTCAAGCTGAACCATATAGCACTAAGTTGAATATTTGGAAATAAGAAAACACTTATTAAAAAGTAAGAGAAGTTATGTACCATCTGGAATTTGCACCCAAAATATTTTTCAGAGTAGATTTGGATTGACATTAAGCACAACACAGTTGAAGTCATAATATTTTTTATTATTTACAATCTGATTTTAGGTTACCTGGAGCAAGGTCTTCTGGTGAAAGAAGAAGAAAAACTTCAAGAGAAATATAAGACATCTTTTCAATTCAAATTAGATTTTCTGTCAGTCATACCAACTGATCTCTTATACTTTAAGTTAGGACTGAATTACCCAGAATTGAGAATAAACAGGCTACTCAGAGTAGCTCGTATGTTTGAATTCTTCCAGCGAACAGAAACAAGGACAAACTACCCAAATATCTTCAGGATCTCTAACCTTGTCATGTACATTGTGATTATTATTCACTGGAATGCCTGTGTGTACTACTCGATCTCGAAA
The DNA here is from genome assembly GCA_034782735.1 of Sagittarius serpentarius. NCBI lineage: Eukaryota > Metazoa > Chordata > Aves > Accipitriformes > Sagittariidae > Sagittarius > Sagittarius serpentarius. The sequence goes on from JAVKLA010000053.1 coordinate 18,768,245, forward strand.
GCCATTGGATTTGGGGCTGACACATGGGTCTACCCCAACACCTCTGATCCTGAATTTGCCCGTCTGACTAGAAAGTATGTCTACAGTCTCTACTGGTCTACACTGACCTTGACTACTATTGGTGAAACACCCCCTCCGGTAAGAGATTCTGAGTATTTCTTTGTGGTCATTGACTTCTTGGTTGGGGTATTGATTTTCGCTACCATTGTTGGTAATGTGGGCTCTATGATCTCCAATATGAATGCTGCCAGGGCAGAGTTTCAAGCAAGGATTGATGCTATCAAGCAGTATATGCACTTCCGGAATGTGAGTAAAGACATGGAAAAAAGAGTTATAAAGTGGTTTGACTACCTGTGGACAAACAAAAAGGCTGTGGATGAAAGGGAAGTCTTGAAGTATCTGCCAGATAAACTAAGAGCAGAGATTGCAATTAATGTTCACCTGGAAACACTAAAAAAAGTTCGGATTTTTGCAGACTGTGAAGCTGGTCTGTTGGTTGAACTGGTTTTGAAACTTCAGCCACAAGTATACAGTCCTGGAGATTATATTTGCAAAAAAGGAGATATTGGACGAGAGATGTATATTATCAAAGAAGGCAAGCTGGCAGTAGTCGCTGATGATGGAATTACCCAATTTGTGGTCCTAAGTGATGGCAGCTATTTTGGAGAAATCAGCATTCTTAATATCAAGGGTAGCAAAGCTGGCAATCGAAGAACAGCCAATATTAGAAGTATTGGATACTCGGACTTGTTTTGTCTGTCTAAAGATGATCTCATGGAGGCTTTAACAGAATATCCAGACGCAAAGGCTATGCTGGAAGAAAAAGGCAAGCAAATCCTAATGAAAGATGGGTTGCTGGACATTGAAGTTGCAAATTTAGGAAGTGATCCTAAAGATCTGGAAGAGAAGGTCACCTACATGGGAAGAGCAATGGACAGATTACAAACAAAGTTTGCCAGGTTGCTAGCTGAGTATGAAGCTGCACAACAGAAACTGAAAAAAAGACTTACACAAATCGAGAAAATATTGAAGCCTGTTATAGAGCAAGAATTCGCAGACTTAGAAGAAACAGATCCATCCACAGATAAACCTGGAGTGTCAAAAGTGGAATAAAACACTGGAGGTTGCCAATAAGACTCGGGGTCAAATCCTGCACGGGGCTGAATACATTCATTTCTAATCTTTGGAGGACCTGACTATTAATTATGAAAAATTATTTGTTGAGGTAATGTCACTAATTTCCTACAAGCAGCACGTATTTAGAAGGTTTCAGGAAGAAAAAGAAGAATTGAGTATGAGGATGGAAGATAACACCTTGCTCTTGCACAAACACATGGTATTATCTGCTATTGCATTGTGCAATAGCATACATCCTTATGTAACACTGCTCTACAGCAAACGCATTCAGTCTTTATACAGTCACAGACTGGCAAATATTGAAAGTTTTGCTGACTATTTTAAAATAATTTCTTTGTGTCTGCTAACCGAAAGAAGGAAAGGTTAGGTAACAATTATATTATTTGAAGTCAATATAGGCATGAACCATGATATTAAATTTGTGTATAAACAAAAAGGTAATATCTATTTATTAACAGAAGATTAATTAAGTATGGGATATTATATAAAGAATTAGGTATATCTACAATGCAGATGTGAGTACCGAAGGCTGAAACATTAGGAAAATATTATTACTTCTTTGGGTCCACCTTGGCTGATTTCTTGAAACGTAAGTGGGCAGTTTTAAATGGTCCTTTTTTCGGGATATTACACGCAAAGGCTGGAATAGAGAGGGGAGAAAATACTGCTCTTTGCAAGCATCGGTGTGACAAATATGGATGGCTCAAAATCTAGCTCTTCTTTCCCGATAATAACAAATACCTAATATTGTAGACTGTTCTGCTCCATGTAATCATATGGCTGCTGAACATGGACTATCAAGCTTTTAAGATCTGTGCTTAAAATTTTTTATATCCCTAATGTAATAGTTGTGGATGCTGGTAGAGTGCAAGGGGAAGACACGACAGAAAGAGGCCAAACTCTCCCTACAGTGTCTCTTGCAGCTGCTGTTGGGGAAAGAATACAATGACTAAATAGGTTATTTTTTTCATTGATAGAGTGTTTCTTTCTTCTGTTCATAACTACTACTAAGACAGTAAAATCTACTGTTTCATATGTCAGATATGTTTTCTACTGCTTTAAGAAGCATTATCTCCTTGGATTTTTTCCCTAATTCATGTCTTTTTCCATTGGCAAAAATTGATTTTATTAGTTGTGGTCTCAGCTGGGTATTTTCAATAGACTTTGAACACCGCCACTTAATGTTGGAAAACTTTGAGGACAGGGAGTGAAGAAAGGGACTGCAAGGAGAGAATGGGTAATTCTGTATTTAGGGCAACTTGATTATCCTGGCCGATTGGACTGCCGCTCTTAAAAAGTACATATGTAAATGTTACTATCACTTGATAATATCTCTATACTTTCATTCTTCTCCTTAATAAGATGGAGGTATCATAAATTGGATCTCTTGTAAAGTGCATTCATTTGTGGTTGTTTTATTTTTTGTAATGTTGATAGGCTTCCAGAATGCCAGAGATCTATAAGTAACTCCTGATTTCACCGCAAAGGTTAAATGTTATGAAGTAATTAATGCATAGGATATATATGGAACAACAAGGATAATTGTAAATATGAAACAACTGTTCAGTCACTGTTGATCCTGTGCTTTGCATGACAAATGACATATTGTGCTGATGGGGGGAAAGAGTATGCCATCATTTCATTAAAGACTCTGTGCGTGCACACAAGAACAAGCGTTATTCTGGCATTTAACTATATTGTGAATGTTGGACTTTGCAATCAGCATTCTTCCAGTTCAGCTCCTGAATATAATTTGCAATCTGTATGGCAGCAGCATCCTATAGGGCTGCATCATATTTCAGTAGGCACTTAGGAAGCACTTTTCTCCTTTGTTGAAGAGTTTAAGACTTTGTATTAGAGAAACTTGTGATATGATAATGAGTTTTAATCAATAAAGACAGAGATCTACTGTTCACATTTTCTCTTTTATTGATCCTTCAGTCTATGACACAAGTTGTAGTTGCTACCTGCCTCTTTCTTGAGGATAAAAACTTTGATTTAAAATACTTCAAAATAAAACAGAAAAACAGAATTGACCTCCAGTAGTTTACTTACTATTTTCAGACTCTGTGATTGGAAATCTTGTATTATTTAACTTTTATAAGCATGTATTTGCTGAAAAAAAGTGCTAAATGCAGAGTTCCCTCCTGGCACAAGACAGAACACAATTGCTATAAGGAAATGTCAATAGAATTAAAACTATTTCAACTTGCACTTATTTGTTAGAACATTTCAGGAGGCACACAGGTTCCTCAACATGTATTTCTGTGCAGTAAAACCTTCTGGATATACTTCAATGAAGTTTCTAACCACGCTTTGGGACCGATTTTTAACGCTTGTACTCTGAAGAGGAGCTGTGAAGAAAACGAGCAAGAGCTGCACGCTGCGGGAACGGCTGCCTGAAAGTCAGCCTGGAGAAGAGGAGGCTGAGGGGAGACCTTACTGCTCTCTACAACTACCCGAAAGGAGGTTGTAGAGAGGTGGGGGTCGGTCTCTTCTCCCAAGTAACAAGCGATAGGACAAGAG
>JAVKLA010000053.1:18773181-18811016 GCA_034782735.1 Sagittarius serpentarius
GGGGAGGCGGGCGGGGGCGGGCGCGGGCCTCGTGTGGCCGGTGGGCCCCGGCCCCGCTGCTTTGCTGCTGGGCGGTAGCGAGCCGGCGTTTCGCCGTGTGCCCTCTCCTGCCTTCGGGTCCCTCCGGGGGGCAAAGGCGGAGGCGTCGGGCGGGGGCTGGGGGCTGTGCCCTCCCCAGGGTGCGCAGCCAGCGCCCTGCGAGCAGAAGAGTAAAGTGGGAAGGAATGGGTGAAGCAGCTGTTTTTCACGACGGCTGGAAACCGTCAGGAGAGTGCTGCCCGCTAGGGACAGACGTTAGGTAGCCGGGCCGGTCTGGGAAAGGCGCGGGCTTGCCAGTGCACCGGGCTGCTGCGGCTGCAAGTTAATACCCGTGAGATACTTCGCAGGTATTTCGCCAAATACTGAGCTCTTTTAAGTGGCAGCGTCGTTTCTTAGGGAAAGCCTTAAAACTAAACTTGGCCAAACCCCAGGAAATATTTTGTGTGCGAAGGTCTAATATGGAGAACTAGGAGGTACTTTAAGACCCGTGATTTGTTGAAGACTTTTGTACCTCCGTGGTATGTTATCTTAAAGGCGCTTTGGTTTGTTGTGAGCTCGGTTAAATTACATAATTTTTTTTGTCCATGTGAGAATCTACCTCTATTTCACGTGCGATAACTTTTTAAAAAAGCTTATGTTGAAATACCCTGTCGCTTTTAACGTTGCCAGCTGTACAAATAGCATGAACCCACTACTGCAATAAAGTCTTGTTGGATGGGGGGAAGATCAATAAATGTCGTAATTTAAAAAATACCAAATGCTAGCAGAGGTACCTGTAGGGTATCAGTGAATTATAACAATTACTCTTGTCAAAAGTCGCCTGGTTTTTTATTTATGTTTTTTTTTTCTTCCTCATGCTATGAAAGTTGTGTTTGTGGCAGGTGTGTGTTTGATTTTTTTTCTTTTTTAAATATCATTTTAGTAAGGTTGCATTAGATATATATATTCTAGTATATTTAGTTGGATTTGTTACCAGTAATTGACAGTAATTTCTGCTGTAAATTTTATGCATAATGCACAGATAAGAAAAAATGCAATTTATATCTTCTTGTGTGGTATTGAAAATGTAGCAACATACTGCCCCTAAAAACATAAAATCGGCAAGCTCTTTAAAGAAACGGACAGTTGAAAATATGTAGAACTGAATGTGGTGTTACGATTAACTGTCATGGTACTAATCATCATTAATCTGTTCTCTTAATAGAATTATCTTCACAGAGGAAATTTGATGAAATTAAGAAGGCTAATCAGGCTGCAGCAAAAAAGCTGGTTGAAGACCAGTTTAGCTCCTCGTCTGAAGATGATGATGATGAAGACGCTGAAGTAAAACAAGGAAAGATTTTGGCCAAAACATTTACCATTTACACCAGCCAAACTGGTAATTTTTTTTCATTTATTGACGTTTATTTCAGTATGAAAGCATAAACAAGGTTGTAGTGTTTTCTGTGTATTAGAGTTTTTCCATAATTGGAGGGAAAGCACTTTATTCTGATGTCTTGTATTAAAAATATTTGTTCCCAGCAATGCACGCTGGCAGTACTTCTTGCCTTTTTATGCAGAATCAATGGTATAGTTTTGAAACTGTCTTAAGTACTTCTAATAAAGTGGTTTTGTATTAATATATGATTGGCCTCTTTTCAGAGGGAAAAAAAAATACTTTTGCAGCAGTCTCAACATGTACAAAATAGCAGATTAAACATTACTGATTGTTTTAAAAATCTTTATACGTTAAAGATGGAGATGCAAGTGAACTGGAACGTACAAGACAGTACATGAATGAAGCTTTTCAGTCAGGGGCTATGACATGTCTGATCTGCATTGCTTCAGTTAAACGGAACCAAGCTGTAAGTATTTTGCAGTAGCCTTTTAGAGTAAAGCAAATATAACTGTCTGAGTAACTTGTGTTTAATTATATTACTAAGGTAATTCTTGGGTTTGATAGTTTTAAAATGAGTACTAAATGCAACATTCAGCATCTTTGGATTTTTCAAACACTTGAGGAAATAAGTGCTTATATATACATCGCTTGTAATCAGAATATGTATTTTGTGACATATGATACGTTTGTTATTGTAACATAATTAATTATTTTTAAATTTTAGAGAGTAGCAGATGAAAAAAAAGAAGTGCAGGAAGGCCAGTGCTTGCACTTATGTATTCAATAAGCCTTGGAACTATGTTGCAGCGATCACCAAAGCAAGAAATACTAGGAAGTTAAGAAATACTATTGTTAGATTTATAGCAAGGGAGCCAAGATAAACTTTGCTACTACAAATGCAGATCAGGGGAAAGAGAAGGGTGGCATGTCTGAGAAGACTGTCTTATTTCGTATAGGTATATTTTTCATGGGAGAGATTTTGGGACAAATCTTTTTCACTTTTATTGTTATGTATAGACTTCCCTTCGCCATTGACAGGCCCAACCCTGCTTCTGTTAGTTACTTGAATCAAATACGTTTGCAACTTAACTTCTTATTCTGAAGGTACATGGACTACAAGTGTCCAATGAAACTGTAGTCATTAGCATTTTTTTAGAAAGAAATGCAGTATGTTTTGTATGAATTCTTAACATACTTCATCCATAATTTTTCGAACCTTAAGATAGGTGTTTAGCTAGATTTTGAAGTTCTGTGTCTCTTGATAGAGTTAATCTCATCTCAGCAGAAGTGAGATGATTTGGCAACTTGGTAGTTGTCTTTTATAACTCAGTGTTTTGTTAGTTATCTTGAATCTGTAACAGTTAGCTCAAGTGTGTTTGTTTACTTCAAGGTCTCCTGTTTAGTTTTAGTTCTGGGAAGTTAGTTACTGTACTTTTGGAAACTTATGTAATTGACTTTGTCCTCTATAAGTTAATGGGAAAATTCTCCTTGTTTTCACAGTATAATTTTATAACAAAGTTGTAAGTTATTAAAAAAATAAAGAAATTACAACTGAAATTTTCTGCTGCATTTCTCTTGCCAAATTGTTATAGCCATTCTAAGCTGGCAATTTAAGACATCAATATGTGGAAAGTACTAAAGTCATAAAACTGCATTTCTGTTACTTAAACTGCTTTTCAGCACCAGGCTGATATTCTAAGCGAAGGATTGTGATTTCACTCCAGAACTGACAGAGAAGTACACTGTGAACAAGAACATAAAGGTTTAGCACTGGAAGTAAGATACTGGCAAAATCAACTCTCAAATATACTTGCTTTTAAGTCTGTTCGTCTTATAGTGCGTTCGCTTTTTGAACAAAAGACACTAGGTTGAAAGCCACGCTTCTAATCAGGTCTTTTTCTTACTAGCATTGTATGTAAATCCTAAAGTTTGAAAGGGGGAAAAGGTCTTTTTAGTACTTCTACTACCAAGATGTCTAGAGACCTAGAGTATGGGATGGAGATAGAGGCAGAGGGAGAGCTTGTTTAGTCTGGCGGAGAGGAGGCTAAGGGATGATAAGATTGCTGCCTTGGTCTGCTTAAAGTTGTGAAGGTGGCTAAAGCCAAAGTCATCTTTCTGGTGACAGGTGGTGTAATAAGGGGCAATGGCACAAGCTGGGGTTTGGGAGGTGCAGATTGCATACTAGGAAGGTAGTATGACACTTGCAGTAGGTTGCCCAGGGTCATTGTGGTGTCCCCATCCTTCAGGATTGTCCAACTTTGCTAGGCAAAGCTGTGACTGAACTGAGCTAAGTTGGCAGTAGTCCTATTTTGGGCACAAGGCTGTGCTACACGACCTTCAACAGTGTGGTTAAATCAACATTTCTGTGATTATATGAGTATTTTGGGCCTCGTAAGCCTTGGCAAAAACTTCCCAGAGGAGCAGGAAAAAAGATTGTAGGTCTGAATCTAACAGTAAAATTGCCTGTATTAATCTAACAGTAGGTATAATCTATCTTTGGAAACCCATTTTTTAAATGGAGAAATAGCAAGCTTGTATTTCTTTGCATATTACGGATGTTTGTCAATGGAAACAGGAAGCAATTGGCACTTATATCTGATCTTTAGGTTTGGAGCTGTTGTGGATGCTTTTGTATATTTCACCTGGTGTGTATCCAAAAGTGGGCCAAGGACAGCCTTTTCCTTGTGTCTTCTCCTTTGACGGATGATGATTTTGGGAAGAAAGATTATCCCTGGCCATGGTGAGCTCTTCATGGTACATTTACAAAAACACTTTTATTTTGAAACGTATGTGAACTGGAGGTAATTTAGAAAGGAATGGTACTTGTAAATAGCATGCACACAAAAAAAAAGTTTAGAAGACTGACTTTTCTGTTGCTTTTTTGAATTATTTTTAAGTTTTCATTAACATGAGTCAGGAATATTTCACAGTGATATTAAAAACCTGCTGCATCAAACTTGTTTTAACCTCTGAGAAGGTAACTTACCTGTCATGTGTCTCAGCTTCTAATGTTTATTCCTGAAGGGCTTTATGTATATTTCATTTCTAAAATGGGCACTGTGAAATAAATAAATTAAACCAGTTCCAAAATAGCAAGATTTAGAGTTGTGGGTTATTTTTTAGTCTGTATAACTCAAGCATTAAAGCCAGTCTTGCAGTTTTACATAAGATTATATAAAGAAGAAGGTGATACTGTGGCAGCATGAATAATGAAGCTTGCTTTTTCAGTTGGTTTCTGTCTGAAAGTTCAGTCTAGGTTTCTCTGTGCATGTTTGTTCTATGCTTTATTTGCCCACCTACTTTCATGTGGAAACTTGTAGTAGTATCTTTGAGATGCAGTCCTCTCCAGTCTGGTTGAAAGTGCCTGGTGGATTCAAGAGCTCTATTAATGTGGGATCTCAGAGAGCAGGTTTGCTTAGGAAATAAGGTATAGAATTGTTGGCTGGCAGCATCTCAAGTTGGTAATGCCTGTTCTACTACAAACTAGTTTTGTGTTTAAGCATAATGTTTATAATGAAAAAATTTCAAGGTGAATGGTATTCTATTGGACGTTTAAGCCCATGATAAAACTGTGCAGTCACTATGGAAAAATGGTTTATAGTCTGTACTGTATTATTTAAGGGCAAATTGACATTTTATTTAATAAAAATGAGTACGTAGGTCTTTGAAAACCTCTATTCTTCTCTGAGGAGGAGCTCTTTGTCTGATGTCTATTCCCAGTGTAGCCAGAAATGGGAGCTGCTTTGTTTCTCCTTCCTTTTGTTGCCTCCCTTGACCGTGGCTTGCACTTGAAAGCCGTTAGGGCCTGTGGCACTAACAAGTTCCAGACCTTTGGTGCCTATCTACCTTTAGGAATAATGTATTTTTTAATATCTGGCACCATCAAGGATAACAAATAAAGGTGTGCGTCTTGTAATATCTAAGATGATGAACTGATACAATCTAAAATCTTTCAGATAAAATTTTAATTCTTATGCATAGTTTTAATAGCATTGCTAAATCTTGTTTTACATAGCTTATAAATTGTTACTGGTAAAAAATTTTGGGTTTTAATCTTTTTTTTGATTGGTTCTATTTAAGTAGGTTAACTCTTTGTTGCATACATTCCTTTGGTATTACTTGACATAAAAATTATTCTGTATGCTACGCTGAATTTTTTTGTATATATTCTTAGAGAAAAAAGATTGCAGGGATAGGACAATTCCTTAGACATTCTAATGAATGTATTGTAAAATCTGACATATAGCAAGACCTTTATTGTATATTGTAAATTTAATTATGTTTTTGTTGGTTACAGTAGTTGTAAAAATGTTAATTGGTAGCCTGGTAACAATCTTGTGAAACTGAAATGATGAAAACTGCTTTTCTTTTTGGAAAAAATCTTCAAAAAATTGCTTTTCTTTTCACTTCCTTTTTCCCTTGTTGTAGTCCAAAATGCAGGTTTGAATACAAACGGTCTGAAACTCCCAGTAGATATTACTGTTACTGTGGGAAAGTGGAGAATCCAACAGTGGACCCATGGCTGGTACCTCACTCCTGTGGTCAGATATGTGAGAGAGAATTCAAACCTTCTTGTGGTCATAAATGCTTGTTGCTTTGTCATCCAGGTAAATCCATTGTGTCCCTTGGTTGTGTGACCTGTATTTATGTAGCTGTTACAGTTTTACTTAAAATCTTCTAACTATATTTAAAATTCTCAGAGTAAAACAGATGTCATCAAGGCCACATTTGCCAAATGGCCGTTAGTGAGGTATTCTTTTTCTTGTACTTAGGACCCTGTCCACCATGCCCAAAGATGGTCACAACAACCTGTCACTGTAAGAAAGCTAAACCAGTGCCCCGAAGGTGCAGTGCCAAGGAATGGTCATGTCGCCTGCCGTGTGGACGAACACTGCTGTGTGGACAACACACTTGTGAGAATTCCTGTCATGCAGGTAGACCTGCCTTCTTAAACTTCAGAGGAGTAGTTGTTTTAATTGTTAAGATGCATAATTTTTTTGCAATTCCTACTCTCAATGTCACCTCACAATTACATACAGGAGATTGTCAGCCTTGTCCACGAGTCAGTAAACAACGGTGCGTCTGTGGAAGACAGACAGCAGAAAGACTTTGTGCAAGTCCTCAGTGGCAATGTGATCAGGTATGTCAAAGCTGTCCTTTTTAGCTTATTTCTCATTTTATAAAATTTGATTACTCTGTGTATGAAGGATTGGGAAAACTCATTCAGTAAGAAAATAATTTTATTTTTTAGGTTTTGAAAGTGCAGTCAAAAATGTAAGCAGTAGTGTTTGAGAATGGATCTGCCTGGTGGCCCAGTTCATTTCTGACAGTAGTTAAAATGTCATCGTTCTGGAAATGTGCTAGGGTTAAGCTAGCAGTGAATTTGACCTTGTATTTTCTGTTTTCTTGTACTTGAGGTTGAAAACTTCAGCTGCTGTCTTCAAAAATAAGCATGAAACCACAGCTTAGTAGATAAGAGTTTCATGCTTATTTACTTCTAGTGACTGTAACAGAATGAAAACTTTGTGATTCATTCTTTGAAGTATATTTGCAGCTCATTCTTAGGACCAAGGGTATGGACTGACAGACTGTAAAAAATAAAAATAATTAAAAAAAAAATTAAGTGGCAGGGGGAGATTGCACCAGGAGGTACTTGATCATTAGAAGCCCAGTAAGAAAGACACTCAGCCTCTGTAAAGTATCAATTAAAATGTGATTTATTTCAGCTAACACTATAGAGAAAAGGAGTATAATAGAAATAATAGTATGGACCTTTAGATATTGGGAACCCCAAGCTGTGCAGCATTGAATGGGCCTCTGATCCGCACGCAGCATGCAGTGCAGACCCCATCTGTAGAAAAGGTTACCCCATTTTGGTCACTGAAGCTAACATAGGATTTTGTTACAAGAAAGCAACTCTGTTAATCATTTCTACTGTCAAACAGAAAGCATGTTCAGATGAGAACTTCTTGCTGCACTTTTAGATAAAGGCAGGGACATGCAGGTGGCATAATCACTGGTACCAGGTGGGAGCTGCCTCCAATTTCCTCTGCTACAGTAAGTTTATCCTGCGGCCAAGGGATATGCGCAGCCCAACATGGGCCTGAAGGCCAAGCTGTATGTACACCACAGCACAGGCCTGGGACTGGTCAGGTTAATTATGTGAACCACTAACTCCTCAGCATGCAGTGATGTTCCAGTCAGGGTCACTGCAGGGGTGATCAGTTTTATTTGGCGAACTCAGCGCATATAAGATTTGTTAACAAAATTCAGAAAAAGTTAAATTCCATCCAGACGTCTCTCACCCTTAGTTTGTTCCCTTGGGTTGCTTTGTCTTGGTATGTAGTTCCATTACGTTGCATTCACTTGGTTTCTCTGAGTTTTCCAGGTGTGTGGGAAACGTTTGCCCTGTGGTAATCACACATGTGAACAAGTCTGTCATGCTGGTCCCTGTGGAGACTGCCCTCGTTCTGGGAAAAGGTCCTGTCCATGTGAAAAATCAAGTAAGCTGCTTTTTTTTTTTTTTTTAAATAAGATAAATTAAAAAAGAAAAGTCATCCAGTCTTTGACAGTCAGTAGTTTAGGTTAATTCTGCAGGGCAGTGTCCATGAAAAGTTCTTACAAACAGTGAACTGTGACAGCTTATATTAACTTTTTTGCTTAATTCTTTCAAAGCTTTATTTAGTACCAGGGATTTAATAGGCAATGTGAATAACTGAGTAATTCTAGAGAAGCTTTTAAAAAAATTGAAGAGAATTGCCATTTGAACTCACATTACACAATGCATTTTTTTCGAAATATTTTGGCTTTTTTTCTAAATGTTTGCTTGTCCTTCTCTCTCTTCATCTAGAGTTTATATTGCCTTGTACAGAAGATGTGCCCACCTGTGGCGATAGTTGTGACAAAGTTCTGGAATGTGGCATCCATAAATGTTCACAGCGCTGTCATAGAGGTCCCTGTGAAATATGCAGACAGGTTAGTCTTATTGTAGCAGGCTCCCATTTTGTTAGGGTTTTTAAACACTATGTGTCTGGAACAGTGCAAGTCTCCTAAGGAAAATTAAGTCCTATCTTATTACAAGATCTTTGAATTTCTGTTCATTAAAAGCAACACTTTTTTTCCCCAACTCCTCTCCTGCCCCTTCTGAATGAGTAGTTTAGCATTATGTATCTGAATTGAGGCATGGATGAGGGTTTTATTGTTTTGGCTTGTTTTTGTTTTGTTTGTTTTTTAATTAATTATGCCCTAAAAGACACTTAATTTGTTCCCCAGCAATTCTAGCTTCCTTGCTGCTTTGTCTTATTATGCTATTTCTTCATTAGTGACATGAAAGATGCTGTAACATAACATTTTTTTCTTTGTTAGTAAGAAAATAATGTATTACTCCGCTCTACGTATCTGTGGAGCTTCTGTGGTCTGGCCTATAAAGCTGTTGCTCTGTCTGCTCTCAGTTGTCTCTTCCTGAACCAGCTTTGGCTAGGAAGTCTATGGTGAAAGTAGCTTGCCCAGGATAGCAGCAATGAAGGTCAGATAAACCTGCTCTCACCTGCTGCTTAAATTGTCTGTATACACAGTGATGAATCTAGTTTACTATGCAGGAGAGGTACTTTTTTCTATGAATTTGTTTTGCATTTACGTTTGACATTTTGCACTACACACTTGAGTGGTTCCCTTGAAGTGGCTTCCCTCTTGGTGAGACCAAGGCTACAGTGAGGTGCCATCTAGAGCGCAGTGTTTGCAATACCAACCCAAGGTTCCCAAGTAGTTACTGCACAGGTAGATAATCTGCTCACAGCATGTGATATACTTCCTGTTGTGATAGAGCATTGTAATTTCACTCTCCCGTTAAATTTTGTTTACATCTAAAACTAGAACATTTTGTTTTCCTTTTTTTTTTTTTTTTTTTTTTTTCCTTTTGGTATTAAAAATACCCTGCTTTTTTCCCTATCTTGCTGCCCAGGAAGTTGAAAAACAGTGTCGCTGTGGAAAGCACACTAAACGCTTGCCATGTCATAAGCCATATCTGTGTGAAACAAAGTGTACTAAAATTCGTGACTGCCAAAAGCACCAATGTAGGAGAAAGGTAAGTGTCCAGAGGTGATCTTTCTCAAATGTGTTGTTTAGATATATTTTGTATTATATGTAAATCACATCAATCTGTTGTTCCACCTCATGTTATTGCATAGAAAGAGGAGTTTTCTTCAATGTCATTCAAATTAGTTGGCAATGTACCAGAATTCTCTGAACAGCATGTCACCAAGAAAAGCTCAGTGGCCTTAAAAACTAGGAGGGGATTTTGAGAATTTTCCAGTTCCAGAAGGCAGTTTTGCTTTCAGATACTTGAGTAGTTACTGATGCCTTATGCATTCTGGAGTAGCTAAATCCATTCATTTCCTTACTTTGTAGGAAGAGCTGGGAATCTCTCATAACTTTGTAGGGGACATACTCTTGTTTTTGACAATGCAGCATTCCCCCCCACCTTCTAATATGCATCACTGCAAACAGCAGTGGTCTGACAATTGGGAATTTGAGTTTTGTTTCCCTTCTCATTTGAAGTCAAAGGAACGATTGATAGTTCAGACCTATCTTTTCAGTTTATTGATTCAAGAAGGCCTGAAAATTGCCTGCTGTGTGTGAATTAAGACATTATGAAAGTTGGACTTCTTACCACAAACAGGTGTGAAAAGATACAGTTTTATTCTTAGGTATTTTTAAGTATTATTATTATTACAGTGAATTTACTTTATGTGAAAAGATGGCAAACCAAGTAAATGCAATCTTGAGATATTTAATTTATGCTAAAAAAAATCCAGGTTTCTCTTCCTAATTGCCATCCTTCCGTATACAGTTAGGAAGGAGAGTACCTTTCAAGTTAATGGAAAAGATGGGGTTGTCTCCTGACCTGGCATCCACCAGTGTGGTGGTGGTGTGATGTGTTCTGATTCTTCCACATTACTACTTTTATATAAGAACAGAAAGTAAATAACTGATCCTAAAGTTATCTGACCTTTACTACAAAGGTAAAAGGTGTTTAAAAAAATAAAAGTGGTTTGCAACATTTTTGTGTCGGGGATGATACAGTATAAAAATGGAAGAAATTGCAGAGTGATGGGGCAAACTGTTGGATGTCCTACATGTAATCTTTTGAAATTATTTTGGATTAACATATTACAAAAATTTGAACTTTTAAAATGTTCCTATGCTTTTTGGAAGCCCTCAGCCATTTTAGTGTGTTGAAGTGATGCTTTCAAATGTGTGTTTTCTTGTTATTTTATAATTTGAATTTTTTAAAATAACTTTACAGATGGCCTCCTTTCTATAGCTGGCATGAATTTGAGGAAATTTGACTAAATTCCATGAAATTTTTTTTTAAGAAGTATTGAAAAAATGAGGTAGTAGCAGAGGGCAAATTTATACCAGAAATGTCTAAGTTTTCAGTTATATAGAGTATACGTTTTTTTAAATAGTGCTGTTCTGGAAACTGTCCACCTTGTGATCAAGTCTGTGGGCGGACTCTAGGCTGCAGAAATCACAAATGTCCCTCAGGCTGCCACAGAGGTAAGAACAGGTGAAGGATCCCTGTAGTGATGGAATATTGTTTATTTTTGCCAAAATTCATGCTTGCATGACTCTGTGTGGTGCTTAATGAATTCTCTCCCTTGTTGCATGTGGGTTTTTTGTGGGGGCAGTGTGTTTGAAATGTTTTTAGGGCTGGTTAGAGCTTAAGGACTAACATAATGACAACCTGAGTTTTCACAAGGTAATTCTGCTTAGCATTGTTCCTCTGAAAATGCTCTGTACCCTTTCCAGCTGCTTAATTCAAAATCCATAGCTTGACTTTTTTCCCAAATAATTCTGTTCACCTGAATATGCATAACAAAGTCCAACTACATGTAGAAATAACTGTGATGGTTGAGTCTGGATGGTTTTTGAAAACCCTAGAATACAACGTGTGATACGAGTGGGCTTAAAATTAAAAAAAAAAAAAAAAAAAAGTTGATGGAATTTGAATGTATATTGGTATCTTACTGGTAAAAGAGAAAGTAAGCACTTGTTACTGACTTATCTGAAGGATAACAAAAAAGTTTACTTCTGCACCCAGCGACTTCGGTTAAAAAGATGCTGAAAATGGCCTAAATGACCTGGCAGCTTTTATCCTGGCCAGATGCTTTGACATTTGCTTGGCAGGGGATTAAATTGGAATGACTGAAAAAGTGGCTGCCCTCAGCATTTTTCCCCACAGAAGCTGCTGCCCTGCTGAAATAGCAGCTGAGTAGCCTGTGTAGTTCCTTTCAGTATTCTGGACTATAAATTGCAACAACTCAGGAAATATTTCACAACTTGTTCAGCCAACCTTGCTTTTGAGGCAGAGATTCTTAAGAGAACAGGACAGGTAAGTGTGTTAACCTGCTATTAAATCTGTCACCCGAAACCAGTGGTTTGTTTTTTCTCTGTTAACTTTACCCCTTCTCCTCTTCCCCTTCCTTTCTTCTCCCTCCCCGGTACCCCTCTGAAATCCTGGAAATACTTCATTTTTTCTGCATTAGTTTGGTTGATAACTAAATCATAGAATAAAATTCAGGTTAGAAAACTAAGGAGCTAACGCTGCATTACAGGATAAACTTTTACATTGAATAGCTGTTTATATTTGATACTGCTTGCATCTTACAGCCTGGCTAAAAGTGAGAATAATTTCTAATTACTAACAGTGATATAAAAATAAGAAAACAGTGCCAATAAGAAAACAGAAGTGAACTTTGAGAATGTAAATATCAAATATATACATTTTAAAGTGTATGTAATTTATCAGAATGCTACAATTGTCAATATTTAAGTGCCAACTCTTGCCAAAAGTAGCATCTAATGAAGATAATAACTATTAGATGATAAATTTAGAAAAGAAAGTAACTTGTGTGCTTTAACAAATTACAGCATAGTACAATTTGTTATGTCTTGTCAGAATGTTTGAAAATTCTCCTAATAAAGGCCATGATTTTGATTTCAAAATATTCGTGTGTTTCTCCTTATATGCAAATATTTTAGTAGCTGCTGAAAGTTATGATTAATTATGTTATCTTTAGTATGTAATACCAGGTCAGGTTAATTTTGCAATGAGCTGCCAGATGTCGGTGACCACTGATTTTAAAGGCAATACTATGACTCCTAGAAAATAACTTGCCATAACTTTAAAAGGTACCTGATCTCAGATTTATTAGAGGTTGCTGATAATAAGCACTTGGCCTTTAGCAGGGGTCCCTGAAAAAGGTAGATTATTCTGTTTGTGGTTTGATTTTTACCTATCTTTTTTCTTAAGCATGCTTGGTGAAATTTAGGAGGTGTTGCCCAGGAATAGAAATGTTTTGTTTCCTACTGTAGTATGTGATAAGGGCTGATTTGAGAACAGCGTGCTCTCCCCTTAACTTCAGGCTTATATGCAATCTCTGCCCTTCCATCTTTTTGAGAACGTAGGCAGTTGTCTTCGTTAATAGAATATTTCAGTGAATTGTACACCTCTTAGTCACTCTGGGCAGCACAGCTTTGGCCCTTCAGCTTATTTTGTAAAAGTAGCTGTTTATGTGTGCTGATAATATATTATAACTTAATTTACTTTGCAGTATAAAGACTGTATAGTTCCTTCCTTTTTTCTTCAGCAGCCTTTTGTCATGGAGAGATCTGCTTCTAGAATTGTTGCTTCTCAGATCCCGCTGACAAGTCAGAGTTGCTTAAGAAGCTGTGCTGTTGATAACCCTTTCAAAGCATTGCTTTCTTTAAAGTTTCAGAATGCAGCATGATTAGTAAGCGAAAATCCCACTTTTAAATTTGTTTTTTTTAGAAGATGCATATTCTTACTGTTAATTACTCGATAATAAAACTTAGCAGTTGTCACTTGGTGAAAAAATAGCGTGGGAGAGCTATAAATTAAAACAGATATTTTACAGATCTCTTTTTTTAACTTTATCAGGTTAGTAGCATGAGTAACTTTAAAAAGGAGGAGGATCTTTTAAAAAAAGCACTAATTATACATAGGCTGAACATCTCTTCAGTATCATACAAAATCTGCAAAACTTTATTGTACCAGTTTTTCAGTGTCTCTTTTTTTATCTTTTGCATATAGATGAAAGATGACATGTCTTCAAGACTGAAATATAAATAGCAAATATTTAAGTGTTGTATGATCCAAATGACTGGGCTTTAATAAAGCTGACTTTTTAAAATGTGAGAGGGATTGTTTCTACCTTGATAGCAGAATAATCAAGATTCTTAAAGAATAGTAATAATAATAGTGAAATTCTCTTTCCCAAGAGGGATTTGAAACTAAGCAGAAATAAAAAATTAACAGCCATCTATTATTTTGTTCAAACAGAATAGAGCAATTATACCATGTGCATATTCAGAGTTACATTATTTACTGTTTTTTATTCAGATTATCATATTGTTAATATATTTATTTTTAGGTAGTTGTAATCCATGTCCAGAGACTGTAGATGTGAAATGCAATTGTGGAAAAACTGTTATTAAGGTGCCCTGTGGCAGAGAGCGGACCATCAAACCTCCCAAATGCAAACAGTTGTGCAGGTCAGTATAGAAAGTGTGTGTTTCTGGTTCTTCAGTGGAGTTCAAAGTGTCCTTAAAGAAAGTAGTAAAATACAACTTTAAAAGGCAAACGTTATTCCTTTAATACTATTACAGATATTACTTCTCGGTCTTCTGTATTCTTGACTACGCAGACAGAGGTTAGCAATAATCCTTCCTATCAGACATCTCTGATGCTGTGGTTTCATGAGCAGCTTGCTGCTGCCTAAGGGGGAGGTTCTGTCCCACCGAGCACTTCTAATTCTGTAGTCCCACTCACTTCTTCAAGTCATCTCTGGTACATTTTGAAGTACCTCCATGAGGCAGTTTACCTACAGAACTTGACTAGCAAAAGGAAAAAGGAGAATATTTTTTGCTAGGGTGTAGCAAGATTACTTAGCACAGGGTAGAATTAGGACTGAAAAAGCTGTTTGAATATGCAAACCCAACTTTGATTTTAATTTAGTTTAGAACTCCTGTATAATTTTACTGTATTATTAACCACTGCTGAAGGTGAGAAGTAAACTCATTTAAAATAAAATAACTGTTTGTCTCAGTTCTTTGTCTTTTGAGTATAATTGTCCAGTGACACTAACTTCATATTTCTTGCTCTCATATTGATTCATTCTTGGATTTTACTTCAGTCGACCACCTACCTGTCACCACCCTACCCAGGAGAAACACTATTGTCACTTTGGTCGGTGTCCCCCATGTCGTCAGTCCTGCCAGAAAATGTTAACATGTGGTCATTTGTGTCCTGTTTCCTGCCACGATGAAGCACTTGTGAAGCAAACTGGCTTAGTAAGTAAACAGTGAAAACTTGTGTTATTTGTGTTCTGAAGAATGAGCAACAGTTGTTTGACCTTAATCTTATGTTGGAGGCTTTTGGAGTTCAGAGTAAATAAATAGTCAAGCGCAGAGGTATGCATAGTGCTTAAATGAGAAACTAAGTCATTCTAGCTCCTTTGTTGCAGTCTAATTAATTTTGTAACATATATAACTGAATGTGCAGTTTTCAGCAGTTATAATTACTCAAGAAATTACGAGATTTTTGTTAGAATTGTATCACAAATGTTTAATTTCAAATGTAAGCAATTACTTTTAATATAAGAGAAAAAAATAAAATTTAACTCTGGTATTTACTAACCCATCAAAATTTGCACAAGTTAGAAGTGAGAATTTGTTTGGCGTCTTCAAATATGGCACACGCATGCATTGCATGATGATAATTGAACTTGTTTAATAGTTGAAATATTTTTGTATTTTTACCTCTATTAAATGCTTAGAATTGTTTTGCTGGTTTTTGGGGTGTTTTTTGTTTGGCTTTGTGCTTGATTTTTAGCAGTAGGGCCATAGGCCTTCATTTTCCTATCCCTAACAATGCTAAGAATGAAATTGTAATTTTTTTATGTGTAGGGGGTGTTGAGGTTTCTGTTAGTAAAAAGTTAGTTACTAGAAAGTGGATTTGTTAGAACTGGGATCTCTCTAGATGATGTATTTATTTATGGTCAAGCAGATAGTTCCAATTGTGTTTTGTATTCAACTAGTGTTGTCTTTTGCTCTCAGCATCAGTCTGCAGGTCCTTGGGAACAGCCATCTGAGCCAGCTTTTATTCAAACTGCATTACCATGCCCTCCCTGTGAGGTTCCTGTACCAGTGTAAGTATTCAAAAAGCAAACAAATAAAAGAAAGTTTTGGTATGGAAAGAGATTTTTTTCTTTTTATACTGTTGTAGAGATGGACATAAAAATAACCGTATTTTCCTCTTCAGATGCAAAGAGCCTATGTGAAGACCGTTCTCATAAAACTGGGAGCGTTGGTGGTTGTTTAATAGACATTTTTGTACTGTGCGTGCTCACTGTATGAAAAGACTGATAGTGTTGGTAACAGCTGGTTGTGTCTAACACATATTGTGCGCAATGCTGCCTTAAAAGAAAAATACGAAAATTGCAGAGACAGCCATTGTAATGTGGTAGTCTTCAATAACATACAACTTTTTCCATATAGTTTTTATCTTGTTTGGTTTATGGGATTGTAATTTTCTGCATATTGAATTGCTATTTTATTTCTCAGTTTTTCAGTTATTGTATGCTAATGAATGGCAGGTGGATGCCCTTCATCCCATCTGCTTGTCTCCTTTTTCTTTTTGACTTGTCCAGAAGGTTCTGCTCCTTGAGCAGAGCCCAGTCAACTCTTTCTGTGATGATGCAGAGGATATAAAGGAAGATATGATGATGACTTTTTTCACCATTCGTTTCCAATTTGATATAACTTCTGTTCACACTGTGGAATAAGGACTCAGAATTCAACTTTCTTCCGAAAAAGGAAATACTTCGGGTTTTGGTCTGGTTTTGTGTTGTGGTCTCTTACTGTTTTAAACCCTGCATACTTCACAGGCGTTAATTAGTGCTTATTTGTTTTTTAAACATCCCTCCTTAATGAGAGAACATTGCATCCTCATTTTATGAAGTGAGAACTAGACAGAGGAAGATGATCAAAAACATCCATTTAACTGCCTATGGAGATATGTTTAGAACTTAATTTCTCAAGGATTGTACTATGATAGGTTGTACTTTTGTTCAAAACTGACCACTCAGTACTTCTGATACTTGGGCTCGAAGTTCAAAGCCAGACTCCCAAAAGGTGACAAATGTCTAGTTACAAACAGTCTGGTTTCAGTGTTTGGGTAGATGCCTGTAAAAACTCTCTCATGTAGGTATTCAGTAGAGGTCGTTGTGTAACATCATGCATTGTGTAGGCCACATCTCCCAGTTGCTCTGAATTCCAGCCTCAAAATCACCTCCTTTAGTCTGAAGACTCCTCCCCAGAGGAGGTGAGTCTGCTAAGTGAGAAGGGAACCATACTGCAAAAGTTGTACTTAATTTTCTAACTAGAGGAGGCATCATTACATTTCATAGCACTCTGGGCAAATTAAGGTTTTACTAGCATTAGACGACATTAATTCTGGAATATCCTAACCCTCTTGATCGATCTTTGCAACTGTAATGTTCTTTTTTTCTTTTTTTTCCCCTTTTTTTTTTTTTAAATGAAAGTGATACGAGAGAAGTTTCCTGAATTAACAAAATAATAATAGTAAACAGAACCATAGATATGAAGTAATGTGTTGCTACAAAGCAAAATATCTGACACCTTCTTAGATCATTAGCAGGGCTTTTAGAATCATTGCTAGAAGGGTGGCATTTGAACCTATATGATAATGGAGAATAGTTTAAATAATGCTATTCTGTATGGATAGATGCTAGTGGGGATTCCATCCTTCACTGCTGAGGTTTTGCAATACTTTGGTTTTTTTAAATAATTTGTTATCTTTGAACATGAGCAGTCAGAGATTTAGAATGGAATGTATTTGGTATCTGTTTCTGTAAATAGTTAAAAGGGAGTTTCTGGAAAATTATTTGCTCTATGAATTTCACAGAACCATTGAGGCTGGAAGATGCCTTGGGGTGAGGTCATCTAGTCCAGCCTCCTGCTAAAAGCACATCATCCTGAATTCAGACCAATTTGCTCTAGCTTTGTCCAGCTGGACCTTGAAAACCCCCAAATAACATTGATTCTGCAGCCTTTCTGGGCATCTTCTTTCAGTGCTTGATTATACTTACACTGAGTTTTTTTGGTTTTTGGTTTTTTTTTTTTAATTTTTTTCCTCCACTGTGTGTCCAGTCAGAACCTTCCTTGTTTAAGAGCATGATTATTGTGTCTTGCCTCCCTGCTGTGAACCTCAGTAAGGAGCCTGGCTTCATCTTCTTGCTGTCTTGCCCTTAATGCTGAAAGATACTATTACGTCCCCAGCCTGCAGTGTCACTGGGATTTAGTCAGTCCCAGATGCAGGGCTTTCTTGGTCTCTGCATTTCCTGAATTTCCTCTCAGCCTGTTCCTCCAATCTGTCTAGATCTGTCTGAATGGCATCCCTGCCCTTGAATGTATTGACTGCACCATCCTTTAGCACTCTATGCAAAATTAGTGCGTTTTGTCTCTGCCAAGTTACTGTGGAAAAAAGAATTTAACAAGATAGGTCCCAAGCTGAAGAATTCCACCTGTAACTGGTGTCCAAGCAGGATACAAACAACTAGCCTGTTCCCTTTAAGCCCAGTGATCCTGCCAGTTTTTCATGTATGTAGTAGTTCATGCGGCACCTTTACATCTCAGCTTGAAGGCAAGGTCCAGGTGGGGAACCTCTCATCTGCAGATTTAGTAGTTAATGGCAGAAGGCAGTCAGGCTGGTTAAGCAGTTTCCCCTTGCAGTGGAACAGAAGCATGCTACAATGGGATGCAGATGTCCTAGAAGCCAAATTAACTGGTTATAGGAAGATTATCTTGGATATAAGATAATTGAGCTGTGTAGAGTGAAGAAGAGGCTCCTGTGCTACATCTGCTGCTTATTATACTCGGTGAAAGACTGATTGCTCTTGTTAATATCCTGCTGTCCTACAGACCATCTGTAGCTATTGGTAGTTGCTTTGTGTTAGAGAAGCTATCAGGGATACTATTTTTTAAATACTCTTCTAGAAATTTTTAGGATCTTTTTACAGGTATTTTAGCTTGAATATTAATGATGTTTTCATTACTATCCCTTATAAGGTTTCAGTAGAGAAATCAAAATAATACTTGGGAAGCAGATGACAGATATGAAATCAGAGGTAAAAGAAAAAAGATACTTTTCAAAATAAATTGAGCAAAAGATTGATTTAATTTTCAGGAGATCAGTGTTTGAATGAGCCACCATTTAATACCTTCACAATTCTGATCAGTGTGCAGTTTTTCTTTCCTAGGCATGATAGACCATTCTGAAAAGTATAGAATTGTAAAAATAGGAGTAGACTAGGTAGTTCTCTGAAATATCTGAAAAATATCAAGTGATATATTAGTAGAGGCAAAGGAGAAGCTATCTGGAAGCAATTCAGGTTATTTTCTAGAAAAAAATTATTAATTTCATATACAACTGTAATTAATCTGCATATGAAACACTGATTTGGGGATTGCCATCATAAAATACAGCAATCCAAACAACTGTTGAAAACGAGAAGAGATTGATCTTCATAGATTATTTTCTCTTAGTTTGCACTTTTTAAAAAATAGATTGCATTGTTTTTGTGTGAAAAGCACTGTCACTTAAGTCCCTTATTAAAGAAATACATGTTTTCTAAATATCTGATTTTTCTCTCTTTGACAGGGAGTGTCTTGGGCAGCATGAGGTGAGTCATGAAAACTGCCTTTTTAAGTGGAATATGAAGTATATCTCACTTAGTCTGCAAAAAAAAAGTATTGAAGAGAAATATTATATGGCTTTTTTATACTTTAAAACCAATGAAGTACCATATCACAAGGGCTTACATATCGGAAGGTATTTTAGTTCCTTTTTGAAGAATATATAACTATTTAACTTTTTAGAAATCTTGGACAGAAATTTAAACTCATGATTTATGAAGCTATTTGTATATTCTTGCAGTTGTTTAAATGTTATTTAAATTTTGGGGGGTGGGGGTGGGGTCTTTTTTCATTATATACTTCTGGTTGTTTTTGTTTTTTTTTTCCTCATCCTATACTTACTGTTCTCTCCCTGTCATGCACTTTCCTCAGGTCTTCTAGAAACTGCTGTCTTTATTTTAAAAGCATAAGGAATGTAGTGTCCTACAGGAAAATTCTCATGTGTCTTGAATCTAAGCATGCATGGAAGAAATCAGACAATATAGTGGAAATTTCTTTAGTGTTACTTATTAGCTTGTCTTTTTGGTGTGCAGCCTTCTCCAGTTTTGGATGAAGTGATTGTCTGTTTTGGCTTACGTGAGAAGAAAATGTAATTGACACTTGAAGCTAAATAACTATCATAATTATTCACAGTCGTTTCTAAAAGTCATGAAATTTACGGTCAGCTTATTTTTCTCTGTTTTAAAACATGATTGATAAACTAATCTTTAAAAAAACCTTTTGCTGTTACAGCTTTCTCTACTAGTAAGTCTGGCATAAATTCACTATTAAAGTGCAGCTAACAATACAACAAACGTAGTTTCATTTTAAGCTAGTAAAAAATTCTAGAAAACAGTAAACACTTAATATTTGAAGATACCCCCCCCCTCCTTTTTTTTTTTCTTTCACCGTCTTTTGGTATATTTTGTAATGGTGGCTTGATTATGTGGTGGCAACACCTACAAATGTTAACAAAGTTTATATATCCACCGTCTGTTTGTGCAGTACATGTATTAATCCAGCCAAGCTGTGAATACAGCTTCTGTAGAGCTACTTTGCAACTTGTCGGTTGCTAAAGAAAACTGTGCTGTGAAAATGGGTGAAAAGAACAACTGTCTATTTGTTGAAACAGCTGGGTTTTGTTTTTGTTTTCTGCAGTAAAACTTGCAGGTGTATCAGCCAGTGTTTTATAAAGTCGATGACATGTTTTGTGATAGGAAGTATCAAATCTCACCCTAACTTTCATGAATTTATGTATAAACAAAATACAAGCTGTGGTCAATTGACCCGATGTGTAACTTGCTCTAGACAATGCTACTGGTTTGGGTACTGTTCAGATGTACGTGATTCTGAAGTTTATCCCTCCCCGTAACAGAGGACAATATGGCTCTTCTTATTATAGAAAATGGTTCCAATTTCTACCTTTTTATAAATACTTATTTCAGAAGAAGTAAAAAAAAAAAAAAAAAAAAAAAATCCCATCTCTGCATACTACTCTTAGCAGAATCAGTCAATGGCTTTGGGTCATGTTTTCTTTATGGGTTAGTATAGAAAATAAGGAAAAATCCCAGGGAGTCTATACCTAACTTTATTTATATTTATTAATGCTATATGATATTCTAGATTAAACGTTCCTTCTCTCAGCCAGCAGAGCGCAGTGCTTCCTTCCTGCTGAAGTTGAGCAGTTTCTGGAGCAGAGTAAAATGTCCTAATCTTTGAGATTCTGATAGCAGTCAAGGAACAGAATGATTTGATAATGTGTATGTGAGGGTGTGTATTTTATGTGCATTATACATTTTTATGTTGTTCTGACATCTCTAAAAAGAAAAAACCCAAAACATGTAATATCTGTTAGGTGTTTTATAGCCACGTTGGCTCCTAACAATTAATCTCACCTCAAACTAATTTACTTTTGTGAACAAGAGAAAACACTTGTGTGTATTTATGAACACTTCCCTCCTGTAGTAGTTTCTAGCCCCTGAGGGGATTTTCACTGGGAAATGTGAACTTTTCCCAAGTCATGAGAGTAGCAATTTTCTAAAGACAAGTTTTGCTTGCTCATTGCTGTAGTGTTGCTACTTACGTTGGACTGTTGTTATACCTCCTATAATGGAGGAGGTATAAAAGAAACAAACTAGGAATGAAACGAGTTATAAAGTCGTCTTGTGTTTTACAGGGATGCCTGCAGATGATGAGTAGAAGAGAGAATGAAAGCAAACAGTTTAGGAGTTGTATAATAAGCAAATCTACTGTCTTTACATTTTTACTTGGACAGTAATTTTAATTTCTGTAGGTGTTGGAGTTGGTTGTTTTGTTGGGGGGTTTTGTGGGTTGCTTTTTGTTTTGTTTTTTTTTTTTTAATTTCACTTTGGCATTTAGTTTAAAAAGTATTTTTAAAGGATTGACTTAGTTTGAGATCTTACATGTCTTTGGGTATTTAGAACAAGCAATTTATCACTTGAAACAACAGACTTAAAACTACTTTTCAGATGATGTAGCTGTATAAAATCTGTGTTCAGTGGAAGTACGATTCTACATGGTGTTTAACCTAAAATAAGATTTCTTTTAGCTACAGTGTGCATCTTTCTTTAAAAATAATTTTACTGTGTAAGTTTTGAATGTTTTTACATATATTTAGAAAAAATGAGTAACTTTTCATTCTTTGGTTGTAGGTGCTTAAAAGTAGCTCTCAGTTTTGTTTCAGGTTGTAGATCAGAAAAATCACCTGTCTTCAACAGTTGCTGCCACCCCAAAATGAAAACTTTGTTTTACTTTCTCTTTGAACTACTATAAGCATTGGCATTTCATAGCAGTAGCATACATGTGCTCTTTTAAAATCATATTATAAGAGCTAATGTTTATATTCAAACTCTGTTTTTATGGGAAAATATTAATTAAAGCCCATACAAGGTAAATGAGGACAAGTGAAGAAATCGTAACTGGATATGGTATTAATTTATCTGCTGTATTTAATTATCTTGTAGTTGTTTTATTTCATTAAATGTTCTAGGGGAAAGGAAACATTCTGTTTTTGTTTCCTTGATGAGTATTTTGAGTATTCTGTAATATCAGTCTTGCTGTTCTTGGGCAGATAGAACTCTCCTTCTTGGTTTTTTTTTTTTTGGTGGGTTTTTTTGTAGGAATTTAATGCTATGTTTTACTATTCTAAGGCTTTTTTTTTAGTTGTGGTTCATTTATAGGAGTAAGATCATTACTCTGCCTCTAGGAAAAATTTTATGTAAAACTTGATGAGATTTGTCTTTATGGCTAAATACCTTATGAATATTTTCAAAATTTCCCTGCCCTATTGTACTTGATTTTTTTATTTTTGTATCCCAACTGATGTATTTGTCAGTTGCTTTTAAGCATTTGGGAGTTGTGCTGGAAAGCTTCTGAAAGTTGTCTTGTCCTTTTTTCCTTGCCTTCCTTTCCTTATCCTGTGGAAGACCTGTGGTGGAAATCATGCCTCCTTATTGTCTTTTTCCATTCAGCTTTCATAAAATACTTCTGGTTCTCATCTGTGTTCTTTATTCTTCAGCTCATCAGCCTCCTGGAGTTTGTGGCTTCTTGGATATTTGTCTTTGTAGCAAGAGTAACAACTTCTATTTAGCCATTTCAGAAATGCATTTCAGTTACAGAAAGTAAAACTTTTCTCTACGTTGTCCTTTGGATTTATTACTAATATCCACAAGAGATTGACTTGTCAAGAAATGGAAAGAAAATTTGAGAATGTAATGTAGGTTTAAATTAATTTAAATTCTTTTGGTTTTGGCTACAACGTCAGTTGTTTCCAGAAGACTCTCTTATCTTTTATTGGACTCAAGACTTGGGAAAGTCAATGAGTGGGGCAAGCTGAAACTGCGCTGGATGCAGCCAGAGGGCTGGGATGTCCTCTGTAGTTGGCTGCCTGAAAGCTGCTGCTGTTGTCTACTGGCTCGTGTGCTTCCCTGTCTCTGGCTTCATTCTGCATCGTGTCTCATCTGGTGTACTTGAGGGATGTTACCAGAAGGGATGATCCACTTGTGCCTGTTTGCTTCTGCTAATTCTCTCTAACTGGAGCTAGTGGCTGTGCCCTTATCTGATGGGAGACTAACTCTCAGTAACAGAAGCATATCGAACTGTGCAGCCATAGACCTTCCAGCATCCTTTGACTACTTATGTTGCTAATGAAAGGAAGTTGTGACTCTGAGGAAGGTGGAGGAGGATGAGAAGGGGCAGGATATTAGGAACGATAAAAGCTTAGTAACTGGTGTGTGTTTGCTCGGTATAATACTATTCTCTGCTTCAGACCCTTTTCATTAGGCCTATTGCTGACTCTTGCTCATTCGGTCAACAGAAACATAAGCCGTCAGGGACTGAGCTGTAGGATGTTTGCAGGGGGTGGTATGAACCAGGCATTCAGACTACTTGCTATGGTTGTATTAGTGCTTTAGCCAGCGTAATGAGCTTCAGCTCTGACACAGGGATGGGAGGGTAATTGGACATGGTAGCCTCAGGGTTTTCTCCCGAGTGTTCCATGCTTGGTGTTCAGCCTGCCATGCAGCCAGCCTCCTCCTGTTCACAGAATCTCTGGGTCAGGATGAGGAGTTCAGAAGTCTTGTGAATGAATTGCATTTTGCAACGATTTGATGTGGAGTACATTCTTTTTGGGGATGAAGTCTGGAAAACGTTTCTACAGGCAAGTGGATTCAAATCCTACTTTGTATATTTTTGCTTTAGGATAGAGGGAAGTCAGTACGGACAGTGCTGAAGAGAGAATGTCCCTTGCTCTGCACTGTGGGGGACTGTCTTCTCTTCCCTTGTTTCAGTTCCAGTGCTCACCCCGGTGTATGGCTAAACAACTTGCAAACCTAACAAAAGACAAGGAATGTTTTTCTATTAATTCCTTTTCTTCCATTTTGATTAGTTGAATTGTTTTGCTCGAAAGACAGATGTGTGGTAGGACTTGTTCGAAGTAAGTGGTAGGAGTGTGCAATTAAGACTGTAGAGTTGGAAGAGAGAAAAGAAAGGGGTTCGGTGCAAAGCTGTTCAGTCAAATTAAGCCGTAACACAAAATCACACCCTTAGTCTAGTCAAAGTGAGTTATGTCACATTAGCCTATTGTGTAATAACATCACAGATAGTTTCTGGTTTTTCTCTGCGAAATGATCATGATATTAAGAAAAATAAATCAATTTTTTTGACAGCATCACAGAAACTAATTTTTTCCATGTGAATATTATATAATGGTTGGAAAATAGGAACAGCGATTTTCCTCTAATACTTGTGCTATGGAGGGACTTGTACTATTCAACTTTAGGAAAGTAACCTAGTTAAACCAAGTTAGGAATTTACATTTCATTTCAGTACCAATAAAGATTAAATGCTTCTAAATAGGTGCTCTGAATAGTACTACAAAGCTCTCTTAACTGGAGTGTTAACGTCAAATTAGAAGGTACAAATGTATCATAAGACATTAAAATCCTAGTCCTGTCATAGACCCATTTCTTCTTCCCCTTCACACTCTTGAGAGTTATATTTGATATAGTCAGTATTGGGTTTTTAGAATTTCTGACTTGCAGGTTGTATTCTGTTTGTAGAATTGTAAAATGTTTCGGGTTTATAACACAATTAGCCCTGTGAAAGCAAACTGCAACTGTCTTCCGCAATAACCGTAAAGCAGTTTAGGAACCTTTAATGGAAAGCATGAGTGTAATTCGGAAAGAAAGAATGAATTACACTAAAAGATCTGAGAATGTAATAGTTAAAGGAAAAAAAAAAAAGGAAAATGTGTTGCAAAAGTTAGACAGCTTGCTTAATTAATAAAGTGGGCTTTTTTGCCTGGTATAATCAGTGTAAAACCAACATGTGCTTATATTGGGATGGGAGCCTAAAGTCTATTAAAAAAAAGCAAGGTCAAGTAGGCATTGCACTTGTTTCTTTTAACAAAGATAATCAAGAACCAAAATTTCTCTGTAATGATGCTGTGCCTCTGTGTGTGTGTGTATGTATCACACACAAGACATGTACAATGTGTGTATATATATACACTATCTATGTGTGTATGTATATATACTTATATTTATTTTTAACTCTTAGGTTAGTCCATTACCATGCCACTCTGCAAATCCCTACTCATGTAAAAGATTTTGTGGGCGGCTTCTTGATTGTCAGAATCACACCTGTATGAAAGAATGCCATCGCGTTACTAAATTGAACAGTAGTGCAGATGGAAAGAAGGTAGGTTGATTTCCTTGTCGCTTTTATTTTTGTGTATTTTCCATGTTGTCTTCAGCTTTAACTGGAAAATAAAGAATTTGCAGCTGGAAGGCACAGGATCTATTCCAGATTCTGCTGAGACACTTGCATGTGTTCTATTCCTGTTGATGCTGTGATGTTTAGCTTATCTATAATTCTTTAGACTAGAAAACTGAGACAATATTACATATTTTGCAAATGGTACACTTTTTTGGTTTATGTTGTCGTGGTTTAACCCCAGCCAGCAACTAAGCACCACGCAGCTGCTCGCTCACTTCCCCCCCACCCAGTGGGGTGGGGGAGAGAATTGGAAAAAAAGGTAAAGCTCGTGGGTTGAGATAAGAACAGTTTAATGGGACAGAAAGGAAGAAACTAACAATGTCACCAATAACAACAATAAAGTAACAATAATAATAAAAGGATTGGAAAACACAAAACAAGTGATGCACAGTGCAATTGCTCACCCTCACCAACCGATGCCCAGTTAGTTCCTGAGCAGCAATGCCCCCCTGGCCAACTCCCCCAGATCATATACTGGGCATGACATCCCATGGTATGGAAAACCCCTTTGGCCAGTTTGGGTCAGCTGTCCTGGCTGTCTCCCCTCCCAGCTTTCTTGTGCCCCTCCAGCCTTCTTGCTGGCTGGGCAGGAGAAGCTGAAAAGTCCATGAGTTAGGCTAAACACGACTTAGCAGCAACTGAAACCATCAGGGCGTTATCAGCATTCTTCTCATACCAAACCCAAAACACAGCACTATACCAGGTAGTAGGTAGACAGCTCTGTCCCAGCCGAAACCAGGATGTGTTAACATATGTTACCTTGTTTTCATCAAAACCTCAATTAACACTCTTGACAAGTCTCTTCTAAAGTCAGTTTTTGTAACTGTTAAGATCAAGTGAACTACTGATAGTCCCTATATACAAATGCACTTGCAATCTACTGGGGAAACTTATTTACTGAGGAGAGCTGTAAATGGGTTGAGGAGGCTAGCAAATCGTCAGGAGACAGCACTGGAAATGTTGCAGGATAGGTGAAGACTTCTTAAAGCCCTGGGGTGATATATTCATGTTTATCAGTGTCTGTTAGAAATTGTCATTTATGCAATTAAGAAGCTATAGGTGTTAGTTGCTGAAGACAGTATGAAACAAAAGTAAGTACAAAGCTGAAAATTCTCCTAGTTTTGAGCAGTCAGAAGCACGTAGCTTGTGGTTTGAGAGAGTCACAATTTGGAGGAAAACAGCTTTTTAAGTTTTTTAAAGCATTACTCTAGAAAAAGTTGCAACATAGTCTCTCTGGGAATTTAGAAAACTGAGCAAGCATTCAGTATATTATATATAAAATATATATTTTAACTTAAATAGGATGATTTCCCTGTGGGTTCCAAGCCTAGAAGTGGTGTTGTAATCTAGTAAATGTATATATTGCAGTTACCATATTATTCTATTAATGATTGTGGAACTTTGTCTGAGGAGTATGAGCTGTTAGTGCAAGTTGTCGAATGGTAACCTGCAGCAATAGAGTGACATCAGTAAATACTGAGAGTGACAGTTGTTTAAGCATCTCCAGTTGTGGCTCTAAGAGGCTGTCTGCCTACTCCTTCAGTCAAACCAATTAACATATGAATGGGTCAGTATTTTTCCTAGCTCCATTTTGAGTGAGAATACATTCTCAGAAAGTGAGAGTCTATGTACATGTGAAATATGGGTAAATCTCATTTCTCAATTTTCTTTGAATTTTTATAAACTCAAGTTGGTTTTGACCTTTAGAGCTTTTGTTCTGTTGTTTTGCTAGACTAAATTGCAGGTGTATCAGAAAAGGTCCAATTAAATTTCTTGCTTATATGTCTGAGTAGTGACTTTTCTGTCTGGAATTTAGGTTTTTTCTGCATGTTGTGTTTGAAAATGTTGCAGAAAGGCTAGCTATTTGCTTTTACTGGTACATTTTATATCACATTCTTAGATGTGAATTTTTGGGGTTAGGTTTTGTGAACGATCATTGTACAAAGGTTCCTTTTTAAACTTCAGCAAAAATTGTTCCAACTGTAGAAGCAGAAGAAAAGGGTTCTGGAAGAAAATGGGGGAAAACTGTATTAAAAACTTAAATTCTTTTGCCCTTATTTTGAACAACATCAAGTGAAACCTTGGCATGGAATTCGTCCTTTTGGGGAAGCATTATGTAGCTTCATTCTTGGATAAATTGGCTTTACTTTGACTGACTTCTGTGAAACTAAGCATTTGAATGTGATGGTGGGCCTTAAAATACTGTGCTGTGTAGGTTCAGTTGATAAATCATGTCAGTCTGTGTGTATTTGATGGCAGACTGGGATTCTGGATGAGTTACTAAGATAAGAATATGAATAGAAATGCAACTTAATTTACTGTGCTGATGTTCTTCACGTTGTGCTGATGTTGATCGCATCACCTGGAATGAGAGTGACACCGCAGCTCTTGTAGACTTTGTGTAGTATACAGAGTGGAAGCAACACCTTAGCAGCTCCCAGCATATACCTAAGCTAAGACTTTCTGGAAGATGATACAAACTGTTGTACATATATAGAAATGGAATGACTTAAAGTTTGCTTCTTTAAAATCAAGCAAACAAGCCTCCCCACCCTTGCATTACAGAGCAATATGTTGTGACTAAAGTATTATGATGACGTGGTGGGTTGGAAAAGTTAGTTCTGAATATGAAATTACTTCCTTTTCTAACAGTTTTCCATAGAGAAATAACAGGCTTAATGGCAATTTTCCAAAGCTCTAATACTAAGAGGTCCTTTTATGCCCAGGAAGCAAAATAGAACTCGATCTCTGGCATTTTGGCTTTTCTTTTAAAGCACATTTTAATAATTATTTTTGCTTGAGGGATATCTTATTGAATAGCTGGATTTCCTTAGCAAAAACACACCAACTCTTTCTTCTCTATAAAAGCTTGTTAATGGCATCTAACAAGTGTTTGGCACTTTCTTTAGTACTTTGTTTTTATCTTGTTAGGCGGGTCCAGAATGTTCACAGTGTGAAGCAGAGTGTACCAAGCCCCGGCCGTCTGGCTGTCCTCACCGATGTGTTTTGCCGTGTCATCCTGGGGATTGCCCATCGTGTCTCCAGATGCTTAAAATAAAGTGTCACTGCAAACTATCAATACTGTACATTGAATGCTTGTAAGTGTCAGAACTGAACCCAACTTTTCATTTTGAATGCTAGTAACTGGAAACCATTTGAAATGGCTGGGAAAATGTCTGGGAATGGGAGCTACTCTTATGGCAAGTTACAAAATTTCTTTTGAAGGTTATAACTTGTAATATAATGCTTTTTGTTTTTATTTAAAATTTGCCAGTGTTTTGTCTGGTATTACTGCTAAAATTATTATAAATGCATGGAGTCTCGTGAGCAGAACTGTTTTTTACATTGTTTTTATAATACAGTAATATTTTCAATTATGCAAATATATAGTAATCTACCTAATGTTTGACCTATATGTGGTTCTTTTACAGTGTATAAAGAAGAATTTTATAACAAGAATTAGAATTGATGTAGATAGTGTAAAAGGTCTTTACAACTA
Organism: Sagittarius serpentarius; assembly: GCA_034782735.1. Classification (NCBI taxonomy): domain Eukaryota; kingdom Metazoa; phylum Chordata; class Aves; order Accipitriformes; family Sagittariidae; genus Sagittarius; species Sagittarius serpentarius. The sequence goes on from JAVKLA010000053.1 coordinate 18,802,173, forward strand.
ATGTCCTTCAAACTCTAGCTCTTTTAATTGGAAAACTTCTTAGTAATGATTTGTACTCCGTTTTGATCATTTATGTGTGTGGATAGGGGGTAAGCTAGGCTTTACTTACGTATAAGATGAGACTTCTGGATTTAAGCATTATCCTCTGTGTATTGTTCTGAAAACATTCATCCCATGTATGTATGCTCTTCTTTGTGCATTTTCATTGAAGTACCTCAGATCCTCTAAACTTATGTGGGTTTTGTCTGTAAAATAGTGTAGTTTATGTTAGTCCCACAGGATGTGGGCAAATGAGCCCACTTTTTTTTACACTGAAATATAATTAAAATATACTCCTAACTGTATTGACTTTTGTTGTTTTTAATTTGGAATTTATTACAAATGCATCTTTTCTTTTACAGAAAACTAACATGTGCTGATTTAAAAGAAAAGGAGCTTCTTATTTCCTGCAAAAATCAGTGTCCAAAAGAGGTAAGCCATATTAACAAAGCAATACTTGATTTGATGGATGTGTGGAATTTTGTGGATTTTTGATACAGTTTCACGGGCCAAGCAAACTAGAGAAGATTAGTCTACATGAATATGCTAAACGATAGATACAGAGGTGGTTAGTGAACTGTACTCAGAGGACAGTTATTAATGTCTTACTGTCAAATTGGAAGGTTATATTGAAGGATCAGAGATTTGTCTCCAAGGCATTAATGGCTTGAATGTTTAAGCATGCAGATGAGGTTGAGTGTGGAAGAGTATGTCCTCTGTCGTGGTTAAAAACTGGTCTTGAATTTATATCTTCAAAATAATGGGATGCTGTTTGATTAGGAAAAATACTGAGAATTGTGCTTGCGATTGTTCTTGTCTAAGGAGAGGTCTAGTAATCCCTGACTATGCAACAATTTTGGGGGGTGGGGGTTGGGGGAAGGATTTTATACTTAACAAGTGAGATGAGTTAATAATGCCGTACGTTAGTGAAATACACGTTAAGTAGTGTGAAATAGAAGACAAACCAGTTAATCTTTCTACTGAATCTGGGTATATCTAAAGGGTTGCTGTAAAGAAGAGAAGAGTAATATACTTATTGCAGGATGCTTAGACTATGAACCAGTGTATATAGGCATCAGTAAGGAAGATTCATGTTATATACTACTTTTGAGTAGTAAAGCTTGTGGAGCAAAGGAAGAACTGATTGGAGAGGCTACCAAATTTTCATCAGTAACAGCTTGGACAGCTATCGGAATTTGTCCAGTTGTGGATAATTCTGCTGTAAGACATGAGGGATGGGCCAAATGACTTCTTCCTTGTCCCTCCCAGTGCTGTTATGTGCTGCTTATGTGCTTTCAGAAATCCATGCAGTACTTATTGTATGTTTGTTCTTTAGTTGTCATTAGTTGTGGTGAGAGTGACAGTCCTTTCTTCACTCCATTCCCCACTCTAGGGTTAAAAAAAAAATGCATGAAGTGGAAAACCAGGAATAGTCAGGAATATTTTGGAAAGTGTTTCCACTGCTAAGCTCTCCAGAATTTCTGAGAAATTCTCCTTCCCTGCAATAAAAATGCTTTTTTTTTAATCCCATGATCCCTTATCCCAAAAATATTTTATCCCATAATCACTTACTATTTTGTTGTCCTGGTTTGGCCTTTTACTGTGTAGCTAAGTCTCTGTCTCATGCAGTATTTAGCTGGCACTCATAAATAATTTGATTCAACCTATTCTCCTTCCCTGATTCCACTCAGTTCCCTTATGCTGGTTTACATATGATGTCCTCTAGTCTGAGATTTCTTTCGTCTTACCTCATCTCTTGTAGTTCTGAATTCTGCTTCAACCTGATAAATGTAGGTTCAAAACTTTTCTTTTGTTTCATTATTTTCTAGTGCCAGAAGCGTCAAATTTGAATCCTTGACTCTATTAGAAAACTTTTTTTGGTTTTGAGTAAAGGCAAAAATTCACAGGGTTCCTGCTTGTTTCCCAACAGTCTTTGTTCCTCTGTTTTTCAGACACGACTGTGTTAATCCCAATGGGAAGGCTGTGCTCTGTGCTGTATGCCTAGTTGTATGTTCTGCTTTTTGCCCTTGTAGATGCCTTTCTGATGTCTTTTTTCTGTAAATGAATGTTCCTGTCACAATTTTCTCATCTGGATGTCTGAAAGCTCTGTTCGTGGTGGGGGAACACTTTTTGATATTATTTCATTGTCCATTTACCTCTTAATTTTGTCCTTTCATTTCCCTTTCTGTTACTTTTGTTTTATTTGCTCCAAGACTTCCTCCTCTTTATTTTCAAGAGTGCTTATAATCTTTTAACGTGAACTATGTGTTCCTGTACTTCAGCTTCTCTTCAAAGATTTTTTTTTTTTTTTTCCCCCATATCTCATCTTTGACTTTGATTAATGTAACTTGTGATTTTTCTGGACATATTCCCAAGACTCAGTCTGGGATTTAAAATCCATTTAGTAGTGGTCCTGAATTCTAGCTTGCAGTTCAGAATTGACCTGTTCCACAGATGATGTCTTTTTTACTTAATTCAGTGGGATGTGAAAGAAAGCTTAGAACAACAGAGTCCACTTTAGTTTTATAAAGCTTTTATTTAACTCTAAAATTCTCATTCCTATAGATGCCTTGAAAAATAAGGTTTTATGCAGCTTCTGCTCTCCAGAGAATCTTTTTCTTGTAGTGGATATAAAAATGCATGCTCTTCCCTTCCTGTGATTCTAGCTGTAGCTTTTACGGGCTTTCATGAAACATAAAAGTACTGGTACAGTCCTGCTTCAGGCAGTTCATATCTTTGTTACAGTTAATTGTACTTTTCTCAGATCCTATTTTGGTAACTTCATCTGTCCTGTATGGTTTTTTTACCATTTTTTTGACTAAAAAAATTGTTCCCATTTCTCTGAATATTGAATAGCGCTAGGGATATTTTGTCTGTTTTGTAAGTATACAGTATTTGTCTGCAACTTTGGGAAAATTAGCTACCTGTATCATAATACAAAATGTACTGATAGTGCGCTTTTAAAGGAATTGTTGATAAAGACAATTTGAAGGAGCAGCCTCAACAGACATCACCCTGCCACTACCACCCCACCCCCCACCCCCAGCAAATACAGATCAAGCCCATTGAGGGGACCTTATGACAAGAACTTAAAAACAACTCAGCCAAAAGATAAGATGGATAAGACTACTGAATTTAGAACATTTAAAGTTTACAAATCAAATATGTCTGCCCAAAACTAGATTGGAAATGTTTTGTGTGTAGTGCTGACAGCCTCAAGTAAATTTCAAATTAGTGTTTTATGAGAATTTTCTTACTTGATGTCGGAAGCTGACCTTGGGTCATTAGCAGAGCTCAATGAAGCTGCTGTTTGCTAAAAATCAGTGTGCGCTGTCACTCCAAGCTTAGCATGGTGCAACTTAGGTTCAATAGAATACCGTGTTCTCCTGAAGTCTTAGTTTTGAGATGTTTTTCTTTTTCATTAATGGAAGTTGTGGTAGACAATATACTACCATATTTGAATTACAGGTAGCATGATACATTTGGGGATTATGAAAATCAGTTCTGTTGTCTGGTGCCTTGAAAAAATACAACAGGAACTTGAGAAAGTCTTGAAAGGTTTCGTGCTTTTGTTTTGGCTATGGCAGTATAAAACTATAAAAATTACTTCTAGTATTATACAGTACAGCTCACGTTTCCTTTCTGCTTTAGGGAGAAGTGGAGTCTTTGATATTGCCACAGCTGTTAGATGAGATGCTTTAATTAAAAAGCTCTTTCTCTTGTTTGGTAGCAATAACAAAATATCCTGTTGAAGGAAATTTAACTTTTTTTTAATCAGGGGTGATTAAATTCTTATGATCACGTTTGCAGATGTTTTGGGACAATTCTTACATAGAAGTTTCAACAGTCTATCAGTTTTCATCATTTATGTATTCATATCAGTATTTATGGATCTGCGTTTAATACTTTATTCCGTGTAATTAGTATTTTTTGACAAAATAACTGTACCTTGTACTTTTACTGTGCACTCTGCTACTGTCTTGATGTGAAATATGGGACCCTGTTGTGATAAATTTATTTTAACATGATAGTGCAGTAGAGACAATGTCATACATTTTAAGAGTATGCATATCTTTTTTTTAATAAACGAAATAAACTTTATTTCCAGAATGCTTAATTAAATTCTGTAAACACACCTTGAAAATGTATGTGGGTTGCAAAAATTTAATGTTAAAAGGCAAATGCATAGCTTTGGTCCATAATGAGAGGATTTTCCTCAATGTTTGGCTTAAGCAGTGGAGATTTGCCTATGGTCTCTGGAAGCAGGGCCACGCTTTAAGATGAAGCATCTGCCCCTTTGTTTGCAAGTGATACACTTATCTTTTGTACTTAGCTTTTGGGATTGCTGCTCAAAAGTGCTGTTTTCTTTCTTAACAGGTTATTTTCTTTATTATCAGGTGCGTATGAACAGGCTGTGTTTATTATCTTCTGGTGGAGATCAGTTAAGCCTCTATAAATGTTGATGGGTTTTGTCATCATCAGACATAATGTTAAGATTTAAATGCATTGGCTACGGGGAAAATACTTGTAGGATTTTTTTGTTTATTTTGTTTTTGGATCTGTGGATTAAATCCCTTTCTTTTAAAGGCCTTGCCATGTCAAACATAAAGCCTGTTCATTTTGGCCTTTAGTCCACAAGCTATTGACAAGAGATCTCATATGGTGAAAAAGATCTAAGGGAGCACACGCTTTCTGTTTTAGCGCCAAGTAGCTCACCATGGACACTTAAAAACAAGCAAAAAAATCCTTTCCCACTACGTTATTTATCCAGCAGAAGCAGCAGTAGGATTGCTTTCATTTTCTGAGATCATGGGGAAATGTTGTTTTGCCACTCATTTCACTGCTGCTCTTGAATTTTTTTTTTTTTAATGTCGGTTTTGCATTGGAGGGAGTAAAAAGAAAGTTACTCTGCCAGCTTCATTCTTGTCCTGCATCCCTGTGGATGTGAACTGTGTAGCTCTATACAGAGAACTAAATGTGTAAATTTGAGTTTCACTATTGGATTAAACATATTTCTGTGCTATGCAAATTTTGCGCTAATGGTGTGTAATGTAGGAACTGTATTACAGTAGCACCTGGAGGTTGAGGTGAAGACTGCTGTCTTGAATTCGCAACTCTGACGTGTCAGTTATAAGACTTGTTTGTTTGGGCTTTGACACTCTTAATGGAAATGTGCCTAATTAGTACGGAAGAGTAAGCTGGAAGTAATAGTTCTAGCCCAGGGTTGTTCTGGCCAGCATGGGATGACTTGCAGGTGAGACTAGATTGTGTTATTGTGTGTGATGCCCTCGGTGCCAGGAGAAGGGCCCTCTTACTGCGCAGAGGTTATACAGTAGTAAATTGGTTTTGCAAAGATTGTGGTCACTAGTGAGTAGACTCAACCATTAGACTCTGTGTTCTGGCTCATAGTCTGACCTCAGTAACGTACAAGGCTTGAAGAGAAGTTTCTCCCCTCATCTTTTCAAACTGAGGTAAAATACAAGATAGATTTGCTGATGATCACTTGTGCCTGAATAAACCTAAATTCCTTCTTTGATAAGATGACCAATTTATATTTTTTTTTCCTCCAGATAAAGCAAATAGATTAGATCTGCTACATAAGGCTTCAGCAGAGCAATTGTGTCAATGCCACTTAGTGAATATCTAGTTCAGGAAAAAAACAGCCCTCCCCCAAAAAAAACCCAAAACAACAACAACAAAACTAAATTTAAAGTTGGAATCAGAGATGTTAACAATAAGGAAATTTTCCCAAGGACTGGATTGATTCCTGACCTTGCATTGTTTTCAGTAATGACCTTAGCACCAAAAACCATTGGAATTTTCTGATGAAAATTTGTGGGGTGTTGTCAGTACGTGACAATTGAGGAAATGCATCTGCAGCACATGTGTATTTGGGACATGTTATTAGATACAGAAAAAACAGTAAGACCATGCATGTCAAGGCTGATAATAAGCTCCCAGGAAACAGCAGAAATCTTTGTTGTAACAGCTTGATTAGCTGGAGAGAAATGCAAATGAGAGCTGAAGATCTATTGGGGAAGGTATTCTATTAAGAATAAGGTGCAATTAAGGCACTGGATAAAATCCTTCCTGCTGAGATGTCATTTGGAATATTATATGGAGTTCTGGCTACTGTATTCAAGAAACGTGATTTAAGCTGGTTGAAATTCAATGAAGGGAATAGTACGGGAATAAAGAGCCTCTTATGAAAGGACAGTAGAGAAATACTTCAATATGGGGCTAAGAATTAAGGGGTTTAGACCAGCTAGAATAGATGTAGGAAATTAAAAAAAAAAAAAAAAAAAGCTCTTGCATGTTGTAGTGAGCTCCTGGAACAGCCTCCTTAGTGAAACACTAGAAAGGGGGCAGAATGGGGGACTGTTTTCATAGTAAAACTTCGTCCAGTGGTAGAGGGATCATAGGAGGCGCCTGCCATTAGGGGGACTGGACTTCAGGGCTGAACATGGTGACTTAGAGATTCCTTCTAGTCCTGAGCCTAAACCACAAAGTATCTATAAGTGTATTAACGGTTTGTGACTGGCATGAACATGAAAATATGTATGTTCCATAATTTTTAGTCGGAAAGCTTTGCATTTTGTTTAGGTATGTGTTTCATTATACTAGCTCAGATGTTGAGCCAGTTCCAGTGGACTTCTGAGAACAAAAATTTACTAATCAACCAGAAGTGTATACACCTGGGTTTTATAATAATCCTATGTAGTATTCTCATTCTTGTGGATGAAGTGATGTAGTATGTATACATTTTCAGTTTTTAATAAATTTGAAAAAATGTATCTTAAAATTGTATGTCTTGCAGCATTTTCCAAGTTGTGTTAATCCCTTGATGACAGTGAAGAGGTGAAATTTCACTTTTAATAAAGCGCACTATCCAGTGCCGTTTTAAATAGTTTGGGGATTTAAAGCTACCTCCATAAATCCATTAGATGTCTTATGTGAGATTCCACCTTCAGTTACTAACGATTTTGGGTTATGTAATTCAAAATAAAAAATCATTATTGTGAAGATTTCTTATGGGCATGTGTATAAGCAAGGTATGTTTTCAGTCAAGTTCTTAACAGTAAGTGAAAAAAATTGTTTGCTTTCTTGTCATTTTTTATCTAATATAATGCTGGGAGCACTGTCACATTCGTAACAGTCAGCATATTTAAATTAGTATCTGAGTTCTTAACACAGTAATCGAATGATAATCTTTTTGTTATAAATGTTAAAAAATGCACTGGCAGTAGAAAAGGTCTCTTAGATGTCAGAAATGGGATAATCTGCCAAATGCAGAAATTTAGGATTTTGTGGAAGTATTTCAGACATAAGAATATTAGTGACCTGTATTTGACTTTTGCATAGTTCAGAATATTCTTGCATGCAGAATTTTCTTTTGTAGTATTTTTGCTTCTGATTCTTCCCTCTTTCTTTTGTTGACTCTGTCTGATTTAGAAGTTGCTACAGTACACATAATTTCAGTTTTCATTTTCTTTTTACCTTACGTACTCATATTCCCCCAACTTACAGATAGCTTGGGTAGTTGTATAAATTACTGTGGAGATGACTATTCTTGAAACATTTGAAAGGAGAAATTGTTTTTTAATCAAACTATGCCAATGAAAGATAAATTGTTCTACAGGAACTGAAATACGGTAAATAACAAGTAAACATTTGCCAAAAAAAAAAATAAAATCAACTATTTCACAGGTGGAAAAACTGATAAGCTGAATGAGTTTTCAGTTAAGCTGCTATGTCTGAAATAAAACCAGTTCATAGATTCTTTGTAATTTTACAATCATTAATTGGTGTGAGTGTTTTGTTTGTGTTTTTTGTTCGTGTTTTTTGTTCTTTATAGTTGCCCTGTGGTCACCGGTGTAAAGAGATTTGCCATTCAGGTAGCTGTCCTCTGAGCTGCAGCCAGAAGGTTAAACTCCGATGTCTCTGTAAGAGACTGAAAAAGGTAAATTTCTAAGTTACAGTTTTGAGAACAATGTATTTTCTTTGCATGTTCCTAGGCTTGTTTGGATGATTGTCTCTGGGGCAGATTAGAACAGGTCTGGTTACTCTAGCAGAGCTATAAAAATTAACATCAGCTGAAGATCTGGGCTGCAATATCAAAAGATTCACTGGAGAATATAAAACCCTGTTGGTTCTAAAATACATTAGCTAGCTGACTTACAATAGCTTTATCTTCAAGCACACTTGAATTTTTGTAGCTCCATTGAGAGAACAGTCAGATCACCTGGAGCGATTTGAGAATAAAAGAAAATACATTTTTCTGACAATATTGGGAAAGTTTATAATTACGTAAGTTGGAACAAGCACAGATGTTGTGAATCCCTAACTAAAGTAATCAGTTACAGTTCTCTGCAAATCTAAAAACAGGTACAGGCATCAGCATTCTTAGCTTCTAACAAAGATTAGGGACAAAGTAACGTAACATGTTTACTGTAACTATATAATATTATGAAGGGAAGAACAAAAATTGATGTGAAGCCTTGGCAAACAATAATGACTTAATGAAAAAAATAATTACCTGGCTTAATTAAAAGGTATTTAAATTATTTTTCTGGACCCAGTTAACTTCTGAGCCTTCCAAACAGGCTGCAGTTCCCCAGAGTTCTCAGCTTCTCCAAGAAGTGTCTTGTACAGCCGGAAGTCTTGCAGGTCGGGTGTTCAGCAGGAGAAAGGATGACATGTACAGAACAAGTGCTTCAAATTGAACAGTCTCTGCTTACAGATAACCACCTTCTTTTTTTTCCTTCAGTATTAGCAGGGGGGGGGGGGGGGGAGAAAGTGTGGGTG
>JAVKLA010000053.1:18811026-18826110 GCA_034782735.1 Sagittarius serpentarius
CCCCCCCCCCCCCCCCCCCCCCCCCCCCCCCCCCCCCCCAGAAAGTGTGAGTGAGAATTATTTCTTTTTTTTCCCCATGACCGGACCTTGCCCTGTAATCTCAGCCAGTTAAGAGAATGTGTATGAAATTACTGAGACTCCAAATGCTAGCTGTTTCTGCCAGAGTTCAGAAGGTTATCTTACTTTGTCTTAGGCAAACAAGTGAGAAAAGAGAAGAGAGGAGAAATTGAACTGGACTATTTGATTTATTCTTGCTTTCAGCTTAGTTTATAAGAAAGAAGGAAAAGGACAATTTAATACAGAATTACAGGTTCAAATAATGTTTCATCATTAGCTTTATTTTCTGTGTAACCAATGTTTTACTAAATAAGAATTTTATAATTATTTTCATAAAGAAATGGACATTATAACTAAAATTTTATATAGGGAAATTATTATAAAAGACTCAAATTATACTTAACAGGAAATACAGTGCAGCAAGATACAAGAAGGCCAAGTTTCACTGGAATGTGATGCATTATGCAAAGAAATGAAACGGAAAGCATCTGAGGTAATGTGTCTGTTGTAGCTATAATTTCTTCTCAGTGCTTCAAAAAAAGTAGGAAAAAATGAACGCAGAACTACTTTTCAAGGCAGTACCAGCAAAAACCACAACATAAGTAGTGTTGTGCTCTTTAATAGCAGCTACTTTTTCAGACTTGCATTTGGTTTAGTGGGGAGAATTACAGTGTTTGTAGACAGTGCTAATTAACTCAGTGAAATACTACATTAAAACAACATTGTTATTTTTCTTTTTTTTTCTTTTCTTTGTTTTCCCCATTTGTTAGCACTGGTTTTTTCCTCTTCTGCTGCGAACAAGTGAGGATCAGTGATGATAAAATTGTCATTGCTGATGATTAGTGCTGTAGCATTGGGGCCAGGCCCCTTCACAGGGCATTGTTAGATCTGCTGTTTCCTGTGAAAGTTTTGCAGCCATTGAATGCTGAACTTGTCCAGCATGAAGAGTGGTGTAATCCTGTCACACAGTATTAGTTACCCTGTGCCAGAAGAATGGAGACTTTTCAGTAATTGCAGTATACTTTTTTAGCCTGCTGTAAACGAACTTCTCTCTAGTTCTTCTGTTTTATGCCGTGAAGAAATTGCTGCATGCTGTCACCCAGGGAGACAGAATGTCAACCTTGTTCTTACAAGCCTTTATAAAAACATAAACAAAAAGAATTCGTGCATAGCTTGCTTGGTTTTTATCAGGTAAATGTTAGATGTAATAAATGTACAACCCAAAAACTCAATGGGTAGAGCTGACTTTTGTCAGCTTCTGCTCAGATGTTCAAGATTGACTGGCAAGTTCTAACAGGACCAAATCCTGCAACTTTGCGAGCAGGTCAAATACCAAGACTCTTGGGATATGCCTTTAGAAAATCCCATCCATAACAAACAGTTCCAGTAAGAGTATGAAGATAAGCTCATAGGACATAGAGTGCACTAAAGCAAGGTGAATTCACAAGAGATTGCAAGAGCTGGGACAGAGCAGCGTGTCTCAGTGTGGTGCAGTGCAGTGTCAGCTGCCGTTTTACTTCAGCAGATACTTGTTCCTGTTTCTTGCCTCTGACATCGTAATCCACGGGGAGGAACGGTCTAATGCAATGAGCAAATGACTACAAGTTTCTACTAGAAGCAATGCCACAGACATACTGGGTGGCGTAACCTAGCTATGTGTACCTTCCTTACAGAAGAACGTGGATTTATTTGTTTTGGGTTTTTTATATGAAGTTACGAAGTTCTATTTAAATTTTTACTAGGCACCTTTTTGTAGCCTGTGTTGACTTGTAAATTGCATACTAGAATGATATCCTATTACACGCTCTTGACAAAAGTAGTTTATTTATGCCAATTACTGTTTAAAGTGTCAAGACTGGAAAAAGTCTGTTTAAAAACTGCATACATTTACAAAGATAATTTAGCTTGCACAGTAGCAAAACAACTATCAATTTCCAAAAACAAAGTGTGTTAACTCATCATAAAACTCTTAATGTATAGCACCTAGCAAGTATACACTTCTGGGGACCTGAATGCATCTTTTACTGTACATTTTATTAAAGATATAGTTCTAGAAATATTTTTCCATACTGTGATTGTAATGGTTAAGCTTCCCTCTACCTATGTATATTCTACCTATGCATCTTATACAAATATGACCACACCAGTGTAAAAAGAAGCTCTTTCTGTTGCTTTTTTTCAGTATTTGTGGGTCCCTTTTTCTTTTGGAGCCCAAGTTCTGCCGTTAGATGGCAGTGAAATACCAGGAGGCTAGTTGTGCAGTTTTTTCCACACCAGACTTTCCAATTTCAGATGTGCATGGCTGAGCAGGTCTTTTATACGCTTTTCTAAAGAGAGACTCTGCCATTGTGTCTAGATCAATTAAATTCTAAATAATGCTTTTATTTGATGTATGGTTTAGCATTTAAAATTTTTTCTGAAAACCTGCAAATAGGACTGTGCTGTTGACCGTGTCTCAGCTCCAGCATGCTAACGCATGGGCTGCTGTGTTTTCTCCTTAGTCGTCAAGAGCTCGTGAATTGCAAATTGTTTGGAACAAATTCCACCTGCGCAAACCATATTTAGTAAATTATCGTCATGTTTATGTGATTCATCTGGTTATTAGGATCAAGACTGTTATTCATTTCAAGTTATTAATCAGATTTTTACATCTAACTTTTCTAGGGCAGTGATTCAGTGGCCACAATGCTAAAGGTCCAAGAAATGTATAAAAGAAGGCAGACTCATATACTTCCCCAGTATACTCTCCCTGTTACTGCTACTACTGTAGTGATCTCTGACTATGGGAATTTTAAAGGTCAAGCTGGTCTCTTTCTGTTTAATGGTCTTTGTTGGATTTATCTCCTTGTAGCATGCCTAATTGTTTTTTAGTCAACATAAACTTTTGGCATCTATAAATACATCCTGTAGCACTGAATTTCTAGATTTAGCCAAATACTATGTGGGAGTAGAATATTTCCCTCTGTTATGAACCAGCCTCCTGGTAACTTAATTTGGTACACACAAATACCAATTTGTATTATGAAAAGTAATTATTGATGTTTTATCCTTATTTGGCATCTTCATACTCTTCAGGATTTTCAGCCCTGTTAGTCACCTGATGAATCCTAGTTATGCATCTCTTTAGATGAAAGCCACTCCATCCTATTGTCTTTTGTATATGTTCCAGCTTTACATTCTTTTGTTGTTGCAGGACCAAAATTGAACGCAGGAGCTAAGATTCAAGTGCATCATGTGTTTACACATTGATGATTTTTCTGTACCATTCTTTTCTTAATAATTTCTAGCATTTAATTTGCTTTCTTGAACATTACAAAACACTTCTATAGAATTATCAGTTGTGACTCCCATGACTTCTTTTCATAGGACTTTCTGATGGTGGAGCGTTTTTAATTACATTTGGTTTGCATTACACCAAGGGCTTTAAAGCAGTGGTTATGCATTATCCAATATATGTTGTATTCGATACAAATATAGAGGTTTCCTTTTGCTCTAGCAGTCAGGGATTATTTAAAGTACTTGGAATGAAATATGTATGTGTGAATTATGTATAGGAATTATCTGTATGTGTAATGTGTACTGAATTGAGGATAAAGTTGCTGAAAAAATAACTGTCTTCAGGAATTTTCCTGGTTGTTAGTGAACAAACTATTCTTTTCAGGTTTTATATTTGTCAGTTGAGCTTGTCAAGTTGAAGTCAGAAGTTCAATTTATAGCCTTGCAGCATCCATTTTGTGTTCCATGTCTTCCAAATGTGAGATGATGCAGCTTTTTCTGAGAGTATTTTGTGATGTAAGTTGAGAGCTCACTTGATGGAGGTCTTGCTCACTTTTGCTGAGACCCATTCTGTAGGAGTAATTATGACTCTATAAGAAAATAGGTGTAGCTGCTGTTTACAACAGTTTCTATCGCTTTGTATGTCTGGACAGATAAAAGAGGCAGAAGCCAAAGCTGCTATTGAAGAAGAGAAACGAAGACAACAGGTATCAACCTTTCTTCTTACTCACTCGCTTCTTCCTCCACATTGTTCTTGTTAGTAAATAATCTAATTTACATGCAACTGAAGTTGTATCATTTGTAATGTGATATGCAGAGTCATTCCTGTCAGCTGTTATCTTACTCTAAGATGTGTGCTGTGAATGATTTACAGTGGTTAAGAGCCCACGTGTTTTCCCAAACAATTTTCATGATTTTATGCAAAATGATAATTAATCAGTTTAATCTTGAGTTACTGTAACTGTGTACAGTATAGTTCATTTTGAAAATATTAAGTACTCTTGATTTTATTTGAACACTTTATAATGCATGAACCCCACAGAACTGCTGAATAGCCTCCATAGAGATCTAAATACTGGGTGAAGCTTCCCGCCTCCTTCCCATTATGAAAGAATGTGGAAGCCTAAATGAGTCTCTTTTGCTTCAAGGTCTCTGAGAACGGGGCAGGGGTGGGGTGGGGGGGAAATGTGTCTTTACTGTAATTGCTGTTGTTGGTGAGTGTATGTTGTCGGCATTGTAATCCAAAAAGCTTCTGTGCGAGCTGCCTGGAGACACTAATACTAACTGTATTTCAGGCAGAAACCGTAAGCTTGGTTGGTGGTGATGGCTAGGTCAGGTTTGTCATCTGGAGGCTGCAGCCTTAACGCACTCCTTCCGAGCAGGTCATGCATGTATGCTTGAGCCCGAGCATTTGACATCAAATCATATTCTAAGTACGGTGTGTGCTTTCTGACTCTCCTTTTACTCAATTACCACAACATGTATTATGTATTAGGTTATACTTGTGTTTTCACCTGCATGTCACACTCCGTTACTATCGCAGAGCACTGGCTCACTCCCTGCTTGAAAGGGGATGCGGAACAGACCGGATCCTCTTGTACCATTCTCCCAGTCTCATTAGGATAGACAATTTGTGGGTCACAACTCCTGTTATGCGTACTTTGATTGATTGCCTAGAGACTTTATTTATTAAGGCGTTACGTCTACCAACCAATGCTCTAGCAAGGTCTGCTTTTGTTTTCCTACGGGGAGTGTGTCTACTCATTGTGCAGGAAAAGTGTGCAGTTACGTACCTGTTGTCCAGGGAATCAGGCACGGTTTTGTGATCATCTGGTAATGTTTATTGTTACATTCATGCCTCAACTGTCTAAGATATTGATCACCTATTCCCTCATACAACTCATAGGCAGTTTGTCTGATTCTTCTTGTTCTCTAAGTTGACCTTAGAAATGTTAGTTCTGGAACATAGGTCAGGAAGTGTAGCTTGCATACAGATGCCTGAAACATTTTGAGACCTGTTTTGATTATACTTCATTAAATCCTTTATATACACACTAGTCAGTGCTCTGGTAAGCCTGCACATTTATATTTTGATATTTGCTGTATTTGATAGCAGCTTCTGCTAATACCATTTACAGATGGAATTACTTGTTTCTTAGTGGAAGGGAGATAGCTTGATGAGGCTTTTCATCATGGCCCTAGCAGCCAAACTGTCCCTGTGCTTCACCATGTGAGGCCAGGGTTTTCACAGTTGATGGAGGTGGAAAAAAGATCAGTGCTTTGATTATTTAACAATTCAGACCAAGCTCTCTCTCTCTCTTTCTCTGTCCCACCCTAGTTTAAAAGATGTGGTTAAATTTTTGAGCTAACTGGTAATAGTCAAGAGTTTCAATACTGAAGGTCGACGTCTTAAACCTAAATTCTAATTCAGTGAGTTGTATAAAAGATTTTGTTTCCTTTTTTCATGGGGAAAAAAAAATGTTTTAACAACTCCTTAGAAGTTACAAAAGTCAGGCACGCTTCTGCCCCTGTAAAATACAAGACCTGCAATTTCAGGATATATACTTTGTGTCTGTATAGTCACTGTTACGTACATTTGTTTAGCCACATTTTCCCATGGGGCTTCTACTGCTTCCAGTGCAGGAAGAATACAGAGAATAACACATGAAGGAGCAAAGGCTAGTACCTGAGCAACACTAAACTAGACATTATCTGACATCAAATTGTTTTGAGTATACAGTTTAAATAAATGCATTTTACTTTACTTTTAAGATGTCTATACACAAAGAAGTTAGGTTCTTACTCTAAAGAAAACACTTGAGCTTGTTTAGCATGAAAAATTAAGGTAGTTTGAAGACTGGGCACAACTATTACTTCATTGTTCAGAGATCATTGAGGTGACACTTCAGGAATGATGACAGTTATATAAAATCCGTAGGTAGCTTTTCAAGGATAGCGATGGCTTCTTTCTTGGATTCTGTGCCCACGAACCTTTTCTCATTCTGTTTTGGTTTTTTTATGAGGTATTTAGTTTTAGCTGGGTTTTTATAAAGATCACTAGGAAAGCAATTCAGTACTTGTTATATAATTGTTCAAGCCCTATATTTTAATTCAGATTACTGCAATTCATGAAGCACTTTGCTTTTAAAACTTACAGATCACAAGTATATAATAACTATAGAAGCCCCAAATTTTATTTAGTGTCTGTGTAAAATGAAATACTGTCACATTATCTATAAACCCTTGAGAATTCTGCACTTGCCTCCAGACTTTGGATTTTGAAAAACTGTTTCATTAAAATAGTTTGCTTTTCTAAAGGAGGATTAGCTTGTTGAAAGTAATCTTGTTTCAAATAGCAGGCTGTGGAACTTTTAACTTTTCTCCCGTATCGTCAGAGAAGTGCCAACAATTTCTGCTTTTATTAGGTACAAAGGAATAGACATCAAAATGGGTCCCTTTCTCCTGCTAACAGTGGTATCTGGCACAAGAAGGGAAGCAAGATCCGCTTTGTAAATCTCTGACAAATATTTGCTGTCAGTAGAGGAAGACCAGACATCAGGCTATCTTGAGTTCCAAAGGAAAATTATATTTACTGGACTACTTCTCTGCCCATTTCCCAAAAGTCTTATTCTTGTTTCTTTAATGCACCTACCTTATTGTCTTAGTCTGTCTCTTCCTGGCAGCACTGCAGTAATAGTCATGTAGATTTATTTCCTCTCATGGCCAGGCTTTGCCTCTGTTCGCTGTCCACATTTCCTCTGCTTCAGCTGTCTTGTGCCTTTAGCCCAGCCAGTCCCGGCTTGCTGCACTCCGCTGCTCTCATCTCTCTCGTTCTCTGTCAGTTCATCGAGTCTCTCTGCTCCCTAACTCCTTTTCCCGTGCTTCCTTTAGTAGCTGACAACTCTACCCAAAAATCCAGATAGTCATCCAGCCTTTTCTGGTTTTAGTCACTCAGCTGTCCTTTAGAGCATCTTTCCTGATTTTCCTAGCAATTAGATGGCTCCTCATTGGAGTCTTATCCCAGTCTTACACTCTTTGTTCCAGGCTGCCTAATTCCAGTTTTATTTCAGCTTTGTACACTAAAATGGGTTTCGTCTGTATTCTCTTGATACCCTTTTAAAAGGATGTGGAGGGGTATGAGGAACCAGGGATCAGAGGATCCTTACTGTTCATTCCAGGCATCACCCCAAAACTGCTGTTCTGGGTGGAAGCTTGGCATTCCTTTTATTTTTTCCAGTTTCTTTGCTTCATTTTTGGGCCTAAGGGCATGTGCTTTTTTTTTTTTGAAGGATGCTGTGTATCTACTACAGTCATATATGAGTGATTAAGTGTTAAGTTATAACAAAAAATGGAAGCTTTTTGTGCATGTCTAAGATTATAGCTATTAATCTAAAATTTAGTTAAGCATGCAAAATATAAAGAATCGGGGGAAAGATGATAGATTTTTATCTATTTATATTTTTATTAATTTATTTTTAGCAGAGGGCACCTCCTTCCTATGGGGGGAGGTCTTTGAAGATTTCAGCCTATGCTTTTGTGTATGTTATTGTAATAGCTTAAATACTTGAGTGCTTTTCTTTAAGAGAAAAAATAATGTATTTTTAACATATTCCATGGAAATGACAATCTCATTTTGGCTTAACATATTCAACCTGAGTTAAAAATCTAATGTAAAACTTCAGTTGGTTGCATTTTTGGCGACTTTTTTTTAATAGGAAACTAAACAATGATTTAATACTTGGAAGCGAAGTGCTTTGTAACTATGCAATGTAGTGCTACCATCTCATCTGTTAGAGATTTATAACTCCATTGGCTGCCAGTTACTTTTATAAAGTGGTTGTTGGGAATGTTATTTAAAATTGCACATTTTCTTGGTTTTTAATTCTGACACAAATGTCAACTACTTCTGGTTTTCTTCATCTAGGCTGAACTGGAAGCTTTTGAAAACAGATTAAAAGGACGCAGAAAGAATAAGAGAAGAAAGGATGAAGTAGAAGTTGAACAATCATCATGGCAAAAATATAAGAACCTCATTATGCTGCCAGTGTTCGGAGTTGCTGTTGTGATGGTTGCATGGCTCATGGTCTACAATGACTGAAACAGCTCAATATTTAATATACCTCAGTTGGGCTTTAGGTAGCTATTATTCCTAGAAGGTTAGTCTGTGTGTAACAGAACTTAATATGCATAGATTATGTATGTATACTATTTGCCAAGAAAAGTGCAGAGGAGGGAAGAAATGTCACCTTTTGTGTTTATTACATTCACAGCACAAAACTGAATTCAGACACTGAAAGTAATAGTAGATTTTAGTCTACGCTGAAGTGCTGATGTAATTCGTCTGAGATCCGTTAACATCTCTTCTATTAATATATTGTGTTACTTTTCCTTGTCTCCATTTCATAATATTAAAAATAGCTTAGTATAAAATGCTTTATTGAATATTTGTTTCCTGTAAAATCAATTTAGTGGTTTATTGAAGATTAGTAGTATTACGCTAGTCGTCTTGTTGTATCACACAATAATTTCTGTGTTTCATGTCAGTTTTAACAATAACAACTAACGGGGAACTCCAGATCACTTAGGCTTGAATATTTTGGGGCCTCATGTCAGAACTTTGCTCAGAGAAAAGAAACGTGAACTGTCTTTCAAGTCAACTGTATCACAAACAATAAAATGGGCCCCCTCACAGACTGTGGGGTTTGTTTCCCTGCCCCCCCCCCCTTGTTTTCTCAAGATCAGACCAATTGAAAACTTAATTTAGTGGACAGATGCATACGCTGAACATGGATGTGAAGTAGTTTCAGGGTACAGGGGTGTGTTCTCATCACTGCCCTCATCGCCAACAGCAGAAAAGCAATTTGAAATTGAGCTTAGAGTGTCACTTAACTATTTGTGTAGATAAATGTCACATTTGAATATTTGCACAGGTGTGCAAAAGCGTAATTGAGCAGCCTAACAATACAATTATATGTTGTTCTGAAGCCATCTGGATGGTGCTTGCTAATCGTGCATAAGCTGTCCAGCTAATCTTTTAAATGTTTATGTATTTTCTTACTGACAGTTTAGAATACCTTGCTTTTGGGATATCAGTGTTGGTTCCTGGAAGTGGAAGGTTTACGCAGCTTCAAGATTATTAGAGAACCTACATTGTCTAAGCTGAGGGACTGTATGTTAAATTTGGGGGTGGGGGAAATCAGAATACTGAATTTTTAAACCTCTGCTGGAGATTTTATGCTGATACTTGAGCATTGTGGGTAACTGAGAAGTGCTTACAAGATCCTGTGAAAGATGAGGTGCAAAGCCAAAGGGCATGAGGTTGCCCTTGTAATTCAGGCACATTATTTCATCACAAATCCTGCAAAAGCAGTGGGACCATTTGTGTGAATTAGTAGAGAAGATTGCAGTTGGTTTGAAAGCTCTTTTTGTTGATTTTTGGCCCACTTGTAAAGGGACTCAGTATTAATTTGAGCTGATATCCAATTGTAATTATAGTTCAGCAGCAGAAAAAATAGAAGAGCTGCAAAAGGCAATAGCTTTCAGATTGCATAGATTGACAAAATGGGGAGAAAATAACTTCCTTTTCAATTTTTCACCTCGGTTTGGTGGAAGAGAAGAGAGGTAAGGAAAACTTGGCAATATTTAGCATGGAGTAGTGCCATTTGATAGTATTTATGGGTTTTTTTAATTGATTTTTAGAAATGCGTACTACTTCAGCCACAGTGTGTCAGGTCATTAGTATGTAAAGTTGCAGATTAATTGAAATTACACTAGGCAATCATAGTTTCATCTCTGTTGCATTCTCTTATTTTCTAGTATAAGGAATAAACCATTTTCCATATTGCTACTTTAACTCTTTTCTGTAATATTAATGCCTGGAAGATAATTCCGTATATAAAGGTTGTTCCTCTAACCAAGTGAGGTGATGCTATTACCAGTGAGTGCTTATGCCAGTAACTCTCCTGTCGCTGGGAGAAAAAGAGAGATTTTTTTTGTTCAGCTGAAGTAAAACTTGTAAAAAGATGCCTTTATCGCTGAAATACGCAGATCAACATGAATGAGACCATTGTGGAAAGAGCTTTTATCTTACATGACCATAACTCATTTTTCTATTTACTGCTAGCTTTTTCTTTAAAACAAGTACAATGTGAAGTTTTTCCTTGCCTCTGCAGCAAAGAGAAGTCGTTTCTCTCTACAGAGCTATAAAAATGAACTGCACTTGAGTTATGTGTTTGCTGTAGTTGTTAGCGTTCTTTTCTGCATATTTTGCAGTATTTGTGTGAAATATTGGAGAGGAAAAGACTTGCTTCTCATTGATCATCTTTATTATAATAAGAAAGCACACCAATCTTTAAAAATTCATTCCATTCATACAGACGTGTCTATGAGTAGGCATATATTCCCTTTCTTAAAGGATTTGTATCTCTCCTGAATCTCGTGTATGTGAGACATACCGATTTTTGAAATTTTATTCAAAATAGTTCTGTATATCTCACCCAGCCATCTGAGTCATTTGCACTCTGTTGGTCTGCCTGCGGAACCAGATATTTGGTTTTTTGGCATAAAAAAAAAAGTGCGGGGGTTCGAGCAATCTGCAGTTTAATAAATCACTGGTTTCTATTTGTGTTTTAAAATTATTTTTACAGTTAATTTTTTGTCTTTTTTTGGTTGGAGCTGCGTGTTGCAAGCATGACAACCTTTGAAGTAAAAGGTACAGGTAAAATCACCCGTTATTCAGTATACATGAAAGATGGTAATTCTAGAAAGGAAATACGGAACTGAGGGTAAACGTAATGTACTGTTACATAATGTAATGAGCAAATATTTTAAATGTTAACAGTTTACCAAAAAGTGCATATTGATAAGTATACATTAAAAAAAATTATACGATCTGACCTGCTGTTGAAGGGAAATGATACAGAGAGAAGCCTGGTCGTTGAGGATACTTAGCACGCAGAATATTTAGCTATGTGTAAAATCCAGAAACTTGGGGTGGCAGGAGTGGGGACAGGGACTTTTCCTGAACCTGAATGCATTCTGGTGAGCATTTGTTTGCCCGCTGAACCGAGGTGCTTACAAGTGATCAATATATTTTGGATCGGAAACTCCGTGGATGAGTTCGGTCCCTGTAACAACAAAGCCATTGTGTGTGTTTAATTTAATGTAAAAACCAAGTCAGACAACAAACGCCTCAAAAACAACCTGAAAATTTCTTTGTTCTCAAGGACTACTCTAGTAAAGCAGCAAACTTCTCCTGGGCAATGACGACTGACATACTGCAGCGGAAGTTTTAGGCGTGCTTTTTGTTCCCTTCGCTGGCAGCGACAGCTCTTCCTGCTCGGATTAACGCTGGAATGACATAACCACGTTCCTTCACGTTACTGCTCTGACAAAATTGCAAGAAAGGGTTGGGGAAGTGGATTAAGATGAAACCAACGGGAATAGACTTAGTAGATGATTTTTTTGGCCTCATATGGGGAATACAGCTGGTTTATTAGACACTCGTCGTGACCGTAACTACTCGAGAAGGCAAAGTTGCTATGCAGATAGCGCCAAAATTCGTTCATAAAAGCTTCGATTCTTGATTGTGGCTTTAAAGCACTGAACTCTGAGCTTATCACCTCGGTAGTGCTGGCTCCGAAGCCTATCTGCTGTGTACGCCAGCTTTTCGGAGAGCAAGCTGCCTGCGCGTTGCGGGGTTAGAGCAGCGAGCTGCTGGGGCTGAAGGACGTTGCTGCGCCAGGCAGCAGAAGCACGAGTGACGTGTGCAGTAGCCGCTGTCTGGTGCGTGCTTTAGGGTGGCGTATTCTTGTGCGGACGGTCCGTGGGCAACCCCGTCCTCGGTTTCATTTCGTTCAGATAGCCCTCTTCTGCTTTGATTTCGTCCCGTTACCACTTATCTGTGGGCGTTCAAGCCGCTCCCTTTTCTTGCTTCATGAATGTAAATGTGTACTTGTGTCTGCCCTTATCATTCAATTAAATCAATCAATCGCTTTAAAGATTATAAAATGAAGATACCGTAGTGGTCTGTATTTACTAGGAAAGGAAATGCAAGGTAAAAATTGGAGAAAAATCAAATGAAGTCAAGTTAGTTATAAGATAATGAGACATGCTCGCTTCTTTCCACTAATGGTTACATGTTAATGAATTATTTGGACTCTGCATTAAAATGTTTATATGATATGCTACCAGAAAACAAGTTTCCGGTATGGATAGTGTATCAATATGAGCTCTGTGATATATTAAAAGTCAGTCATGAGGTAGGCTAAATGGCAGCTGTCTGGAAATAAGTCATACTCCGAGGGAACTGTGGCTCAATTCAACCAAGTATTATTTAATCATCTAAATAATTTTCTCATGCAGATTTCCATAAAATTGCCAACAGAAACCAAACTCGGCTTAGGCTTTCTCTGCTGTACGCTGTGGCTGAACCTTGGTAGTTGGTGAAACTGCGACTTGCATGACACTTGACGAAGAATGACACTTGAGGAAATTAGTGTAAGATTAGGAGTCAAGATTGGTTTGGGATTGGGAATTCAGAGTTCTGCTGTTGAAGAGAAGACATCTTCCATCCAAGGCCAAGCTGGCTTTGCAGCCTGAGCCATGTACTGCACCTCTTAAATTCCAGTTTTCAGTCGTTACTGTAATTTCTGACAGTGCTAACTAATCTCTGTGAAATACTGTCATAAATAACGAGCTATGGTTTGAGTCCCCTTTTTATCAGCATTACAGCACAGAATATTTGTTGGTTTATGTTAAGCAATGTGAAGATTTTGCATAAATGCTCTTGCTTCTGTCTCCTTCCATGCTTTTGCTACTCTTTGTGCAATTGTTTTAAAAGCAAAACCGAAAGCACTGCTTTCCTCCAGAGGGGACTTTGCTTGGTTAGGTAAAAAAATGCAGGACTGACCGGCCATGAGCGGGAGTCACCTGGGTACAAGGGCACTCCAGAAGCACAGAGCCCCCTGTCTCTGCCCCATGAAGTTTGCACACAAACAGAAAGGGACAGGGCCTAAATCCGAAGGTAGGGAAATAAAGAGATCTGGAAAAGAAGCTTGAAAAAAGCTAGGAAGAAGTGTTTGTCTTCAACCTCCATAAACAAACTCTACAGGTGAGGGGTATCATCCTTACTGACAGCCGAGAGGGGGGACCAGGGACAGAAGCCATATTCGTGTCGAGGTGGCTGTTCACATTTTTTGGGGTGTTTTCTGACTCACGTTTTGAATGATAGCATTTCGGAAGCACTAACACACGCACGGTAAAAAGGGGAAGCCTCCCTGTTTTACAAATGTCATCTCGGAACCCACTCGCGGTGCCAGTGACAGCAATCCGTGGCTCCTGGAAGGGTCCTGCACCGCTTCTATTCTGGTAGCGCCCACTCCTGCCCCTCAAGCATGCTTTTTGTCCTGTTGACTTCTATCATTCTCGGACAGCGCTTGCGAGCTCCGGTGTGTACAGAGGCCCGGTCTTCCGTCAGACTTGACGTCTTCGGATGCAGATACAGGGAAGAGGGGACAAGCGCATCAAAATGCAAGTCTTAAAAGCCGATGGTCTCATGGGGGGTGGGGCACTTGCTCTGTCATTCGCAGCTTCAGGCGGCACTTGCCTCCTGGCACGAGAGCTTTGCTTCAGGAGGTTTGCGACAAACAACCCCCCACCCCCCCACCCCCCCCCAGCTCTCGGGGCGTTGGGGTCGGTCGCGGCCGGGACCGGCGGAGACACGGCTGCAGCCTCCCCGGCCGCCGCTGTCCTCCCGCGCTCGGGGAGGGACGGGGCACCGCAGGCATGCGTGCCCCCCCACCCCCGGCCCCGGAGGGGATGGGACCGGAGCCTCGCTGCGGGGAAGGAGCTGGAGAAACCTGTCGCCGGCTCCGGGAGAGCTTCCTCCCGCCGGAGCGCCTGCCCCTCCGCGCACCGCTTGTGCCGCCGGCGGCGGCAGCGCCCGGCGCCGCTTTCAGCCCTCTTTTTGGAGACAAGGAGGATCGGTTGGGGCGGAACGGAAGACTTTGCATGACCGTAACGTAAAATAAGGAGCATCCAGAAGGCCCGGAGGAGTCCTGCGCCCGGGAACCGCGGGTGGATGGACCCGGGAGCCCGGCCCGGGCTCGCCATCCCCGGCTCTGAACTCCGCGCTCCAACTCGGCGGGCCGGGAGCGCCGGCAGCTCCCTGCGCGGGGGCGGCTTCGGATCGCCGCGGCGGCGAGGGCGCATCCGGGCGGCCCGGGGGCTCGCCGGCAGCCCCGGGGGGCTGCGGGGGGCAGCCCCGGCCCCTCGCCCGCGGCAGAGCCCCAGCGAGCCAAGGTAAGGGGTGCGGGGGGCGAGCTCCGCGGGTTTCTGCCCCGCACATCGTCCCTGGCTCGGGCTGGTCTTTGCCACCTGAAGCCCTTCGCGGCGCGGCCAGACGTCCTTTGTCGGGGACGGTCGGACGGACGGACAGGACGGGACGGGACGGGACGGGCGACACAAAGGCTGTGCCCACCTCATCCGCCCTCCCCGGGGGACGGCTTTAGGGCGAAATTAGCAAGTGGGCAGTCTCTCAGCTTGTCCCCAAGGGGTAGAGCCTGGTGTGCAAAAGGGGTGGGGATGTGGCGGCTTTCTCGCGGAGGTTTATTATTATTGGGTGGAGGAGGGGGGAGGGGGAGTCTGCCGAGCAGACAAAATGCGGAGCCCCCCTCCCCCCCCCCCCACGCCCCGCAAGTGTGTATATGCGGGAGGCGGGCGGCCGCGGCTCGTCGGAGACCGAGGTAGAGA
>JAVKLA010000053.1:18826465-18865485 GCA_034782735.1 Sagittarius serpentarius
GTGCGCTGCCGCCGCGGGGCCGAGCGGCAGGTTGCTCGGGCGAGCGACGAAGGGGCGAGCCCTGCTCCGAGCCCCGCCATCTCCCGTAGCGAGAGCGGACCCGTGGCTCGCAGGCGGTGGGGGGGACGGTGGGGGGGGGGGAGCGCAAGTGACCGCCGGCGCGCAGCCGGCCGCGGTGGAGCCGTCCCGGAGCGCTGCCGTGTCCGTAGCGTGCGCGGCTGTGCGGGAGGAGCCCGGGGGCCGGCCGAGGTCAGAGGCGCAGGACGTAGGTGAGTCGCAGTTAACCACCGGTCGTTATTAGCGTTTCACGACGAGCTCAGCTCTCTCTCGAAGTCAGCAGGGACGATCAACGGGGCTGATGCGCTTCTTCATTGCTCCGGCGCTGGAAGGAGCGGGGAGGAGCCGCGCCGAGCCCGACGGCAACAGGTCCGGCCAGGGTTTGCCGGAGCAAAGTTTGGGCTTGGCCGCCGGCAGGGCGGCCCTGGCAGCTCCGCCCAGGCGCCGTGACCTCCTCCCCGGCGCGGCCGCTGCCTGCCGGCCGCAGCGGGGGCTGCCTTCGCCCTCGCGTCGGATGCACCCCCCGGGCTGGGGTGGAGGGACCAGGGGGGGGGACACACACAACAAACCCAGGTGCCTTCCAGCCGGGGGCTGGGGGAAGTCTCTAGGCCGGCGATTTAAGCCAGCTGGGCCGGGACTTTCCCCAACAAGCCGGAGCCGCAAAGTGCGGGTCGGGGGTGGGCAGGGGCAGGAGAAGCTCCGGCTCTGCGCCCCCCCCCCCCCCCCCGCGCCCCGGGCGGCGGGGGGGGCCCGCCGGCCCCCGGCGCGGCCCCCCCCCCCCCCCCCGCTCCCGCGGCTGTCCGGCGGGATGGTGCCGCCGCTGCCGCCGCCACCCACGGGAGGCGGTCATCCCGCGGAGGGTCACAGACGGAGGCGGCTAATCCTTGCGGGGAGAAACCTGGGTGGCTGCAAGTGTCCGAAGGGGATAGCGCGGGTGGTCCCAGTCTCCCAGCACAAACCCTGGGAGGAGGAGGAGGAGGAGGAGGAGGAGGAGGCGGGGTGTGTGTGTGTGTGTGTGTGTGCGGATGAGCATGGTTTCCCTGCCCCTATGGGAGAGGCTGCTCGGGGCCCGGGGAGGGGGCTTGTAGGAGGAGGCTGAGCGCTAGTGCGAAGCTGCAGGGTCCGTCCGTCCCGTCCCCGTGTCTCGTCCCCGTGTCCGTCCCCCCCCGCGCCGCAGTCCGCCCTTCTCCCGCTGGAGCCGGGGAGCAGGTGTCTCCCCGGTGTCCGGCTGCGGGGGCCGCAGGTGAACGGCGGGGCCGCCCGAGGTGGGGCGGGGGGGGGGGCTGGGGGGCAGCCGGTGCCTCTGGCGGTGCCGGGGCCTGTGCGGAGCCTGATGGGGAGAGGAGAGCTTGGGGAGAGGGCGGCGGAGCTTTCCGCCCTGTTCCCCCCCCCCCCGCCACAGAAATGGCAGAGCAGGCGGTGTTGCAAGTGTGTAAATAGGGCAGTATGCCTTAGTCGTATCGTTGCTCCGCTTGATTTAGACTGCAGAATCCTTGGCCGCGTTTCATGGCAGACGATTAATTAATTACCCTTTATTTTAAATTATTAGCAGTCTGGCTGAGATGGTGGAACTCTTAAGCGAAATCAAATATCTAGAGCTTTTAATGCATTCACGGGGCCTCTTGGGAAGGTTTAGCTTTCAGCAGTAAAAATACGGGAATGGATTTTTCCATATGGCCACTTACACCCTTCCTGTGTTCCTAAAAGATGGACCAGTCAGCAGGACTAAACTGTAATTCTGTAGTTGTGTTTTTGTAATGGGTGCCTTAGTTGGAGATCTCTGTTAAAGGCTTCTCGGGTACTGTGACACAGACAGCGTTGAATTAGCATATCACTGAGGTGATCCCAACAACTATGAAGGAATAATACAAGGAATTATGGAAACACTCTGCTTATGCGTCTCTGTAAAAGCTGGTGACACCTCCTGAGTCTCTTGGACGTCGAGGTTCTGTAGGAAGCTGGGGTCTCCACCGGGGGACGGGGGAATCCCAGACAATGTCCAAACCTCCTTTAGAAAGGAAATGCTCGTGACTTTTTTTCCTCTCTGCCATCAGCCATTTATGGGGTACCCCAACAGCCAGGTTTTTCTGCCCGTGGGGAAGCCCGGCCCTTCAACCTCGCATATAATCGTCACTCAGCACGCATTTTTAAGGAAGCCACCAGTACTCATTTTCCGGAGAAGGCTCTCGGGTTGGTGAGCCCGGCAGCACAGCTCGCTTGCCCAGACCAGAGGAACCTGCTTGTGCTTTGTTAGTATCTGATGGGACCGTCAGGACAAAACATTGTTTTTCCTTAGTCTTTTGGAACTGGGACTGTAAAATACTGAAGAAACCATTCACTTCCTCTCCAAAAATCGTTCCTGGCACTTGACTGTATGCCTGTGGTAGATAACTTGAGTGTGCAGTGAATCAAAAGTACAAGATGGTTTGAAATGTGTCACAATTGGAGGTGTTCTGTAAAATGTGCAATGCACACAGGGCAATTTAATATATCTCTATCATTGTTTAGCTGTTAATGATGTATTAGGTGATCTCTGCAGATACAAATGAAAGCCAGGACTGTTAACAGTGCCAGTAATTACTTAAAAATGCAGGCAGGCTTACTTGAATGTAGGAGCTTTTTTGTTATGGGTTTGTTTTGGGTTTTTTTTGGTTTTTTTTCTTGCTAAGCTGATATACATGTTTAGGTCTTAGCACTTTGCTCCCTCGAGGAACATTACTGTCCTGCCGTTACACTACGTCCACGTATTGCCAGACACATAATTTCTTGTTATTACTTGCATGGCCAAGCGAGGAGTGCATGCAGAGGCAGAGGTGGATAAGCACCCACACAGAAATCTCATTTACCGGAAGGGGAACGCGGCAGGAGATTGTGCCATGGTGTGTAACTGCCTGACAGCGCGTGCTGTTCGGCCTGAAAGCGGATGACCTGGTATCCGCTGGTCCAGGTAGGGTCAAAGCCGCAGCTCCCATCCCTTAAGGAAGTGCCTGTGGGTCCTTATATTGTGCCTGCTGTATTGGGGCGGCCTGAATCTCCTGGGCCTCAGTGTGGCAAAGATTCAGAGAGCCCCGGCAGCCGCTAGGCCCCAGCGATGGAAGCACGGTCTTCCTGCTTGTGTACGAAGGGCTTATTTAGAGTTCAGCATTTGTTGGTTAGAGCAGTTGAGTAGTGGTGAGAGCAGGAGCCACTGGGTTTCTTCGTCGAGTGTAACCATCCCAACGTTCCCTTGCCGTCTCCTGGACCTCATAAATGGCAGGCTGGGTAAGTACAATTCTCCAGTGCCAGGGGAGAAGGGTGGAAGATAACCTCTTGTGAAGGGACGGGTTGTCACAGTAGGACAAGGAAAGCTTAAATACTCCTTGGAAAGGTCTTCACACAGAGAACAACCTCTGAAGACAGTGGCCGGACAGGCTCCAGCTTGACTACCCTCATCGCCTCTGGATTTTTTTTGCTTGGGGCTTCCCCACCACAGCCGCCTTGACCAGCGGTGCTGAGGGATGGGGAGCGGGGGGTGTGTGTATGTGCTCGGTCGTGGGCGCATCTCCCAGTCCGCAGCCCCACGACAGAAGAATATGATGCCGATCGCATCCTTTCCCTGTGTCCCCCGCCCCTCTATAAATAACTCTTGCTGGGCTGACCTGTCAGATTCCCCCAGCAGAGCGGATCCCCTGACCCGGGCCGCCTGCAGTGGAAAGTTTGAATGCAAAAAATACCGTAGTAAAAATAGAGCGGCCGGGTAGGCCCCTCCGGCAGGTCCTAGCGCCGGGGCCCAGGCCTGCGTGGCGTTGAGAGCTTCCCCCCCTGCATCCAAATCGATGTGCGCTTTAATACCCTAATGGTGGATTCTTTTCTCCTTTTCTAACTGTCAGGTGGAAGCATAATTCATTTCTGCTATGCTGCTGTGGAACAGATAGTTCTCTTCCAAGTAGCTTTTTTAATTTCAGCTTGTCTTTCTAATCAGCAAACATGAAAGAAATAGGGATAATGGTTTCATATCCTAAATGTAAAAATAATAGCGGGACAACAATCAAGCAAGAGCTTGCTGTTTCAAAAAGAGGTGAGAATCTTGCTGCCTCTGAAGTCCGAATTAGATTTCATCCCGTGCCTACCTTGTGCAGAAGACCGCTCCCCCGAAGGGACAGATTCTCCTCAGCTGTGGTTTCAAGCCACTGGAATTTAAAGCAATGCTTGTAATTATTTAGTTACACATACGCTGTTATTTCTGGTTGCTTTACCTGCGGAATCTGAGTATCTGGAGGTTAAAGCCAGCGACAGAGACCAGAAAGAGTTGTCTGGTCGCTGCTACGCCTTCTCCTTCTGGTGCATCCGCGTTGCAGTTCCTGGCCCTGGGTGGCCGCTGGCGCCCGGCCTGCTCTGGGTGTGGTGGTGGGGTGGCCTCGGCTCACAGCCAAGCACCCGCACAGCCGCTCGCTCACCCCCCTCTCTGTCCTGCGGGGAGGGGGAGAAAATAGGGAGAACGAGAGAGAGAGAGAAAGCTCGTGGGTCAAGATAAAAGGCTGGGAGATCGCTCACCGGTTGCTGTTGTTGGCAACACAGGCCCGACTGGAGGAAATGAGTTTATTACTGATTAATACAGGTGTTCAATTACTGACTCAGGTGTTGTGGAACAAAAACAAAAAAAAGAAGGAAGCATTAAAACACTTGGGGAAGACACCTCTCCTCCCCCGTTCCCAGGCTCGGCTTCACTCCAGACTCGTCTCCTTGCCGCTTGTTATCACCACAGGTGACATTCAGTCCCTTCAGTGAGGCAACGAGCGGCGCAGGGGAGGGCTGTGGTTCTTCTCTGCTGCCCCTTCCTTCTCGCTCTTGCCCTGCTCCGGTGTGGATCCTCCATGGGCTGCAGTCCTTTTGGGAATATCTGCTCCGCCATGGAGCACCTACTTCTCCTCTGACCTTGGTGTTTGCACTGCTGTTTCTCACTCTTCTTCCAGTTCTCTGCCCGTGTGGTGTTTTTTGCCCTTTCTTGAATATGTTTTCACAGAGGCACCACCAAATCGGCTGACAGGCTCAGCTGTGTCCTGTGGTGCAGAGCCAGCTGGAACTGGCCATGTCCAGCACGGGACAGCCCCTGGTCTCTTCTCATGGAGGCCACCCCTGCAGTCCCCCCACTGCCAGCAGCTTGCCACCTACACCCAGTACAGATGTCCATGTAATCAGGGGCAGAATTATCTAGAAGTGGTGGCCACCTCATCATAGCGTCAGCTTGGGAAAGTATATGTGCCCACAACTGACCAAAGTGGCGGCTTTACCTCTGTGGCTGTCTGCTCCCCTGTCCCTCTTCCCTGATCCCCAAATCATGAAGGGATGAAATGAGTCCCGTCATCCTGCAGTTCCTTTTCACCATCTCTGTCATTAGAGTGGAACTCCTGCAGCATCTGCTCCTTTGTGCACCACACAGTTTATAATCCTCTTTTTTTGTTAGTGTTGTTGCCAGCATGAGGTAGTTTTTAGTGTGTTGCCCTGTAGAAAATGAAAAGAAGCTGAAAATCACATCCTGCCAGAGCTGCTTTGGAATGGTGAAGTTTATGCTTTGATGATCCAAGCCCTGCCCTTCGCTGTAAAGCATGTTTCCCACAACAGTATGCATTCTGTGGCACCCCAGCCTTTGCGTATGTGCTAAATCAATACATACTGCTTTTTTTTCAGAGAGGACACAGAAATTGGCGGCAGCGTTAAAAACGTTTCCTCATAGAATAATCTATGGGGGACAGTTCCTGTAAACCTGTGGGAAAGAGGACGGTCGGGTTGCGTCATTGCAGATGCTCCTGTAAGCTGCTGCTCTTCCTGAATTCCAAGGCTCGCTTTTTCTTGCAAAAGAAGCATTTTCTATACTGAACACTTAATTCATCTTCACCCAGTCCTTAGGGGAAAGGAAGTGAAGGTAGACATGAATTTCCTTCTTTGGGACTGCATCAGACTGCATCTATTGCAATTCACGCGTCG
This sequence comes from Sagittarius serpentarius, assembly GCA_034782735.1. NCBI lineage: Eukaryota > Metazoa > Chordata > Aves > Accipitriformes > Sagittariidae > Sagittarius > Sagittarius serpentarius. Next base: position 18,832,487 of record JAVKLA010000053.1, read on the forward strand.
TAGTTCAGAGAGAGTTCAAGATCGATGCTCAGTGGATGGTGCTCGTGCTTTGGGATGAGCTGGTCAGTGGTTGTCGGTGTCTGTAATACTCGGTTCTGCCATATACAGAACCCAGTGTTTTAAAAACTGACGTGCTAGAATCTTCCATGTCTGATCTGTTTGATACCAGAGAGATTTAACTTAACAGTGATTTAACAGTAATAGTAATTGCCCAGAGCAACTGCCATTGCTCGTCACCTCAAAGAGCTCCTAGTTTCAAAATAGCCTATACTGTCACTCCAATATTACTGAAAGTTGCTTGAGAGCGTCTCAGACTCAGGAAGCATTTCCTAGGAAAAGAGACTCTCATGTTTTCCCCTTGCTGCCTCTGAATGAAGCAGTAAGAAATCACTTTTGTGCTCCTTGCATTGTTCATCTCATTAGGTTTCAGAAAGCAGTCAGGGCATTCTCTTGGAAATAAAACCACTGGTAACGTTGAGGAGCTTTCCGTCCCACGTCTCTCAGACCTGCAGCTCTGCATTCATGCGGAAGGTGTCCCTGCTCATGGCAGGGAGGTTGGAAGTAGATGATCTTTAAGGTCCCTTCCAACCCAAACCATTCTATGATTCTATGCTATCTGTAATACACACTTATGTCTGCTCTGGACTTCCATGGGCCAGCGCTGTGACACGGACATTTCATCCATTGCTCCTGCTTCTGATGTAAAATCTTTTGCTGGGTGGATTATTTTGCCTATGTTAAAGATGTCCCAGGACCAGTGGGACCTGGAGGTTATAGAAGCAGAACATGCTACAGTTGTCAGGCTTTCCCCAACCTCCTGCATTTTCGCATCTTTGGGAAGAAACACAGACGGCTGAGCCCACCTTGCCTTAACAGCCTGTGTGTTTTTGCTGTCACACAGTGTCGAGGAACAGACATTGCTGAGAGACAGCTTATTGTTTGAAAGATGCTAGTTCTGCGCATGTACAGATACTGTCCGAATGGATAATATATGTGAAACAATATCAGGAACTGTAGAGTAAGTAGCTATCTTTTTTTTTTTTTTCCCTTGCTATTTGATTTGTAGCAACCACGTAACAAAAGAATGAAGTAGTAAATGCCATTTTTAAGGTTCAGTTTGTCACTGCTTAGCCATTTTAAAGGTGTAAGTTTAAATAATTTGTAGTGAATGTAGACAAGGCTGGAGATGAAGTCTGAAATGATGATTGAATGTGTTCAGAAGTTATTACCAATTCTTCTTTTCCCTATAAAGTCAGAGTATATGGAATAGTGTTGATAGTGGTCTGGAAGGGCTAAGAACCCAGATGGTTTCCATTTGCTTTTTCCCCATCCTAGATAGGATTATTATGTCACTTTTGGAGATTTCCAAAGAAAATGTGAATGGGAGGAAAGATGGCATTCATTCTAGGGATGACAATTAAATGGAATAGTCCTAGCCATAAATACAGTAGGGTTTTTCTTCTTTGAAAGAATAATTCACCAGATTGTTACTGTTTCAGTGACTTAGATGGAATTTTTTATCCTTCAAATCCTTATGTGATCCATAAAACTTTGATACTATATCAAAGTCATAGTCAAATACATACACCAATGTAAGTGCTTTGTTAACCCACTTAATCTTGAGTTTTCTGTATCAGCTCATTGTTTCACAACTTCGACGATAATGAATAGCTTTAATCTCTAGTCACCTCTTCAGTTATTTCTGTCAAGTCTGTATTCCTGGTAGTTTCAAAAAATACTCTTCTTTTTCTTCATTTTCTCCTACTAAAGCAAAATGTCCAAAGATTACATGTTTCTGAACAAAGTGTTATCCTATTGAAAATGGAATGAGTCACCTCTAAATTTTATAGGTAGTAGGTTATCAACCTGTGAGAGACATTGTGTAAGTGCATTTTCATCTTTGGGAAGAGGACAAATAAATACCCAGCTATGCTGAAGAGATGAAGCTTTGCTTTGACTCTAAACCATGTCCCTTCCTTTGATTAATATTGCTGCTGCTCTTATCCTTGGTCCAAGGGTTAGTATCTTTTACTAACAATTGAGAAAAAAGTCAGTAGTGTAAAGTTAACATGACACATTCAAATCCAAAATTTTGATTTCTTCTAGGCAGATGTTTATAGTGTAAGAATAATCTATACATTTTAGAGAAAAACAAATAAGAAATGCATGAAACATAAGGAGAAAAACACTTCTAAGATTCCTGCCATTTGTTTAGCTTGCATTCCAGTTTAGCATCCAGTTCATGTCATTGAAAGCTTCTGATTTTAAATAGGTTAAGTAATTGTATAATCAGCAATGCACATGGCACATATATGATGTGCTGGTCACCTTCAAGTTCAGAAGGCTAAGCCTACTGATCAGGCATTAATAGGAAAAAAAAAAAAAGAGGTATATCCAATCACGAGGTCTGGTTGCCTTGCGTGGGATGGGGCTTCCGGTGGGAATTCTACGCATGCGGTGATTGATACACTGAATGGGAGCCACAGGGCAAGCAGGTTTTCTTTTTGTCCCTTCTAGTTTTCCAGGCTTGAAAGCTGCTTTTAAGAGGAGGTTTTCCTCTAACTGTATCCCTCCACCCTCTCAAAATGTTTTTTCAAAATGTTTTTATAGTCACAGATTAGGCCACTAAGATTTTTTTTTTAATGGTTTCCGATTTTGCTTTCTGGTGCTAACAGCTCTTGCGCAGGCATCATCTTATTGAATTCCCAGCAAAGCAGGAACCTGACACGAGTACTGTTACTCCCCTGCCTGTTGAATTGTGATTCTCAGCAACATATAGCCAGAGACTTGCCATTGCTGCTCTACTTGCATAGCAAACCTCAATGCTGTGAACATCTGGGTAGTCAGGAAGGCATTAGAGTGGTCTCTGGGGTGTGTTCAGAAAAACAGCATGGCACAATTGAAACTTTCGTGAGTAATTTTTGCAAGCCCTAGAAACTTACAGAAAAGTAATAACCCCCACAGCATAAATTCCACATTAATTAAAGATTAATTTCCTCAAAACACTTTTCCACTGCCTGCTGAGGTAGGCTGAACGGATGTTCATGTTCTGGTTTGAGCAATATCAAATAATGCTAACCATAGTATAGTTCTTAAAATGAATGTCTTCTATAGACACTTCAGTTTTTGAAAAATCTTTGATATCTTCCATATGTTTACTCAATTTTGCTCAGCTTATGAGGCATGGCAACATCACACATCTTTGCCACCAGCTGTTAGTAATAAAGAAGAGAGAGCTTAGAACTGTAGTAAGTTTGCCATCAGCTGAACTGTTTCTTAATCTGAAAGTTCTTGAAAATTCAGCAAAGTTCCATTGTAAATATGGGAAGCATCCATTGTTGTAGCTGCAAGTTTACATCAGTGAAATTATAAATAATTGTAAATATGTACACTATATAAGTAAATGTGTAAACAGTTAACATTTATGCCAAAGTGGAATCATTATTCAGCAGCACTTCCTTTGAAAAAGGAAGAGATTCATTTCAAACATACTGCTATTGAAGAGGTGATACTACTGTTCTCTAGTAGTGATAAGTATCCTTATTTTCCCTCTGTTCTCATTCAAATTTTGAAGAGTGATCAGCACTGACCCCATATGATGGCTAAACGGTGTGTCAAATTCTCATTTTAAATGAGGTGGAGAGCAGTTACTAGTATCACACCAGATACATGGAATGCAAGAAAATCCTTTCTTTTCCACTTCCACCCCTTTCCGTGAGATGTTGAGCATAGAACACCTGTAATGGAGAACCAAGGTCAATAGTCTGCATGTGACTAACTTTCTGCTTTCTAAATCACATCTTCTCAGGGAGACCAATTATTACAATATTTATTCGTATTTATTTCAGTATCAAATAGATGCTTTTCAAACTGCCTTTATAATCCACTACATTGCCAAGATAAAACACTGGAGCCTTTCCCAAAAGAACTAGATGAAATGAGAATAAACTCCTCAGAGCTCCAAATCTCCTGGCCTTAGTGCTTATGTCTGAGTGGCCAACTTATTTCCACCTCCCTCAAAGCCTTCAGAAAGGGAAGAATGAATTATGAAGGAGACGTTGCACCAGGAGCTAGCTCTCTTAAACTGAGCATGCGCTGTAAGATCGTAACTTGGACACTGGTAACACCACTGGCAGTACAGCATTCATCTGCCATCCCGGACAAAACCAGATTTGGAACTCGGTGTGTCGGGGGCTCTGGTAGCTGGTCGTACCTCAGCTAGAAAGTTCAAAGGGAGGGTGGGTTATGTCTGAGGGGTCTGCAGTCATGCCGTTTGGACAGCACTGTAGGCATACTCCAGAGGAGATCTAGCTTGCCAGGCAGCAGTGCAGGGTCTCAAACACATAGATAACTGGAACACCGAAGTTGTGTTTGGATTTTGTCCCCGCAAACTTACTGCTGGCTTTGTCTCAAACTGAAGCTGGAGCAGATCAGAACTGCCTTGTCACAGAGCTGGGTGAGACAAACCTGAATGTCACCTTGTCTCTTCTGAGCTTCTCGTGCCTTTCTCCACAATTTCTCAGTTCCAAAATTGTCTCGGTGCCTCACAAAACTGCTGGAATCACATGTCAGGAGTTAAGGACCCCAAATTTGTGCAACAGAAATGAAGGAAAGAATACCACATCAACATTTCTTAGTCTGAACTGGAGACGTCTGGTCATGCCCGGTTTGGATTTTTACTATACTCTTACCTCCTGCTGGATCAATAATAGCTTGAAAAGTCACCTGAACAGAATTGGCCAGTGGGTCTCTATGGTAGTCTGAAAGGCAAAAAAATCACCTTACTTTACACATTGTGTCTTCTGTACAGAGAAGAAACGTCACTGACACAGTTACACTCTACTTACTTTAAGTGAAAGTGTAAGTCAAGAAGGTTAAATGTGTTTCAGGTTTCTGCTTCAGCCAAAAGAATCTGGCTGGACATGGCATCTAGCACCAACAAAATAATTCTTTTGGAAAGAGGTGCCCAGCTTTACATGACATCTCCCTTACTGGGATACTGTGTATTTCAGATTGGTATGATGACTCAATATGTTTGTATTTCAGTGGTTAAAACAGGGGTAAACCAGAATATTTTATTTCATGGATGGGAAAGGGAGGTTTGGTCATGAAAATGAACTTTGAATGCATTATGTCAGCAATTTGTAATTTGTCCGAGGATGTGGAATTTCCTGGGAGAAGTTACAGGATTACAGCGAACTTGAACTATCAGGAAAACTAGTGCATTTTGTTGTGCAAATAACAATTCTTGTGATAATGACATGCTTCTCATGTTTGCTGCCTTGCTGTATGAAAAGGTTTAGGTGGTTTTTTTTGGTTTTGTTTTTTTTTTTTTTTTCCCCCTGCCTTGCTGTATGAAAGGGTTTTTTTTTCCTAAATTGCACTAGAGTTGATAAAATCACAGGAGCTGACAACAGAGCACTGCTTCAACATTAGAAGAGGAACAATATCAAGGATATGGAAAGAACTGCAGATAATTTTCATAATCTAACATATTTTCCATACATGAACTATTGCTTGGGCTGGGTAGCAGATTCCTCCATGGCATTATGAGGACTTACACAAGGCCACCTGTTCACTGCCCCCTAATGACATTCTTTTTGCATTTCATGGTAGTACTTTCTTGTCTTCGTTCCGCTTCTTTCCAGCATAAACACTACATAGTACTTTGGTGTTTGGCTTGCTCAAGATATTTTGATGCTTCTGATCCAGCTGTTGTCTTCTGCATTTTTTTGTAGAGACCCATCATGCCTAGAAGATACTGACAGTAGGCTGTTAGCCCTAATGATATTTCTTTATTGGAAGCACATCTGTTAGGTTTGTGGTGACAACAGCAGGAGATATTTTTGTCAAGTGCTTATACCATGATTCAGGCTGTTTTACAGACTAGTAACTTAGATACATTTTGTGTCTAAAAGAAAAATTGCATGCTACCATAGGCTTTTCACCCATAAATCTTAATGTAATCTGTCATTTCTGTGCTTTAATATGACAGGCATGTTATTGAAATGACACCCATGAAATCAAATTCTCCCCACATCTTGCAGAAGATAAGCTGTGAATTTTGGTCCAATGAATTTTTAGTCTTTCTGTAGTCAGATGGGACTGTATTTTTTTTCCACCTTACTTTTTTCTGCCTCTGTGGTTTCAGAAAATCAGCTGTGAGCAGTTCAGTCTGATCCAGCAGTCCTAGATAAGCCTAGGATTTCTTAAAAAAATCTGCACTGAAATTAGCTCAGAGTTACTTCACAGTGCATTTCCTTTATTGCAGTCATTACTGAAAGAATGGCACTCAGGTAAGCAGTGGTTAATGGCATTTTATTAGGGACAGAATTTTCAGAAGAAATTATCTGATGTTTTTAAGCATCCTGTATTCTGACTACATTCTTGTTTAATACAAAACCTGATTGTATTAAAAGCAAATGACTTGTTGCCTTAAAAACCAAACACTGATGTTTCCTAACTACGGTGCACACAAGTCTTTCCTGCATCAAGTTTTCTAACAGCGGTGGTAGGAAGTGAACTTGCACCAGTATTCTTCAAGTATTGAGAATATGTTTTGGTCCAGTGCTGTACTAAATCTGTTTTATGCCAAAATCTCCAGCATTTAGGGTTGGTTTCTTTCAGTGTACCCCCAAGGATTCTGCATCTAAGTCTTCTTGTCCTTCCCTTGGAAAGGGAAATAAACGTGTATTTACAAGGTACCTCAGTTTTACAGACTCAAGAGAATGATTCAGAGAGACTTCGACTACAGAGAGAGTTGAGGGAGACTGGTTTCTTCTCTTGGCCACTAACCTGGAAGCTTGAAGTGAGCCAAGTGAATAAGCATGTAGCACCCCTGTTTCCTTTTACAGGCCCATTTTTCTCTGAAGATTCCATTATTTATGCCTTTAGCCCACTATTTATGCCTCTATTCCATCATTTATTAGAACTGAGAGGACAGAGCATGTCTGAAGTTTATGCTGATACCATTGGCATAGTAGTGCACTTAAAACTGGTGCATATATTCTTTGTGTATTGCAGTATTTGGTGGCAAGAGGACAAGAAACAGTATCAGGGTATCAGGGAATATATAAAGAGTAGGTGTAATGCATTTATGTTTATCTATAAGACACTTTATTAAATTTTCATTGATGATACAGGAACCATTAGCACTATCTCTAGGTTTTTTTCATGTTCACCCCAGGAATTGATGGAAAAACCTCATGTGGATGTTCAAGTGATGGAGAAGTGGCAAAACTGGAAAACCGGAAAAATTAAGTTTATGCTTGCTGAGTCACCGATGGTGATTTTAAATAGGTTTAGTGTTTTTCATGAGGTCTTTTCCTGTAGAAGGGAAAAATACAACATGCTGTTTAGTTTCCTATAAATATTTACTTTGCTATTATACAAAACTAGCAATTCGTGGTGTTTAGAGAAGCATGTCTTTCACAATCCAACATTCTTTTCTTGAGCAGCCACCGAAAGCAAATTTGGATACAACGGTCCCTTTTAAATTCTGTGGTAGTAAGTTGTTAATGCAAAGATTGATTGACAAAAATTTATTGTTGCTTTCAGGAGTTGAAAAGAAAATGCTTGAGGTTCTCCTTTAGTATGAACCTTTGCCTAAAGTAGCTAGTATCCACAATGCCAGTAGACATTAGAAAAAGTTTCTCACAGAAACAGGAACGTAAGAAGCTCACTGTTTTCATTGGCACGCGTTTAATGTTTCTCCTAGGTTAACTCTGAGGCATCTGAACAACGGTGGTAACTGCTCTCAGTTATGCACTTGTGCTTGGGATGATTAAGATCTCATGTACCTCTAAAATATTCAGTATTACCTCCTCCTCACAAGAAGAGTCAAAAAAATTGATGAATACTATATATGTGTGTTTTCTCAATTCTTTGAGAATACAATTTTGTTGTTTATTGATAAGTTTTTTACTCCTAAGACAAAACTCTTTGTGGACTCATAGGTCAGCGTTTACCTTACCTTACTGGGTAGAGTTGGGCACTTTTGCGTGGGATTTGCAAGAAGTGCATCTTGATTGGGAGTTATTCCTTTAGGAAAACGAGCTGGATCTTACATTTGTTTATCTCGAAGAAACTAAGAGTCAGCTCCCGAGTGCCCTAATCACTGGGCTGTGTAGTGATGGTCCTGCTCCTTATTACCTGGTCCAGCAGAACTGTGTTCTTTTTTACATGATATCACAACTTCAAGGGATAGTGTGCTCTGATTCAGGAGGAGTCTATGTTCAGGTGGTTGTGATACTCTACTGAGTTGTAGATCTAATTTTTAACTGGTTCAGGCTGAAGAGGGAATTGAACTCAACAGCCCCATTGCCTGCGGGAGCACTGTACCCACTGCACAGTGAGAAGGGGCAATGTTACGCCATTTTTCTCTTTTTTTTTTGGCTGTGCTTTCAAAAGTAGTTATGGCAGCTATGTTTTGGGAGATCTTTATTCTTAACAGAGCTGTGTTATTCTTCTGTTACCTGCGCTCAGACCTCCCAAGGGAGCCTAATATAGGCTGTGCAAACCAAGGTTATGGAATTCAGGGAGGCCTGCCATGAGTAGCTGCTAAGCTGCTATATTCCAGCATGACCAGAAGCGAAACTTAAAGGCAGACTTTGAAGACTTTAATGTGAAAAGTAGGCAAGTGTGGACTGCAGGAAGTTACATAGTCAAGCAGGGATCGTCTAAATGTCACTTGGATATAGGTTCCTAAAAGTCACCTAAAACCTTTTAGCTGTGCCTGAGTATTTGAGGTGTTACTTGCAGGTAAGGGCAGTAATTTAGCTGAGTTATCCCGAAATCTTGGATTACAGCATTTGCAACTTCTGAATAAGCTGTCGATTAAGAAAAACACTTTGGACAACCAATTAAGTCTCTCCAACACTCTCTATATTCTCTTGTTGTGGGAAATGGTGATGATCAGATTACAGACCTTGTCAACTCACCCAGGCTGTATGTTTTCAATAGACAGAGCTACCTCTCTTATCATTCTCACCCTAAGCTGGCTGTTTCAGATGTTCAGATAACTCGCACCATCTTTAAGCTGACCATCAACTTACATCCTGCTTGCTAGATAAGCCCAGTAGTAGGACCATGTTGAGACTGAATCACTGGAATAAGAAGAAGGTTATCAAGTGAGACACTGCTAGCACCTCACACCATACTGGTACCGTATGCATTTTCAATGTTACCTGGTCTTTGAGCAGAGGAAGTAGCAAAAAAAGTCACATGGGACACTGCGCTGGCTGAGTCTCAAGGAGGTCAGATAACACGTGATGTTTAGCAGTATCAGAAAAGGTATATACCACTGCACAAATGCAGTTTTCTTAATTTCTGCTGTTGGTAGAATGTCTGCAGTGTCTGGTAACTAGCAGTATCAGAAATAGATGATAATTCTAATATTATCAGCAAGGAAAGTTTCCTTACAAATAGTCTTTGTGCCGTGCTGGAACAGGAGACATTGCAGAATGATGGAAAGTTATGCCATAAATCCCACTTATGCTTACAGTCTTCTCAGTCAAGGCAGTAAAATGGGCAGTGAGGCTAGGGGGGGTATAAATCTAGTGTCTCTGCAGCAATTCCCTAAGAAATAGTTCAACTTCCATTTATGCCAGTCAGTCTGGTAACCTGCTCTTCACAGAAAGGCACTTACAGCAGAGCCAGCCAAAGGGATAACCCACAGAGACTGGCATTTATGAGACTAATAATATAAAAGTTGTAGACCTCAGTCTCTTGAGGTTCTTTGGGGAGAGGCTGTCAGGGTAATGGATGCATTTACACTGGTGTCCTCTCACGACCAACTTCAATGTGATTGATATTCCTGACAAAGAAGATAAGCTATTAGTCATCCTTTGGGAAGACATTGTCTGGAATTAATAATCCTATCATCCAATTTCACCTTATCATAGGGAAAATTATAATTTTTTTAAATCAGTTTTGAATAAAGATGTATTAACTTCACAACAACACTTTCAGTCTTGCTTGGAATTTTGTTTGTGTTTCTGTTTAAGAAGTATGACATTTTTCCAGTATATGAGACCATAGTCTTAATGGAGTTATGTTTAAAAATATATATATATTAAATACATGTTTAGGCTTTTGCAAAGGTTTGAATTTTTGTACTTTGTGCAGCTCAATTGAATTCAGAAAATAATTTTTCTCTATTCTTCTATATTCCATTTATGGAACAGAACATATTAGTTGCAAACTCTATAGAACACTGTGACAAGTTATAATTTTGTAAAGTACTTAAAAAATGAGACAGCATTATTGTGCATAGTAAGTGGAACAGTCCTTATTTCTTCTATTGTCACATAAAACGAAGATTATAATAGTTGCTTGATTCCTTAATAAAAGAAACTTAAGAACATGGAGCTCTTGAATAACTAGCAATGGATTATTTTTAATTATAAGATAAACTGTATTTAGCCTTATTGCTTAGATTTATTATGTATTTTATGTTTTTTTCAAATGAAATGCCTATCCAACTTCTAGTTCATCAGAGATGTTTAGAAATTCCAATGAAGCTGTAAGTCTGTGGATATTGGTTGAACTAAACTAAATTATATGGATTACACTAGGCTGTCCACCAAAATGAAAGTTTACATACAACTTTTCATTAAGAATCTAAAAGCCATTTATAGCATATATTTAAATCATATAGCTGTTCTGTGTAATGGCGAAGACTGCTATTGAAAACAGAGGAGTTACTAATTGACACCAGAATGATAAAACTGTGCTCTTTTGTTTTTCAGGTTTTAGGAACAGATGAGGATAATATGGGGGATGGCTGTTCTCAGAAACTGGCTTCTGCCAAGTTCCTTCGACTTCTGCTCCTAATACTGATTCCGTGCATCTGTGCCCTTATCCTTTTGTTGGTGATCCTGCTTACCTTTGTAGGTGAGTGCTAATGGAGTAAATTGACACGTTTTTAATTAAGGAGACTAAAACTGAGACTGCATTCTCAAGTGCTAATGTAATTGTGGACATTAAAGCTATATCTGAGCACATCTACCTAAGAAAGTAATCTACCTAGTGACTTAATAATGTTTGTTGCAGAGAAATAAATATGCTATTTAGGTTTATATATTTAAAACCTATTTAAGGTACTGAAGAGGAAACCTTTTCTGAATTTCTCAAAGTAGATTTTTGAGGAGCACGCTACCTTGAGCATGTAGTATGTAGATGGTTTTCAGCAGTCATTTTACAAGTACAAAAAGATATTTATGTCAGAATTTTAGATCACTGTCAATGGAATGGAATATTTATCCCTTTATGTCACACATTGATATGCAAATCTGATTTTTATTTTCAGGTGAAAGTTAACTTATAAATAGTGACAAGTCTTTCTGAATAGCCTACAAAATATTACAGTTCAACTAAGGACAAACATGTTCATTTCTTCTAAATATGAAATATGTATCAATGCAGAGCCCCAAGTATGTTTTGTCGAAACCTGTTCCAGGTATATTAGACTTCGTAATGGCTTAGTCTGTTAACTCTGTGTCTGTTACGGAATGAAAAGGTAATAATTTATTACAAAAAAAAAATTTAAAAAGCCTTCCATTTGTTACCTTTAGAGAAGCTGACATATCTTATCATTAAACTGATTCAGCTACAACATGAGAAAGACAGTAATGCTAGGTTAAAGCATTACTTTTTCAGGGGAAAAAGAAAAGGTAAAAAACCCCGTCTGCTTTCAGTGCTGAGGGTTTCTGGGATTTTTACTTCATTTTTTTTGTTAATGAGTATTTTCTGGTTGAGCTTCCTTACGTACTTCAGAAGCACATCTGAAACAAGTGGGGTAATGTGTGAGGTACATAGCTATAAATCTATTTTGCTATTTCAAGCCCCCAACTTTAGTATACATTATACAATCAACCAGTTAGCAAGCACAGGAAGAAACTAAACATGTCTCAATAGCACCTTCAGCACTGTCAAAGTCAAGGCAACTTAAATCTGTTTTCTCAATTCAGTCTGTAAAGGATTTGCAACAAGACACTGTAGGCCTGTTCTTTTCATTTAGCTTAAGTCAGCAAAGTAAAAAAAAACAAAGCTAGTGAATGTTATGATTCACAAGTAAGTCTTGGGATGTATCTTTAAACTAAGAACAGTCTGAAGTGGATTAAGATCAAGTAAGTCTGGCAATTAGGAAATATGATGCCATTCAATTTACTTTCCTTATGTTTAGCATTCCATTTGTATCCTTCATATCCTCTGCCCTAGATTTTCATTCTTCGGTGAGAAAGCAGATAAAAAAGCAGGTGTATTTACATCAGCTCTACTCAATCTCCTCCTCTGAGGCATGTATCGACATAACGCTCATTAAAATGTACAAAATCCACTGGGGAAAGAGGACCTGTTCCGATCCTACTTACGTAGCAAAAATCAGGACTATCTCCAATTAAGTCAATGTAATTACTGTAGGGTGAAGAATAAGGCTTGGCCTTATTACCAAAGTCTGAAACTGGTAAAGCTCCCTTCAGCATCTTTTGAATTAGCATGATTGTAATTTAGCAGTATTCTTTGTTAGTTAGCAGCTTTCATTTTAGGTGCATTGATAGCCTAGAAACAAACATATCTGATGACTGGAATTAAATGAACAAATTCTGTGGGCATCTTTAAAGTGTATGTAATATAATATAGTCTTTTCTATTTATTGAGAATACACTATATCCAGAATAGTAGTTCATATTAATTTCAGATCAATAAGAAGTGAATTCTGTTACAGTCTAATATTGGTACGACGACTTACAATGTAAGAAATGAGTTGATAGTCCTGACTGGCTAACACAAATTATTCGATATATAGGAAATTCTGTTCTTACTTTTTCACGAAATGGAGGAGTCAGGTTCTGTGGTTGTCATTCTAGTATCTTTCACTGGTGCTTAAAATGTAAATAGAGAACTCCAATATATCATTTAGAACCTTATGAACTTTTTTGATTTGACTTTGGTAATGAACTCGTCAGAAAATTAGGCCTTTTACATTTTGCAAGAAAGTATTTCGTTTCCTGTGGTAAATTTGTAAGTAATTATTTTTCTCCTTCTGTAATATATTTTAATTAAATGAGGCATATATACATGAAAAACTGTGCATGCACCTTAGAACTTTCCTATTTGCTTTCCATAACATCTGTTTTGTTGCCTGCACATAGTTGCAAGCTCTGATGTTGAAGAAATTGAAAAGTTGGTATGGGTGGAAGGAGACAGGTAAAGCAGTACAGTTGTATTGTAGTAATAGAGAATATCCTACTCAAGGTGTGTCCTGGGGCCCTGTTTTCACAATATGTCATTAATCAACCTTTCAAAAATTATTTACCACCAAAGTATTCAAGATGCAAAGCCTTTGAAAAAGTGATTTTGTTAGAACTGTGTACAAAGAAAGGACAAAGCAAATTATCAGTAGAGATACACATTATTTAGACTAAAGGTACGAGACACGGTACATAGAAGAAAATATCAAGCTGAGTTAACTCGATTAAAGTACTCACACTCTGGCTCTGCATACTCTTCTGTCTCTCACCAGAAGTATAGCATGCATGTCAACCTGTAGAAGAAAACTTTGTAATGAATGAATGTTGTTTCACTCATTGAAGTAGAAGCAGTACCAGTTGCTATAAAGGAAGTCCAGCCTTTAGACCATGACCATAATAATTTGCTGATTGCCTGTGTTACATCAGGGGGCAGGAGGGCTTAGGAATGGTGCTTGCTTTGGACTGTTGAAGACTTAACATGCAAGACCTTGACCATGAAGACCTAACTCAGCAATATAAATTTGAAGGGGGGAGGAAAGGCTAGATTATACATGACTAAAATTACTGATATCTTACAGTTTCATCTGACATCAAGACATCAAGAACCTTCTAATAAGACTGGTCCATAATTTTTTTCTGGGGATAATAGTATAGTAAATTTTCATTACTTTCCAGAAAAACAAACGATAACTGAATCCGTGGTTTGAATAGCTGAATCTTTCTTTAAAATGGAGAGATATAAGATCACCCTCAACTTGTATTAGAATCTGTGCTTACACTGAAAAAGATACCTTAAATAATGAACAGCGTGCAAACATTACAAAGGTGAAAATTAGTATGTTTGTAAGAATGAAAAACCTCTGGCATTTTTATTTTTTTCCTTGCAGAGAGGAAGTGTTCTAAACCACTTGAAACATAGTTTTTTAAAAGTCCTTCACGGCTGGTGCACATTATACCAAATTAAACATTTTTTTGATTGTACCATAATTGCTTACCTTGGCAGTTATTTATCTGGGAAAACAAAATGCTTTATACTTAGAGTTCTGTAAAGGAGAATCAATTATATTTATTTTATAGTGACAAATGTATTCCATGGTAGATGTCCCATTCCACCCATTCTTTCACATCAGTAACCTCAACTCATACTTACGTGGTCTTCTACCACCTCCTGTTAACAGCCATCCACAACTAGTGCTTTGTCTATTGTTTTCTGTAGAATTCAGGACAAGTCTTGTGACACACATAAAGAATGGTTTCATGTATGTCAGACTTCTACAGTTCAGATGTAATTTTTGGGTATGTGATCACACTGCAGGACCACGTCAGGGAAGCCTGCCTTTCAGGCAAGCAGCATACAGTCTCGTCTATTCACAGTATTAGGCATTCATGCATTTTGCAAAATAATATTTTAAAAATCTGTTAGTCCGTCAACATTGGTGGGAATGAGGATTACAATTAAAATCTCTAAAATGGACTGTTGACTATGGATATGCAAATAATTGAGGTTTCGATTCTCCCACCATCATTACATTATCAGCATGCAGTGTTTATATTTTTGCTGTGACATGTATTTTGAGATTAATTTTGGTTCTCGGTGAGAATTATTACAAGTGTTAAATGTGATGCGTTGTATTTAGCATTTTCATCTTGCTCTCATTAAAAACAAAGCTCACTCTAATAGCTGCATTTTTATTATCCTTGTGTAAGTACAAACCAGCCTGGGCAGTTCTCAGATTGTTCTGTTGTTTGGGAAGTCCATAGCAAGATTCTGTCCACCTGAGACATGCTGTCAATGTTCTTGCATGTCACTGGTTGAACAATGATCATTACTATTATATCATCTGTGAGACCTGTATTTTCCTTTCCTTTCCCCTCCAGAGAACACAGGAGTAACTTTGTCTCCTTCACAGAATAAGCATCAGGAAAAGAACACTATAGTAAAACTGCTAGGCTTAGCTTTGTAGCTGTTGGATCTTCCACGTTCATAAGGTAACTCGCATATGTCAAGACTCCTGTATCAATTTGGAACCCAACTGTCCTGGCCCATAATGAACTTTTTGCCACACAGAGGAAGTCAAAGTTGCAGGGAGATATAGTTATACTCTGGGTAAAAGGATCTTGATCCCTGAATCATTTGGAGATGCTGGTAGTTCTCCAAGAGATGTCAAGCCTTGAGGCATATGACATGTCCTCAAAATCTGAAGTGACTAGCAACATGGAGATCCGAAAGTTATAATTGTGAAAGCAACATGAAATATAAACAATTCCATTGTCACTGAATGGCAATATTTGCTGTAAGACAAGTGTCTAAATTTAGGAGTTTAACACTAACATGTAAATAAACCATTTGGTCCTGGGAGTTTTTCCGGTGGAAGATGGTAATCATGAGCGAAATGATCTGCCGGTTCTTTAATTTGATCTTGCCAACACAGCTATATTATGGGGAATGTCCAAAGGAGTGTGTCACAGAGAGCCTCTATTTCACCCATCTACAAGAACTAATTTAGTCTAGCAAGCCTTCTTTATTGATACACCTGGAATGCTGGGCAAAAAAAGAAAAGATGCTATGAATAAGGCTCCAGGTCAGAATGTCTGCTGTGAGACATCACTGAGGTCAGTGGGGAATTCTTCTTGTGATCTAGAGAACAATAATGAAAGTCTGTCAGTCCATCCAGCACCGATGGGCAGAAGGTCATAGGTGACTGAAGCACGGATTCTGGCGTGGCATAACTGATTCCCAAGGAGCCCATGGAGCTTTATTCATTAGCCAGTGCAAAGTGAGTATTCGACACAGGCACAGAATTCAGGATTGGTTTCTGAATTGCAGTAGAGCCATTATGTGTATGTTACATTTCATTTCTTAGGTTAAGAAAGGCTTTATAAATAAAAATTTCTAGTTATATGACACATTGTGCTCAAGAGACAGGAAACAAGAAAGACACCAGGTTAGATTTTTTTATTAGACCACAGTGTTATGAGTGTAACTGGTAACTTTCAGGCAACAACAGGTGTTAACGTGAAAGGTAGCTACTGTCTTCCCCTCCAGCCCTTCAGTACGATTCTGGTATTTTTGCTGAGACTTTGTTGTCTGAAAGCCACAGGCTGATGAAAGGGAAAATCTCTCCTTTCTGCACAGGACCTTAGGAGCCCAGCTTCATTCTGCAGCTTCTTTAAAAGATGCGTTCCACAATGTCTGCTTTGAGTTCCTTTTTATCTGGGAACTGATCTATCATTTGCATAAGTCACCTGTTAAGTTGCAAAAAAAAAAAAAAAAAAAAAATTACAACTGACTTCCTCTTTGGCCGCTTGGTAAGCAGTTAAAGGTAATGTCTGCACTTGACAGGAGGAGCAGGATAAAGTCTATTACTGCAGCTCAAGTGATGTGCAATGGTTTGGTATGCTATGGGACCTCCATATTGTCAGTGATGTGCCCATTTCTTCAGAGTGCAGAGTCATAGGGACAGACCCTGTAGAAGAAATCTCAGTGGGTATGTGCTGGCTAGCTACAGTAGTGAACCAGCATTTTATTCCCTGTGTAACTGCCTCATCCATTACACATACTTTGGTAGGCTGCTTTGCTTTGTTTCATTAGCTTTTTAAACGAAGTTGGTCTTTTTGAGATTTCCTGCTGTGAACTGCTAGAAATCACACACAGTATACACTGCCAAAATCTCAATTTAATAGCTTGAACAGTGTGACTATTTCTTAGATCTCATAACTGTCCATTTCAGATCTTTAAATAAAACATTAATTCTCCAATAGTGAACACCAAGTGGAAAATTATCAGTAAAACCAAATGAGCCTGGTGCCAGTTCCTCATTTTTGTACCAAACACAGTGAAGGCCAGCATGCTGTATATTTCTGTCATCTGGACATGTCCAGCTGTAGCTGGAGACACAAATCCAAAATGGTTACAGTTATTTCTCAACTAATTAACTATCTGGCTTATGATTTGCTGCCTACAGCTGTATGATTTACTGTCTACAGCTCTGTATGAACTCACATCTGAAGAACAGTTGGATACAGTGCGCATGTATACATGAATAAAATGCATGTTCTCTATATGTTGTGTGGCTGTTAGCAGTCATTGGTAGAGAGCAATTCAGTTCTCATTACTGAAGAGATTAAAAGAGAATTGATTATTTTAAAGCATCCCACTGTTTTCTTAGGTATCTTAAAATTTAAATAGTTCCTTCAGGGCTTTTGATGCTATAAAAAATCTCCAGTAAGCTTAATTTAAGATTGAAGATACACAGTAGTATTTTTAGGGGGGAAAAGCATGAGAATCAAAGCAAATGGGAGCCTAACTCAGAGACTGGCCTTTATAGCCTGGAATTAAGTGCTTGAATTCCCTATCGTGCATTGGGAAGATGCGAGGATAGGAGGAAAACATGGGGGGAGATCAAGGTGACTCAGGAAGGCGATCCAAAACCCTCACATACTAAGTGGAAACAGAGTTGTCATCTAGAGCTAGCCAGTGGAGAATGCCAGGGGTCTGTGTGTACCTCTCCGAAGGGCCCAGGCTCATGTTACTTTGTGGGGGGAAGAAAAACTGTTGAAAAGAATTTTAATACTACTTGTTGTCAGCTGAGATGATACAATTGGGAAGGCCTTTTGTGTAGAAGAGGTTCATTGTGTGGTACACCTGTCAAGAAGAGAAGGGGAGTTGTTATCACTAGGAAACTGTGAAAGTAGAACAAAAAATGCTATTGTTGGAAAGACGGATTGAAGAAGCAAACAAGCATTTGGGGATCTCAGTGAAAGAAGTAAATGACCTTATGGGTACTGATAGACATAGCTATTATTTGTAGTTCCAGAAAAAGAATGAAGTAAGGCTGAGTGGGGAGAGGATAGAATCCAGTGGGTAACTTCAGTATTTTCCTTAACAGTATTTATTGGTCCACTGTATTAAACCAAAAGGTTTTTTTAAACTTCTTTCAGGAGTTTACCTGTCTTGTAATGTATTGCCTGCTGTTCTGCTGAGTGATATATAAATAGCTAATCATTTTTACTTTGACTTTAAATCATTATTTATAGCTCTTTGGGACCAACCTTTTCCAGGCTTTTTCTATTTTTGTGTTGAGTGGAGGAGAAGAGACGAGCCTAGGGAGGGGGAGAGGGAATGTGAAAAAAAAATCACCTCAGCTATTCTTAAGTTATGGAAAAAAAATTATGCACTTTTCCAAAGGAGAAAAAAAGCTTATTTTAACTTTTTGAAAACTACAGAAAAAAAACTACTGAAGTTTAACACTTGAAACAAAGCAGGCTTCTGAATCATAGAGATTCAAAGCTTTATTGGTAATCAAAGCATCCAAGTAAAGCTACATATGAGTGAGCACAGTTTCTGAGCATGATCAGTCACAATTCCTTAGATTTTAGCAAATCATATTACTGCTGATTCCTGTTTGTGAAACCAGAGCACATTCATTTTTCCCATTTGGTCTGACCAGAGGACTAAAGCAAAAAAAAAAAAAAGCGGCTGAAATAATTTGCAGGTGGGAGATTTTTAGTTGCTTCTGTAAAATACACGGAGTAAATTCCTCCAAATCCCAATGAATTATGAACGTTTGCTGGTGGAAAACCAGAAACCTTAACATGTATATATATAAAGTTCCCCTGGGTTCTTCCAGTAGAAGTTAGACATGAAGATTTACTCGCAGTTAGTGACACCAGCCAAAACAACCTAGGCTGGATAAAGGAGGATATGGTAAATCTCAAATGGTAACTGAACATTAAACCCCCGTATGTTTCAGGAATCTCACAAGTTTTTCTTGCTGGTTCCAGCTGCTGTAGTTAAAAGTTACTCAATGAAAAAGGAAATGCTAAGATTGCTCCTTCTCGGCTATTCTAGTTCTCTTTTCTTCGTACCTATAAAGCTTTCCAACCCAAAGTCACTTCAGACTGTAACTGAAAGTTGGGTTCTTCTGGCATTGTTAGTTACTTGTAGCTGTGATTAAAGATTTCCTCCTGCCAGTCCTTGAATTTCAGACCAGTCAACTGATTTAGTTTAGCTGCAGAGTGCACGAAGGGGTGGGAAGAGGAATTCACTAACAGCAGCGGGAAGTGGCTCAGTGGGTATGGGCTGCGTGTGGTGCCTGGAGTTGGCAGAGCGGTGGGTTTGGTGAGGGAGAGAGGCTGGAGTGGTGGCGGGTGAATGATGCCTGGCTGAGAGGTGACCGTGTGAATAGCCATGTTGGTAAATGCAATAACCAAACTGAAAACGAAGTTCAGGAGAGGTGGTGGTGGGTGTTGCGTGGACTTGAAGAGTCATCTGTACCAAGCAGCTAATGAAGGCTCAAATCAACATGAAACCCTAGGAAAAAACGATTTACACATCAGAATGGGAAGAAAAATCTGCGTGATTTGCTTTGAGTACAGGGGGTTTGTAGAGAACAGCAGGAGGTCAGTTCTTGCTAATGTGCTTCAGGTGTGACCATCTTTTTGTCTTGAGAGCCTGTAGCTAGCAGTAAGGGTGAGGGAGAAGAAAAGGAACTGAATGGATAAGCAGAAAACTCTCTTCTTTCCACATGGAGCCTCTCTGGAGGAAGCTAGGTTTTAGGCCTCTTCTTTGGATTTTGGCTGAAGAAAGGCTGTTGGATTTGTGTTCCATCATTGAAAGGACAAATATTCTTCACTCCCTTGTTTTTAATTTATTGTCTTGAAACAATATGAGAGGAATGCTTAAATATCACTGTTGGGAGTAGACAAAAAGAAAAGCTATTAAAATTACCAATTGTTGCCAGGGTATTTAAAAGCTGTTGGGAGATTTTATGTTCTGAGGGATTCCTTTTAATTATTTGTAATCAAGTCTGGCTGAACTGTGTTTATTATGATTGTTAAACTCTTTTACATGACTAGCTAGTGGCAAAAATTGCTTTTGCTACTTACCAAAAATTTCTTATGTTGTGAAACAGAGTGGTGCTTCTCTTCTAGCATTAAATATTACGATAGTATATTTGGTTAAAAAATTTGAGTTGGTATTTGTAGTTTTTATTTTAGATAACTAAGTTATATGTCCTATATAGGTTTGAGATGCCATCTTTATTATTTGGATTAATTAAATATTTCACTAATAGTAGCAGGTTAAAAATAGATTCTCTATTTCATCTGAATTCCCTTCAATTTATGGGATGCATCTCCTTAGTGTTAGACAGCTATTTTGATTTTTGAACTATAATTACTTGCAACTGTTCAACACATACAACTAAGCAGAGTCTGTGTTTATCTATGATACAATAAATAAACAATATTTAATAATTTAATAAATATTTAATTTAATAAATAAATACAGCAAGTGCCTAAAATTTTGGATACAACTATATATTGGAAAGCCAGTATCAGAGAAGAATGACAAAGAACTCGCTAACCTGTATGTGGCAGTGGTAGTCAAATTAGTAATCCTATATATAGAAAACAATACCTCTTTCCATTTTATAAGTTAGTGAATATAAAAGATATTAAAAATGTATTGGTCCCCTTGAAGCTTCAGAATTAGCTTTCTGAAGATGGTGGTACTATGAAAACAAAAGATGATGCAATTTAAAAAGAGAAAAAAAAAATAGTATTGCCAATCTTGTTAACACTATGATAGAACAAATGCATGTTGGAACTCCCCAAAATTGCACTCTATAGTTATAAACGTGTAAGAGGTCAGTGACCTACTACAAGGAAGATTAAAACATTTTTAGTTCATGGAAGTGTTTATTTGCTTCTCTATTTATACGTTTCTCTATTTATCCTACAGTAGTCATAGCTTTTGTTTTGATGTGCTACTGTTATTTTGTTGAATATATAACATGAAATTCTTAACTTTAGTTCTCTTTAATTTTAACTTTGAAATAACTATTACTTTTTAAATTTGTGCCATTATATTTATTAGTAACCTTCCAAAACAAATTGGTAATGCTTGTCCTTCTAGGTGATGGTAATTTTGGTGCTTTTTTTCCTTTCTTCCAGGGGTGTTAGAAAAAACATGCTTTTATTCAAATGGGAGTGCGGTCCTCACAGTTAATGGTGACATTGAAACTTCTGATGTTCTTTTGCCAAACATGGTTGAAAACAGTTCCAAGACTGATCCCACAGTGGATCTCAGCACACAGCCCTCTTCCTGGACCACCACGCCTTTATCTCACATTGACCAAATAAACAAGAACTTAAATGTGTTTAGAGAGACTTTCCAGGAAAATTCATTTGCTCTCACAACTCAAGCCACAGTGCTCAGTCCTTACCCTGCATACGATGCTGCTTTGGCAGAGGGCTCTGAAGACAGCACCCAGCTGTTTGCCACTGCAGAGGAGGCGACTTTGTGGTCTACAGATGGGTCCTTTAACAACACAGAGAAGATGACCACTTTGCCAGTATTAAGTCCTACCCGTCCATCTGTGTCACAAAAAATGGATCAGAAAAAAAGTAAGTTTATGTTTTATTTGGCTCCATAATTCTGACTCAAAAAGTACAGAACATACTGTTGGCATGCTTCCCAATGTGTTCCCATGAGTTCTAAGGGACTTGTCCCTTTTGATAATTTAGTCATGCACATTCCATATTGCAAGCAATTGGTTCCTTATCAGAACATTCGATCGACCCTGTTGAGGAAGATGCAGTAAATTCTTTCAGGTATGAATACTTACAATACATTCTTCAACTGGTGATAATCATGCATGCTTACCAACGCTGAAAATGAGTTATTGCAGACTGTATTCAGTTTGTAGATTGAATTTTCTGTGTTTCATTAAAAATATGTATGTGGCAAGTACCTTCCTGAACTTGGGATGTAATTACAGTTACAACTTCTTCTATGTTAATGGATAAATTCTTCTCTAATTTGAAGCCGTTTCTCTATGTAGCAGTAAAATTCCAATGACATTTCTGAGGACTATAATCAAAATGTCTAGAGAGAATCATAACAATTAACTGTGATAAGTTTGGGTCTTTTTGGTTTGACCATGAAAGCAGGTGCATTTCATTAGTATCATTGATTCATCACGTCAGTGGTACTGAAAGGTTCCCTGATACTGTTTTGCTAACAACTGAAACACTAGGGTACCATATTAAAACTACCTTGTTTCTCTTGAGCTGCATATCATTCGTTTGCTCTTGATCCCACCAAAGCACAAAGCAGAACTTATTCCAGGTCATAGAGAGATGTGAAAGAGATGAAGGGGGGAGATAGCCAGTGACCTAAAAGTGGCACACTCTATTAAATGTATTTTTGAAATTTCTGTAAAGTGAAAATTAAGAGATGGTATCTGACAGTGGTGATCACTTCTGAAAGGCTGCTGAATTATATATTATTTAGACGAGCAGGTCTGTGCGTCATTCCTCTATTGGGTTCTGTGCTTAGTTAAGTTTTAAGACTTGATATTAGTTATCTGAAATTTTTTGTTCTGCTGTTCCTTTTTAAGCATTCTCCCTTCAGGAGTTTGTGCCCTGCCCCCTGCCCCCCAAGCAAACGGGTAGATAAAAGTTGGGAAACAGCTCTGTTACATCTTTTTCTTGTTCTTTCCGCAGTGAAGTAGAAGTAGGGAAAAACCTTTGAATAAGACTTTTTGTAAAATCTGGTACACAGAAGAGATTCCTTTTGAGGGCATTTCAGCAATAACTTACTTTCTCACTCATAAATTAGCTTTCAAAAATAATAACTTACTGTGAATCAGTGATTTGTCAGTGTTATTTTCTGTCCCCTAGACTGTAGTGACTCCACAGGCCATTTGAATGGTGCAGGCTTTCTGTAGGTTCTGTTTGCGGAATGATTTTTCTTAAGCAGATTTAGCTCTTATTTTCTCCCCCTGCACCCCAAATTCAGAAAAAATGTATATAAATGCACACTTGTATCCTATTAGTGATTCATTTATGTACCTCTTTTGGTAACTTGGTTAATTATCACCGTGCCAAGGAACAGCGTAAAAGCATAGCATGCTACACTACAGATACTTCCAAGCCATAGGATTTTCAGTAACTACTGTAGCGAAGGACACCTCAAAGTTAGTGGCCTGACGATTAATACTGAGCAAAACTGCAGGGCAATATACAGCCTGATTTTGTTAACTAGGTCTTCTTTGATGTGTTGTGGGGTCTAACTGTTCCTGTTCTAGAAGATGTTTTTGCATTGCAGTCTTAGTAACTAGGTAGATACAGTATAGATATATTGTGTAAGATTCTGTGTTTGTATTTGTATTCATCTGCCTAATCATCATATTTGAGACACCTGGAATTTCAGGAAATAAGATGAAACAGCGTAAAACTTTTTTCCCTTTTCTTACCATGTTGGAATGAACTCTTTCAAGAGGGATATAAGACACGTATGTGTGTGCAAGGGAGGTCATATCTTTCCCTGCTAGGATGTTGACGCAGGGACAGTGCTACAGTGGCTCAGGACAACCTTAGGTCTGGATTTCTAAACTTTCAAATATTTGGGGTTTGGTCTTCTATAGAAAGGCACTTGTAACCTATGAAGACATTTGTAAGTATGTGCTGTATTCTGATAAGTGCAGTTCATTGCAACAGCAGCATGACTGTGTGTATATTCAGTAGGCATGACTATGTTGGATTCTACGGTGAGGTAGTTTCTTCTGTGTAAAGAGAAAAGGACAAAAGGTTTTCAAAGACAAATTTGAAATACCACAGGTTTCTTTAAAAAACAAAACCAACACCCCCCCCCCATCCCAAACCGAGATACTTCAAGTTAGGTTTTCCTCCCCCTATCAGATATATCAGGAGCTAGTATGTTATTAATCAATAACCTCTCAGTCTTCATCTCCACTTTCAGGTGTTTTGCTTGTCTGTATTCATGTGGATGTTGCCTTAATTCTGTGTGTAGATACATAAAAATGTAGATATATTTTAGGGGTCCAGAAGAATTTGGTCTCAGAATAACTATGTGTTCCCATGGCTGTCCAAGGCATGGAGGACTAGAAAGCAGGAGATTTTGACTAGTACACAGGGCTCCTCACTACCTTGCTTGTCCTGGCCTTTGCAGATTAAGTCCTTACACTTGTTCTCAGCCTTTGATTTCTCCTCTCCTACTAAGCTTAGTTTCTTGGAGAGAACTCTAAGGTAACAGAGAACATGGTCTGATGTCCACAGGAAGTTCTTAATGTATTCTGATGTGGAGGGAGATGGGGAATAACTGGGAGACGAGGTACAAATAACTTTTGGAATAGTGAGACTGGAATAGCCTTTTGGAGCAAAAAGGATTTTTTGGGACAAGTAAAACTTAACCACATGGGAATCGTGGTAGTAGATCAAATTCAGTCTCTCTTGCTTAGTCTCTGGATCCAATTATGACCATTAGCACATGCCTAAAGAAGAATAAACTAGGGCTAGCATACAGATACGCTTCAACATTATATGGTAGCAGATTCCAGTGATCTGCAGTAAGTCCTAATGAGTGTTCTCCCAGGAATTTATGTAATCACTTTTGAACCCATGTAAAGTGGAGCTTTGAACTTTTTAGGCCTATCTTACAAGGAAAATAATCTCCAAATGAAGTGTGAGGTTGATGTTCCATCATTATGGAAGCAGGCAGATGACTAGCAGATCATCCATCAGTACAAGTTTCATCTGATTCAAATGTGGGCAGGTGAATGCATTTCTGTTGATTTAGTAAGCATGCATAACTTGGACTTTATGCTGGTTTTATGCAGGGTGTTGAAAGACAAATGATATGTCATACAACATGGAGACTGCCAGTGCAAAATGAACCAGACAAAATTCTCTGAACACATTGAATTGGCATTCATGTGGCTGTAATGGTTTTGGTCTGGTGTTAGTATCCCTTGCACTGGATTTGCTTTACTGGTGAACCACAGCTTCAATAAAAGATATTAGAACATGTTAATAAGAGAAATGATAAACATTGTGAGCATATGGTATTCACTTAAGACTTTAAAATAACACAAGTAAGATATTGCTAAGTTACTAACTGGAGAGGAATGAGATTTGGCACATATGACATCAATTATGGAAAAAGTCATTGAAGCAGAAGGAAGTTCTTTGGCAGAAATTCTAGTAAAGAATAGATTAGTGGGTAAATGGAAATGCATGAGACAATAAGGAAGAGACGAAGAAGTTATTTTCATTTTATAAGGGGAAGCAATTGCCTCACAAGTCTGTTTGAAAGTTCTTTGAAGGAGTCAGTGAAAATGCTGGTTCATGCAACACACCGGGCTTTTCAAAGTGGTGTTAACAAGAGTCTTCACTGAGAAGTCTTAAACAGACTCTTCTCACAGACTAATTGCTAATTAAAAGGCAAAACGAAAAATAAGAATGCATGGGTGGCCTCCATAGTGAAGAAGGTTACTGATGGAGTCTTACAGGGTTTTCTGATCGGGGAAAGCAATGAATAGACCAGTAACAACATTTCTGCTAGTACAGAATTATCTGTTTAAAATGAATAGCTGGGAATTGCATAAAGGTCTCAAAGTGGAGAGAGTGACTGATAAAATGTTTAGATGTCTTTGTGCCAAGAGGTGCAAAAGAATGCTGGAGAGTGGGGAATGACCCCAACTCTATGTAATACAATGCTGGACTCTCGGCTAGCTTTGCCACCAAAAAAAAAAGACCTGACAGTTTGCTGCAGACAGCATTCTGGCTCCGTGACTGTCAAGAAGGCAAACAGGGTGTTAGGCATTGCCATGAAGGCTGCCAAGAACAAACCAGAAAATCTCATTACATCAGTGTGTAAGTTCAGAAAGATAACAGTAGAATTGAAAAAGGCAAATAGCAGGTGACCAGACCAGCAGAGACTTGGAATGGCTTGGATGTGAGGAGGCACTAAGTAGGCGGAAGACACTGTTTTCCTCCTGGAAAACAGCTGGTTGAGGAGTAAGTGGTTGTGGTAGATCTCCATACCATTTTGAGTGTTCTGGAGAAATAGAATAGGGAACAGTTACTCACTGTTTTTCATTATATCAGTAGGTGCCTTTTTTTTTTTTTGTTGTTATCAGACAGTAAGTTACAACAAAAAAAGGAGACATACATGGAACTCATTGCCACAGGATGATGAGAAAACCAGAAAGTATGAAAATGCTTGGAGAACTTCCTGAGGGGTTGGTCTGTTGCGGGCTTTTAAACACAGTAGTCCGGTTGCAACCTTTGACTTGTGAAGGCTCAAAATTTCAGGTTGCCAGAAGTTGTTGTTATACTCCTACGTGGTTGTTCCTTATATTTGCCCTAAATTCTTAGAATTTTTCTTGAACATACAATGCTGGCACCTACCAAAGGCCAGTTTCTGGTTTAAATGTATCCTGTGTTACCTCTCTGTTGGAAAGTAAGTGAAGGAGTGTGTTTTTCCTGTGGAGGGATTTGAGTTTGTGCAAGTTCATGTTTAAATGTTTTCTGAAGGCAGGGGCCATGGTCCTCAGTCACTAGGATGGTTCACTGGAGAGTTTCCTGATCGCAAAAACGTCAGGAAGGGAGTCTTAGGTGAACCGATAGGTTCAGTAGTGTATATTCATGGAATTTAGAAGTATATGCAGTAATATTCTGTTCATCTGTCAATCAGTGCTTAACAGAAAAAGATCCATATTCTAAATAGTAATTGTCTTAAAGGATGTTTTTCCAAGATAAGTATCAGTACAATTTTAGTGGTATTTTTTTCTCTTTGAAACAGAAGTAGGCTGCAGTTAGGCAGTAAAGTGGGAGACTGACCAGGAGAGATCTCAAGTGTATGAGACCGAGTGGGATGTTTTCATTTCAAATGAAGCAGACTCCCTGTTTTGTAATACTGCTGATTTGGGGAGACAAGAAGGCGGAGAGAGAGCAAGGGTTGACATTCTTCCTAGAAAAACATCCTGTAAACTAATGGAATATGCACTGGGACAAGAGGTATTAGTATCCGTTTTTGTCTCTTCCGCTCACTGATGTTTATGCATATGTATATTTAATATCCCTTTTTCTCTGTGCCAAGTCTCTCATCCTTCTCTCCTAGCAGACAGTCTAGTAACCCCTCTGCCACTCCACAGAAAAAGGTTCAGTGGAGAACTGTGACAGCGTTCAGATCCTAACGTGAAAAGTAACACGACCAAGCTCGATCTTCCGCCATACCTTTCCGTGCTTGGCATCACCCCCCACCCCACTCCACCCCACCCCAGCACGCTCCGCTCCATCGGACGCGGTGAGGAGCTGAGGGAGCAAGACCCGTTCCTCAGCACAGCCCCAGAAGCCGCAGCGGGTCCCTGTGGTGCCCCAACCCGTTCCTGCGGCTGGTGAGTGCCGCCGAGCGACATGGCCTCCAGCCCCGCGTTTCCCGCCGTTCCGCCGCCGCCGCCGCCCCGGGTGCTGGGCGCCGGCCACTAGAGGGCACTGCTGCGGCTGCCGGCCGCCCCGAGCCCCGCGGGGGGCGGTGGGAGCGGGGCCGCGGGCAGCCGGGGCCGGGGGGAGAGGCGTAGGCCTCGTCTGCCGTGAGAGGAGGCGGCGGCGGCGGCGGCGGCGGCGAGGGAGGTACCCCCGTATCTAAGTGGGAGGGGGCTCCGGGGGTCGAAGAGGTGGTCTGCAGAGGCTTTCACCCGGGGAGCAGCCTGGGCTGCGCAACTCTAGGCTGTGCTGGGGAGTCCGGGGAGAGCACTGGGCCTCTAGACCTTTCCTTAGGAAAAGAACTGAGTAAAGAGCAAGGTGGATAGAAATAAGGGACGTGTTTTTTTTCCAGCTGTGCGTTATTCTGAATGTACTTGACAGAGTGCTAGGAAAAGGCACGCATCCCAAACGAATACGGAATTTGGTTCCTGTTCAGCCCCTCCCTGCACTTGCACAAGGGTGCAGGGGGGTGAAAGAAACCCCCGAGCCCTAAATGGTTGCTTGGAAGAATGAAATGCAGAAGTGCGTTCGCAGAAGCGAGTCAGTGTATCAGAGGACTTGTTAAGCTTTTCAGAAAGCATAGTGTTTATGTTTGCTCGTTTGCATCTTTTACTCTTTTTCTTAAATAACAAATATTCTTAGTAGGCAGAGGACCCTTGGGTCTTTTCGCGTTTCGTGCACATCTTTGAAACTGAGCAATTTAATTTATTTGCAGTCCCCTGCTCAGCCTAGAGGCTATCCTAATCCTCTCTATTGTCACTTAAGTACATTTAATTTATACGTGAAATAAATCTCTTTGTCTCTACCCAGCATTTCTTACTTGGTATTTAGTGTTCTGCCACTGCTAGAATCTACAGAGAACTAGTCTGGCCCAGCTTTCTGTTTGGTAGAAAAGAGCAATATGAGAGCTGCTGTAGGGGTAGATGGATGGGATATGTCACATGTGGCACAGAATCAAGAAATGACCTGCCTCTCTCTCTCCCTGCCTTGTGCTGCTTCTACTAAAGATGTTTTTTTCTGCCGAAGCTAAGGTAGCCAGTAACTGCATCTCAAGTCAGAGCATAGGTTTGCATCTCCCTAATCCCCAGTATCTCAAGCAGTGATCTAATAAATCACTTTGTCTTCTAGCTCAATTTATGTTTACTCACAGAAGTTGGAATAGGCCCAATTATATAAGGAGCAATAGCAGGAATAGACCCATGGTAGATCTTTAGGGGTATTCTCATCCTCAAAAAAATATCAAAACATTGTTAAAACATGATTTTCTACTGAAGGGAAAATGGTTTTGGTTTTTCAGATTGGCGTAGAAGAACATGAACAGTGGTCTCCTAAATCCCAGGCCAGGAGTTTAGCCACTCAGCTGTGTTTTTTTTCATGCAAATGCAAGCATGAGTAGACTAATGTAGTAACTATTAATTTCATTGGTGCTTGAGATAATGCTTCAGAGCGTTTCCTCTTCCAACAGTCGCTTCTGTTTCTTAATCTCACCTATACCGACATTTTCTCTCAAAGGAACAGAGTGAAAAAAGCTGCCTAAAACTTTGGCAATGCAGTCCTCATTAAAAAAAGCGCTTTTTTTTTCACTAGTCAGAATAATCACTAGAGCCATTCAGGTTTTCTTGTCTAGCAGAAAATTAAAATTAAATTTGCAGTTGACATGGCAAAATTAGTGACTTACAAGAGAAACACATGGTGAATTTTCACTGAATTTGATAGCAAGAACCTGGTTTTCATCAGTTTGCCTGTTCCACCATTGCCGTTTCATATGGGTGCGTGGACATAGCTTGGCAAGGAAACCATTAAGTTTCTGACATATAAGTTGTATTAGCTGGAATTCAAAAGATTCTTAAAAATCATTACTCTCTATATAGAATACAGAGAGATTTTTTCATTACAACTTACGCTCATAAGGAAGAAAAAGCTTACTGGCTTTTATCACCTGGTGCATTGCTGCTCTTGGATAACTGTAAGTTTGCCAGAAGCTTCAAATATTTGTGTGAGAATTGTAAGGAGGTTGCTAACACTTTCATACATTTACCTCTAGCTAAGCTTGTGATTTCAATTCCCCTTAATAAATTCGTGGCTCCTTATTGCAACAGTTTTGTAGATTATCATGTGTCCAAATGCAGTCTGATGAAACGGTGTTCTGTCTTACAGACCTCAAGTATCTGTTGGGATTAATACTGTAATGAGTACTATGAATAACTGTCACACACACACAGCCACCCCCCGCCCCCCGCCTTGCACTTCCATGTATCTGTATTCTTTGGCCCTTCAGCAGTGTGGTTTACTTTAGAGTGGGAGATTCTCTCCTTGGAGTCTTTAAATGACGTGTGTGTGCTTCTGGAGTTATGGATGTGTGTACCTTTAAAACTTTAAAGAACAGAAGTCTTTTCGGCTCTGTGCCTTTTATGCATCCATTATGGTTTTTTACACTTTGTTGGTTGTAGTTTACACAGATGTTTGTTGTCAAAATGGAACCACAAACTGACCAAGAGGCTAAGCAAGAAGTCGTATGCTTAGCCTGGCATGAACTTTCAAGGGTGGGAACAATGAAACAAGGCGTATCTTAAGATACTTTACTGAGAACTGCAGCCACTGACTTTTTCAGACCCATCAGCTTCTCTGAAACTATTTTAAAAATTACTGTGTGGTTATTTCAACAAAAAGATGATGTTAATACATGTTTTGTTCTATATTGTGTGTGATCACTTTGTTTCCAAAGGTATACCTTACATCTGGTAGCAGCATGTGATTTTGTTTGATTGAAGTTGATCTGCTTTATGCTTCTGTATGGTCTGTTATGGATTATAATAGATAGAATGCAGCCAGGTGTGGGCATAGAGCCATCATTAATATAAAATGGTAAGATCTAAATTCTTGTCCAAAAACTGGAAGGTCAAAGTGTTGATACAACAGAATGCGATTTACAGTCACTGTCATCTTTCGCAGTCATGGGAAATTCAAGAACAATATAATGAGTACCATGATTTGAAATTGTTATGGGGATGGGAATTTGAGAAAATAATAAATAGCCCAGTACAGTTAAAGCTTAATTTAGCCACTAATCCATACACAAACGTTGTCTTTCTCCCCTTTATTATGACTAATAATTTAAAAAACTCTAATGGTACTCTCCAATGGAATAAAATAGCAGAAGTTCAGACTAGAAATCAGGAAAAGCTTTTGCACTGGATGGGTAGTGCAGCAGTAGAACCCGTTGCCCACAGAGGCTGTGGGATCCCTATCCCTGGGTCTTTCCAAGACTCAGCCAAAGTCATGAATGACAGCGTGCTGGTGGCAATCTCAGTTGAAGCAGCAAGTTGACTAGAGACCTCCAGAGGACTCTTTCAACCAGTATTTCTGTGATTATAAGGTATAAAAAAATTACTTGCACATAGGGAGTGCAACATGAGCATTTTGCATGGCTGAAAGAAGCTTAACATTACAGCTTGTTTAATAGTATTTTGAGACAGTTTTGTCCTAATTTTCATGAGGAAGCTTGTAATTTCTCTCTAACATAGGCAATTAAACAATGAGCTATAAGAGAGAGCATTGAAGGAAGCTATTTGTATTTATTAGTGGAATTACGTGAAAGAAATAAATGGACTTTCCATTCTGGGAAGAGCAATTGTGAAGTATGAGGATGTAAAAATCTCACTTTGCAGAAGCAACTTGCAAGCATGCAAACTGAACTGACATACAGTTATAGAAAACTTCATCAAAGTTATGTTAAGCTCTTAAACACCTATATATTAATCTAATCCTTTTACACATTGAAAAACAGGGTGGTTTTTGACCTCTAATTGCTCAGGTTGTGAAAGTTTGTCGACATTCCTCTTTGTTCACACAACAGTCAAATAGTGTAACTGGAACTCTAGAGAGTAACTCCATTAATGCAGATAGCTAGGCTTGTCTGTGGACAGAAGCATTTGGACTCTAGTGGTAGAAACAGAATTAGGCCATCAGTTCATATTTTAAAAGTATGATGCTCAAAAGAAAATTCCAGTGATATAGACAGGAGAGTCAGCAGCAGCCCCTCAGAATAAAGAAAGGGCCCGGGAAGTTGTATATCATACTCTGCAACAGATACTTTGCCAAATGTGCTATCAAATTCAGAAGATCTAAGTTGCAGTATTTCTGGTTAACGCGTGATCTTTTACAGACAATGACTATCTATGCCGTAAATGAAACAAGCACATACATACCTCTGAAAAACATAGTTGTGGGAATTTTCCATAGGGAAAACAATAATTTGTTAGACTGATCAGTCCTTAGTTAGCCAAGGCTTTAAAGATCAACACTGGGAACTTAAGCTGCACCTGCAAACTGCCAACCAGGAAACTGCAGTTTGGAAAGCGTAGGTTTCATGTGCTTGCGGCATTCTGCTTAGCAAGTGTGGTGCTGTATTCTGCTCTTAGTTTCTGCACAGATTTCACAGGGAGGGGTTTGCTGTGTTAATTTTGTCTAAAAGTGAAATGGGCATAAGTTATCATTGAGCGATACACTTGGAGAAAAGGATCCTGATTTCTAACTGAACAGATTGGAAGAGTAATTCGGGTGTTCTAGAAAGGTAATTAACCAGAGACAACTGGGGCAGCTCAGGCACAACCTATTTCTATGCTGACCTCTTCATAACCTGTTGAGTATCTCAGCTATTTTAAGTCTTTTACAAAGCACTGTGTTTTTTTGTTTTGAACATAACAGTATTCATGCATAATTAAATGTTGTCAATCAAGCTAGCATTCATTTCACTTATTGAAAACACATTTGTTTAAAAACAAAACCAAAGACAACCAACCAAAACCATCTGGATGCCTGGCTGGGTCCTGTGGAAGCTACCAATTTTTTATCCTTTTCTTTTTTAACAAAGCCTATCAAGAGTACTAAAGTCACATGCGTGTTTCAAAACAACAGCAAAATCCTGTCCAGCCTAATATACCATGGAAAATAGTCTCTGATGATAGATATAATCCTAAAATTAATTTAATTTTCTGCCTTTTGTTTATTTAACGGTAGGTTCTTAGAAATATACCTCCAATTTCACTAAAGAATCCTGTAATTAGGAAATGACTAATCAAAATACCACGTGGAGTACAGGCCAGCTCACACCTCATGGGGGTTGGGTGTTCATCCTCAGCTTTGGCTGATGAGCTTACCTGCTCTCAGCTGTGCCTGCCCAAGGGATTAAAGAAGCAAGTATGTGCCTCAGCCAAGGGCAGTGTCTGGAAGCATCTTGTGTTGCGTTAAAGGTTATGTGTTATAAGTCCAGTCGCGTTCAGTGTACTGAACTGTCACGATTAAGGATGCACAAATAACACGATACACCTTTCAGTCTAGTCGTGCTCCATGAACTACCACGGCCACACTTAAAAAGAGTTTGGTCGCGTTCAATGAGAACTATCACGGCTAGATTAATGAATGGTGCAGTTTATTAAAGCAACAGATACACAG
>JAVKLA010000053.1:18868789-18896640 GCA_034782735.1 Sagittarius serpentarius
GCCTCAGGATAAGCCTGCTCCAGCGCAAGTCCTCGCTGAGAAGACCTTGCTTCAAAGTATTGAACGAGTACTCTCTTTTTTGTGACATCTAACATGTTCTATAGCAAAAACAGTTTGCTAAAATAAAATTTGTGAAATCTTTTGGCAAATGTTCATGTTTTAGACGATAAATGACCTTACCATTTTTCTATGGTGTAAAAGGGACAATTTAGCAATATAGCTGCATCAGACCATGGAATGTATGCAGTGCGGGAATAAGTCTGTGAATATTTGAGTTTCAGTGATCTAGTGAATGGAGAGTCAAAATGGATGGGTCATGAAGCATGATTAAGGCTCTAAGCAATCTTGTATGGCTCTAGAATATTTTCTCCACCCACAGTCACTTCTGTTCACTTGCTTATTAGAGTGACCAATATAATCACCGTAACAACCTAAGATGGGGAGAATCTGTCCCTCTTATTTGATTGTGATCGAACAACCCCCTGTAGTTTAGCATTTCTTTAATGGATAGCAGACATAAGTGGGGGACAGCAACAAACTGAACACTGATCCTGTGACTTCTTTTGGCAAATAACCTATGTGGTAGTAGTTGGCATCAGGTTAGAGAAAGGTAGCTGTAGAATAATTTACTCTTCAGTAATTCTTCATCTTTAAAAATTAGAGATTAATTTTTATCTTGAAACTATAGCTTTTTATGCTACTTTCATAGAAAGTGAATATATAATAAAGGAATGCTTTAGTTGTGTAAGAGGACCTTGGTTTTAGTTGTAAGACAATGGAAAATGTTGCCTGGTGTACATCAGTGAAGAAACCTGTGGGCTATTTGGTAAATAGCTGGGGTGAGACTGTAAAAGTAAACCATCACAATGACATAATCCCCCAGTACATTGTTTTAGCAGGAAAAAAGCAACTGCTGTAACTGCCTTAGGGATGTTATGAAATTGCAATATGGCAGAAGAAATAACAGCTGGGGAGAAGGTGTGTGTGATAATCCATAAAGATATGTCTTCTGTTATGAAAATGCTTGAGAACTTCTGCTCTAAGCAAGCATTTCTTAACTCTATTTGTATTATTTGTCCTATTATTTACATACTTGGATTGCTATATAGCAGGATGGAAGCACCAAATGCATTGATTACACAGGAGCTCTTAATAAAACTGCTAAAGCCTGAAACTTAAGAAATAAATGCTTTTGAACCGTGAGATTCTTATAAAATAAGTTTCTTATTGACTACAACTTCTTTTTTTTGCATGGAATAGCTCTTAAAATTACTCCTACCCAGATATCCTAAAATACTTATTTAATGCAGTTGCAGAAGTGAATTGTGTCTGTTTTCCTAACAGAAGTTTTGAGCTAAGCAAATGCAAATGATGTGTAATATGTACATGATGTTCCTTTTTAGGCATAAGTTTGAGTGGAAGTTTGAAATACTGTTTTGATTTTGTGCAAGTGTACCTCATTAGATACAAAAGGAATACATGCAATTGAAGAGAATCCTAGCAGGAACCAGAGATGAGTAAATGGCATTCAGCTGTTCTTCATTCATGGTGTTACTTTAATTTCTTCCATGCCTCTTCCCTTGTTAGGAAGAATTTGGAACCTCCTTCATTTACAGACATCTCTTTAGCAAGCTTTTTATTTTTCCAGTATTACGGTGACAGTGTGTCTTGGGTCACATTAAATCTTGGGGAGCTACAGAGGTCAAGAAAGTGACACATTTTAAAAGGGAAGGCAACTATTTAGAACAACACTTGTGCGTATGCTAAATTCATCCCTATGCAGAAAGCACTTCAGCACATGCTTAAAAGATGCTCTCAGTAGAGAAGCTGTCTAGCTTCAAGATTGAAATTCCAAGTGTGCAAAAGTCAATGCATTTCAAAAAGTAGTTGGCACCTACCTCCCCTGTTGATTTGAATGGAGTCTGCTGGTGCTTTGAAAATAGTTCTGAAAAAATTGTCCATTTATTCTGTGGCTACCTTTTTATCCCCACATGCAGGTATATGAAGAGTTTTAAGCAGTTTCTTATCAGGATTTTGAGCATAGTGCTAAACTTAGGAATTCCCTTAATTACCTATGGTCTGCCAGAGACGCTCTGCAACTTTTCCCAAACCCGTGACCTCTGATTCGAGGCATCCAACTAGTGCTTATTAGAGTAGTGCATTTCTAATTAGATTAAGGTTTTATTTAAGACTTTGTGCATTGTGAATGTTCAATGCCTTTCAGAACTGGATGTTTCATTTTGGATATCCAATGAAAGAGGTTAAATCTTTATATGGCAGTCTCAAATATTCAGTTTAGTGCTTTGCAATATGTAGGCAAATAAAGCTAAGAACACTTTTTATTTGTAATGTTTTCATTAACGTATATAATTTTGAACCCCTTGTAAAGCAAATGTTATCATTTAGATAGATTTAATTTTGGAGGGATGACTAGGTACCCTGGTTACAACAACTTTTTAGTATGATATTTAGATAAAAATGGATCTGCGGTATTTGTATTCTAAGTGTTTCAGCATTCCATGAGGGGAAAAAAATGGAACTGAAGGGTAAGTGACATAAAAGTGGAATAGTTCTTTAGGCTTAAGATAACAATGTATAAAAAACTCCACCAGTTACTATACATTTTAAAATAGGCACAACTGATTTGTATCTGAATAGCTTACACACTCATAAATATTTTTAAAGTTCTTGTGTAAACAATTTTAAAAAATCTTATCTAAACCGTAAGCCTTTAAGTGCAGAAAAGTTGGATGAAATCCAAATAGAAGAAAATAACATACAAGCAAGGTGGGATGTGTTGAAAGGTAAATTGCACTCATTATAATTGCACTCATTATTGAAAGGTAATATGCACTCATAAGTAATGATTGTTATGTCTTGGGTAGGGGAGAAAGTATATAAATAGGGACATACAAACTATCTGAAAATAAGAGCTGTATTGACAATACAAGATTGTAGAAATTACAGAATGAAGCTGATATTGTAATACAGAAAGTGAAGGGAAGGTAAAGATGGAAAATGAAAGGAAATGTAATTGCATGGGAGGTTAAGTCATATAAAGAGTAATTTCCACTGCATCCAGAATAAGAGAGATTCTGGGGAGAAGGCAGCAGGGGTCTTGAACAGATGGCAAGAATCATTCAGACACTGAAGAGCTTGAAATTGCTGAAGAAATGAATTGCATTCTTTGTCTCACTATTTACAATGGCAAATTTAGGACAGATGTCTGAAAGACAAGCATTTTCAGGAGTCTTGAAGGGGAAATATTAAGGAAAAGCAGAAAAAGAAATAATAAAAAAGACCTTTAACTGGCTGATTTAAAAACAAAGCCAAGTGAACTGGATCCAACCTGAAACTATGAAGAAAATTGTGACTTATTTTGACTGGTATATTTTGAGTAGTATGGCCAAAGTGTCTGTGAAGTTTCTTTATTGATTTCAAAATGTGGTTCAAAATAGTCCTGATACAAACAGCTGCAGAATAGGCAACAGAGTACTTTTTGTGAGAACTGAGAATTTTTTACTGAAGGAAATAGTACAAATGATACAGAGATGTTGATCAGACTTGAAAAGAACTGAAGACGTTAGATTTTTTTTTTTTTAAAGCTATTTCCTTCCACAGCTTGATTTTGGTTTTCTGTCCGTGTTATGTCTTCATCCAATTTATACTTTTACAATTAATGTAGCCTAACACAGAGACTCATCAGGGTTTTATCCTGTAGTAGGAACTATCCAAAGGACCTAATTCCGTTACTGCATCTTTGATGTGTCCCTGTCTCTTCCTTGTTTCTGTCTAGCCTTCCATACAGAAAGATAACCTACAGTTTCCCCTTCTCTCAGGCTTTCTCTCCTGACTTCACTGAAATTTTTCCACATGACTCTGAGTCCAGTGTCTCTGTTTAAGGTCTGCTTGGTTGGCATGGGATTTATCTTCCCTGTCATGGGCACCTTCATGCAGTGAGTAGTACATAACAATTATCCAAATCTGACAGGTCTAAGTGGGATCTGGGCTAGCTTTAGGAAAGATTTAAAAAGACAGTACAGCAATGCATGAGTCGAAACTAAATCTTCCTTGTAGAATTTTTTTAGTGTTTTCAGTTGTTCTTTCAAGTTACTTGAATTTGAAAAGAAAGAATGTTTTTATTAGACTATGGTGGGCCGCCCTTGGCGGACTGCCAGATATCCACCCAGCTGTGCTTTCACTCCCTCCCCTCAACAGGACAGTGGAGGGAGAAAACAAGATGAACAGTCTCTTGGGTTGAGTGAAAGACAGGGAGATCACTTAACAATTGCCATGAGGTGCAAAACAGACTCGACTCAGGGAAAATTAATTTTATGTATTGCCAATTAAAAATAGAGTTGGATGGTAAGAAACAAAGACAAGAACTAAACCACCTTCCCCCCACCCTTCCCAGGTTCAGCTTCACTCCTTCATTCCCATCTCCTCTACCTCCTCCCCTGCTATGAGCGACGCAGCAGGCATGGGGAATGGGGGTTGTGGTCAGTCCATAACAGTTCCTCTCTGCTGCTTCTTCCTCCTCACACTTTCCCTGCTTCCGTGTTGGGTCCCTGCATGGGCTGCAGTCCTTCCAGAACAGCTCTTGTGTGGGTCCTCTCTGTGAGCTGCAGCCCCTCAGGATAAGCCTCCTCCGGCATGGAGTCCTCCACAGGCTGCAGAGTGCATACCTGCTCCACTAGGGTCTCTTCCATGGGCTGCAGGGGAATCTGTGCTCTGGCGCCTGGAGTACCTCATCCCCTCCTCCTTCTCTCACTTCAGTGTTCACAGGATTATTTCTTGCACTTGTTTTTTCCTCACTCTCACTCCCCTGTGCAGCATTTTGCCCTTTTTTAAACATGCTTTCCCTGAGGGGCTGCCATCATGGCTGAGGGGCTCAGCCGTGCCTTGCAGTGGGTTGGTGGGAGCCGGCTGGAACCGGCCATGTCTGGCACGGGGCAGCCCCGGCCTCTCCTCACAGAGTCCACCCTGCAGACCCCTCATTGCCACCTACACCTGATACTGAGAAAGCCGGGAAAAACAGGCAAGTTTTGTTGGGCATAATCGTCTCATTAAATCATGTAAGAGGAAGCAAAACCCAGGGAAATAAAGTGAGAGAAATTATATCTAAATTTTATTTTAAGTATGAGGAATAAATTATATCCATGGGACACAAAACAGTCGTTAATACAGTGAAAGCTTTTGGCCAGAGGGTGTGTGATATGTTTTAGCCATTGGTGGAACCATCAGGACCAGAAGACTCATAAACCATTATAATCTATTGGCTGAATTTTCTTTTGGCAGAAATGCTAATGTTACTTTATTCTGTCTGTGTCAGGTGTTGTAATTAAAAATATCTTTTCCTTCAGATCCTACTTTTCTTGTAGTGTTAAAGCTTATGACACCACTACTACTTTTTTTTTATTAATCTTTTATCATATAATTAGTTTCTTAAATTTCTGACGGATCTGTTATCCTGCATTTAACTTTACTTTTCCAAGGGGTTAAAAGAGCACCCAACTATTGCTCTTCCTAGTTGTAGAAATGTTGGCATTTTTCCTTCAGAATGTGTATATATTCTTTTTATTTTCTTCAGTAGGGTAATATGACTGTGTGCTGTTCTGTAAGGATTGGTTGCTGTTTTCTGTTACAGTATGTGTCCTGGAAGGGAACAAATATGCAGCTTTTCTAGGAGTGTGGAAAAAATGCAAGGAAGGGCCTGAGAATGTGTTCAGAAGGGAACAGTCACCCAGCGTACACACTCGGCAGCCAAGCCGTCCCTCGTGTCAGGAAATGGAGGCTGCCATGGATTGTGGAAATTGTGTTTTCAAGCTAGCATTCATGTGAAAAACTTGCAGATACTATGCTTTTTTTGTGAAATAGTTGATTTTAACTCCTGATACTTGAACTAAGGAGAAAACAGTTTGCAGATTTCCCTGCTGGGCGGATTCCAAAGGGTAGATCCTAGTTCCTGGCATCTATTGAAGTGTGTTAGAAGAAAATCACTTATTGGGGCACTTTTCCTGAGTTACAGAGAAAACATCTGAAATGCAATCATCAGATGTTCAGTCCCAAGTGGACTGTACATGAGAAATTCATAGTTGGAGGGAGGACAAGAAAATCTGTCCATCTTCTGTTTTAATTGAAATGAAAAGTGTACCAAGATGTTGTCATAAATGAAAAAGAGGTATTAAAATTTTTGAAGACGGTGATGAGTTTTGGAAAGAAGTTTTGCTGAAAAGACCAGATGCTAAGTGGAATGCCGTGCTCCTTTGATCTGGAGCAGAAGTCCATGACAATCCAGGTATTCAATAGCAACAGGACAGAGAAGGTAAAAAAGGCATTTCATAGCTTTATATGTCTCACATATGCAAATGTGAAATCAAGCAGAGTCACAAGATCCTTTTAAGGTCAGGAGAACATGACAGCCTGGGATTGGAAAAAAAAAATTGATTTGGTAAAGGTCATTCCCAAATTAAGAAGTCTGCAAATTGCTGGTGTAGGCAAGTTAGACAAGTTTCTAAGTTAGAATGGATGAGTTTGGTTTGGTTTTGCTCTTTTTAATGGGATTCCTAGAAATTTTTAAGTCATTTTAGGATTAAAGATGAGATTTCATTCCACATTGGTAAAGCTTTTGCTATGAAAGAGCCAGGTGAACGTTGCCGTTTTTCCTTGGGTTTACTGAGGCTTTACCACGGAATTTACGGACTGCAACTGTACAATTTAGTACTGAGAGTATACTAACCTAAATTCTGTAACGAAGTGGGTGGTTATAGCTGCTGCAAATTGAACACTGTTTCATTTTCCATAAGCTACTTAAAGATGTTCTGTAAAAGTTGCTGTGATTTAAAAAGATTATTTTATGTATCAGCAAACTTGACCTGGGATATGAAAATCAGGCTGTATACTTTTCTCTTCAAGCACTCTCATATACCATGTTATGCTTTGCATACCTGAGACAGAGGCTTGTTTTGCAGATCTGCTGTGACAATCCTAGTAAAAATATACCTTAGCTAGCATCTAGGCCAGTTCACATTACCTTTAACTGAAGGCATCATTTAACTGCATTACATTTAAAATGGCTGATGCCCAGGAGGAAAGGTCCCAGATCTGTTTTTATAGTGCAAGTTAGAAATCGGATGCATTCAGAATGCAGAGCTGCACCAAATATCTTAATCCATTTTTAGAGTAAAGATGTTCTTTCATTTCTCATCAGACAGGAATTGACTGTGATGGTGCAATTCAAATATTCCTGGCCCTTTCAAAGTGCTTTATGGTGCTGGGCAGTGATGACATACTCTGCAAAAGCACTGCTTCAGCTGCTGTGAGCAGGCTCTGATCTTACCCACTGGTTCCTGCCACTGCCCCATCTCTTGTCCTAGAACATATGT
Organism: Sagittarius serpentarius; assembly: GCA_034782735.1. Taxonomy (NCBI): domain Eukaryota; kingdom Metazoa; phylum Chordata; class Aves; order Accipitriformes; family Sagittariidae; genus Sagittarius; species Sagittarius serpentarius. The sequence continues at coordinate 18,876,175 of JAVKLA010000053.1, forward strand.
TTTTGTTGCCAAAAAGCTATTCAACCCAATGATCTGATACAAGTGAAATAGTTGGGTTTTTTTCCCTCTTTCTCTCCTGGACCTCCTGCCCACCAAAAAATTAAAAAGTGCGGCAGGAGAAGAAAGACTGTTTTTTTCAGGCAGGCTAATGTCCAGAGCTAGTTCATTGCATAGCCTCAAAAACATCCAGAAGTGACAGCCACTGTTGTGTGAGGAGTTGTGACCTTACTGTTATGGGGATGGTTGAGTGTTTTAGAACTAAAATGATTAATCAAGCTTGAGCTGCAGTTCCGATTGCGTTTCTTTGGGGCTTCCATAAACATTGCCTTTTGGGAAAGAATGTAGGTGTTTTTTTCAGTCAGCTCAGTCCCCTAGTCCAGTTCACTTGGTGCAGATGCAGTCCATTGGTAGTGCAATCTGGGAACAATCTGCAGATGATAGAGGGAAAGGAAAAATTTGTTGTTTAAATTAGTTTCAGCAGCACTGAATATGAAACTGTAGACTTGCATTGCATTGTTGGAGTAGAAGGAAGCTCTTTTTTACCAGTTCAGTCCATCTGGCAATAGCTGGTGATAAACAGAAAACTCTTAATTTAGATGAATGTCAGAAATGACCCATATAATTAGGAACCATGCTGTTCTGACCAACAGCTTTTTCAGATGTCGTTATTCCCATTCACTGCTCTTTTTCCCCCCACCTAGGTATTGCCAAAATGAGTTTATGTGCCATGTATTCCCCATAATTAATGAATCTTTACTGGAGAAAAATAAATAAATTTAGGCTTTTCTCTGTGTATTCAGCATTTATCTTCTTCTCTGGTCTGTTTCCTGCTTGGTTTGTAACATGTTTAGTACTAGTATGTTATACCATCAGTCAGATTAGTATTCTGGCACTGCAGGGCCACGTAGTTTATAAAACGCACTTGGCCTGAACCTATGGAGCAGAATTTAGCAATTTGGTAGACTAGTTATGCATTTGGAGGTTTACTGCATTCTTTTCTTATATATGTGGCTGTTTGTCAGTGTAATCATGCAGATTTTCTGTTTATTTAAAAAAAAGAATACTTTTATTCTTACTAAAATATATTTTTACCTTATCTCTTTAATCTTTTTATTGAAATACCTACTCATTAAATAAGTAGTCCCTTTTGCTTGTATTTTAAATAGCTTTTCTCCTACTTTTAATGCCCTTTAAAATAAACTATTCCTTGCTCTGTGGAATGCTGTGTCTGTATCACTGTTTGCCTACATACAGAGTAATTTGGCGCTGAGCAGACTTGCCTGTCTGAAAGATATGTTCCGTCTATCACAAGCTATTGGGTTTGATGCAAGAATTAATGGAGGGACTTGTTTTGTGCAAATGATCAGAATAGAGAAACTTTCCGTTTTCTTCTGGTCTCAAGTTTAGGTGAAACAACCTTCGTGTGAAATAATGTGTTACTCAAAGTATGACCAACTTAGGCAGTTGGGTGGAATTTGAGAGGTCCCCTGGAAAGCAGCAAGGATAGATCTGCCTGCTGTTGGGTTAGAGTTCTGTGGGCTAGCTTGGAGAGGGCTGATTCATCTGTGCCCTGCAGCTCTGTGTGGTGTGAGTGAGCCAGTGGGGTGCTGTTCCTGAGCTCATTAGTCCTGTGCAGAACTAAATGTGTACGAATACAAGGTAGCTTTCCTTAATTTACCAGAAAAGGTTTTTGAGACTGTAGCACTTGTTACTACTGCAGTGAGAATCTGGGATGTGTATAGCACTGTGATACAACAATTGCTATTACCCTGAAATTATGCTTTTTGACTCAGAGGTGTGGATAGTATGAGACACTCACCTGTTGCACTGTAATTTACTTACTGGGTGAATGATGGACAAAAAATAGAAGAGGTGGATTGAGGACCTGTGTTAAAAAGATGAGGTTCTAACCCAGACACCTGTTTTCCAGAAGAGTGTTCCAGGATACAGATGTGCCTGGGATTAGTACCAAACTGATGTCCTTTTACAGGAATGCAGGATTCACAGAACTGACGATGGATCATGATTCTGTTGCAAGGATAGGTCTGGGGTTCAGTCCCTCCTTCCATGTCTCTTTGTTTTAAAAATTCTTGTATAATTGCTATAAAATTCCATCTTCTTGACCGTGAATGTTGAATTCAGTGCTGTGTTGTCCAGCCACAGACTGCTCCTAAAAGATCAGATAGCTCCAAGGAACCATAGCCCTTCTCTGTCAGGATTGTGTGAATTTTAAAAGGTCTAAAGCAGCCTATGCACATGATCTCAGCCAGAATGTCACAGCTTCTTGGCCCATGCCATGGCAGGGACTATTTTGCGATTGGGCCTCAGGAGACACATGATGATTTTGTGAATCATTTTGTTGAAGTTCCACTTGTGTAAGCCCAATATGTGGCCATCGTGTGTTGTCCTGTCCTACCCCCCCCCCATTTAGCATAACTTATTTAAATAGCTTCAGTGTGAAATTTTTGTGGGTGGCAGAGACCCAGAATTTTGCATGGGTATGTTATCCTCTTATCACAACAGTTACTGAAAATGTAGTCCCAGCATCAGCAAAAGAATGTAGGTGCGAGATAACTGTGAGGAGGTTAGCGGTTTGAAGAACTTCTGCTGTAAAAGCTTCAATATTTTTAATCTTTAAATCAGAAATTTTGTGTTTTCTTGTTAAACTTTCTCAAGCAATAAAAATCTTATTTAAAAAATAAAAAAAAAGTTTGCTCAGATAATGAGAACAGGAGTGTAAGACTTGAATGTGCTCAAGAGTTTTCCCTCTTCAGAAGGCTAGAGTTGGGATGGTCATTTAGCATGAGTTTGGTTTTTTTATAGCATGATTAGTGGCAGGGTCTGGTCCTGAGAACAGGCTGAGGTCCCTGCTTATTGTACAATGTGTATATGCTCTGAGTGTGAAAAAATGCTGCCAGAGTCTCACTAGATGGCCTAGAAAGGCCTTCATCGAAGTAGGGAGATGTCATAAATACTAGATTTTAATAGTTTGTTCTTGATGAAAATTCTGAATTTGGTATATGGCTTGTGAAACTCTTAAGAACTTCATGTAATAAATTAACCTACTGCATGTGACAGGGCATTAGCAGAGAAAGGTTGTTCTGGGAGGTCAGGAGTGAGACAACAGTATAGGGACAGGGTAGGTGTTCAGCCTGTAAAATCAGATAATTCTGTGTTGGTAGGATAGAGAAGAAAGACTGTGGAGGTAAAACCATCACTTTGGGAAAAATAGGTAAGCAAGTTGATGATAAATAGGAAAGACAGCTGCAAAGTAGAATGGTAGCAAAAAGAAAAACTTTATGGAAACACCAAAACCAGAGCATCTTCAGAACCCAATTAGCCTTAATTTTTTTATATGACTTCCATTCTTACTTTCAGCCAAAGTTGGCTGTATCCAGGCTATTCTTATGGTGTGTTTATCCAGCCTGTGTCAGAAAGAAATTTGTTTTGTGTTATTTCTAGTCCAGTTTTGTAGAGAGTCAGAGGATTGTGAAAATATCCAAGAGTTTATTTGGTTTTCCAAACTACACTACCAAGCTTCTCCGAATTTCTTTTTTTCTTAGATACTTATTTTTTGACAGTATTATGATAGCATTATGGAATGTCATCTTATCTGTGACATACAGGCATTGCTTATATATTGTATGTACTGACCAGTCAATTCAGTATATGCTTTGAACCAACTATTAAATGGTGATGCTTTTGTTCTAAATACTTTGTTTTGATTTCACAGGTGCCTGCATAAATATCACCAACAGCCAGTGCCAAATGCTGCCATATAACTACACCACTATAACTTCAGTTCTTTCCATTGTCAAAAGTATTGAAATGGAAAAGTTCCTGAAGTTCTTCAGTTATCTCAATCGTCTCAGCTGCTATCAACACATCATGCTGTTTGGCTGTAGTCTTGCTCTTCCTGAATGCATCAGTGACGGTGATGACAGGTATTTGGGAATAAAAATCAGTCAGTGGCTAGAACCAATTGTGGTAAAATACTCTGTCTAATCAGACAAGAGAAGATCCAAACTAAGCCTATGAGCATCTCACTGCAAAACTCCTGTCTATCAAAGCTGTTCACAACATTTCTGCCATGATAAGCCAACTGCAATAGAGTTCTCTTAGAAAAAGTATTGCCACTGTATGGAATAAAACTGTGATACTAGGGCAGTCAGGCTTATTTTCTTAAAAAAGGCTGCCCAGAGTTCTTGTACCTCATTTCTCCAATAGGGGTGTGCCAAAGTGGAATGCTTTGCAACAATATAAATGCATTGGATATTTATAGTATTGGCATAAAGTGTGGTGGCTGTTAGTTAAATTAAACTTCAAATTTTTTTAGTCTTTTCCTTCAGAAAAGTTATTTATGGTATTAGATTATCAGGATGTATTCAGAGTGACATAAACTGTTTTGGAAGCTTCAGAAGCATGTCCTGTGTAATATTAAGTAATCATATGTCTCCAGAGTGTGTCATGGGTGACACTGAAAATGTAGGCTGAGTGGCAACCACAGGAAGAACCATAAGGGTGGATTGACAGAGTGCTGGTTTGTTAAATCTAGTTTGCTAAACCTGAGTTGTTCTAGTTTAACTTTCTTCTTTAAAGAGAATACTTTTTTCTGTAGGCAACTGAGTGATTTTTGTGATTACTGTTTTTCTTGTAGCACCCAGTTATTGCAGGCAAACATGTATTTCAAAGCCAAGAATAATGATTTTAAGAAGCATCATATCTGCATAAAGTAGCTGTTTAACACCCTCCTTTCCTCTCTCACCCCCCTCTCACCCCCCTTCCCCCCCAATAACTCCTCTCGGTGAGATCTGGAGAAAGCTTTTTGTTGGTATGAAAAGCTCTTGGTGTAATAGGGGGAAGTTACTTTGTATGTGTTGAGTGTAGATACGAAAATGGAAGAGACAGGCCTGTTTTAGGTCGGTTGAATACAGACAATCTGGGAAGCAGAAACATACTGAAGGAGAAGCAGAAGAGCCACTGTGGAAAGACTCTGATGATAATGAATGGGGGTTATGTCCATATGCTGTAGCTCTTTTTTGGTACTATGGTTGTTTACAGTATCACAAAACATACACTAGTATGGAGAACAGTTGTTACTGACATTGTCACTAGTTCTTCCAGTCAATTACAGCTGTTTCATTCTAATTGCCAGTGCATCTCTGATCATAATTTTTCATCTATTGATACTTCTCTGTTTTATAAAGCAATTGTTTCAAATATATGTAAAGCATAATTTGACAAATGCTGCTTACACAGTAGAGAAATGAAGCTCATGTGATGCTCAGATGTCTCCTCTTAGGTGTTGTCAAGAGAGTCTGTGTTGGCAGCTGCAGCCATGGGAGCAATAATTATAACAATGTGTTACAAGAAGCAAAAAGAAGGAAAGTTAGAAACACTAATCTTTGGCATCCAGTGTGCTATCATTACATAGCTTTGCTCTGATATTTAAACTTAAGTCTGTTTCACATTTATCTTTCATGTGTTTATAAACATTGTATTCAGTAACACTTGAAGGAGATTAAGTTTCTAGGCAGAGAGCATCTTCAGTGTTTGTGTAACACACAGGGTAGTTAGGTACTGGGATTTCTGAATACTACCACAATACTGTTGCTCTTAAAAATAGTTCTTCTATATCTTACTGCAATGAAAATCATGTGTGGCAGTAAAAATATATTAATTTAAAAAGCTGTATGTAATTCCAGCAACTGGATGTACAATCAGCTACCCTTGCTCTTTCAAGAAAACATGTAACAGTACCTTTAAAATACTACTTTCCATTGAAGGTAAAGTTTGAAAGTACAGCTAAAACCCATGTGAGAATGGAGCATAGAATCATAGAATCATAGAATGGCTAGGGTTGGAAGGGACCATCAAAGGTTGTCTAGTCCAACCCCCCTGCAGTGAGCAGGGACACCTTCAACTAGATTAGGTGAGTGAATGGATAAGATTTTTCCGATACGACTTCAAAATCAGACTTAAAAATCCTGTCTTAACACAGTCCATCAGCACTGCTAAGAGAATATGACTCAATCCTGAAAAGGAATGCTAATGATGCAAGAACATCTTAAACTAGTTGAAGTGCTTAAATAATGACTTCTAAAACATTCCATGTAGTAACTTTGTCCTTTTGGGTAGTATTAGTCTGCAACCTATTACCACCAAATGCAATGTTAGTATTTTATTTGTTGTAAGAAAGATCTGTCCTCAGAGCTGTTGGTCGTGATTAATGGTTTAAGCTAGTGAATTCTACTTTACCATTGGGAGACACAAAGAGTGGGTCAAAGGTCAGTTACTACAGCATAGTCGATGTTTATTTATAGCAACTCACTTGCATGGAATTCCACAAGTCCTACAGACTTCAGCTATTGCATTTAAGAAGACAAAAAGAAAATCTTAAAAAAGTTAGTGTGCAGTGCTTTCAGATTTTTGAAAGGAAGAAAAGGGTGTATTTTAAAGCCAAAATGAATATAAAATTTAAAGGTTCAAAATCAATAGAGAAGTTCATAGTGGGTCCACCTATAACTAATGCAAGCAGACTTGCTGAATGACACTTTATAGTATTTCTTGCACTCTGTGAATATTCATGTTTCATCAAAAGACTTGGTAAAATAGACAAGCTATATAAGATCCTGAAGACCTATATAGGTACATGGCTTATTTCAGACTTTTTATGCTGGGAATAAATTTGAAGGTTATGGATTCTCATAATGCCTCTTCGCTGCCATGCTGTCTTCTAAAGCAGAAACTAATAGATTGAGTACTTCCACTAATCCTCTGTGTAAAAGTGTATTCCAGAAAGCCAAGGAAATGCCTTCCATTGATAGATCCCCAGAGTCTCAAATCTTTGGAGGTCAAACTTAATTTAAGCTCTGCCTAGAAAATAGTAGAAAATAGTATTAGGGGAATGCCAATTAGAAAGTATAATATGCTGTCAAGATAAAATTCTAATGCAGCTTGCAATCTGTGTCTGTTTACTCACAATGCTTTTTTTTCATGTCAGACATCTTTGAAAATGAAGTGGTGAAGTGGTTTGTCTTCAGTTAAGGCTCAAAGAGTCCATCTGAGATCATGGCTTTTTATGCTGGATGCTGCATAAACATGCCCTGAGGGGCAGCCTCCGCCTCTGAAAGTTTACAGCCCAGCTGAACAAGACAAGTAAAGGATAGGAAGAGAAAGTAATACTGTCACATTAATAGCTAGGGAAGCCAAGACTGAGCAAGACATTTGCAGTGGGACAGAGAACTGAACCTGTAACACTTATATCCTGTGTCTTTAGGTACAACATTATTTTTCCTCTTGATTGAAGTCCGCAAATTCATTTCACTCTTTATCATTTATTCAGTTTAGTTGTCGTCTAATACCTACTGAATGTAAGAGGAAAAAACTCTTTGCATAATTTGACTTCTTTTTTTGATTTATTTTTTTTACTCAGGTTCATTCTAAAGGAGAAAATAATATAATGAAGGAAAAGTGCTTTCTTTCATTTTTCAGGCTCTTTCTTACAAAGCAGTTTGACACGTTAGTCTCTATATGTAACAAACACTTTTGTTGTGCTGTAGTATCTGTTCTACACACAACAGTAGCCAGGTAAAGACTTGTAGAATGAGCCAAAGAGGTCAGAACAGGGCTACATGGTATGTTGGCGGCAGGGCAAATTAACTAGTGAAAATCAGGTTAATAGGAAAAAGGTTCTAAGAAGCTGTAGATAGTGAGTATGCAGTCAAATATCCTTTGAAGAGCTGCTCTGTTATGACTTGTAGTGGCAAATTCAGTTTTGTTGGTTTTTTTTGTTCAATGTCTTAATCTATTTTCTGTAATTCATAAAAAGGAAGAAAATAAAATGACTCATTTTCATTATGGACATAAACTAGGATGAAATATTAGGTCCAAAAACCAAATCCAGAAATATGTGTGGTATCTTTTCTTATTAGCCGACAACAGTTTAAAACAAATTTGGGGTGAGGTACAAGGAAGGAGAGGAAGAAAATTTCTTTCAGGTCCTCTTAGAATACGGAAAAGAATCAAACTTCATAGAGTAAGGGATTTCTGTCTGTCATGTTTTGTATAACCTGTGAATGAAATCAGTGATGTGCCTATTTCCCTTTTCCTGCTTTTGTGAACTGACCTCTAAGCTTATCCATGTTGTTTGTTTCTCCTGCTTACAGTGAAATTGATTTTTATTTGATTTTCTTTTATCACAGTGCACATTTAGACCTTTAAAAATAACAAGACGTTATGTGAAAACTTATTTTTTGGAGTTAATTGAGGCTTTTGAAGTGTTTAGGAGAAAAAGGTTAACTGAGTCACACAGATCTTGTTTACATAGCTAAGAAAAATTTTTATTTTAAGACTTTGAGCAGGAAGCTATCAGCATACGTTTAAGTCAATATCTATTATGCAAAGTCCATAATGGGTTTAATTGTGTATGAATATGTATGAGTTTGGATAGGCAATCCTCCACTGGCATGTTTCAGTCTTCTTGTAATCTACCCAGGTTTGGTAACAAAAGCAGGTAAATACCTCAAGACAAAATAGCAGCTGCTGGGAGCTCTGGGTAAGCAGTCTCATAGGTAGTCTGTGACATGGCTGCTATGCTATCTTTTTATAATGCACCTGCGTGGAGATATCAAATTATAGTTGCACAAACAACTTTGCCATTCTGTAGCTGTTAAGAAATGTTTAAATTTTACACGCTTGTGAAGTTACAGTTTCAGAGTAATTTTTGAAGTAACTGTATTGAGAAACCCTCCTGGAAGGACATTTAGAATACCCTATCATAGTCCTTTCTGCGATGGTTTCATTAGAATTGGCGCTATCTGATTTAAAAAGTTAAGCTGCAGCATTGGTGACGATCATTTACCAGTCCTCTGAGGAGGAAGGTGGGACTATTTTCTCCTACCCCACCACTGCCTTGTCTTTTTGTGTTCTTCTCATAACTCATCCAGTGTATTTCTTGCCATGACCCAAGCACATGGTGTGGAGGCTGCTTTCAGATGCTTATAAAGTGGCTACCAGTTGTTTCCTGAATTTGCAGTCTGGCTTTTCACACTCTGGGGGAGTTGCTTCATCCTTTTAATATGCTTTCTTTTTGATGGTGCCACTTTAGACCAAGCAAGTTAACATGACTCAAAGAAGCTATTCCAGCTGAGTTTCAGCAGTGCTGGTCTGTCAAGGAGATCCATCTATTCTATTCATCAGCCTTGAAACAGAAGATTATAAACGTGAACTTTTCAGTCATGAATAAAGCAGAGGTGATGTTCAGTAGATGAAGTACTTTGTATCTAGAGTGCTTGAAATCACATATCCTTTATTTTAAGTGTTGCCATGTCTTGGCTTTGAGCCCTTGGGACTCCAACAGACTGATTATGTACAAGAACGCTTTTACACTTGTAAAATCTGTCTTTGAATACATAACCGAGTCATAATCCAGCCTTCAGTTTTTAAATCTAGTTGTGGTTTATGTAAACACAATTGTGACTTGAACCATGCAATCTTGAGATTCAGCTAATGAAAAACATGTATAGTCAAATCCTTTCAACAGTGAACACAAGAATTAGAGAGGAAGAGAGTGTGATAAAGTTGTGAATGCTTGCCCACACGAATAGTGTGCTCTATCTGCTGCTGTTACTCATTTTTCTGTCTTTCACTGTTGATTTAAGGTGTTCTACAAAGGAAATTGATACAATTGTTACTGTTTAGCAGAAAAACTGAGGAACACCCAGGGTGTGTGTTACTTGAGAAAGCCCAGACCAGGAGAAAAAATAGCTGTAATTTCACCGATAGTTATAGTAATTGCATAGTCTAATTCTTTCAGAAGTAAAATGTTGAGGATAGAGTTGCTAATGGCAGAAAGTCAACACACCATGAGAGACATTTAGTAAAGTGTTTCCTACACAAGGTAAATACTCAGTTTCAGCTCCAGTCTACCCTCAAATTGATACTGCACTAATTCAAGGTGAAATAGAACTGATTTACAGCAACAAGAAAATGAAATGGTTGGGAGGTGTAATGCACAGGGTAGAAATTCAAAGTAGGAAAAATGTCAGCTTGAGATATCTGTAAAATAGCACTAAACAGGTCCTGTGTACTTTTGGAAATATTATTTACAGTAACAGATGTCATACGCAAGGTCATGATTGAAACCGTGTTTCAGTGAATGTGCTGAACATACCTGAATTCTTTTCTTAAATAAAAGGACAGTGAATCAAATCAGAAACAGTTCAAACAGAAAATGGAATGAGTAATAAATGGATATATATGAAGAAAGAAAATCTACAATATGCAGATTCAGAAAGTGATGGAGTATTGCACGGAGAAAGGAATTAGAAGAAAACAAATCCTCAAACCCCTACTCCTGCTCTGAGGAAAGATAATTGTTCAAGAAACAAAATTTTATTTCTGCTGTCCTATGACTAGAACATGTTATTCATGAGATACAAGTGAGACATTGAGTTAAACAGCTGGTTTACATCTGACTTCAAAGAAAGGAATGCTCACATATTTCTGAAAGATTGGCATTGACTATCTTGCCAAGAAACAAATGAAGAAACTTGAAGAAACAGCATTCAAGAAGTAGCATTTCTGAAGATACGTCTTTCTTCTCAATGCAACCTGTATTACTTATGAATAATTTCATACTTCATGAGTTATTTTATTAGTATTGTGTAACTATAACTTATAAGGCAGAAAAAAATGTGCTAATGAGAAGATTACACTTTGCATTGTGCCTTAGAGCTCAGACCTTGAAGTCAACAAATACTCATCACCTTAGGAGCCTTTACTACTTGGTCCCAAGCTGAGACAGTATAAAGGTGACAAATATAGTTTGTTTTTGCAAGGAGTGCTAGGGAAGGTATAAGTAATGATGTGGCATTGGCCAAAATGCCTATATTTAAAGTTGATTAACGTTTTCTTAGAGGACCCTTTCTCCAAATATGTATAATTTGGGGGGGAGGAGGGAAGGTATAATTTAAATTTTTTTATGGCTAATATCTGTCCTGGGCAAAAACAGGAATTAAAAATGGGTTGCTTATGACAAAGCATTCCTGTAATCACCAGGAGTTCCTAGTATCTCCAAGTATTTGAGCAATGGAACTTGAAATTTGGCAGGGAGGTTGCTCTAATAAGTGGTAAGCTCTTTATCATGGCTGTTGGAAGCTAGGAAGATAAGGGAAGTAGAAGAGAAAATGTGATTACTTTAGGGGAACTTAACTTTATAAAGTTTATGTACCTATGGATATACCTATAGAAGTTATTCCCTAAATTTTGGCTTACGTGTCTCTGAAAAATCATAGTCTCTGAAAGCTTCTCTATCAATGTCATGGCTCAGCTAGTGTGGGTGGCCCTAAGAAAGGCTCTTCATGTCACTGATCCTCCCAATAGCTAGGAGTGGCACTGGAGCTAGGTACAGGCCCTTACGTAAAAGGGTCTGAAATGAAGTCTGTGAGGCCAAACTCTTTTACATCAATGTGCCAGTAGATGGCAGATGCAGTGTAGGGGAAGGACAAACCAGGGACAAAATATAGGGAAAGTAGGACAGAGAAATTAGATGCTGGAGAGAATGTTTTTCCCCCATTCAGAGAACTGTCCTTTCCCCACCTACAAATAGAGGCTGTTTACAATTACTGGTATGTATAATTTGTAAAGAAGTGAATGTAGAGAAGGAAGGAATTGCTTAAGAAATTCATTAAAAAATTAAAAGCTAGAAAAGTAATATAGAGATACAGGCAATGGCATCCTACATTGGCCAGAATGATGTCGGTGGTCCAGTGGGTGTGAAGCCAGTGTTTGCCATAGCAGGCAGTATCAAAGTTGCACACAGTGTTCACCCTCTCCACTGATCTAATGTACTGACCACGAGAACTTTTCCAAAGCACAGAAGAATCTTCTTTCAAAGTGTGTGTTGGGGGGAATTATGGATAGACCAGAGTTAAAAGGTTATCAAGGAGAGGAACATTTTTGAGAACAATCTGGGCATGGGAATGTTCCTTTGAAAACATATTTTCAATGCTGCTCAGAGGAATTAAGAGAAGGGGAGGAGGCAGAAAAGAAAATCAGGAGGACTGGTTATTTTATGAATGCATATTTTACTGATTGATTGCCTCCAGGTCTGTTGTCGTAATGATTTGTTGTGTGTATTAGCTATTATAAGCTGTGGTTTCTGGTTTCTAAGCTGGTATGTTAACTAGGGATCACAGGTCATCTTTCTGCACATGCAGTATATTATTAATTATAAATAAATACCGATTGTTTAAGTAATTGAAATAATTGTTTACAACAAATCATAAAATGAACATGGCTTTTTGTTAATGTTTGTTTCGCAATTTAATATATCTGCTAGAAAAACACACTTTGTTTTTACAAAATGAGATTTATTTCATTTAATAACTTGCAATAACTGTAGGACAGGAGCTTTCAGTAGAACCTTGCATTTTCACAAACATTGCAGGAGTATTAACACTGATAGTTTCCTATCAGACTGGTGCACCTGGACTCAGAACCAGAAACATATAGATGAGGGAACATTTTGTCTTACTATAGCAAAACTCCTCTAGCAGATATGACTATGCTGTCTTGTGGAGAAGTTAATAAGCAGAAGGGTTTTGGATTGAACAGTGGTTAAAGGATTCTCCAAGAATTCGTATGCTTTTCAGCTCATGTTTGGTCTCTTTTAGTGCCCAGCTTATTAACAAATAACTTTTAAACCATCTGCAGTTAAAAACTAATGAGAGTTCAGTTAGTGAGACATACTAACCTTTTATAAGTTTGTCTCTCCTGTGAGGAGTTATTGTTACCCCGCTGGAGATCGTAGTGGTAAGTGCCAGACTTACCACTCACAGGCTGAGCAGGACAGGCAAATTTGAATTACAGGGTCACACAGGTGAGAAGGGACCTGTGGAGGTCTTCTTGTCCACCCCCTTGCTCAGATCAGGGCCAACTTTAGAGATGGATGAGATTGCTCAGGGCCATCTCCAATTGAGTTTTGAGTATCTCTAAGGATGGAGGTTCCACAGCCTCTCTGGAGAACATATTCCAGACCACTGTTTCGTGATAGATTTTAAGTTGATTTAATTTGGTAGTGCTGCTGAAAGAATCAGTCTCACCCTGTTTCTCTGCTTGTTATTCCGCAGCTCAGCGGTGCCCTTTCCATGTCCTGGCAGGAGTATTTGTTCAGCTCCATGACGTATTGGATCAGGAAACTGATCTGAATTAAACTGGGAGTGACTGATCTGATTCATTGTGTAACAGCATGAAGTGTCATGCTGGCACAAAGAGGGAGGGAAGAGAGGTGTGGAGAGGTTCAGAAGCCAGGCTGAGGAGAGGTAGGACAGCTTCTTTCTTTTGATGATATCTCCTCCTGCCAGCTTGAAGTGTTTGTGAAACAACTTTAATGTAAGGAAGCGGCATGATAATGGATTACAATGAATTTCTACTCAACAGAGAGGAGCCTAGAGTGTAAGTGACTGATAGGTGTGTCTGTGATTCTTTAGGATTCCTGACAAGATGCAGCTCAAAAAGTTTTAACTTAGGCTGATTCGTGAGGTCTTCCTTTCGACAGTGCTCTGAAGTGCATGGGGAAGCATGAGTTCTGGAAAGCTATGTGAAGTTAAGGGTACCTATCACAGTGATCTGTGGAGATGGGAGGCTGTCCTTTAGGCGCAGTGTTGGTTTGGGTGCCTTTATTATCCTGGTCATACAAATAATTAGAGCAGCTGTGCAGTGAATGATTTACGCACTGTTATTCCAGAATTTCTGTAGCAATGCTGTTGTTGAAATAGCATTGTGTGATTCAGAGGACTTCCATTTCACTCTGACAGCTTGTCGTTGCAAAGTCTGAATTTTGTTTGCCAGCATCAAAAGATCTTGTAACCTGGATTTTCTGGCATATTAGGAGCTCCTTTTTTGCAAGAGACATTTCTATAGAGTAAACTAAACCAACAGTGTGTTCAGCATTTGCATGGTAAATATCAGATGAGAATTTACAGAAATTTGACTTTATTTAGAAGTTTTGCCGGATGGTACAAGATTATAAAAATAGCTCATAATTGTAGCAATATTCTTAGTAATATTTAACTGATTCCTGGCTGAACTGTAGCTCTAATGAATTCATTTACTACCTCTCTGCCGTTTTCACTGTCATGTTTGAATCAAGTGATGGGATCAGTAAAAGAAATCTGGAAGGGCTGCCTGCGTTAGTCAGGACAGATACTCTCAGCTGAGGTCATCACACAAAACACATTAAATCGCTTTGCTAGCTTTATTGTGGTAATAATTTCAATGCTATATGGCAAAATTTATTTAGTACTTTGCTAAGTATGGTAGAACAGAGGAAGTGCTTCTGCTGTGCAGGGTATACATTAGGTGGTTCTGATTGTTACGGTATTATAAGCTCAGCTTTCACATGTGGTGCTGTCATATCCAGAAAGCGACTGAAGGGTCAGAGTGGATTTCTGAATTTCTGTTTGTTGCTCATTCCAGATAGAAATGGTTCCTTATTTTGGTCAAAATAATTTATCTGGGTTTTGTCTACAAAATAAATGATTACACTGACTAAAAGTTGTAACCTGCATTGTAGAGACTTTATGTGTCCATCCTTGTGGATATCAGCTGAGTTTGGCCACATTTTCCAAAGAGTGTTACTAGGACTCAGAGATGTTAAATTCAACAGCAGCTGATGTAGAGGGTGTGAAATTCAATAGGAGCTGCTGCCACATTTATTCATTTCTGGATGGATAAGAGGAGTCTTTTTAATCTAATGGTATCTTTGGATTTTTTCCCAGTTCCACTTTCACCGGAATCAGGAATTTATATTTCCTTCCTCTGTCTTTAGCTGTCTCTTTTCTGTTGCCACCAGATGTGGCAACTATTAAGGAAAAGTTAATTGGGCCTGTAATTTTTAGAGGAAAAAATATAAGGCATCTGTATGGACCCTCAGAACAGATTCCAGTCCAATTTTTTCATCTTATTTGGCTCTGAGACTTTCATGTTCTTATAGCCTATGAACAGATTGCATGTTCTTCCATGCTGTAAGCAATCCATTCAGTACCTCTATCTTTTTCATTCTCATTGTATAAACCAGGCTTTTTTCAGCCTCTTAGGGCATTCCTCTTGTGGCTCATCTGTAATTGCCAACCTCATGACAGCAGATCGAATATTCATGAGTGTATGAGCAAGAACTGGCTTTCTGCATGAGCTGTAAATCCTTATCCTCAGTCCCTGCAGGGCAGATGAGTGGGCATCTACCAGCAGTTCAGCCAGTTAATAGTAGGCCTTCATCTTGTGTGAACAGCTGGAGCCATTCTTCAGTCTGCCACCTTGGGGGAACTGAGCTGCTGCTGCCTTTTGCCAGGATCACCTCCGACGCCTTTTTTCTCCTTTAAGATGTTAGATGTTTCTCATATTGTGGGTCCTATGTAGTCCTTTTACAGGTTAATTATGCACCTCTGTACTTACACACAAGAACCTGCTTCAAGAAGACATGCATTTATGCTAAAAAAGTCAGAAACATATGTGCAGCTAGCTCTGCATTCAATACTACAGTGTTGCATGGTGTTGAGACATCTTCCGTAAATGTTGCTATGTGGATTCAGTGTAATTTTGTCAAGTGAAATAACCACAAAAATCTAAAATAATCTTGCTTTCTTTTCAGATTTTATTACTATGTAGAGAAGGAAATTTCAGATTTAAACCCATCTCTGGAGATAAAATAGAAAAGAAAATGCAATCTTTCCAAATAACTTGCAAGATAAAGGTGAAAACTGAACAATGAAAGACAAAAATACATTGTTTTCTTGATTATGTGAAACAAACCTTAAATAGCCCACTTATTTACAAATCCACGAATCAAAAAGTAATACTGAGATTTTTATGAGCTTGCCTCATACAGCTCTGTTCAGTGACTCTGAATATGCTGCTCTGCATGTTAGAGTACTGTGAGAGAGGGTACAGAGAAAAATTTCACAAGAACTATCACTCTAAAAAACTGTAATGGTGGGTGTGGGTGTTTGCTCTACTGTGGAAACTTCCTTCTGTGATACTTATATTCTGTGGAAGTCTTTATTGTTAGAAAGTCCTGAAAAGTATTAATGACAATTAGAACAATGGCTGCTGTGTCAGCTTGTCACTTTGACTTGTTTGATTTCAGGACTGTAGAAACACAAAGGATAATCTCAGTTTTCTTCTTCCTGTAATTTTTGCATGTTTCCTGGGTGTTTCAGATGATTGTCCCCCCCGCCTCCTCCCACCCCAGCAGTCTCTCACAATTGTATTACCGGTTCCTTTATTCTGCCTCAGACCTTAGATCTATCATCATTCTCAGCAGTGTGCCTATGAATGCTACAGTGGATTACCCCGCAGTGCTCTGTAGCAACGCTGTAGTATGATTAATATTTTCTCTGGTAGTCATGCCAGTTTAAACTTTCCCTTAAACAGATTTGGCTGATAAAATAATCCAGCAAAATACCCTACAGTCATTTTTAACTTGGCTCGATACATGAATATGGCTTACTGTGTGGCCACAGAAACAGTTACCGTGGAACAACTGAAGGGATGGAGCTGGGAAAAGAACAGTAATGAGGACAGCAGTAGCCAAAAATATTCATCAGTCTGCCTTCCGTCAGGTTGTTTACTGAACCGCAAATGTGACCTTTAGCCAGAACAGGTGCAGCCAACAGTTGTGTGTTCTAAGAGTGATTGTGTATTTTCAGCTCTGGCATACCAACTTTGTTTTATAATCATTTGCAAGTAATTTACCCTCTATTATTTTAATCTGTAAAATTGCAGTAATGAATTTCTCAATAGGGCATGGCTGTGGCAGTGCTTTTACCAGTGGAGATGCTAATGTGAAGACACAAAGAAATACCACAGAAAATAATGAGCACTAGATATATTGTAGAATTTACCAGGTTGCATGGAGAGTCCCTGCAGGATGGTTAGTTGTATATTTTATTTAATACTTTTGTCAGCTTTAGCAATTTCTACCTTTCCTTCTCCTGACAGCTTATTTCTGCTTTGCCAGTATCCCTTTGGAGGGGCCAATTTAGTTGTCAGATGAGAAAAAGGAATACTTGGGTTTTTTGGGTCACATTACATTTCAGCTGAATCAGTTACTTGACCTGGCTTACTGTACAGACTACAAAGAGCTGTTACTGCAGAACTGAAAGCAGCACAGAAACAGATATGGACGTTGGGGAACAAGAGCGGCATATACTGCTGCTGCTTCCAGAAAAGACGTATCAAAAGCCATGCCCTCAGTGGCTGCTGAGTTTGAGAGCCAGACCCTTTAGCTACCTTGAACAATTGTTCCTTAGAAAATCTGTTAAATTCTGCAGCAAGAGGCAAACAGTTGCCTAAAGGATCTTCCCTCTTCTTACAGCTTCTTGTAGCATATTTTGATAATTTCTAGTACTCAAAGCAACCACTTAAGTGACTGACAGAGTTTACTGATGAGCCCTGTGCATGGTAGTCTGATGGCAAAGAACAAAAGTCAGTATTACAGAAGGAGTAATTTCTGAAAAGAATTCATCTAAAAATGTAAAATTTAAGTGAGTGATAAGCACTAGACCCATGTCGGATTATAATCGGGCAATTTGAATTCCAATTTAAGTGAACTCTAGTGAACTGATTGGCATGAAGAGGAAGTCAGGTCATCTGCTCTCAGGCAGTGTGTAGCCTCTTTGGAAGCTTAAAATCAGTTAACATAATAGTTTTAGAGCATATACTGTGTTGTGTATATCTTCAATTAATATAGAGTATAAAACTCTTGATAAATAGCTTCTCTGAAGATACCTTATGCAGCTTGAAACCCCTTATTTATTTTCTTTACCCTTAATATACTTTCTAATAAACTATAAAGAACATTTTTGTTTATTTTAGTGCCGTATGATTCTTAACGTTGATATTTCTATGCAGCTGAAATAACTGAAGTATGAACTTTTAAGTGTGGGGATACCAACCACAGAGTTAGAAATATGTCACATATCTGTTCTTTCATCAAACTCCATCTTCAGCAAGAGTTTTTTCCATGAATATCCTGAAGAGCAGAATTATACCCTAATAAGTTACAATGTGCTTCTATGCCTGCCACTGGCGCCAAATAAATTATGGTAAGATTGCCATAGACCTGCCAGTTTATTTTTAAAATGATTGGTCTCTAAGTAGCTGTAAATAAGACTAAACAAGACTGAGATTTTTAATCATCTTTTCATCCTTCAGTAGATTAAGTGATATGTCCATACTAAACTTGACCATTATCCAGAAATATTTAATTTATGGAGCACATATAACTGAAAATTGAAACTGGTCCAAATAGTGCAGTAATTGCTGGATAATCCTACGTTTTCTGTTTTGTCAGAGCTTCTCTAGAGACTGCAAATTCTGCTTGGCTTATTTAATCACTATGCAGTTGTCTTTTAGAAGCCAAGTAATTTCTAAATTATTACTGTGCTGTGTATATATCTGCGGTGGGTTGACCCTGGCTGGATGCCAGGTGCCCACCAAAGCTATTCTGTCGCTTCCCTCCTCAGCTGGACAGGGGAGAGAAAATACGACAAAAGGCTCGTGGGCCGAGATAAGGACAGCAACCACCGCCACAGGCAAAACAGGCTAGACTTGGGGAAAATTAATTTAATTTATTACCAATCAAACCAGAGTAGGATAATGAGAAAATAAAAACTAAAACACCTTCCCCCACCCCTCCCTTCTTCCCAGGCTCAACTCCAAGTAGATTTCAGTCACAGACTTGTTAAATTAATGTCCCTGCTATCACCTCTTTGGAAAAAAAAAAGTCAGCAGAACATACTGCCTTCAGATTACTATTTGTGATCATCAGGTATGCTCCATTGGACCAGTGGGAACCATTTACAGTTAATGAGGTAGAACCACTGCTTACATTTCACTGTACTGTAATTTTGTAGTGTATTGTGTGTTTTCCTAAAAAACCAAGAAGTTAACTCTACGCATATCAGTCTGAATAAATTAAGTGGCTAGCATCCACAAGTAGATCAAATCAGTACTCCATTTTAGTTACGTAGCATCTTATTTCTTACAGATATTTTGGAACTCAAGTGCCTTCCATAGTAAGTAGCGGCTTTTCTTTTGGCATTTTCTGTATTAAGGAGCCTCTGTTAAACCAGTGGGTCTGCTCATGTGAATGCCTCTGCCCACATGTGATTCTACTAATACAACTTTTTAGAAGTAGTAGATCAGTTAAAAATGAAAAGCTAAAAAAATGTCCAAAACCTCAAATGAAAGTGACTGGAGACAGACACTTGCCTTGCCAAATCCCCTTTATTTGAGGAGTTTCTCAGGCTCCAGTCAGGAGGCAGTGATGGCTACTGCAGAGCTCTTTCTGTGCCCTTTCTTTCTCTCCATATCAAATAGATTCTGTAAAAAACAGAAGAGAGTTTTAGAACATCTTTATCTGAAGAGCCGTTACAGGTCAGATAGTAAACTTCTAATTTGCCAGTACAATATACAGAACTAATAAGTAGCAGCTCTTCCTGTCATCAGGAGGGACCATTTGTTCTTGGTTTTGTAGACAGCCAGATATGTGCTTTATGGTGCTGAAATTTTCTACCTTTCAACACATTGCAATCTGGTGGTGAAAAGTACTATTTTAGAATATATCTGCTTCTTTCTAGGCAAAAAGTAAGCTGCCAACTAGGAAGCTGCAAGAGACAATTTTAGAGATAAAGGTCCTTGGCTTGTTTCTGAGATAAGTTCCATACTACAGCATGTAAAGTGCATTGTGTAAAAGTCCTTAGTGTTACCTGGAGAATATATCTCTGAAGATACCTATTTAGAAACAGTGGTTCCAACTAGAGTATGTAATGAACTCAGTAACAACACAGGCAGCACACTCCTCTTGATAGATACTAAGGCAACCATGCTGACTTCAGAATACTTACGCAAGTCAATACTTTGCTTTACACCAGTTTCTTCATATTACCACTAGTAGGCAGCTCTGGCAGCTTTTTATTCCTTGCTTGCGGGGTTTGCTGCCGTATTACACAGTTGCTAATAGCATGGTGTTTTTCTCTGTTACTGTAAAATGAAAAACTAAGTAAAGGAACTGTTTGGTACTGTGGACTTTTTCAGTTCAGGCCACTTGCTTGTGCCTGAACTTGGAGTTCTAGCCACTTTTTTGGCGGGGGCAGGTACAACAAAGAGTCAGACACAAAGAGAAAGATGATACGATTTAAGTGGTGTACTAAGAAAAAGATCTTTTCTATGGCATTGTGAGTGGTTATGAATGAAGCAAAATCGCATTTGCTAAAGCCCAAAAGGTTCTGCAGTAATTTAGATATAAACTGCAAAAAGTTGTGTTGAATATTTAATCAGTGTAAGGGTACGGGAGAAAACGTGTTAGGTGTGGGGGGCCAGTCCTGTTTAACATCTTTATCAATGATCTGGATGAGGGGATCGAGTGCACCCTCAGTAAGTTTGCAGACGACACCAAGCTGG
>JAVKLA010000053.1:18896740-18921868 GCA_034782735.1 Sagittarius serpentarius
GATTGGATATTAGGCAGAATTTCTTTACTGAAAGGGTCATTAGGCATTGGAACGGGTTGCCCAGGGGAGTGGTGGAGTCCCCCGCCTGGGACGTTTTTAAAAGTCGTGTAGATGTAGTGCTTAGGGACATGGTTTAGTGGGGACTTGTCAGTGCTAGGTTAACGACTGGACTAGATGGTCTTATAGGTCTTTTCCAATCTAGGCAATTCTATCTTTCTATGGTAGGTGGGACCTAAATGTCGCCTCAGTGTGAAGACACAGAATGAAGTGCAGGTTGACAATGATCTCCAAGATGCAAACCTGAGTGACAGATTGACCTGTTTCTTGAAGTAGCCCTTTGTTTCCTCTCAAACACTAAGGACACTGTGTCTCCTTACAGTAAAGAATATGATAAGGATTATTTTTGCAATAAATTAGCTATTTCAAATATGACAACTTTCATTAATAACTAGACTTACTATAATCTAAGTAAAATGCTATTTAGAATTGTCTGTGTATGTGTGTTTGTGTATTTATATGTATTTCTGAAACTTCAAAAAAAAATCAGAATACTGAATTGTTCTTGGCTGGGCAATTTATTTTCTTTTGGGTAACTACTTCTGTAATAGTTCTTCAAGTTGTTTCCAAATTCCAGTAACATCAAGAATTTGCAGTTTGCCCAACATCATGAAAAATTTCAGTATATTCAGTTCAACTTCCTTATGTTAGTTTGTGATATTTCTTTCAGTTTTGTTCTCATTTTCTATGTGAATTTCCCTCAACAGACCAAATTTAAATAGGTCAAACAGTAAATAATTTCATTTTACTGAAACTGTTAATTGTTATCATGATATTCCTTATCTCTTCAGTGGAGCAGAAGTACATTGATTATGTATTCAGGGATTTATCTAGTTATGTCTTGAAAACATGTGTCCTGGTTTTGGCTGGGATAGAGTTAAATTTCTTCCTGGTAGCTGGTACAATGCTGTGTTTTGGATTTAGTGTGAGAACAATGTTGATAACACACTGTATTGGGTTTGTGTGGTGCGGTTTCAGTAGCAGGGGAGGGGCTGCAGGGGTGGCTCCTGTGAGAAGCTGCTGGAAGCTTCCCCGGCTCCAAGTCGGACCCGCCTCTGGCCAAGGCCGAGCCTGTCAGCGATGGCGGCAGCGCCTCTGGGATAACAGATTTAAGAAGGGAAACCTGCAGCGGGGAAGGACATGGGGATGTGAGAGAAACACCTACCCAGACACCCAGGTCGGTGAAGGAGGAGGGGAGGAGATGGGCCAGGGGACGGGATGGCGCTGCAGCCCCTGGTGAGAGGCAGGCTGTCCCCCTGCAGCCCATGGAGGGGAGCAGGGGAGCAGGTGCCCACCTGCAACCTGGGGAGGACCCCACACCAGAGCAGGTGAGTGCCCCCCAAGATGGCCGTGACTCCGTGGGGAAGCCCGCGCTGGAGCAGTCAGTTCCTGAAGGACTGCGGCCCGTGGAAAGGACCCACTCTGGAGCAGTTTGTGAGAACTGTCTCCTGTGGGAGGGACCCCAGGCTGGAGCAGGGGCAGAGTGAGGAGTCCTGCCCCTGAGGTGGAAGAAGTGACAGAGACAAGGTGTGAGGAACTGACCCCAACCCCCATTCCCTATCCCCCTGTGCCACTGGGGGAGAGAAGGGAGGGAAAACAGGGAGTGGAGTTGAGCCGGGAAGGAGGAAGGGATGGGGGAAGGTGTTTTAAGATTTGTTTTTACTTCTCGTTATCCTCTTTTGATTTGATTGGTAACAAATTAAATTGATGTTGGTTTTTTTTCGCCAAGTCAAGTCTGTTTTTTGCCCGTGACTGTAACTGGCGAATGATCCCTCCCTGTCCTTGTCTCAACCCATGAGCCTTTCCTTATGTTTTCTCCTCCCCATCCCACCGGGGAGGGAGGAGTGAGGGAGCAGCCTCCTGGTGCTTTGTTGCTGGCTGGGCTTAAGCCACAGCACACACTGATGTTTTAGTTGTTGTGAAGTAGTGCTTATCCTAAGTTAAGGATTTTTCAGTTTCCCGTGCTTTGCCAGCAAGCAGGTGTACAAAAAGCTGGGAGGGAGCATGGCCAGGACAGCTGACCTGAACTAGCCAAAGGGAAATTCCATACCATAGGATGTCATGCACAGTACATAAACTGGGGGAGTAGGTGGGGAGGGGCGGATCGCTGCTTGGGCATTGGTCAGCAGGTGTTGAGCAATTGCATTGTGCATCACTTGCCTTTTCTTGGGTTTTATTTCTCTCTCTTTTTGTTATACTTCTTTTTATTACAATTATTATTGTATTTTATTATTGTTCTTATTATGTTTTATTTTAGTTTAGTTATTAAACCATTCTTATCTCAACGCACAAGTTTTACTTTTTTTTTCCAGTTCTCCTCCCCATCCCACTGGGAGCAGGGAGGAGTGAGTGAGTGGCTGCGTGGTACTTAGTTGTTAGCTGGGGTTAAACCATGACAACATGTAAGGATGGAGACCACACAACCTCTCTGGATAACCTGTTTCACTCCCTGACTAATTTCATGCCAAAAAAGTTCTTTATATCCTGTCTGAACATATCTTGTTTCAGCTTATGTCAGTTGTCTCTCATCCTCCCACCATACACCACTGTGTATAGCTAGGCTTCATAACCTCCCCGTGGGTCCTGAAGGGTGTAGTGGTTGGTGACCCCCAGGCTGTGTCTTACTCTGGCTGAAGGAGCCCAGTTCCCTCACCCTGTCCTGCAGGTGAGTTTTCCAGCCTTTGACCAGCTTGGCGGCCCTCCCCTGGATTTGTTGCTATTAATCAGTGTTTTTCCTGTATTGGAGCAGCCAAAACTGGACACAGTATTCACAGGCAGTCTACAAAGTGCTGAGCAGAGGGGAACAATCCTTTCCCATTGTATACTGACTGTGTGCTCATGTGATACAGGCCAGGATACTGTTGACGTGCTTTGCTGCCAGGACACATGGCTGGCTTATGCCCAGCTTGCTGTTTACCAAGACCCCCAGGGTGTTTTCAGCAGAGCTGCTCCAAAATCAGTCAGTATCTAGCCTGTATCATTACAGTGGGTTCTTTCTTCCCAAGTGCAGGACTAATCTTTGTTAAATTTCATAAATTTCCTCTTGACCCATTCTTCCAGCCTGTCTAGGTCCCTTTGGGGAATGGCAGCTCTACCATCAAGTACACTGATTGCCTCTGACAGTTTGGTGTCCTCTGCAAACTTGACAAGAGCACACTTGGTCACCTTCTCCAGGTCCTTGATAAAGATGTCAAACAGGACAGGTCCCAGTACTACATATCTAGTTACTTTATCATAACAGGCAATCAGACTGGTCAGCCATGATTTATCCTTGATAAATCTATGCTGACAGTTCCTGATCATCATCTTCCTGTGCCCAGAAATGTGTTCAAGGAGGACTCGCTCTGTGATTTTCCTTGGGATGAAATCAGGCTGACCAGCTTGAAGTTACCCAGCTTGACCTTTCTGGCCTTTTTTTGAAGATGGGTGCAACATTTGCCTTTTTCTAGTTGTGAGCAACTTCCCCTGTCCGTGACCTTTCAGAGATGACGGAGATAGGCCTTGCAAGAGCACAGGACAGTTTGCTCAGCACCCTTAGATGCAGCCTCTTGGGTCCCGTGGACTTTTATGGGTGAAGTACTCTCAGGCCTTTCTGAATGTCTGTAAGAGAGCCATACTTAACAATTACATGTATTTCTAGGTCTCTATAAATGTTGTTCCTTCCATTGAGAGTTGGTTGACACTTTCCACTGCAGACAGTTTTGTTTCCTTTCAAAATACTGTGCCAAATCACCTTCCAGGACAAGATAATATTTGTTCAGCTGAAATGCACTTGAATTACATCACTTCCTCTATGGAATCTTTCTGGAATTTAATGGTCATGATAAGAAAATCATGTATGGTAACGGTGGTGGCAGGTCATGATTATGATAAAGGATATAATTGTTTAGGTACAAGTAACTCCCTGATTATCTTTATTTCCAGTGCAGTTGATAATCTCAGCAGATGACCCTGAAGTTATAGACAGTGAAGACAGTAGACATTCACAACTGCATTTCTAAATTAGATAAGAAAATGAATAAAAAACAAGGCATGCCTTCCCAGTCTTGGTGTTCACTGTTTAAAATTATATATCTATAGTGTAGAATAAAATATTACATTATAAAGTCAGAGGTATCATTAGGAGTATAATAAATACACATTAAGTTAACATGCTAATCATGTTTTAAACATTGGATATTTTAGAAATTCGTCATTCTTTTTCCTGAATGACAAAACATTGATTTCAAGCTGAGTAAAAAATTAGTTTGTCATATTTTGTAATAAAGCAAAGCCAGCAATACATTATAATGCTTTCAAAAAAATAACATTTTACTTGCAAGTCAGAGCCAGAGTTACATTTTTTCATTATATTCTTAGGAATAAGTGCCCCAATTTTAATTATGCCTGAGAAAACTCGAACTGTTCTAAATGTGAGAGAGATCTTGCCTGCTTAGAGCGTGTATGCAACTTCTGCTCTTTTGTTGTTGATTCGTAAGTTATGAATGTACATTAGCTTCCTAGTGTTCTGCTGGTAAATTTTTGTAGTATTTTAAGAAATGCTAAAAGCACTATAGTAAATTTGAGGAGGGAATCCACACATTGAGAAAATGTAGTGGTGGGGCATTAGGTACTTACATGAGAGATTTTTTTTTTTTGCTATTTATATAACTTCTTTCTGTTACTTCATCCACAAGGCTGACATAGTCTTCTGGTGAAGACCACTTAGATGTCATCTTTCCTACTGTATATCCAGGCCTCTTCCTAATTTTTGATGGTTATGACACTCTCTAGCCTTAGAGTCTATGGAAGGATGTCATGCCATCAAGTTGGAGTTTTGATATTTATTCAGTGTGAACAGGTTGTTGTTAGTAGATGCCACCATCTAGCTGTGTTAGTGCTTCTGCTTTCCAGCAGGAAGAGCTGGGTCTTTTTGCTTTACCAGTCATACGGATGAGAAAAGTTAGGCAGGCAATGTGTCTCATTTGGGCTGTGTTACCTGCTTGCGTGTGTGGACTTTCAGATGCAATTGCACTTGCTTTCCTCCATTGTGCTCCAGTGATAGCTTATGTCAGTCTGTTTGACAGCTCTCTCAGGTAACGAAGTGCTCCCACAGATTGTGCCAATCCTTGCTGGGAAAGGCATTGAACAGTTTTTCTTTATAGCTAAGACTAATGTTTTCTGTAGCAGAGCTTTTCCTCTGCTCCACCAAAATGGTTTTCAGATAAAAGGTTAGTGGAAGCTGGCAGTAAAGCAGAGAACTGTACGTGTGGACGTTGAGTTACTCCTTCCTTGTGTGCATTACGCTGCAGTAGTCTATCCTGAATTACAGCTGCCACATATCAACTAACTTGGCTGAGGCTTCTTTGAAATTTCTTGTCTTTTCAAATCTTGACTAACTCGGCTGTCATTGTGTTACCTGTAATCTTGTAACTTTACTTTTTTTATCCTTTTCCCGATCTACAGTAAACATGTTAATAGATTTCATAGATTTTTTGCTTCACTTTGTTGACTGATTATGTAGACCTGGAGACCGTTCATAGCTATCTGTTTTAATTGCTTTTCAGATGTACATGTAAAAGAAGAATAAAGTAAACATACATATGCAGGTATATATCTCAGAATAAGAAATAGACAAGTATGCTGCATTTAAACTTGTTATACTTTTTAAATTGCTAATTCATAGTGCTATTCTTAAAAAAAAATACAAGTCATGTTGGTATTTATTGCATTTAATCTGACACTCAGTATGTTTTGACTGCTCAGGGGAAATAGCATAAGAGCTCATAAACACTGAAAGGGGGCTGATATAGTGCTCTCCACTGTGGGTTCCTACAGTTTATGTCTGGCGGTTGGTTGCTCTCTCCATGAGCAGATTCAGAACACTTAAGTTGTCAGAAGGCTTACCCAGTCAAAACCATGAAAAGTTTTTTTCCAAGTTAATGATTTTTTTTATAAGCTCATGAAAGTGTTTGCCGAAGTCAGAGAGGGGTAGATCTGCGCAGTCACGGGGAAGAAGGAAAGGATGAAGAAGCAAGCTTTCTCCTGTGTGGTGTCACTACACCATTATATTAGTTCAACTGTTGATGAAATCTCAGCTTCAGCTTGCAGAGAGTTGAACTTAGAAACTGTTCTGAGCTTGATTTGGGCATAAATTTAGCCTGAAAGCCAGAGCTGATGTCACCTTCAATGAATAATGAAGATTTGGCACCTTTTTGGTGTAGCTCTGTAGAACATAAAATTCTTCAAAAGTATTTATTACTACTTTTTTCTCTTTTTAAAAAATTCTCACAATCTACTAGAGTAATAGTCCTTTGTATTTTTGTTCTCTGTCTCTTTTCTGCAGTCGAGGCCTCTTGCCCTGCAGGATGTTTTGTGAGGCAGCAAAAGAAGGCTGTGAACCAGTCCTGGGTATGGTAAATGCTTCTTGGCCAGAATTCCTGAAGTGCTCTCAATTCCAAAACGAAACTGAAAATGACACCACTACAAGGGTATGCTTCTCACCACACCAAGAAAAAGGAAAGCAATGTATGTTTCCATTCTTAAGTGTTTCACTATTACACTGTTAATAATGCATTTTTTATTGTGTAGGAAAAGCTCTGGGATGAAATTATTATTTCTGGTTCTGTTATTATGTTCCTTCACATTACTTTGATAAAGTCTGATTGTCAGTTGATTATAGTTTTGCTGTGCTTCAATTATTTAGGTTGAATTTTTTTCAGACTTGGATTGATTTGAGGCTTTTTTGCTTTGAATTAAAAATTCTGACCTGTTTCAAGGAAGGAAGGTAGGAGAAGACTAATATGCCCTGTGAAAATGTTCTGCTGACTTTTTCTTTGCTTAGCCCTAGTAAATACAGGATGGGTATTTGGAGCAGAAATCTGATACACAGGCCAAAATTCAAGTGTATCTCCTTTTTCGTTGCTGTAAAAATGAGCCCAGAACAGATCAAGAGGTAAACTTTTAAAAAATCATGGTTTGTATACATCCACTCATAGAATCATTTAGGTTGGAAATGATCCTTAGGATCAACCACTCCAACGTTAACCTGGCACTGCCAAGTCCACCACTAAACCATGTCCCTAAGCACCATATCTACATGTCTTTTAAATATTTCCATGGGTGGTGACTCAACTACTTCCCTGGACAGCCTGTTCCAGTGCTTGACCACCCTTTAGGTGAAGAAATTTTTTGTAATATCCAATCTAAACCTCCCCTGGTACAATCTGAGGCTGTTTCCTCTTGTCCTACTGCTTGTTACTTGGAAGAAGAGACTGACACCCACCTCACTACAACCTCCTTTCAGGTAGAGAGTGATAAGGTCTCCCCTGAGCCTCCTCTTCTCCAGGCTAAACAACCTCAGTTCCCTCAGCCGTTCCTCCTAAGACTGGTTCTCTAGACCCTTCGCCAGCTTTGCTGCTCTTCTTTGGATTCTCTCCAGCACCTCAGTGTCTGTCTTGTAGTGAGGGGCCCAAACTGATCGAGGTGCGGCCTCACTAGTGCTGAGTACAGGAGGATGATCACTCCCCTGGTCCTGCTGGCCGCATTATTTCTGATACATGCCAGGATGCTGTTGGCCTTCTCGGCCACCTGGGCACACTGAGCAGCAAGCCTGACTCTTTTTTCTCATTGACCGCATTGCTGGAGTTCTCTTGCTGGGATCTGAGACTTTACTGTTGATATGCATCATCCCATGAGCCAAGTGACAGAGGCTCGTATAGTCCATCTGTGGGTTCCAGCTTTGTTAATGACTTCTGGGTGACAATAAACAAGAAGTGATATGATGAAAATTGTTTTTCAATTTTGTTTAAAAAACCTAAGAAGTTATACACTCAAAACTGCCTTAAAAGATCAGGACATTATATAGTTTATCTTTGAATGTTAGTTAATGCTACAGTTAAGATTGTTTGTATAGCCTAGGTTTTCTCCTTGCACTTTCTGAATATGCATAATAGAGCCCTAAATTACTGGACCAAGTCTTTTTACCAGTTGGATGCTCTCCATCCCTTAAGGTATGTTTTGAGGGGTCATAAAGTAAAGTAGGTGGTTGTCCATACCTACCTTCACCTGTGGGAACATTTGTAATGGCTAAGGTGGGGAAATATACAAAGAGGGATTGTGTCTTGTTGAAGGCAGTTGAATGCTTTCCAGGAAATCTGGATACTATCCAGAAGTCTTTTGTAGGGTTTCTATGGGGTTTTGGGCAAGTTGCTGTAGTGAAAGCCGCTGGGAGCTGCGTTTAAACCATATGACATAAATATGTGCTAAATATGCTGAAAAATTAGGTCTAATGGATCTCTCCAAATGGGAACCATAAGCAACTGATTATAAAAATGCATTTTTTTTTCTCATGCCTCAGCTTCCCTTTGTAAAATGGGAATAAAACTGTCCTTTTAACTCACAGGGACATTGTAACCATATGTGTGTTGATGCCTTTGGTGTCACAGTGATGAACATCATAGGAATTAGTACAATAATTTTGTCTTCATGGCAAGTTCAGCTAACAAATAAGCTAAGAGGCTGTAGCCTAAGTACATAAGTATGGCAAGGGATTGTACATGGAACAATGAGAGTAACTAGCAATGAGTGAGTAGCATATCGTTAACTGAGCATGCTCATACTGGGCAGAGAATGAGGTATAATTCTGAAAAAGCAACAGGATGTTAGAGACCCAGGTTTCATGCATGTGTGCTACACAGACTGAATACAAGGTATGATATAAATACGCCTATTAAATTTCGACAAATTATAGCTGGCAGTAGTGTTCAAAAGCCCCACCATATCTAGATAGCTGAACTTTTAGATCAAGCCAGAAGAGACTGCTGACTTCTGAAACCTTAAAGTTCCACAATATCTTCTGGCTAAAATCATATATTTAATACTGGTAGAGAAGAAGTTTGTTAGAATAATGCCTGGCAGGATTTGTATCTATCTTGTAGTGAACTGCAGAAATTACAGAGAAGTACACAGTGGAAGCTTGCTATTTCTCACTAGGGGAAAATATCTAGAGCCAGTTGTGAGATTCACTGTCACTACCTGGCAGACTGTGGAGATCCAGGCTGCTTATTGGCAGTTCTGACATCCTGTGGTATAAAACAAAAGGTATTTTAAATTCATTTTTTCATGAACTGTTGTGCACGATTCTTGGATATGAATAGTTTTCATGTAGAATGATAGACTCTAAAGAATATTTTGACTTTTTTATTTAAAAGAATGGTTCTAATGTGATTCCTCTATGACTGAAAAAGGTGAAAGTCCAGGTTCACTAGGCTGTTTCTCCTACAGAAATAAATTATGCTGTAGTTGAATATTTCTTTCTGCAATTTGTATATTTGAAAGAATTTACTTCTCTGAACACGGCAGAACCAAACAGCAGGGGTCTGTTCACTGTTCCAGTCCCTTTTTACCTAGTGCTCAGCCCAAAGCGCTCTTCACGCTTTTCTCAGGGCTCAGTTCCTGGAAATTCCAAGAGCATGTCCTTGGCATATGGCTGCTTATGTCTCAACTTTGTGGTTTCTTTTAGGGGCTAGTGCCTCCAGATTACATGCAGTGAAACTCTCCCTGCCCACATATACCCTGCATATAATTTGTTTTGTGTCGTGATGTAATTCTCTTTTGGGGCTTTAGTTATTTCTTGTATTTATCAAAAATAAGGTCTGGCTGCTATACCTGCTTGTTTTAAGCATGCTATCACCCAATCCAAAACAAAGTTGTCTCTTGATTATTTTTGTCTAATTGTGACTGAATACTCTATATCCTCCACATTTTCTGAATTGAAAATTATCACTCCTCCAAAAAAATCTTTGAACCTCACATGCCTTTCCAAGCTCTGTTGGAGAATGTATGCTTCACTGATCTTCTAGTTAGAATCCAGAGCATTTATCCTGGGGCAATTACAGCTTCCCTGAAGAATGTTTATTAGAATTGGGATTATCTAGTGGATACATACTTGTTCATGTGTCACTGCTGGTATTTATCTCTTTGTATAGATTTTTCCTCCACAGGCATTGCAAATTGAGCGCAGGTTACCACTGTGGAGAAACTATTATGACATACATTGCTGTTGTGACTGCAGATGTACTGAATGTACTGGAAAATCTGAGCCATGTACACCATCCAAATGTACAAAATGAGTCACAAAGGTACAGTTCTGTAGACAGAGCTGCATCAGTCAGGTTGATACCCTTTCACACAAGTGACAGGTGAATACGCATTAGGTGATGAAATCAGTTACTCTGAAAATAGTTTCAGGAATCCAGCTGTTGAGATTTAAGATAGATGGTTGAACTGGTTTCATAGTTCTAATGAGTTGTGAGCATGTAAGGGAGTGAGGGGGAAGCATCACCAGTCATTCATTCCACGTGAATCCAATAATGCATTCAAGGCAGGGAGAAATCTCAGAAACCTTCCTGGAGGATGCTATACGTATCCTTACTCACAGAAATATTCCAGCTCTGTTTTTCTTTCTTTCTTTCAGCTGTCACTGTGTTTTTCTGTTACTTTCTTTGACCAGCCAACATAGCTGATGCTGTTAAAACTGGAGAAAACCACAGTAGCTTGAATGAGAAGTAAAACAACACAGTGAGCTGACTTACATTAACATGGAGCTCTCACAAGAGCCCTGAAATTATTTTTCAGTTAATTTGCATGGTATAATGCTTTCAAAAGCAGCAGTGAATATGATGCTTCTGCTCTTTATACAGCGAAACTGTGTAAGTGACAGTTTGGAACTGTTGGACAATGTTCACTTTTGTGTTATTGCTAAAGAGGCATTATGAATGTCTGTTTCTGTTAAAAAATGATGCACAAGAGGCCTGAACCGCACATCATAGCCATAAGATTTGTAATAAATAATACTATTTAGGTTATATAAAAGACATAGTACATTAAAATTTAAATACAGAATGAAAATTCTATTGCATTGTTATGTTGCATATTATTTATAGTGTTTGTTCTTAAAGGTACAAAAAAGTATATGACAAAAACCAGTGAGACCTTTTTTCCAGTGAGAAACTGGTTTTAAATAGCTATCAGTTGTGCCAAATTATGAAAATATTTTTCATATCTTTTTTCCAAGAACAAATTTACAGTTTTGTCTTAGGTGATTTTATCTCTCCACAGAATTTTTTTACAATGTTTCAAGTAGTGATATATATATATATATATGAAATTATGAAATATATGAAAATACATTTTTTTCAGGTACCTTTTATTGCAAATCCTCCTGTGATCACAGTTTCATTCCTATTGGAGTGAATGTTATGGATGTTAGACGTTAACTTTTTTTTTTCTTTATGTTAGTTTCTTAAAAAATATTTCTATTTTCTTTGTTTTTTTTCTGAACAATATGAGAAAGAAACTTTGCATGCTGTAATGGTTTTTGGGTGTTCTAATAATGCCTATATACTATGAGTGCATGTGTCTTCCTGTTAGTAGTTAAACTTAAATCTGTAAAAAAGAATGAATAAAAAAAAGGAATAATGAAAAGGAATGAAAGTAAGTACATGTATAAGTAACACATGACATTGTAAGTAGCATTAAATTACAAGTATTGCAGAACTTTTCTGTTCTGTAAGACAAATAAATCTTTGAACTTTTTACTCAGTGGTTATTGCAGTAGTTTTTCAGTTGGATACAGTCTTTTAATTAATTTTTTTCTGGTTAGAAAAGTTATAGTAGTTGCTGAGCAGGAAAACCATTGCTGATAACGTGGATAATTTCCCTTCTTGGCTGGAACGTAAAAATTAATTATTGTACATGTTGATAAATGCCCTGCCATGTTCAAGGGCATGAAAGGGCTGAATGCATGTATAATTGGAGTGAGCTCTTTCAGCTGTTTGACGATCCCACCACAGGAGCTCATAGCCTGTTCTAAGCTGGATAAGAAGCGTTTAATTGGAGCACCACATTAAGAATATCAGCAATAGTCATTAACAGTTAATGTATAACATTTTAAGATACTGTAAAAACAAATAGTTAATAGATGTATTAACACCACAACGATAGACTTCAGCAGTACTTCTCTCTTATAATAGCCTTGCCTTTACACAAGTCTAGCTTTGAATTTTGGAGTAACTCAGCCAAACAGTTCAAACTTTCTTCTCATGGCTGTCATCATACGTTATCTTGTCCTGCATAAACTGCAATAGTGCAAACAATACAGAAAATACTCAAGAGAATTAATGTAACATATACAAGGAAACTACTAATTTTCTTAACCAAATATGCCCAGCTAATGCAGATCTTGGTTTGTTTTGTTCCAAGAATAAAACACCAATAAAAATTGTTCTGATACTCTTTTTCTCCATGGTGCTCAGTTTATCTTCCAGGATTTTTCACGCTGGTGTTAATTCGTCTTTGAGGAATACCTTTGAGCAGAGATTCAAAGGCAGTATCTGGTTATAACCAGGTATTTATTTTTCTGTTGGCAATGTGAAGCTAATTATACACAGACAATACAGCA
Source organism: Sagittarius serpentarius (assembly GCA_034782735.1). NCBI lineage: Eukaryota > Metazoa > Chordata > Aves > Accipitriformes > Sagittariidae > Sagittarius > Sagittarius serpentarius. The sequence goes on from JAVKLA010000053.1 coordinate 18,909,240, forward strand.
TTTATTTGAGAAAAAGCTTTTAAAATCAGGAAGACATTATCTTTCTTTTGTGCTCTTGCATTCACTTAATGCAGTGAAGAGAGACATGATCTGTGTATGTGTAACATTGACCCTGACCAGCTGCAGAAACAGCAATAGTGGAATAATTTTTTGAGGGAGACAAAATGTTTTTCAGGATTGTGGTGGTGTTTCATGTGAGGGACCATTCACAGCTGAAAAAACTGTTTGCCCCAAGGACTCATTCTTTACTTCATGTGACACTGCATTTTATTATGTCCTTTGATTCTGTTTTTTCTCCCATTCTGCCTCCCCCACCATTTATCTCTGCCTGCGTTCCTGTTCTTTGCCTGTTTCTTTTCCAGCTTGGAGTTTCTTATGTGGCCTTTTTAGGCCACTTCACTTGAGTGGAAGAGAAAGGTCTTTTGACTTCTTTCTCCCACAGGGTTTTGCATCATAAGGAAATAGAGAAATGGACAGTTTCTGGGGGGGGAGGGGGGGAAGGATTTGCCAACTTCCCTAATTCTGTGATTGTGATTCTAGTATCAAAACTTTCTAGAACTGACAGCTACAAGATGCATACACTGTAGCGCAGGGTACATAGGGTATAGGGACCAGGTGATGAAAATTTGCAGGCAAGAGAATACAGGGATTCCTCTGTGTCCTGCTGTGCTATTGTGACTGTATTGAGTCAGATGAAAAGTCCATCTGTCTTGTAATGCTGACTCCAAAAGCTGCCAAAATCAGATGCCCAGAGAAGAATAGGAGAACAGGGTAAGACTACATGGCAATACTTAACCAAAATGCTCCTACATTTTCCATCTGTTTGACATTCAGGGGCTTTTCTGTAATTTGTGACCCATCATAGATTTTTCATAGATTTTTCTTCTATTAATGTGTCCCTTTGTTTCATGGATCTATGTACATTTTAGCATCCATAGTATCCTTTTGCAAAGTGTTACAGCTTATCTATGCGTTATATGAAGAGTACCACCTTTTGATTGTTTTAAAGGCAATTTTATTTGATACCTTCTCGTTCTTTCATAGCATTAGACAGTGAATGTTGTCTCCACTTCAAAAAATATTAGCAGCACTTTTCATGGTCATTTTTACAGATATACAGTGCTTTATCTGTTGCCATACCTTGAAATGCAACCAGATATCAATCCTGAGGATGGTAGAATAATGTTTATTTCAGTCTGTGCTATCTGCAGCTTTCCAGGGACCAGCCTGCGTAATCTTCTATGGATGGCATTCCAGTAATCTGGCTGGGAAGTACAGCACATAAATAAATGGTCTTGGCTCCTCAGAGGGACTTTTGATAGTATACCAGACGCAGGTAAAATAAAGCACATCTTGCCACCAGTGGTGTTTAGTCAGGGGTTTTGGAAGCTTTTCCAGATTGTAAACCTTTCTGAGGAAGGTCTAAACCAAGCAAATTTCTCTGTCGGCAAGGATTACTTCCATTTTCTTTGGGTTCCTTTTACATAACATTGTTTCTTCTTGAGGTGTCTGGCTGTGTGAATATTTGCATGATTATATTAATAAATGTGTGAATTATTGTCTGAAGTATCAGTAATTAACATTTCCCAGCACATTCCTTTATAATAACACCTTTATAATTTTAGATAATTTTGGCAAATTTGACTGGAATGGTCCATAATTTTTTTACTTTAGACATCTATTTCAGGCTTTATTTCTTCTTCTTCTGCTGCTTTGTTTCAAACAGTCCCAGCATTTCTGAGTATGCAACTGTTTGCCTGTGTTAAAGAAAGTCTTATAAATGGTTGCATATCTAAGTCCTCTAGGTTTCACATCAAATACCAAAATTTAACATTCAACAAAAGTGTTTGTTTTACAGCATAAGACAAGGCTTTTATAATTTCCATTAAAATCTGGTCTTTGGAGGTATGATCAAGCTGTCAGCCTTCTGAAAACAAATTCTTGCACAAGCTTGGTAGAAAGCAGAAATTACATTCATTGGAGGTACCGTTCACAGTGTGTGTGCTCTCCTTGCCCTGAACACTGCACTGACTGGACCAAACACATTCAGTCATCACCTATCAGAAGACTGTAAGAGATGAGATTAATATTTCTTAAAATTCCTTCTGATTGCTGCTGGGTGCTAAAACTAAGAGAAGGAAAACTGATTGCATTCTTCCTCTTTACATATAACATACAAGATAAGTAGGAAGGTGCTCACTTTAAGTAAGATGAAATGGAGAAGTGGATTGGGATGGAAATCAGAATGGATAAGAGCAGAATAGGATAGAGATGTATTAGGAAGGGAGAGTCAGAATGTTTTGTAAGTGTTTGCACACACTTTTGTTCACAGACCAGAAATGAATATGGGACTCCGGAATCTTTGGGCTTCTGAGCAGTAGGAAAAATGGTCAGATAAATATCCTTCCTGTTTTTTACCTTTGTTCTCCCAGGCCAAATTGGCATATTAACGCAGAAGGTAGAAGCCTGTTATTGTTGCTTTCTTAGTACCAGTGAAGAGCTGTACTGATGGAGATCTGTAAGCAAATCAAGATGGTTCCTTTAATGGTTCTTTTTGATCTATTTATGCTGTTTTCTTTTTTGAACATGCAGGAAATTGCATAAAAGCCCAAGTTAGAAGAATGTAAGCTTTCCGAGTCAGTCAAAGTTGCCTTTCCAACCTCAAACAGCCTTTCTTGTATAATGAATTACAATCTTTTGATTATGTTATCATATTGTATTTTTACCTGATGTCATTGTCGGATAAACACTGGTCTACAGGGAACTAGAGCACATACTGAGGAAGGCTATCATTTCTAGGGCCCTCTGTAGGGCTTACTGATTATAGCAATTGGAGAGTGCAATGCATAAAGCAGGGAAAGTAGAAAACCAAAAAGATCAGCTCATAATAAAGAAAATGTGATGTTATAATATAGAATGAGGTTCTTTGCCTGTCACTGTTGCAGAGACCATGTGTAATGTTAAGCAATGCACTGGAATGAAAATTTTCTCAACTGTTTTTCGCACACTTCCAATTAACTGGACTCTTCATTTATACAGCTGGGGTTTATTTGCAATTGAAACATACTCTTGCAGCTACAAGTAAAGGTAACAGGAGCTATTCTTTGAACATGTAAAATAACATCGGAGTCTTTACTCTCCAGGAAAAAAAATATCATATACTGATATGTCTTAGACTGGACAGTTGAAGTTAATATTCATTATTTCTGTGCATCGTTTTTTTCCCCTGTAAAATGAAAATGTGAATGCTATCTAATATCATGTTGCTGTTAAGACTATCATATTTTGCAGTCTGTAATACCCTTCCAAAAATGGTAGAATAGAGGTGAGGCTGTAACTCTTCAGTTAGAAGTTAGGAAACATGTCCAACCACACTGTGGGTAGTGAGGGAACCTACTGAGGAGCACATTATAAGGGTGTGCAAAAGAGTGGTGCTGGTGGTTTTGCCTTACCTTGCTTCTGATTAAGAGGTACAAACATTAAATGGCACAAACTGGTTGAAAAATTTTGTTTTAAGGTCTCTTACATTTTTTGGGCACCATTCTGTAAAGTTAGAAACCTTTTTAAAAATATATTGCATAATTAGGTTTCACTGCAATAACCATGGCCCCATTACACAACTGGAAGATACTGTTTTTATTGCCTAATCAAGATCATGTGCTGCCCAAGTGAAGAGCACACCTGGGAATGTAATAGAAAAGGTTTTGAAATTATTCACGTAAGTTTTTATACAAACACATTTTTCATACAAGGGTGTGTCAGTTGACTAAGTCTTAAGATTGCCCTGTTTCTCGGGGATGATAAAATATTTCAGGCTTAGAAAAGAATGTAAATTTGTTGAAAAAAATAATCTCTCGCTGCCAAAAGTTAAGAGTGAAAATGAAGATGCTGAGAGTGTGTGTGTGTGTGTATCCATTGCCATAGTGCAATAGAAAGGACTGCTATGCTAGGACCACAAATAAAATTGGAAATCCAGATAATTAATTGCACTTGCAGTCAGTGCAAGCTGGAGCTATTTGTCATTTCTGAAAAACACACTCTGCATGTTTAGGCATGTCCGGTGCTCAGTGGTACATCACAGCATCCACTGTGCACTTCATGGTTTGGCAAATTGTGAAGAATATCACATTTTTATACAGAAAGGCTGATCGTGAGCAGAAATGATGATTTTTTTTGTAGGCACATTAAAGGCTGCTCCTTTAGTCCCAAGGGCAGATTTAACAGGTGCAGTAGTCTTTTCATGGCTGCCTGTTGAGATCTTTCAAAATGGGTCATTCACCGAATGGCAGTTTTAAATAGCTTTGTTGAATGTCAAAAATTGTATTGTTTCCATTGAGATGTATCTTTCAGGTTTTCCTCTTGACCTTCTTGCATGCAGTGATGTTCCTCTGAGAGCTATCCTCATGTTTCCCAAAATGGAAATATATTTCGGTCCCTGTGGGAAATCTTGACTATCAACTCAACGGTGTGAAAATAAGTTCATAAGATTCCTGCAGCACTAACTTTGTAGTACTGAGGCTAATGATTTTTCTCCTCAAAGAGCCCAAGAAAACAGAGGAGTGTTTTTCATCTTTTTATAGATATAGAGCTAAGACACAGAGTGTCTGAATTGTCCAAGGTGATGCAAAAAGTTTGCAGCAGAGATGGGAAGAGAACCTTTATCTTTGGAACACATAAAAGATTCCTTATTCCATAAGAACATCTTGCCTTGCCTAGGCCTTTTTTATGGCGTTGCTTCATAGTGCTTTTATAAATCATCTTTAACAAATAAGATCACGTATGGATTTTTGTGATTAGCTGATTTTTTTCACTATTAAAAATCAAGTCAAGCTTATGGTGTTCAATAAGACAAGGCATGAAATTCAATTTTACTAGAGGAAATAATGAGTTTTTCAAAGAAATTGTCTGCTCCTCAACCACAAAATAATGGGGGAGGTTTTATAAATCAGAAAATAGAAAAGAAAGAATTTTAGGGAAAAGGATAATGGAGACTTGTACTGTGTAAGGGAATATTAGCTGTATTGGCAGGTGGGACTTTCCTTAAAATGAGGCAGTGGTATTTCCATAAGATTTAAGAGCAGTTGTAATGAGAAAGGGAATACTTCGCAACTGTGAAAATCATAATATAATCATAATCTAAATCAGCCCTTCTAGATGTTAAAACATGACTGTTCACTTTTAATGAAGGGAACAAACCAATTATTAATATTCTAATGTCTAGGAGTTGGGTTATTTGGAGGGCGCTCCGGAAAGCGTAGTTTTAAAGAAAGTGAATGCTCACTTTGCAAATGGTGGCATACCTAATGCACTGTGCAGGGACAATGGGCACGCTACTTTTGTGGTGAAAGATGTCTTCTACGTGTACTGTGAAGTCAGCAAACAGCTGTTGGAACTTGAGATATGTCTTTGACTGCCAGGTAGCGTCAGACTAACAGAAATAAGGCGCCACAAGGAGCCAGGCTGAGCAATCAGCTTGCTGTAACCCAGCAGCCAAGGACCTGAGGTCACCATCAGCGAGCAGCAGGAGCGGGGCTGCTCCCTCCAGGCCGGCAAGCAGGGAGATGAGGTCAGGCTATGCTGGGATGCAGAGCCTGAATGCAGCAGGCAGAGCTGGCCTCAGACACGGCAAAGTGATGAACCAGGTCCAGGGTCCAATGAGAGAGCCCAGTCGGGAGGCAGGACCAGAGACAGGACTGGTGACAAGGCTCCAGTGTGGCTCCAAGCCCACCTAGGAACCAAGGCCGAAGTTAGAGCTGCAGACCAGCTACAGTGTATATATGAGGGATCCATCCAGGAGCTGGAGCTGGATATAAGGCTGTGCCTACAGCAGTGCTCAGGCTTGAGCCTGTGCACAGGGTGTGGGTGGAGGCCCCAGGTAAGGCTGGTCAGGGTCATTCAAGGCCATTCAAGGCTTATTGGTGCACTCATGGCTCTGACAGTCACTATGGGCAGGTGGTCCTGGTGGAATAAAGAATGCAGAAGAATGACAAAAAGCTGTATTCTAGGCTGTAGGTTGTACCTGGTAGCTGCAGATTAAGTATAGCAGTGAAAAGAGAACCAACGCAACTGAGGAACAGTACAAAACCATGGAGACCTCACGCTTCGGTCTAGAAAGGGTCCTGGTCATCACTGGAAGTGCAGTGTGTGAGTTTAGAACTGATCTTTCACTTAAGCTCAGTTTCTGTTTGCCCAGGAATGTGCTTAATCAACATATTCTTGTGGTTAATACTTTACTGTTAAGGATATTTCCTTGTACTAGGAATTCTACTGAGTGCAGCACCAAGTAGAATGTTGACAGAAACATCATCATAGTAATTGAATTATTAATGGCTTCATCTGAAATTTATGTAGTGTGTTACCTTTGTGCTATCATTTACTGCAGTGCCAAAGTAAGGTCATAAAAGCTCATGCTACTAAAAATTATATCATTAGATATTTTGTTATTTTTCGTTAATTTAATTTTAAACTGTATTCTGCATGAATATACTTTTTGGTAGACATATTACGAGGAATACAAAATTATGGTAAGAATACTTAATATGCATTTTTTTGCTTTTGAGATGTAGATTATAAATATACGTTCCATACTTTGTTAAGCATCAGGTTCAGAGAATAAAGGGAGAAGAAATAGGAACTGTATTCTATAGGAATAGGAAAAATACAAATTTAGGCATTTTGAAATGAGAAATACGGAGCTATGTTGTGATCAGGTGCAAAATGACTTTAATGGAGGAAGAGATTTTATAGCTGCTGCTGCTGAAACTGATGTTTTTTCATACCTGTGATTTGCATTGTGGTAAAATTTGAAAGCTACGATTGGAGATCTTTATTGTTCTTGGCAAACTTGGATACAATGTTTGAATTACAATGAAATGTCTATGAGTAGAATTTTGAACTTTCATGAGATTTTATTGTTTGAACTTGCTGTTCTTACACATGGATACATTTAATAACTTTACAATGGCAAAGCGACAGGATTTTTTCCTTCATCTCTGAAAACTATTTCTCATTTCAGATATGTACACTTAAAGTAAAGTTATCGGGGGTTTTTTTCTGATCTTTTACTGGAGGTGAAACTTTCTGTTTTGTTTAGCTTTGTTGAGTAGCCTGACTGTTAACTGTGTCTTTTGAAAAAAAAAACCACCCCAAAAACGAATAACCAGGTTCTGTACTGAATATTTGCTTTTCTACTTGACATCGTTATTTTGCATACCCATGTAATTTTCACTTGTTATCTTTCCTCATCTGTATGCTTTACAGGAATTTTTCTCAGCCAGTGTTTTTTAAAGCAAAGGCTTGGAACTTTGGTCTCTATTGCGTGGACTAAGGTGTAAACAAATTAATGGTGATCTGCATGTCTATATTTTAAGTGCCTTGAAGGGCTTGAATGGGGAGGTGTTATGAGTTCCCTCCCTCTGAACATAATGGCCTTGCAAGGTATCTCCAGTGGGGTACCTAAAGCTCTAGGGCTTTTTTTGTCTCTTTAGGTATCTCAATTCCCCATATATAAAATAGCAATGATGACTGTCTTCTAGTGTTCAGGGAGTTATAAGAGTGTTTGAGGAATCCTGCTGCTCTGGAAAGGTGTCTGTGCTATGACACTGTTAAGTCTCAACCTAGTAATCTTTTGCCTGTACATCTAGGCTGGGAAGATCCATCTATTGTAACTTCAGTTGCATATTTAAGCTGATGCATCTATTTAATGTAGAAAAAGAGAGCTTGTTTAATCCCATCCTAAGGTCAGTTTTTAACAGTTACTCTGTACAGCTGCTTTTTAGAGGTAATAGCAGATTGAGGCTTACTGATTAACTCAGCTTAGATACCTATTTTTGAAATATCAAAAGTTAGATGAAAATGTCAGTTTGTACTTGCTTGAATTTGATTAATTTGGGGTTTGTGGCTTAAGTGCATCAATGAAGACTCATTGTTCTAACTGTCTTTCATTTCTGCTTATTTCTTCTTATGCTGAAAAGTTTAACATGCATTCTTTCTTTTCTTCTCTTTTCCAGCACTGTGTGGAGGAGGGAGTTTCTTGTGTGCCAGTGGGATCTGCATCCCAGGGAAACTGCAGTGTAATGGCTACAACGACTGTGATGATTGGAGTGATGAGGTCCATTGCAGTAAGTTTCCTGAACCTTGCAGTGTTCCATTGAAGCACTGAATCCATTCAGGGAAACAAAAAAATAAAGAAGGCTATTGGTACAGAATAGGAGCTTTGCATAGTATTTGTGTATATTGACATTTGGACTCTCTTAGTTGCCATTGAATATGTTTACCTTTGCTCACTCTGGCCACAGCACGTGCTTTTGATCTATCCAATTTTATGCCTGGAAGAAGATTTGAAGACTTCTGCAAGAAGCCATGTGGAAATTAGAAGTATTTTGGTGGATTTTTTTTTTAAACTGATCAATAACATGCATCAGAAGAGCACTTGTGATAATAAACTGAAGACTGTTAGTTGTATCTTTTTCCTAGTCCTTGGCATTGATTTTACAGCAGGTGCACAACCATCTGTTGAGAAAGTTCTCTTGGCCTCAACCCTGGATATGGTTTATTTAAATAAATCCCAGTATATGGTGCAGTAGAAAAGAAAAATGAATATACATGCTTAATATCTTTATTTCTTATTTATTTTTCTGTGGTTGTGTGTATCTTTAGAGCTCCTACATGTTTTTCTGTGTTGACAAAAACATCCTTGGACTACTAATACCTTTAGAAAAGCTGAGCAAATGTACAGTAGGAAAACAATGAAAAGGGAAAAAAATGAAAGAAAAAAGGAAAATGTGGAACAATGACTAAATAGAGACTATAGTAGGACATGATGCCACAAAACAGTGCTATGCACTCAGACTTTGGAAAATGTCAGACCTGGGGTTGAGTTGCAGACTGTGCAGTTTAGACTCACCTCAAAAGATTTGTTCTTACTAGTGATTTAAGAGCCTGGGCATTCCAAGACTCACAAAGCTGCTTTTAAGGAAGTTGCGGATAGATTTTATCTGGGATACTCCAAGGAATAAATGATGACTGCAATTTCCTCCTGGTCTCAATATGAATGAGGCTAGAGCTTGCTTTTCCTTTAATAGCCTACAATTTGTTTAATGGAGGTTGATATAATTTCTGTTACATAAAAGGTATTGTATGTTTTTATCTTTGAATTTTTCCTGTCAGTGTTAAATTCAGTTTTTAATGTAAGCTAAAAAATTAAAAAATGCCCATGAAACTATGGCTTTCAAGTTCCATTAGAAATGGGAAAGGAAGAAATTAGTAATATAAGAACAAAAATATTACATGTTTTGAAAGTACAAGCATTATAAATTTCATGAGTTAAGATTACCTTTAAAAGAATGTGTGTCTGTTAAATGATACAGGGTTTATAGGCAGAGGATATCTTTTATTAGGATACTTGGTAAAGAGTTGGGGAGAGGGGGTGGAGATCAAATAAGACCGTCTTGAATTACAGAGCAGAAATAGCAAAACCAAAGGAGGACTTACTTGCCTGAAAGTTTGTCTAATAAAAGATGCTGTGTTTCCTGCAGTCCTTGCCCCTTTCAAATTCTTAAGTCACCTCGTAGAAACATAGCAAAGTTTGGGTTGGAAGGGACCATCAAAGGTCATCTAGTCCAACCCCCCTGCAATGAGCAGGGACATCTTCAACTAGATCAGGTTGCTCAGAGCCCCGTCCAACCTGACCCTGAATGTTTCCAGGGATGGGGCATCTACCACTTCTCTGGGCAACCTGTTCCACTGTCTTACCACCCTCATCATAAAAAATTTGTTCCTTATATCTAGTCTAAATCTATCCTCTTTTAGTTTAAAACCATTACCCCTTGTCCTATCGCTACAGGCCCTGCTAAAAAGTCTGTCCCCATCTTTCTTATAGGCCCCCTTTAGGTACTGGAGGGCTGCTATAAGGTCTCCCTGGAGCCTTCTCTTCTCCAGGCTGAACAACCCCAACTCTCTCGGCCTGTCTTCATGGGAGAGGTGCTCCAGCCCTCTGATCATTTTTATGGCCCTCCTCTGGACCCGCTTCAACAGGTCCTGAACTGAGGACCCCAGAGCTGGATGCAGTACTCCAGATGGGGTCTCACCAGAGCAGAGTAGAAGGGAAGAATCACCTCCTTTGACCTGCTGCCCACACTTCTTGCGGTGCAGCCCAGGAGGGTATGGTTGGCTTTCTGGGCTGCGAGTGCACATTGCCGGCTCATGTCCAGCTTTTCATCCACCAGTACCCCCAAGTCCTTCTCCACAGGGTTGCTTTCAATCCCTTCATCCCCCATCCTGTATTGATACCAGGGGTTGCCCCGACCCAGGTACAGGACCTTGCACTTGGCCTTGCTGAACCTCATGACCATCCAATCAATTCTTCATGCACCAAAAAGTCCATCCATCAAATCCATATCTCTCCAGTTTAGAGGGAAGGATGTTGTGGGGAACCGTGTCAAAGGCCTTACAGAATTCCAGATAGATGACATCCATAGCTCTTTGCTTGTCCGCTGATGTAGTCGCTCCATCATAGAAGGCCACTAGGCTGGTCAGGCAAGACTTGCTTTTGGTGAAGCCATGCTGGCTGTCTTGAATCACTTCCCTGTCCTCCATGTGCCTCAGCATAGCTCCTAGGAGGGTCTGTTGCATGATCATCCCAGGCACAGAGGTGAGGCTGACAGGTTGGTAGTTGCCAGGGTCTTCCTTTCTACCCTTTGAAAAAATGGGTGCAATATTTCCCTTTCTCCAGTCACTGGGGACTTCACCTGACTGCCGTGACTTTTCAAATATCATGGAGAGTGGCCTGGCAACTACATCAGCCAATTCCCTCAGGACTCTGGGATGCATCTTACCTGGTCCCATAGACTTGTGTACGTTCAGATTCCTCAGGTGGTCATGGTCCTGATCTTATCTTACAGTGGGAGGGACTTTGCTCCCCCAGTCCCTGTCTTGTGGTCCGCCCACTCGAGAGATGTGGGAAGAGAGGTTGCCAGTGAAGACTGAGGCAAAAACAGTTGTTGAGTACCTCAGCCTTCTGCTTGTCTGTTGTTAACAGTTTGTCAAGTGTCTTCATTGAGGGAGTATGCTTTCATTGACCTTCCTTTTCTGGTTGGCATACCTATAGAAGCCTTTCTTATTGCTCTTTGCATCCCTTGCCAAGTTCAGCTCCAGCTGCGTGTTGGCCTTCCTGACCCCATCCCTACACAACCAGGCAGCGTCCCTGTACTCTCCCCAGGATCGCTGTCCCTGCTTCCACTGCCTGTGAATTTCCTTCTTGCCCTTTAGTTTGACCAACAGATCTTACTCATCCATGCCAGTCTCTTGCCGTCCTTTCCTAATTTCTTACAGATGGGGATTGAGAGCTTTTGCGCTCTATGGAAAGCGTCCTTAAAGATCTGCCATCTTTGTTCTGCTCCCTTGCCCCTGAGGGCAGTTTCCCAGGGGATCCTATTGACTAACTCCTTGAAGAGCTGGAATTTTGCTTTCCTAAAATTCAGGGTCCTGACTTTGCTCTTTACCTGTCCCATATCCCTCAGGACTGCGACTCCACCAGTGCATGATCCCTGCACCCCAGGCTGCCTCCAACCTTGATGTCACTGATTAGGTCACTTGTGTTGGTGACCATCAGGTCCAGTATCACATCCCCTCTGGTAGGGCTGTCTCTTACCTGCCTTAAGAAGTTACCTTCAGTGCACTCCAGGAGTCTCCTGGATTGCTTATAGCTTGCCGTGCTGCTTTTCCAGCAGATGTCAGGGTGGTTGAAGTCCCCCAGCAGGATGAGTGCCTGCAAGAGTGATGCCTCCTGTAGCTGGAGTAAGAAGGCTTTGTCGATAGGGTCCCCTTGATCAGGCAGACTGTAGTAGACACCAACCACAAGGTTCCCTTTGTTGCCTCGGTCTCTAATTCTTACCCATAAGCTTTCAACCTGCTCTTGGCTATTCTTCAGAGACAGCTCTTCACAATCTATCCATTTCTTGACGTAAAGGGCAGCCCGTCCGCCTCTCCTTTCTCCCCTGTCCCTTCTGAACAGCCTGTAGCCATCGATAGCCATGCTCCAGTCATGGGATTTGTCCACCAAGTTTCAGGAATGGCAACTAGGTCACAGCTTTCTAGCAGCACGGTGGTCAACCCCTCCTGGTTGTTGCCCATGCTGCGTGCATTGGTGTAGAGGCACTTCAGCTGGGCTGTCGGCTGTGTCACCTTCCTAGAGGAACACACCTTTATTCCTTTGAAGTATTTCCCCTGTTGACTCCTATTACCTCAAGAGCCCCTGGCTCATCTGTGTAAGACTTCAGTGTGCTCCAGTATACCCAGCATGTCTCAGAGCAGCAGGCTGAGGGCCCTCGCTAGCACCCTGTTGTCACGACCTGACCTGGACAGACCAGGGAGGGGTTGTGGAGAGTTTGAAATTCCCTCCGGCTAAATTAAGGTGAAGTGACACCAAACGATCAGTTCAACATTTTGTTCATGGCAAAAGCAACTTCAACTAGAAGGGGTTAACATTAGGTGCTGTGGTTTCTTACAACAGCAGTTGGCATGATAACACGTGGCCACCAAAGATATCCTACAAGCCTTGCTTTTCTGGGGATCTATTCAGGGCAGACGGTAAGGAGAGCCCTCCCGCTGAGTCATGAGGTTCGGAGTGG
>JAVKLA010000053.1:18928286-18955283 GCA_034782735.1 Sagittarius serpentarius
CTGGGGTTGTTTAGCCTGGAGAAAAGGAGGCTGAAGGGAGACCTTATCGCTCTCTGCAACTACCTGAAAGGAGGTTGTAGCCAGGTGGCTGTCGATCTCTTCTCCCAGGTAAGAAGCCATAGGACAAGAGGAAATGGCCTTAAATTGTGCCAGGGGAGGTTTAGATTGGATATTAGGAAGAATTTCTTTACCGAAAGGGTTGTCAAGCGCTGGAACAGGCTGCCCAGGGCAGTGGTTGAGTCACCATCCCTGGAGGTATTTAAAAGACATGTAGGTGTGGTGCTTAGGGACATGGCTTAGTGGTGGACTTGGCAGTGTTAGGTTTGTGGTTGGAGTGGATGATCTTAAGGATCTTTTCCAACCTAAATGATTCTATGATTCTTGTTTCCTTATCTTTAGGTCAGGTTGTTATTCATACTCTTGCTGCCTGATCATTTAAATAAAGTCATGCTTACAGTGCTCTGTAGCAATAAACATATGGCGTTCCTTTAAATCTTGTTCTGCTTTTGCTTCTCATGCCTTCATGCACACACACATTTCCTTTCATATTTAATTTGTACTAATCTTAAAATTTCTTTCATCCATCTCTACATTTCATCCCCCATTTTTGTTAAAAACAAGACAGCTGCAGTGATAGCAGAGCAGTTTGCTTGTCTGCTGCTTCAGTGCCAATTCCAGTAACCTGGTGGATGCATTGGTTTGTGCTGTAATGTTATGATCCACTCCTTCGATGGCAGGATGAGGTGACAGGAGATGAAGCCCATTCACCTCAATACCTTTGGTCTTAAAGGTACTGCTCAATTAGGTTTGGTTCGTAATTCCAGGTAAAAAAAAAAAGTAAATGTATACAGAGGCATTCTCCCGGGATGTCCAGGTACCTGTTGAAGCTTCCCCCATCTGCAGTCCTGAAATACAGGACTTCTTATATTTGTTTTAGATGCTACCAGCTTGGAGAGATGTCTCTGGTTTTTAGTTACGAAGTTACATACATTAGGGAGGGAGTGGTCTGTCCCTGTGCAGGTGACTTTATCTGAGCTAAATGTCTAAACTGGCTGTATGAAGAATCAGCTGAGAGAAACAGACACTTCTGATGCGTGATTTTTCTGATTTTAAGCAGATAATTTAAATGGCTATGTGCTTCAGAAACTAAACAATGTAGATGTCTAAAGTTACATGAGTGAATCTTACAGCTGTGCCTCCTTAGTTTTAATTTTGAAAATTATATACATTATGAAAGGCAGAAGTCCCTAGTTTTAATCTTTTTCATATGAATAGTTCTTCCTAGAATCTCCTTCCAGGATTCTGCATCAAGAAATTGATCACATGATGCAACTGCTTTTCTATTCCTGGCTTGACATGCATTTTTCTCTTCTTCCCTTTGAGGGGCCATAGTAAGTATGCAGGCAATAGTTAGGCTTTAGCAGAATCCATCCCTCTTTTTGAAAGTACAGTTTAATTTACTTAGCACTGTCGCTTTTTTACACAAATGCAGCTGAAAACTGATACTTAGGATTTCATGTTGCTTATACCATTCACTCTGTGACTTTGTGCAATGGAAGGTATCGGATGAGGAATCAGAATTCAGCTCAGCCAACTATTTCATAGGAATATGAACAGGAAAGAAGCTGTAAAGCTGATCTACAAATGCATAAGTTATCAGTGCCAAAACTTGGAACTGTCAGAAGGATCCTGATGAGCAAGTTTTACAAGTAATGTACCAAATGCAACAGGCTCTCTTACATCTCTCTGGCTGCGCTTGCACACTTCCCTAATACGTACGCTTGCTTCCTCTTCCTCCTCGTGCCTTTCTCAGTCAAGCTTCTCTTTCACAAAGGGTGAACAAGATGAAGAACATTTTTGAATAAAATAATAAAAAAAAATGTTTACACACATGTGCCGCCGCATGCCACACTCCAGAATAGAGCATCTTGTTGAATTAAGTTTTTTTTTGACTCCTAGACGTGGCAGAATTTGTACATTGAGTTTGCACATATTTCTTTAAACATACGTCTTTAAAATGTAGGACTCCTAAAATCACTTCTCACTGTTGGGCTGAGGTAATTCATGTTCAAACACAAGATACAATAGTGAAGTGGTGAAAACAGGGTATACATGAAGAGAGATCAAAGGGTTGCAGAACGCAAAAGATTGACCAGGCTTTATTTGTGTTTAGTGGAGTATAGAATAGGAGTTTGTATTTAATTTTATGAAAACTGGGCTTGTCCCATCATTAACAAAATTTAAGTTAAGCCTTTTACAAATGGCAGCTGCAGAGTACCCATCTTACTCTGATGGAAATAACTAGCTACCCTATAGTATATATTATTGCCAATATCTTGAAGAAATGTATGTTAAGACTGTTAGATTTTCATCAAGTGACTCTTATTTCCTTGCAAGGAATTTTGTATTCTTTTTGTTTACCCTGTCTGTGTGGGCCTGAGAGCTGCCATACCCTAAAGGACACTGCTGCAGTTAGAGAGGTATAAATGTAAACAGGAATGGGGGTATGGATAGGAATGAAACGGTAAATTTATCCAGAGGAAACAACATAGAAAAGACAGCTTTGTTTCATTTGCATGAGGAGCAATGGAAGCACAGAAAATGTCAGAGTTACAAACTGATCAATAAGGATAAAGGTTGCCAGAGTACTTCACGCTGTTGCATACTCAAAACAAGTAAAGTTTAGAATTGTACTCTCAGCTGGCTATTGTTCTGCTTACATGAAACTAGAACTTAAATATTTTCATTTAGTTTGGGGGTTTTGGTATTTACTGTTTCGTGCCTTTTGTTCTTTCAAACTTAAATTAACTATTGACTACAAAGCTCACAGATCAGCCATATTATTTTACTTTATGTCCTGAAGCATTGTCCTTCGCATTGTGCTGTAAATTCTGTTTGGACTTTCTAAGATGATGTGAAACTTGTAGAAAGCATGAATACTTCTGTGGAGGAAGGGAAAGAAGTGATTCATGTTCAAGTTCTAGAGTTGAGGCTGGTAAAGCCTTGAGAAACTTAAAGTCAGAGCACTTGCCTAGGAGGTGGAACACTTGGCTGACGTTGATCTGGAGAGATAGAAAACTCGCTGCACCTTCTGGGAGAGTGCTGCACCTTTCAGTGTGTAACATACTTAGAAGGACACCCTTCTTTCAAAGTGGGACCACTGTGCAATCATGAACACAGGAGTCACACGCCAAGAGGAGAGAAGCAAGCAGTAGCATGATTCTGTTGTTTAGTGGTTGAGCATCTCAGCTGAGGGGAGAGACTTGTGTTACAGTCCCTGCTCTTGGAGCTCTTTCTGTATGTTCTCCAAGAAAGAGCTCCTTTAAAATGCCCACATATCACAGTAAGAAAGGGCACAAAGAACTTCCTTGGTTCCAGTGGCATAGCTTCAACAGGAAGGAGGGATTGTCCACCCAGCTGTTCTATATCCTGGCATTCTCCTTGGAAAAGCCAGATGTGAAGAGGAAAGCAGTGAAACTAGGTGACCCGCTTCCCAACTGTTTTCTCTTCTCCCTCCTTTCCTAACTACAACATAGATTCCACGTTTTTATCGAACCTTCAAGCATTTTGGATGTTCTCAGAGGAATTGTCAGGGCTTTACTGAAGACCTCAGCCATGGAAAGAAAGGCTTAACCCACTTAGGGCTGACAGTGCTAAGAATTCCTTGACGAGATGGCATCAGGCCAAATTCTGAGCTCAGAACTGCGTGAAGCATAAAGCTCATTGCAAACCTTTGTAAGATCAAAGGCAGGCTCAAAAGCAGGGTCTAGGGATCTTGATTTTGCTGTTAGAAGCTTCAGCTCCACCTAATAGCCACATGAAGTGCTCAAGACTGTCCTAGTAATCTAGCCAAAGAAACCCACAACTTTTCTCAATAACTTTATGTGTATAAATTAATTAAACATTTTGGTCCATATGTGTAACCAGAGCACTTTCTCCTCGTGGTATTGATCAAAAAAGCAATTGGTAGGAGCAGAATAAAAATGTCTAAAAATTGCTTTTGATTTTTCTTATTCTTCCATATTAGAATCTAATAAACTGGTACACACTGAGTATTAAGGCAGACCTGTAAATTGTAGGGTATCTTTAGCTAATCTTGTTTTAGTCAATACAGTCCAGTGTTCATAGTTTATATGAATGTTCCAATGTCATGTTAACATTTTACAAAACTTTGTTTTGTAGACTGCAGTGATGATGTATTTCGTTGTAACACAGGAAAATGCCTAAATTATACCTTTGTTTGTGATGGATATGATGACTGTGGAGACCTTAGCGATGAACAAAACTGTGGTAAATGAAAGTTTTATGCTTTTCTAAAGTCTTTAAGACAGCAGTATTGCTTAAGCCAGCAATCTTTTTCCTTAAACTGCGAAAAGAGTAATATACCCTGCTGTTATGCTTTTTGGGCAAAGTAAAAACAGCTCACAAATTCTGTATGCAATTTGAAAAGGTTTACAGGAGAGTTCTGGGTTAATGCAAATTTTGAAGGTAGTGGTATTTTGAAGAAAAATTCTGATTTGTTTTAAACTAATTCAAGATGTTATGGTTGCTTCTTGCTAACTTGGCTGAATTAACTTGAGATTAAAGCAAACCTTAAGAGGCTACACACTAGTGATGCCAAGTGTTTTATAGCTGAATTGTTTTTACATAAGTTTCATAGTGAACTTCTATGTTTTGATGATCAAATTCTGTTTCTTTCAAATTCTGTTTTCAATCAACTTTGTATGTTCTGCCTCCTTGTATTTGTCTTTCTACTTACAATTAACTTTCATAGGAAAATAATGCAGTTTTGCCATAAAAAAGGATAATCTTCACATGTAAATATTGGAAAAATTTGAAAGCCTTATTTTTTCTAACTTTTGCTCCTGGTACTCCACCTGAGAAAAATTAAATGCTTTAAAATAGTTCTTTAAAAATTAAAATATTATTTCTCACTTTTTTTCTTTTGGTTTTCTAAGGAAAAGCACAGAAAATTTCAAAACTAAAAATCAATGCACAATTTTTTTCTGAGATTTGTTTTATGTTTCTTCTCCAAATTAGAGATACTCTAAGATCTTTCACTACTTTTTTTCATTTTGGTTGTTTTGTGTTTTTTTTCATAAACTATCTTTGATTAAAGACTTCTAAACATTAATCTGACTCCTACCATTCCTATCTTGAGGTAGTTTTTTCGATATATAAAATTTAAGATCTAACTTTTTGTACAGGCTACAAATGGGTGTCATAGCAGATTTGACAGACTGGACTGTGTCTGTGCTCCCTCTTTATTTTGGTGTAAAGTCAGCCTGTTCAACAGAATGCTTTTCTTTATTTGTGGAAGCATTTGGGTAGAAAGAGTAAGATGAAAATTGGAATAGTTTCTTTGTAGATAATTAATATGGAAAATTCTGAGTGTATGCAAAAAACATAGTTTCTGATTAAGTGCCAAATACGGCAATTGAGAATTTTTTTTATTTACTTCTTAGTGAAAAGATAAATGTAGGGAATGATTTTTTCTGATGATAACTGAAAATGTTGGTCTAAATGAAAATCATTCCATGAGATGGGAAGCCAGAAGATCTTTTGATCTGCTTAACAAATCTCAGAAAGTTGTCTGTTTGCAAATGGAAACAACTGTGCATCTGAGAGAAGGAATGAGTGCATCACTATATAGGCAACAGAATTCAGAACATATGTAACTACCATCTGCAAAAAAATCTGCAGGTACAGAAAATCTCTTATTGTAATTTACTAATACAGGATGGCTTATTAGTAAGAATGATTAGCTTATAGGCATAGAACAATTCATCAGTAATATAAATTATACAAATGGTAACTTATCCTTCTTTTGTCCTCAAATTTGCTTTTTATTTAGACTGTAATCCAGTGACACATCATCAGTGTGGAGATGGGAGATGTATAACAGCTGATTGGGTATGTGATGGTGACCATGACTGTATAGACAAATCAGATGAAATCAATTGCTGTAAGTGCCTTTAATCTCTAAATTAGTTTTTTCTTTCTTTAAAAACCAAAATGTAAGATGAGTAGTATACTTACCTATTACCTGTAAGGCAAAACTGTAAGCTTATTTGATGTCAGAAGTTTGCACTTGACAAATGTCCCTTCTGATAGACAGCTGCAGCAAATTAAACCTTTGTTGCCATTGTTGAGAAGTACCAGCATTGCCTTGTGTTTCAGCTTCTTGTTAATTACAGAATTAGCTTTTTGTTAATTGTAATGTTCCCATTAAAGAGTAATGCATGAATGTGTATAACCTCTTAAACTGTAGGCATTCTAAGTTTGTGACAGCTTTGTGATGTGCCTGTATGTGACCTGTCACACTTTGTCAGAGTTTGGACTTCTATCTGCTCCAGTGATGATGGTGTGTATCTGCAAAACTATACTAGAATATTGCCGAGGTTGCAAAATCAAGTCTCGGGGAATTAGCACATGTTTTAATGTGAGTAAGGTTCTCATAAGACATATGCTTATGCTGCTTTGATTCTTGCTGCTATTCAGGGCTTGACCTTGCAACCACTATACTACAATTTTCCCTGAAATCTAAGAACCTAATCTGAATAAAGGTATGTAAGTAAGTGGGCAAAGAAAAGGTGACAATTTTTATATGAGTAAAAATGATGTTGTGGGTTTTTTTTCTTGGAAAAGCTGAACCTTCATCTCAGCCTGTTGCTAATACCTGACATACATAGCTTCAGTCCCTGTAGTTAAAGACCAGCACAGCTGTAGGCTATTGAAAACATAGCCTTCATATAACGAAAAATGTCTAGTGACCTTCAGTGCGAAGCAGTGTCATCAGTTCCTTCTAAAATAACTTCAAGGTGATTAAAAGCAAGTAAGACCTTCATTAACCGAAGTTGATCAGAATATTGTCTTTTTTTTCTCTCTAGCATGTCATAGTCAGGGTCTGGTAGAGTGCAGAAATGGGCAGTGCATTCCTAGTGCGTTCCAGTGTGATGGAGATAATGATTGTAAAGATGGAAGTGATGAAGAAAACTGCAGTGAAAGTAAGGCTGTCCCTCATTTTACTCTTCTTACTGAACCTACCATTGACTGCTTTGGTTTGAGGCGCCGTTAGCTAAAGCTGTCTGACAAAATTACTTTCTTTGCCTTTCAAGTAACACTTGCTAAGGCTCGTTGGTGTCTGCTTTCACACAGGAAGTTTTAAGCAGAGTTTTATTAGTCCTTAAAAATATAAAAAGTTAAAGAAATGGAGATGATATTTAGCATAGTATTGATCATAGACATGATCAGCTGTTACTTGAAATGAATTAATACATATTCCCATTATCTGCAGCAACTCTGCAGGAATTGGTGGTGTTTGAGGAAGAATTTTCTCATGAAAATCCTTTTTTCATCAGAACTTGGGAATCGGAGAAAGGATGTTTTTATAAGTAAACTAAAGATTTAGTGTGACTAAGGGAAAATATATGAGAATTTAAGTTCTCACAGCTACTTAATAGCTGTCTCATGATGGATTGTATGAAAGAAAAGGAAACTAGGCCGTTTCTTGAGCCCTGGAACATGGATTCCCAAAGACTTGTGTCCTGTGGTACATTTTGACACTCAGAAAGAAATGTTGCCATGCTGTGACAGTTTGAGCATTTGAAGGTATTTTTCACATGTAATTCTCTTATTTCTGGTAAGGTATAGATTCAGATTGCAGCCTTTTCTTCAATGTGGGAATTATTAATGTCTTTCTCTTACGAATTTTATTTTTAAGAAACTGAAGTAATTCACTTTATTTAGAAAACTGCAGTGCTATCATATGTAGTGGTAATAGGACAACCTATTCAAAAGTTGTTAGAGTAGAACAGACCTGGTATCATAAGATAAATACACAGTGTGATTATATAAGCCTCATTTCTTCAGGAAACCAGTCTAGAGGAAATCCTTTCGTCAGTGTGTCTACTCAGTCCCTTCTGTTCATACTAAGTTCTTAGGGTCTTCCTACTCCAATTTAAACATCTCCATTCCAAAAAATAACTGAGAAGCTGAAACACAGAAGTTACCATTGTTCTTCTTTGCAATTGATATTGATGTTGCAAAAAGGTCTTGCATGAAATTTCTTCTAGTTCTGACTGTGGCAGTCTAAAACCCAAGGACCAAGTTTTGTCCTTAGTTTTGACTGTGCATTCTCACAAAATGCTAAGTTTTTATTCTTCATCTTCCCTGATGTCCAACCTCCGTCTTATTCTATGAATTCCATGATCCTCTGTTTCTCTTGCTGATAATGAAACTATCATTTTTGATATAAAAGAGATAAGGCAGGAAAATGGGATAAAGTGAAAATTACAAAACTATTTAGAGCATCCTGTAAGCAACCATCTCAGCTTTTAAAACTCACCCCACTTAAGCCGTTTAAATTTGTTTATAACTAGTAAAAGACAATTTCACCGAAAATGTTGATGCACGATCTGGGCTAGAAGTCAGTGGTACATTTTGTTTTCACTGCTTTTTGCCTCTGTGGATGTTGAAGAAATGGTTAAAAATCTTTCTTTGGTAAGGTGAACAGATACAGATTCAAGGATGCTAAATGTGGAGGAGTACGATGGCGTGATAATTATGTAGTCAATGATCTCCCTATATGCTAAAAGATTTTTCTGCTTAGCGTTAAACTGCAAAGCTTTTAAACACGAACATTTTCCTTGTTCTTGCTATTCATTATTCAATGTGCAAAACATTCTGTCTAATATTTTGCAATATTGTGTCGAGAAGAATTCTTCCTTTATGCAACCATGTCCTGTCCATCCTAAATTTGCATGAGAATATAGAGGCAGAATTTGGACTTCATTTGGATTATTCCTCTTTAGTTCCTTGCAAAGTCCATGTAAAAGCAAGGTAGAATTCTTGTTTGTAACTCTTTTTTTGTATTTCTTACGTATGTTGTTGATTTCAGCAACTACAGAAAATGTAATAGGACATACACTTAATACAAAGACATCTCTGCTCTACAAATCAATTTGGATATGCCTAGCAGAGGCAGTGAAGTTAGGGCTGAAGTGATCTGGAATATTAGTTTTGTTACAAACACAGCAAATGTGTGAATTCAGCATAGAAATCTGAAGTCAAGGTGTAGTGACTTGCCACTTGCCTTTATAAGGATACAGAGACCTTGTGTAATAGTACAAGTATATACAGATAGGGATTACAAATGACCATTGCTTCATCTCTATCTGAATGAGAAAAATGTTCCCCTTTGTTACGTAGCTTAAGGAAATTAAATGTATGGCACTTATTAACATTACTGCTGTCATTCATTTTGTGACAATAGAAGCCTAATATAGATGTACTTCCAGCTGGTTCTGTGATCCCTTCAAAAGACAGAGTGGGGTGTGTTTATAGAAATTCAGCACTGGCTGTGCTAGGATCAAAAGAATCTACACTGCAGCACAGGGATTTTTAAAGAGTTGAGAAACTCTTCCACTGTGGGATGAGAAGGAGTTGGAGCAAACTTTAAAGATTAATTTTAATATAAGGATTTGTGATAGCTTTAGAAGTCAAAAGGTTTTTCCTACCTTTCAAATTCCATTTTGCAATCAGATGCACCTGTAAAATAAGACAGTCAATTGTTATAGCAAAAGAAAGTACCTTCATTGCTTCAATATGTAACATGTATGAAGGGAAGTAAATCCACATAATTATGAATAGATATGACTATATCATATATATGATCAGTTCTTTGCAACAAGGTGGTTGTCAAGGTCATTGAAACAAGATGTTTCTTCACCATCTTGTGTATGCCCAATATAATGATGCCATGACTGAGTGATTAATGTTCGTGGACAGTAGTGCAATACAAACACTAAGCAATAGTTGTAATAAACCTTTTTAAACAGGATGAGATGATAAAATCCAAACTGTTCAGTCTCTGTGTACAGAACAGTAAATTAAATGATTGATTTTGCAAAAGTCATATGGAAGAGAGAATGTAATGGTTTGGAAAGGAGCTATCACCACTGTGAGACAGAGAGAAGTCCAGGGATTTGTCAGAGAAGCTAACTATCCAGGTAATGTGCTCAGAAACTTTTTATGAAGTGCTGGTTTTAATGATTCTGAATTCCATCTTTAGGACCATAGCCTTTTTGGTTTTGTTGTTGTTGTTTGGTTTTTAACCAGCGAAAGAAGGACAATAAAGCTTCAGCTCTGATGACGTTTCTTCAGGGTCGTTTTTGTTGTCCACCAAAACATTCATAAAATGAGAAGCAGATCAACTGAATGGCACTGAAAGCTAATTCCCAGAGGGTATTCTTTTTCAGCTAGTTCTTATTGTTCCCTTTGAAATCTCATTTACATGACTTCTCATATTCTGCCAGAGGATCATGATAAATGGCTTTCAGAGATCCATACCTCTCGTTCAGAAACTGGGATATAAATTCTTGTATTAAACACAGGGGTAAAGAAAAGTGACATCTGGACAGTGCTGCACACTTTTCTTCCTTACCACACTTCCTTACTGCACTTGAAATGCTGTAGGGTGCTTACTCAGCTCTGTAAAGGAAATACTTAATTGTAGTGTAAACGTTGTATTTTCTCATTACTACACTCCCGTCATTTTTATTAACCTGGTAAATAATTAGAATAGTAAATTTCTATTTTCCTCAGGTCAAACCCTCTGTCAGGAGGGAGACCAGAGATGTACTTCCTGTCCTGATCCCTGTGGAACTTCTCTTTGTGAGATGAGAAACAGCCAGACAAACTGCAGTAAGTAGGTCACATGCTTCATACTGTCACTGTTTTAGGGTGTTTTAGAGTATAATGAGGATGCAAGGTAGGACACAGTAAGTAATACTTTAATTTACTAGCTAATGCACATGTGTAAATGATTTAAGTATTGAAAAGGGCAAAGCTGAAACAAAAGTTTCATCGTAACTCTTGATTATCGATGTACTAAGAGATACTCATAACATTTGGCATGGAGATATTTTCCTTTCTGTGAATTTTTGATATGTTCTTGATGGGTGTTTATAGTTGCACTTTTTCTTAACATTTAGTGACATTCAGTGTTTACATAAAGTAAGCAACACAGTGTAAGTGTAAAGCAGAAGCTACTGGTTTATTTTCAAAATCTAAGAAAACATGGTACTGTGTTTAGAAGTCTGGAGAACTTTTAGCCCTTTTATGAAGGAATAATTTTGATACTCAAACTGGCAAAACTAGTTATTCTTCTGACCAATACATATTGTATAGCATTGGGGTCTTTAATACTGTGTATCTTCATTTCTATGTCCTGTACTATACCACTCCATGCAAGCCTCCTGTACCCACTGTGCACTTGCTTCTGAGTAGCTCTTTTTCTCACTTGTGCAATGCAGCACTGTGAACAGATAGTCCAAAGAAGTATGTTTGGCTAGGTTTTGAAGCTGGGGCAGAACTGTATTCAGAATTATTCAGGATTAATTAAAACTTGGTGATGTGTTAACACAGTCACATCAATTCAGGTCACATTGGCACATGGGCAGGCTTGCCTTCATGTGCATATGAATATGCAGACATATCCTGTAATTGCTTTGTGCTGAGCAGTTTTCTCTGCAAGGTATGGTTTGGTACTATATGGTAGCTTGTTTGGATTATGTTACTCCATTTAGGTTGGAACGGATATGGGAAGGTCAACTAGTCCAAACTCCACAGTCTCTCTAAAGTTGTGACTATCACCCACAAGTGTTTGAGACAGGCACCATTCATGCTGGGGCCTTTAGATGCTGCTAAAATAAAGATATAAGATACTTGGGCATGTATGCTTTACATGTACTTCTATCAATGCTTCTCCTAACTTTTTGAAAAGGGACAATCATAAGTACCATGTTTAGCATTAGAAGGAAGTTAGTTCACACTTTTGGTCCACTAGTCCAAATTTCTGATCAAAGTAGCGCCAATTAAGTCGTGCGGCCCATGACCTTGTGCAGCTGAGTTTTGAGTATCTCAAGGACAGAGATTCTGGGAGATCTGTTCCAGTGTTAGGCCACTCTCATGGTAAAAACCTTTTTTCCATATATGTAATTGGAATTTTCTGTGTTACAGCTTGTAACTTTTGCCTCTCATCCTATCA
The DNA here is from genome assembly GCA_034782735.1 of Sagittarius serpentarius. Lineage (NCBI taxonomy): Eukaryota > Metazoa > Chordata > Aves > Accipitriformes > Sagittariidae > Sagittarius > Sagittarius serpentarius. The sequence continues at coordinate 18,940,336 of JAVKLA010000053.1, forward strand.
CTATGCGCTCCTAAGAGTCTGGCTCTGTCTGCTTTACACCTTCCCGTTAGGTAATTGTTAACAACAATAAGATCTCCCCTTAGCCTTCCTTTTTAATGGCTGAAAAAACCCTCTTTTCCCAACTTTTGCCCATAGAACATGTCCTGTCCCCTAATCTGCTTGGTGGCCCTCCACTCACCTCATTCCAGTATGTCGATGTCTTTCATGAACTGGAGAGCCAAAAAAACAGGACACAATACTCAAGATATGCACCAGTGCTGAATAAAAGGGTATGACAGCCAGTCATCCTGTCAGAGACAGCAATCAGATTACTCGGGCATGATTTTCCCATGAAAAATCCGTGCTAGCTGTTCCTAGTCACCTTTTTTTCTTCATGTGTGGACACGCCTTCTGGAAGGAACTGGTCCATAATCTTCCTGGGAACTGAGACAGACTCACTGGACTGTAATCCCCTGGATCCTCCTTCTTGCCCTTCCTAAAGACGGATGTGATTTTTGCCTTCTTCCAGTTATCAGGTGCCAGGGTTGCCATCACCTTTTGAAGATGATATAAAGCAGCCTTCCGATGGCATTCCTCAGTGAAAACTGATGCAGAAAAGACATTGAGTACCTTGGTCTTTTCCATGTCCCTGGTCACTAGTTCCTCAGCCCCAGTGAGCAGCAGACCCACATTTTTCTTATGTTTCCTTTTGCTGCCAGCGTACTTACAAGAGCTCTTCTTCTTGCCTTTTACATTGCTCAGTAGTTTCAACTCTATCTGAGCTTTGGCTTTTCTAACTCCATTCTTGTATGCTTGGGAAGTATCTCTACATTCCACTTAAGTGCTCTATCCCCTCTTCTGTATATTTCTTTTTTGTGTTTGAGCTCATTCAAGAGATCCATGTTCAGCCGGGGTGGCCTCATGCCATGCTTGCTTGACTTGCTTTGCGTTGTTGTGGACTCCTCCTGTGCTCTGAGGAGGCTCTCCTTTAAGACCAGCCTGCTGTCCTTCAAGCAGGTAACAGCATGATTAAAACTCTTACAAGTACCAGGGCCAGCAATCACAAGGCATCTTCCAGCTCTCTGAAGGAAGGTACGTCTAATGCCTCTTTTTGCTAATGTGGTCTGCAGCAGATGCCTACTAGGTACATCACCTGTGTAGGTCTGCCCTCTAATCCATACCCATAACCAAACTATGCAGGTGAGAAGGAACCTTCGAAGGTGATTGGAGTAGTAGGTGTTGGGGTTTTTTACTTGCCGGTTGTGAACCAAACCATCGTTCTCCCCCAAGAAATATTTAGAAAAGGTTATGAAATGGGAAGGAAGGCATCCATATAACACAAAACTAATAACAATCTACTTAATTTTTTAAAAACTTCCAATAAAATGTAAATTTTTAAAATAATTTAAATTTTTTTTTGGTTGACATCTCAGATATCTTCATTGAATTATCTCGGTCATTTTCTCCTCTGTGTCTTGTAATTCATGGTCAGATACTATCTCCCATGAGAGGTTGTCCCCCTCCTGGTAAAAAGGAAGCAATATATCTTGGGATACATACACTAATCAAGGAGAAATCAAGCATGCGATATCCCAGTGGATCAAATTACTTTGAGTGTTGACCACATCTGAATTCCTGCTGAAATCCCTTGGAACTGTAGGTACCTGGCATCCCCAAAGAAAACGGTTCTTCAAGTAATCTTTTCTTGTCTTTGGTGAGATTTGAAGGTCATATTTTCCTGATGTTTTAGGGTCAGAATACATGAGTATTCACTGAGATATAGTTACTGACTTGAATAACTCCCCTCTAGCTTGTCACCAGTTTAACTGTGTATGATAAGATTGATTCTCTGTGGGCTGAAGGCTCACGGGAGTGAAGGATATTTAGTCCCAGATCTCTCTGCCTGCAGGAGAAGCAGCAGCTTTAGCAGCCTGTGCCTCTAAGAACAGGTGTTGCTTCTCAGTTTCTCCTTTTGAAGATTCAGCTTTTTAATTTGAGCTTTACTGACACTGCCACAAAACTGCAGTTTACCCAGGAACAGGGGCGTCCATATTTCTGTCTGCTGTTTCAAAGATTATTTACTCATAATGCTTCCAAAACTTAACAGGCATTACACTAAACTCTGTTTTATCTGTTTAAAACTGTAATAACTTTACATTTCCTCAGGCCAAAAAAAGACAATATTGTGTCATTTTATTTATTTTTAAATACTTATAACTTAAAATGCTTAGTAAAGAACAGATAAAATGTATCTGATATACTGTGGCAAGATCAACATTGGATTTGCAGCTGATGGCTGTGTAGTCACCAGATGTGCCTAAGACAGGTCTTCTATTTGATTGGCAAACAAGGCACCAGCAGCAGCCTTACCCAGTAAGTAGGAAAAGATGTAAATTCCCGCAGTAGCATCTGGTTCTTATATTCGGGGAGCAGTTCTCTCTTAAGCAAATAAGCTTTCATAAACAGCGACTACAGTCCTGTAAAAGGCAACAGTCTTTCAAGCAGTGTGACTGCAATTCAGTCTTTCTCACAGTAAGAGAGAGCTGAAAGTGTACTTTGTTTCTTGGACTCTTCTTCCTTGTGGGTAAATCAGTATGAGACTTGCTGTGGTCCAAAGCAGTTTGTCCTGTGGTCCAAAATCTTTTCCTGATCCGTGCAGATTTTTGTATCCCATTGTATGTATGGACAGCAACTTTGGAAAATGTTCGAGTGGCTAGGACTATGTTACAAGATAGCGAAAGACATTTTTTGACATGTGATATTTGAGTTCTAAAACAATGTTCCTATTCCATGTCATGAAAAACCTAAGGGCTTTTTAGTGAAGATGTTTCCTCATCATATTATGGGCAATGGTCTGTAATTCTCAACAGGAGTAACGCATAATCTGAATTAGAGTTCCGGATCATCTCTCTTCTCCGTTTCTGGTCCAGTGACTGTTTAATTGTTTATACACAATGGAACAGCAAGAGAATTCGGGAGAGATTTTTCTTGCATAACATCTGGAAGTACTATTGTCTTTTTTCGTGTTATTTTTGCAGTTCATATTTTGACCAGAGTTAGTCCATCTTTGGTAAGAGATGAGAATTCACGTGGAAAATTTCAGTTTTGACAAAGCAGTATTTTCTGGCCCAAATAACTCTTTGATTGGAAAATTCCAAAGCATAAGCCACATTTCGCAATAATGAATGTGACTGATGTTCTTCATGCGTGATGATGTCTGATCAGTTTAGGCTAGCATTATAATGCAGTTACAACATATTTACGGTAACAGAACAAATATCTGAGGGGAGACTTCATCCACGGAGACAGTCAAAAGCTGTCTGGGCATGGTTCTGCACAACCTGCTCTAGGTGGCCCTGCTTGAGCACAGGGGATTGGACCAGATGACCTCCAGAAGTCCCTTCCAACCTCAAACATTCTGTGATTCTGTGAAATATCCCATTCACTTCTGTTACTATGTTTGGAACTAATTTCTATATAGTAGGTAGAGCAAGTCAATAACAAATACATGAAGATATTAAACACAGGCATAATCTTTTTTTTTTTTTATTTAGGATAAAAGATGCAATGAATTTTATTCCTTGTTCCCCACTCATTAGGTTGTACTTCCATGTACTATAAATAAGGGAGTAGCAAGATCTCTTAAACTGTAGGACAGACATCGGAAGGAAAGATTAACATGTGGGTTACTTAAATTCAGACAGATGTTCCCCTGGACTGTATGTTCTGTTTGTTACTCTGCTTGTGGATTGTAGGGAATTGGGTGTGAGAGTCAAAGTTATTCTTTTCAAACTTAGAATGACACTTTTGCACATAACGTGATAGAAGCTTTCTAAACACTGTGAAAATTGTTATCATATTTAAAATATGTAAAGAGCTATCCTACAGTGGCATTTCAGTGGACTAGATTTTCTTCTAGAATTCACCTAAACACCTGTAAATGAGGTATAACAAAAGAGAGAATGATATATGTGCGTTTCTACCCTTTAGTCTTATAATAATGTTACGTTATACAAACACTTAGAACATTGCATGTACTTTTGTGTTCATTACTTGGGTTTCATCATGAAATACTGATGAACATGTAATATTCTGTATACATCAAGAAAAGATGCTTACTGGGGAAAAATCAAAAGACAAAACCAAACTGATCTGGGCATCTGGGGCTGAAGTGTGGGAGGACAAGAGAGAGCTCATCATGAAGAAAAGGAAATGGCAGTAATGTGAGGAGGATTGTCGAAGTCTTTGAACCTCACATACCCCAAAACTGGAACTAAGTGGTTTGAGACAACAGAATAATTCAGTATTGGCAGTATGCAAGGATTTAGCAGAGGGGATAAGCTGTATAAAAAAATGAGCTTCGTGATCCTCAGATTAGAGGTAAATGCTAAAAAGAGTTTTAACAGGGAATGCCAGTCCAAGAAAGACTGGCCAGTTCTGCTGATCAGCTGAATAATTGACTGTTGGATCTTCCAGCTTCCTCTCAAAGATCCAGCTATAGGATCACACAGTTGTCACACTGTGCTTGCAACTGACACTAGCAACTGGCTGGCAAAGAATGTTAATCATGTTAAGATACATTTGCTTCCAGAATAGGCAAATATATGCAGTCTTTTGATAACAAATGACTTTTGAATGGTACACTTTTTCGTGGAAAATTTTCTCATATTTCAAAAGTAAATAACATTAAATAATTTCACGTTGGTCTCAGTGCTAAATAAAAGGCTGAATTTCAGTCTGAATTGAAGTGAAATTCTGTCTGTTGTTTTCTGTTGTGGTGGAAAATTGAAAAATAAATATTTCTGACTACCAATTTGGGAAGAAATACAAAAGCTGTGCAATTTTTTAAATCCAAAATACTCGATCAGTTCAATATATGTCATGATAAACCCCCTAAAAGCTGGTTGTTTTTTGTGTATAGCTATAGTCTGTGTAATCATATGGACTTGTAGCTGTTGCATTGATTTTGCTCTTGCTTATCATTCTCTTTATTATCAATTGTGTCTTATCTGAATGAAATTATTAGCATGTAGACTGTCTCTTACTCAGTGTTTGTGCAATATATAACCTAATTTTCCCCATTCTTCCTTCAGATCTTGGGATGCAAAAAATAATAAAAAAAATGCTGCTGTTTTCTGTACAGAGAAATTGTGCAGTCTCTGTCATTAGAGGTATTTCAAGACCCAACTGAATAAAGCCTTGAGAAACCTGGTCAGTCCTCAGAGCTGACCAAGCTTTGAGCAGGATATTGGACTAGAGACCTCCTGAGATCCTTTCCAACCCAAAGTATCCTATGATCCCAGTTGCCTTTCTTATCTTAATTTTGACAATTGCCCTGCCAGTATGAGGTGTGTTATGGTAGCATACTACACCAGTAGGAAGTGTGTTGCTGTATGGTACAGGAGCTCTTGAAAATCATCAGAAACTTGATTTGAAAAGAATAAATCTGTTTTTAAAGAATGGTTTATTGTACCATGTTAAAGTTAACATGTTACTCAGGAAGTTAATGCATATTCTTAAGGGAGTATAAGTCTCTGAATAGGTTATTAGCTAGGCAGAGGGCAAACCCTGCCCACAGAGATCAAACCCTGCCCATACCTTCACTGGTATGAATATGCTTGTAGGGGTCTTGAGCTCTGAAACTTGTAGTTTCTCAAGCCTGAGAGAAAATCCCCTGACTGATCAATTTGTTAAATACTTATGTAATTATTTCTTCAGTATTCCATTTAATCTCACACCATTTGTATTTCTTTTTGTTTTCTTTCTGTGAAAGGTCAGTGTGAACCAATTACTCTGGAACTCTGTATGAACTTGCCTTACAACTATACTTATTACCCAAACTACCTGGGCCACAGGACACAGAAGGAAGCCTCTATCAGCTGGGAGTCTTCTCTTTTCCCAGCCTTGGTTCAGACCAACTGCTACAAGTACCTTATGTTTTTTGCCTGTACAATCTTAGTACCAAAATGTGACCCCCATACAAATCAGCGGATCCCACCTTGCAGGTACTATATTATACTTCATTTAATTCTTGACTGACATTTTCTGTCATACATTTTCCATTGAAAATACCAGAAATTTTGCTATGGAATTCCATAGCAAAAGGTAGACAGCCATAGTTTATAAGATCACTAAATGCAGTTCATTACACATGTGTGATTAGTATCTGAAGTATTCAAAACAAGGAGAGGAATAGCAGTTCAATAGTTTTCAAAATGTGTATATTGAATAGAACGGAATAGACTATTTCAGTTGGAAGGGACCTACAACTAGTCCAACTGCCTGATGAATTCAGGGCTGACCAGAAGTTAAAGCCTATTATTAAAGTATTGTCCAAATGCCTCTTAAACGCTGACAGGCTTGGGGCATTGACCACCTCTCTAGGAAGCCTGTTCCAGTGTTTGACCTCTCTGTAAAAAAATGCTTCCTGATGTCCAGTCTAAACCTCCCCGGCACAGCTTTGAACCACTCCCACGTGTCCTATCTCTGAATACCAGGGAGAAGAGATTGGCATCTCCCTCTCCACTTCCTCTTCTCAGGAAGCTGTAGAGAGCAATGAGATTGCCCCTCAGTTTCCTTTTCCCCAAACTAGACGAGCCCAAAGTCCTTAGCTGCTCCTCCTAGGACATGCCTTCCAGCCCTTTCACCAGCTTTGTTGCCGTCCTCTGGACGCATTCAACGACCTTCACAACCATCTTAAGTTGTGAGGCCCAGAACTGCACACAGTACTCAAGGTGAGGCCTCACCAGTGCTGAATACAGTGGGATAATCACCTTTTTGGACCGGCTGGTTATGCTGTGTTTGATGCACCCTAGCATGCGGTTTGCCCTCTTGACTGCCAGGGCCCACTGCTGACTCCTATTGAGCCTGCTGTTGACCCTAGATCCCTTTCAGCAGGCCTGCTCTCCAGCCACTCGTCTCACAGTTTATACTTGTGCCTGGCATTACTCCATCCAAGGTGCAGGATCTGGTATTTGGACTTGTTAAATTTCATCCCATTAATCATAGCACAGTGCTCCAATCTATCTATATCCCTCTGCAAGGCCTCTCATCCCTCAAGAGTCAACAGCACCTTCCAGTTTGGTAGCATCAGCGAACTTGCTAATGGTGCATTCAGCTCCTGCATCCAGACCACTGATAAATGTATTGAAAAGAATTGGTCCTAGAATTGAACCCTGAGGAACACCACTGGTGACTGGTCACCAGCCAGATATAAACCCCTTCACTGCAACCCTTTGAAGTCTGCCCTTCAGCCAGTTCTTTATCCAACACCCTATGAACCCACTTACCCCATAGCTGGACAACTTGTCCAGAAGGATGCCGTGAGCTTTGTATGAAGCGTTTTCCATTTCTGTACGTTTGATTAGAATTGCACCACTATAAAGGGTATTTAAACATAGAATCAATTAATTTAATTTGGAAGATCAGCATTTATAGTAGTTCCTTGCATTAGTATATCGCTTTATCTATGCAAAGCTCTATCCAAATACTGTTAACAAAACCTGAGATTTTAATGCATGCTTACCTTTCTAAATTAGAGGAGTGCCACATCATTCTGATTTATAGACTAACTTAAGCTTTCTACTTGTCAGATTAACTTTTCTACCATCCTCATCAGTTAATATCACTGTACTTTCCAGGGTTATGCCTGTATCAGTTCCAAAGAGACTACGTTCTGTAAATCTTATGGCTTTGCTGGCAGCAGTTGTTGCAGGTTAGGAGAGCTAATAAACCTGATCAGCAGGCAGAGCTCTGAGCTTCTGGCTGCTAGAGCCTTCTCGTACTATATTTGTCTCTTTTATTGGGCCTACCCTGACAGTATTGATCAATTAACATCTAGTGTATTGAAAGAAAAGTGCATTGAAAATTGCTGCACATGTCCTAAGATTTCCTACCATGTGACATTGTTGACAAATAGATAACATTTCTTGTCTAGTGATGTGCTGCTTAGTACAAGTTAAGAGTGAGTCACAGGGAAATTTACTAAGATATTGCTGAATTCTCTCTCACATAGGGACCTAACAGGGAAGTTAGAATATTGCGTACGGGATAGCTGCAAAGTTAGAGAGTGGTTTTTGCAAACTCTGTTTCAGGCTTGCTTGTTTGAAAATCAAGTCTTTCCCTCTTTTCCCCTTCTTCTGTTCCCCTTCTTTTCGAAAGGAGTATAGTAGGTAAAAATTGGGCTAACTTATTCTAATGTAGAGGGACAAAAGTTAAATTACAGGCTCTTTGCTTCAGCAGCTACATACCTAGCTAACAGATTTTAGAAAGTATCACAGTACAGTTGAATAGTCTTCAAATTTAAGGTATTAAACAGACGAAGAGGAACTCATAGAAACTGTAAAATAACTTAGTTTGAAGGGGACATCTGGAAGTCATCTGTTCCAACTTCCTGCTCAAAGCAACACATTTAGGGTAACATCACATTTAGATCAGATTGAATATACAACATAAAATTTTAAATCCTAGGATTCAAAGCTCAACTTTTATAATTGTTTTCAGGTTTCAGTCTTGTGTTAGATCACAAGTGGAGAGTGATTTTATCAGAAAGGGATACCTTGGAGGGTCCCACTGAGATCTGTAGTATTTGCTTTACAATAAAGTTTTAGGAAGAATTTCAGACACAGATATAATGTAAAAATGTTTTAGAAATGAAAACACATAGAGCCTCATACCAATAAACTCTTGAGTTAATTGATAAATTTAGGGCAGAAAAAAATTAAATACATTTGATATGTCAATATAAAAATAAATCTGTTTAACTACAGTTTGAAGCTCCTAGAAGGCAGAATGTTATATTCTGAGCACAGAAACTATTTTCTGAGAATCTGCTGCTGCCTTTGCAAAATAACTGCCCTCCTGTTCAAAGATATCAGTGGTTAGTTGAGCTTAACAGGACATATGTATTGCTTTACCTGTCTTTTCCAGTAAATATGAAAACAGCTAATGCAGTTTTTCAGTGTTAAGCTTTTCAAGTCAAAGTGCACTTTCCAACCATGAATTGCAAATTCATGTTATAATTCTGCATCTATTGTAAAATATGCTTATCAGAGATGTATTAGATTTTTTAATACTGCCACGCTGATCTGTTCTTTCCATTCTAGGTGGTATAACTAAATGATTTTAATTCTACTCCCTCTGTATAAAACATCTGTCCCTGCTTTGCAAGGCTTTTCATTGTCTTTGTGTTATTAGTTTGACTGTCATGCTTTATTTTTTATCTGTAACGGTCTTCATGAAGTTTTGTTCAAAGTAAGGAACACAGGTGAAGAGGTTTTTTTGAAAGAATTGAACTTGCGGTTTTTGAGGCCATTCATTGATCCATCAAGTATATTTTCAAGTTCTGAACAGTATTTTTCATCTCTGATAAGGCATTGGTAATGTTAGTCCAGGTCTGGTGAAATAATCTTTGAAGCTAAGTGTGTCTGGGTTCCCACTGAGGGCAAATGGAGTTTCATAGATGAAGAACATAAGGAATACGCTCAGAAATTCCTGTTTCCTTATAATTACAAACTATCTTTGCTATGAATTGATTCTGCGAGGTGCTGAGTAGCTTCTGGAGATTCTGGGTCTCGCAACATTCCAGTAAGTCTGTCAGTGCCCCTTATTTTGGGACCAGTAAATGCCTTCCTAGTCACATTAGCCTATAAGGACATGGAGATTACACTGTCTGTGTATTTAAGTAGTCTCCAGCTGACTTTGGTGGTGTTTCAAAACTATGACAGATGTGTATGAAGAACAATCTGGATGAAATCTCATGCCCTTTATGTGTTGTTACCAATTTAGGCATCCCATTGCTGTATTTGAATTGAGAGAGTAAAGAGATATTTTAGTTAACGTTAAATATGCTTAATGTTCTTTAAAAAAGTGCTAGATTGAATTCCATTGCAGAAAATTGCACATCTCTATGCTACAACTTTTTTTTTACCTTGTATTTCTTTCTCCTACCAAGATGGGGGAGATTTTTCTGCTTTGTGATGTGTACTCTTGTTAACTGTTAACTTGTTAGATTGATTCATAGACAGTATCACAGATGAGATTTGACTGAGAAGTAAATAAGTCTGTTACCAAGGAATTCTGATACTCCAGCTGTGAGACTCGGTACGGGAATGTGGGAAGGACTGAAAAAAAAAAAAATAAAAGTACCAATTGCTCTTCCAGTTTTCCTAGCAGTATTGCAATAGGCTTCCGTATGCGCTGTGATGGGCACTACTTTGAAGATTATCTACATTTTAATTCATGCACTACAGACTGACAACTAAAAGGCTTGCAATAGCTTTTGGAAAGGGTCAGCTTTGGCCAAAGATTTGAGTGCGCAGAGAGCACAGGACAGAAATGGCTTATATGTCTCAGCTAACAAAATCAAATGTTTGAAATGTATTCATCATATTGTTGTTGGGTTTGGGATTTTGTCACTGGCAAATAAAAATTCTGTCATTCAGAAAGCTGAGGTTACAAAGTGGTGTGAGTCAACCTTTTGGCTATTGAGGAGGATCTAGAAGGAAAGAGAGTCTGTAGCTGTAGCATAGTTAACCAATGTCAATCCATTCCTTCCAGCTGCTCAACTCAGTGGTGAATCATTAGGTGCAGAAAAACATTGACTCTTCTTCATGCAATCCCCCAAAGACAAAGTTAAATTTGAGAAGATTAACAATGTATTGGTTTTTCAAAAGAGCATAAAATAATTGATCCTAAATGGATCTGTTTGCTTGATTTTGGTCACTGCATTTCTTGAAGCTTATCGCAGGAAAAAAAATGGTCCATTGGTCAAAAGATCAAAGGAAATGAGTGGAATAAAATGCCTTTCATGAAAGGAATGTCTGTTTCTAGAAGAAAGATCTAGAAAAATTAATCAAATTAAATAAAAGGGAAGGTAAAAGTGACATGAAGGAAACTGAAAAAAAAAATAGAAATGGGTGGGATCCTACTGTTGAATATTTTTCAACCTGTAAGAACAAAGGAGATTTTTCTTTGAAATGGTAGGAGAAAGTCCAAATGATTATAGGTTTAGAAAATATGATCTAAAAGGTGCAATTAAATGAGTTGCTGAGTCTAGAAAGAAGAGAAGTCTCGGGGAGACATCATAGCCTTCAAATAGGTAAAAGTGAGCGTCTGTGAGAAGATACATTGTTCACGGTGTTCCTGAGTTAAACCAGGAAGCAATGGATTTAAAGTACATCAGGAGAGCTGTAGGTCAGATACAAGGAAAATAATAGATATCTGTGTATAAAAATGAATGATAAGGAAGTATATGAAATCTTGGTAGCTGAAGATTTTTTAAGAACACCTTAGACAAATACCTGTTAGAGCATGATGCATGTTTTTGTTTGGAGGAAGAGATGAAAAGGATGTTGAGGTCTCTAATCCCATACTGCCTAGTTAATATTCAACAAAAATAAATAAAAAACAGAGGCAGTTGAAACAAACAGGGATTCAAAATACTGCTGATACAAGACAGGACTGTTGTATTGACCAGCACATCAGCTATGATTCCAGGCAAAAGTAGTTGCTAGATGTTTAAAATAATGCTTAAAAGAATAGGAGATTTTTCTATTATGCTTTTTCTCTTTGTACTTTTGAAGCATTTGACACTGGGTATTTTGAGAGACAGGATATTGATCTGGATGGACTGAACTAATTTTGTGTGGTGAGTCGTGTCTTTCTATGGTAAGAAAATAAATGCAGCAGGAGGACTATATTCATACCTTTTTCCAGGTGTGATAATAAGCTTCTGTTGTTCTAACTGACAGCACCCTCAAGACTAGGTTGATCTGTGCTTTGATTTTCCCCAAACTTTTAATTTTATTGAACTCCTTGGGGATTCTTTGCTATTTTGTTTGCAGGTTTAAATATTTTGTCCTTCGGAAACCACATGGTTTCTGAGGTAGCATCATCAGAAGAGGTAGCTTTTCACTGGTACAAAATGTATCTGGCTTTCTTCCTGAAGGAGGGCTGTTAGTGCTTCTTAAAAAGGGTTCTCTGCCATCCCTTACAGAGGAGAGGATGTTTGTAAGTAGTTATATTTGGGTATTATAACGCAGGTAATAGTCTGCATACAGTAACTTAAAATAATGTTTGAAGAGTAGCGACGTATGTTTTGATATATTATTTTTTTCATGTAAAGAAATCTGATTAACTGATTTTTTCCTTGATCTTCATCTTTAACTTTGGCTAGGATTATTAACTTCCAATAACTGGGAATTTCTAAGACTTTCACTCAGTTACTTTGTGCAATTCCACTTTATCTCCTCAGGACATTATGTGTACAGTCTAAGGAACGCTGTGAGTCTGTGCTTGGGATTGTAGGTCTGCAGTGGCCAGAAGATACTGACTGCACTCAGTTTCCAGATGAGAATTCAGACAACCAAACTTGTCTAACACCAGATGAAGGTGTAGAAGGTAACTCCTATAAATACATATAACAGGAAATTAAAGATTTAATTAGGTTCCCAAAGTCACTGATTTTTTTTTTTTCCCCATACCTTCTCTCTAAATTATAATATTTAAGCTGTGGAAATGATTCCAAACTGGATTTCAGGGAATTTGGATAAGAGGAAGTTCTCATAAGAAATCTGTTCAAAGGAAGGATCAATTTACCTTGGATCTGTGAAAGTCAGTGTTTGAGTTTTGTTGGTAACACTACACCTGCTGCTTGCTTGTGTTTATAGTTCACTTTTTTACCTATTTAGGTAATATAATAATGCTTTTCTAACCAGGAGGTGGACTTTTGAAAATCTCAAAAAAGCTGAACCCCACAACAGCTCTGAGAAAAGTATTGCAATGTTAGTGTCTTTGCCAGCTATTGTTTGCTTTTGGTTTTTGTTTGGGGACAGTGTTGTAGAGAGTTGTGCCAAACCAGCTTCAGTAGCAACTGCCAAATTTCAGTTTTTGAGTTCAGCCATAATACTTATCAGTGTGAGTGCAAACATGGAACAAAAGGATGAAATTGCCTTAAATGCTTCTAGATACTCTTTGTATGTATGAAGAGAGAAGCTGTGCAGCTTTTCCTTCTGCAGTGGTCATTGGATGAGATCTGTGGGGATCTGACATGCCTTTTCTTTTTCTTGCCAAAATGCCAGTAAAGAAGCTGGGAAAATAGTGAGATAGTGTGTGCTACAGTGCCTGCAATATGCTGATCGTGTTCAGTTCTCACTCTTCTCCTCCTACTCACCTATGTGGTGATGATGGTCTTTCCACAGCCTTGGTCTTGCTCAGAGAAAGCAATGGGTGAAAGCTAGTTAGTCTGCAGTTCTTTTAGTGAAGATGTATTGCTTTGAATATAGTAAAAGAATCATGAAAAACTAGTGAAGCATATATAGCAGCTAGTACTACTTCTTCAAGAAAAGCCTATGTGCACTTATATCACTGTGAGGATTTTATAAAGATGTGTGATACTGTAGTAATGAAATCCTCTGTTGTGGGACCCTTGAGAGACAAAGACATAATTTTCCTCTGCAGTAGTGGGCTGATGGAAAGGAGTTATCCATTATTACACAGCAGTGTGTAGGAAAGGAAAAGTAAGATTTTGGCACAATAAGGTGAGTTAAAGAAAAATAATTTGATTTAATTTTCTTTGGTTTCACATGTCTTTTAGCCTCCTCCCTGCGTTACCGGATCATTTGGCTTTGAAATGTAAGATAGAATAGTTATATTTTAGATATACTACTGCATACAGGACTAGCGTTTTCCATTTCTAGAGGTAAATTCTGTTCACGTATAAAAATTTAATTTAAAAAAATTCTCACTTTAATTAGAGGGACTCTGCCTGGTTAGCTGACTCACTGCTTATTGATCATCTTAGCACTGAAATAGATATTCCTGGAAAATCAGTGAAAAAAGGAGCAAAGTTTAGTATTCTTTTAGAAACAGGGTAATTAATTAAGGGGTCTTATCACAGTTGTTTCAGGTTCACTTACTGGTAGAATTTTATGTTGATTCAATGCCAGATTTCTACTGATTACCAGTGTTGCTTAGAAAGTCTTCCCTGAGAAGTTTAAAATCTTATATAAATATTTCTGAAAAAAACACATGTAACAAAAGAAATTAACCCTCTGAGAGCATTTAAAATGTTTATGATTACAAAATATAGGTGATTTTCCAACTTAAGCTATAATTGACAAAGTTATTGCAATGTGCTGAATTGCTTAATTTCTCTTCCAGTCAGTACTGAATCCAAGAATACTGCTGGCCAAGACAATATGCATTGTAAACTTACTATTTTCATAATGAGTTATTCTTAAATGTTGGCAGTAGTTCACATAACTTTGTGGTGTGTTGACCCTGGCTGGATGCCAGGTACCCACCAAAGCCGCTCTCTCACTCCCCCTCCTTGACTGAACAGGAGAGGGAGAATATAACGAAAGACTTGTGGCTTGAGATAAGGACAGGGAGAGATCACTTAACCAATTACTGTCACGGGCAAAACAGACTCGATCTGGGGAAAAATAAACTTACTTTATTACCAGTCAAGCCAGAATAGGTAATGAGAAATAAAAACCAAATCTTAAAACACCTTCCCCCCACCCTGCTTCTTCCTGGGCACAGCTTCACTGCTGAATTCTTTATCAACTCCCCCCGAGCGGCACAGGGGGACGGGGAATGGGGATTACGGTCAGTTCATCACACGTTGTCTCGGCTGCTCTTTGCTCCTCAGGGGCAGGACAGCTCACACTCTTCCCCAGCTCCAGCGTGGGGTCCCTCCCAAGGGAGACAGTCCTCCACAAACTTCTCCAACGTGGGTCCTTTCCACGGGCCACAGTTCTTCACGAACTGCTCCAGCGTGGGTCCCCCGCGGGGTCGCAAGTCCTGACAGCAAACCTGCTCCAGCCTGGGCCCCTCTCTCCATGGGGCCACAGGCTCTGCCAGGAGTCTGCTCCAGCACGGGCTTCCCATGGGGTCACAGCCTCCTTCGGGCACCCACCTGCTCCGGCGTGGGGTCCTCCCCGGGCTGCAGGTGGAGATCTGCTCCA
>JAVKLA010000053.1:18955383-18977484 GCA_034782735.1 Sagittarius serpentarius
AGTTGTTTCTCTTAGATGTTCTCACTCCTCTCTGGCTGCGGCTTCTGTGCCCCAGTACTTTTTTTCCTTCTCAAATCTGTGATCCCAGAGGTGCTACCACCATTGCTGATGGGCTCGGCCTCGGCCAGCGGCGGGTCCGTCTTAAAGCTGACTGGCATTGGCTATATCGAACAGGGGGAGCTTCTAGCAGCTTCTAAAGAAGCTGCCCCTGTGGCCCCCCCGCTACCAAAACCTTGCCACGTAAACCCATTACAACCTTTTATCATTATATGTTATTTTCTAAGGCTCCCGAGTTCACTGATGATATTTTTGGTACAACTGTTTATTGGATCCTAAAATTTACCCAAGAAACTACATGGTATTAAATATCTGAGAGATTTTGCAGGAAGGAAAAAAAATAAAGGCAACATATGATGGAGGTTGTACATCAAGTCAGTGACATGTACAATGTGAAAAAATGGGTGGGTTTTTCAAACCATCTAAATAAAACTTTCTTAAAATGCTACTCTGTAAGATGAGGCAGAAGTGTTGTAAGGGTTAATTCATAAGTGGTTTTATTAAGCCAAATAGCTACACAATTACAAAAAAATATTTATATAACATATATATACATATGTATTTTTTTTTTATCCTGGGGAACTCTTATACTCATTCCAACACACCAGATGATCTATTTCTGCTTCACACAACACCACAACAGTGAGAAAAGTAGCTGGAAGATCCATGCCCACAATCGAAACATTGCATGCCAGTTATTTGGCAAAGCTTTGAAATTTGACAGAGGGTGGCACGTGAGGGAGAGCTCTGGAAAATACTGCTCCACCTCATTCACAGTGCAATTGTTAAGAGTCTTGCTTGCTACATAGTTCCACTTTAGTATCGCACAAGCTTTCTGTTCCTGTCATTTACCCTTCCAAAACAGTCACAGTGATAAATAAGTAAGTACCCATGTGATGATTAAGCTTTCAGCTTACGGAGTCTTTTTTTTTTCCCTGTTCCTTGTCATTGACAGAATGCTCACCCAGTCACTTCAAGTGCCGTTCTGGGAGGTGTGTCCTGGCATCCAGAAGATGTGATGGTCAAGCTGACTGTGAGGATGATAGCGATGAGGATAGCTGTGGTAAATAAATTAGATGAGTTGGATCTATTGAACAGAGAGCAGTTGAAGCATTCGAAAATGAGTTTTGTTTTTCCTTCAGTTGTTTGAACCATAGTATGACAGAGGATAAGCCCCTTTTTCTGTAACAAAAATATGTTAGAAAGTGTTGAGTTTTTTTAACACTAGTAGCAGTAAAAATACTTTAGCAAGCATCCTTCTTGATTAATGTCAACACAATTTATTTGATCATTTAGATTCTGCTAACTGTATTCCAGGATGTTTGAGTATTCCTTTAGTAATCAAGATAAAAAATGTGGCAAATTTAATTCTTTTGGTATTGCTGGAGGTTCTACTGAGCTAAAACATGACTTCCTGGCAGTTTAAATCTTGAATTCATAAATATGTTCTCATTATGATGTATTGACCAAAGAGCTGTGTTGCTGAAGTGGAATCTGTACTGCAAGGGTCAAGAATTACATGTTTTTTCAGATGGGTCAGCCTGAAGCTGTAGGTACAAGGATAAAGTGGTAACCACAAAGTTTATTCTCCAGTATATTTCTGAGTTTACTTATGGTAGAGATGCTTTTGACTTTCAACTTAAGGGGATGTATTGAGCTTGAGAATAACCAACAAATCTTTTGGTCATTATTTATCCTTTTACGTGCTGGCAGGAGAATTTTGAGAAGGAGAAGAGAGTTTATACTATTTCTTTATGTGAGTAGGATGTGGCCTCTGTGGAGTTCTGCATGCTGGTCTGGCATCCCTAGGGGCAAAAAGAATAGTTAATAAATCACTAAGGATTTAGAGAAGAGGTATGAATATGAGTAAAAGATTGAAAAACATTCCAGCAGGGTAGGGCTAAAGTGCGCAACCTGTTGTTTTTAACAGAGGGCAGCTTAAGATGGAAGCATGGTTTATGTGAGCAGCAAAATTGTGGCAATAAAAGACTTTCTACTCAGCTGCACAAAAATAAAGTAAGATCCAACACCTGAAAGCTGAATCTAGGCTAAAATTCAAGCTTGACAGCTCTATAAAATGCTTCTTTTTTAAGAGCAGGTTGTTTTAATGATTGGAGTAACCAAGAGGTTATTTATCACTAAGGCGTGAGGTATTCTCAGTCTCTGGGAGTTTTCAAATCATGCTTGTATTCTTTCTCCTCTTTCTGCCCCATTCCTCTCCCCCTGCAAAAAGAAAGCAAAAAGAAAAAAAATATATGCTCCCTGAAACAGGATTTAATACTAGGTCCTTCTCTTCTTTGTATTATAAAGAAAAGGCAGAGCTGATGATCACAGTGACTCTTTCAGAGTTTGTCATCTCTTTACCTTTGAATCAATTGTCTCAGTTGTCCTCCCTGCGAAATATTCTTTGTTGCCACCTGTTCTTAACTCCTTAGAACACTAATTGCTATGCGTCTTTTAGGATAATTTTATTCTCCTAGACATTAACATATGAAATATTGCTCTAATATAGAACATTAATTTCTCGAGTGGATCTCTCTCTGTCTCTGTAGTCTAGACAGAATGTCACTAGCAATCAGCAGAATTCTTATCAGTTTCTATAAATATGGGAGACTGTATCTGCTAGGAAATTACTGCTGTCAGAGTGACATTACATTGACCAGGGGTAATACTGTTACTGAAGAACAGAAAGTCCTTGTAGAGCTCCAGAAGTAACTGTCTCTGACTCATTCACATTCCATGTGTGCAGGACAAAATCAAAACTTGATCATCTTTCCACGTGTAAATGGCTAGCTCACGTTTTATTAGATTTATCCTTAGAAATTGGTTTTATACCGTTAAATAACAGTCAGCATTTAAATTAAAAACCTATATTTGAACTGGCTTAAATGACAGGCATGGAACAACTTCACAGTGCAGGCAGGAGGAAGCTGGAAAAGACTAGCTACAGCTTTTGGATGCTCAAGCTACTCTGGGCAAAGATGTAAGGTAGAACAGTCCAAAGGGACTAAGGTATACTCAGCTCATGCAGAGTAGAGCTGTATTCAGTACCCACTGTCTCCTTCTATTAGGAATCCCTGTTATACTTTCACGTGAACTTTGTGAGAAGAAATAACATCCATGCAATTGCAGTTAAATCCTAAGAGTTCAGTGCATTTAGACTAGGATTTGGGAAGAAAATTTCATCCAGATTTCTGAATGTGAATGTTTTGAGCTAACTGAGCTAATACCTAAACCATTACTTGTAGATATATGTAGCATAATATAGATTGTTATTTAAAAAGCACTGAAGTATTATGAAGTGTTACACATTTTATACCCATTTATCAAGTGTGCACTGTGACAACCTTACTTCCATTCCTTTGTTAGTAACTGTTCTTGGTACCTTTTAAAATTTATATTGCAAGTGAAAATATTTGGGGTGTTTCAGGATTATTAAGGAAGAAGAAAACAGTTGATTTGATACCGCATGCAAGTATCTCTTCTCTGCTTCTCTGCCTCCAGGCTGTAGAGAACGGGGTCTTTGGGAGTGTCCTTTGAAGAAGCTGTGCATCAAACACACTATGATCTGTGATGGTTTCCCAGACTGCCCTGACATGATGGATGAAAAGAACTGCTGTAAGGGCTTATGCAGTTTGTTAGTCCCATAAAGGGCTGATCACGTTTTTGGGCTCTTGGGGTGCAAAATAAATGAAAGTGAAAAGGTTTTTTACAGACAGAAAAGCTTAGTCGTTCCCTCAGTTTCCTTTTCAGTTTTTCTATGGCACCAATTAATCTCTTTCCTCATCTTGTGTCCTCCGTTGTTCACATCCTTGGATCCTTGCTGTCTCCTTGGTCACTCCGGTCCTCTCTCTTTTTTTCCTCTCTCCCCCTCCTCCTTCTTGTGTCTTTGTTTCTTTACTCCTTGTAGCTTCTTGACTCCTTTTCCCAGCTTTTCTTAACTTCATTCCATATAGCTATAGCTGCTCACTGCTCTTTTTTTCTTGATTTCCACTCCATTTTCCTTCTGATCTGTTTGTCAGTAAATTTCATATGTCTCCCCGCTGATTTCTCTTCTGCCTGACATTTCTTAGATTCTGTCTCCCCACTTGGCTCCACAGGCAGCTTCTACAATCCTAACTGTGATAAGTGTCAGAGATAGATACAAAACTTAGTATGGTACACTGAGGGTATGGGCATGCTGTCCATGCGCACAATGTCAGTCGGCTCAAAGTGCTGACAGTGTGCAATAGGCCCCCTGGTCCCCTGCGGGAGCTGCCCTGTGTTCTGTTTCCGCTACACAGCTGACTAGTGGGATGGGAAGAGGTGGAAGACCTGCAAATGGCAGCTGCTTTGCAGGCTCCCACCCCGTTTGCAACGCTGAGATGTTAGCTTCACTTTCACGAATATATTAGTGGTACTCTGAATTCTTTCCTTTCGAGAAAACCTGGTGTGTGGGCATGTCCCCAAGACAAGGAATAGAAAAGACATGCTGGGTGACACTCAGCAGGCACAAGAAGGAAGAGGTGCTTGGTAAACTTGGTTGAAAGCTGAAATTTTAGTTCTCTGGGCAATCCCGTTTTTTCAGCATTTTTGCTGGGACTGTAGGATATAATTTTACAATTAAAAAAAATGTTGCTCCTGAGTCTCTGGAGTTCTGTTGGCAGGGACAGTATGGTAGGCACATTTTATGTGCTATGTGGAGCATATGAATGTATTTGCCAAAATGACTGGCTGCCTGCATGTATCATGAGATCTAACTTTGTTCATTTTGGGGAAGAAACAGCTCACAGAACATTTCTTAATCTGCTTTTCATTGTGAAGATTGTACCATTTGACTTCCAAGCAGCCTGTGTGCTGTAATCTAAAAAAAGGAAGGTGCTATTAAAGTGATTTGCTCCTGATCACACATTAAGATCATGGCAGAGAAAAGATTCTTCGAGGGCCTAGGTTAAGGTAGTCTATAATTATGAGACTGTATTTCCTCTCTGCTTTTGTGTCCGGGCTTGAATATTCCAAAATGGTGTCAGAGTTTCCTCAGCTGAGGTCTTCCAGCTTTTAATATACACTCTCTTGGAAGGCAGAGCTAGAGAGCTTTTTCTAGTTTTGCACGCTTTATTCCAGAGCCAGAAAGATCACTCATGTCAGAGTAGGCAGCATTGCCTATTCTATGTATGGTTTTCACTGTGGTGTATATTTTTTGCACTAATGTTGCAAAGAAATGATTGGTTTGTATGGCAGTATCGATGCTGTACAACAGCCGGACATAGGCACAACTGAATGCAGCTTCCTTCCATGCATTCTCTCCCTCTCCACTCTCCCCCAGCTCTCAAAATTCTCTGATGATGGGGTTTATAGAAGCTGGAAGAGAAGTGTGTTAGTGAGGAGGGTACTGTAATGCTATACACCTGCCTTTTGGGAGGGGGATTGTTACGGTTGGGGGAAAGCTACAAGTCAGTTGCCAGTGGAAGCTCTTGTGGTTCCTGCACTGGACAGAGATTCAGGAAATCCCTGTCTAATGCTGCCAGCTGTGAACTGGAGCATGTCTACCTGTACATCAGTTCGCCATCTCTGAAGTGGAGATTTTAAATAGCAAAGGAGGATCCAAAAGTGAATGTAGAATTGCTGTGGATGAAAGGAAATACATACAAATTACAGTAAAATTATTTTTTCACAGAACATGAAGAAATAAACAGGTTTGGAGCAGTCTCCTAAAAAGCATGGAAAACAGTATTTTCACTTAAAGCTTCTGAGAGGCTTAGACAGGTTTCATATGACAAGATCACAAGTGATACTAAGTAATCACAGATCTTGCCATTTCCAGACACCCTTCCTTCCCTCTGAGTTGCAATGCCCTCTGCCACTGCGTGGCAGCAACCACCTTCTGCCTCAGTGATGTCCACCCTGAATTTTGTTGCAAAACTGTCTCATTCTTGCTCCATAAATCTGATCTGTGCCTACCTTCACCCTCCTCATTTTTTTGAGTCTCAGTGTGAACTTCACATTGATCATTTCTTTCTCAGAGTGAAACAGGCTTTTGTCCTTGCAGCATTTTGTGAAGAGAGTGAACTTGAATGTGCTAACCATGAATGTGTGCCACGTGAGCTGTGGTGTGATGGGCAAGCAGACTGCAGTGACAGCTCAGATGAATGGGACTGTGGTAAGTTTATGCCGTGGTGCACTCTGCCTGGACGTGATGTTTGGGTGATGATAGTAATCACTGGGGATTTGATTAAGAATACAGTTGCAGTGGTGGAGAGACGCTCCCTTTATTACCAAAGGGAGACTGGGTTGAGGTTGGGAAAGGATGCAAGAAAGTGGGCAAAAGAGAAAGTGTGAAGTGTCACAGTGCCAAGATGTAAGTGACATGGCAGGGAACTTCTAAAATGTGTAGATGGTGTGTAAGATCTGAAAAGTGTTGTGGATAGAAGAGAGAGTAGGAAGACGTTCAGCTGTAGAATTTATTTGGGCAAAACCTCTAGGCCCTGATTCTGTACTTGTGAAAATCTGTGAAATTCCCACTGACTGTAAGGGTGCAGGTTCAGAGCTTTTGAGAAGAAAAAATAGTACTACTAGGCTCCTTTGCACTGGCTAAAGAGCTGCAGAATGATGTAACCTGCTATTACTCTCTATATTCAGATTAGGCTTCATGCTTTCATGTGTTGTTAAAGTAGAACTCTCCAAGTATTATTCTTTAAATAAAAATGAAGGTGGATTTAAAAAAAATTGCACTGAAAAGAAGCAGGTTGGAAAGTGGTAGTATGTCCTCTGAGATTTCACTGAGTTAACATGTATGTCTGTACATGACAGTAGTTCATACTACTAAGTTTTGAGATGCTTTGCATGTAATTTTAAAAACAGAGAAAAGGTGTACTGTGGCTTACAGAAGCAAATATTTTGTATTCACATTGAAGTAGATTGTATAAATATTTTAAAACATTTAATATTGTATGAACATTAAAAACCAACAGCATTTAATAAAACCTATGCAACAGAGAACTGTTCTAGACATATTCAAAAAGGAGTAATCTAGGATTAATACACACCTTTCTCATGGGGAGAGAAGCAAAAGCACCTTAAGCATATAGGAAAAATGTGTAATGAATGGCTATGTTAAGATTACTACTATCAAAGCAAAAGTCAGAGGAACAGTTTAACTAAAACCAGTATGAATTTCGGGAGGAAATGCACACAACCCAACATATTTTAAGGGATCTTAAAAAAGGGAGGGATGTAATTTTCCATTTTGGGCCATTTTGAGAAGCTTTTTGTGTGTGATAAAAGCAGTTCACACACTTTTATACATGGATTAAGAGAGAAGCAATGGTCATGATCTTTCTTGTAAACAGTAGTTGTTTTTTCTTTCCCTGATTACACCCAGAAATTGTTATGATGGGAACAGTGCATATTACTGACAGTCAAATGATGGTATCACTCTTATGTCAAGCAGCATTCATCCTACAAATTACTTTAGTGATTTCAGTTGGACTATTTCTGGGGTAAAACATCATTTAACAAGATTAAGGCTATCAGAAACCCATGTGAACCTGTGCTGGTGAGTCAAGAGTATTCTGGTATATTCTAATTCTCAAGATGCCTTTGTTGTTCAGTGTCTCATGCTGTTCAATGTTAGCAAGGTTCTGTGATAGCCATGGTTGCCTTGCTTTTAAATTGCATAGCTAAGGAATGTACATATATAGCTATTGAGCATATAAAATCAGCAAAAGTGCCAGCATTTTGGAAAACTATTTTGAATGTAGTTGTATGTTTTCAGTATGCCATTTATAGAACTAATAATAGTGAAGTTGTTGTTCTTTTTCTTTGCAGTTACCCTGTCTAAAAACATGAGTTCCTTGATGTTCCTGACCATTCACAGGTCAGCTGCTGATAACCATGTTTGCGCTGATGACTGGCAAGAAAATTTAAGCCAACTGGCCTGCAATCAGATGGGTTTAGGGTAAGGTCAGTAGTTTGTAGCATTGATGAATTTCTTAGGACAACTGGAGTGCTGGAGTTAGATGTGAATGATCATTGATTTCTGCACTGTTAGACCTAGTGTGGAAATGGTTCATAGAGAAAAGAGCTAATGAAATTTTGTGAACTGTGACAGGAACAAAAGCTCACTAAAATCTAGGCACTTTCACCACTTTATAAACGTTACATGTTTGTTACTAAAGAGTGTGTTGAAAAGATAACGATGTCTTGCCAAGCCTCAATATTTGAACTTGCAGTTATTGCTGAGGCTTACAATTGTTTGGCAATATTATAGTCTGTGTCTTCCTAAAGAATTAAAGCAGACTTCTCTTAGGAAACACAAGAAAATTTTTCTGTGTTCGTTTGCATTCTCCGGTAAGTACTGTGAGCTAGACAAGCAGATATATTTAACTTGGGTACCTCTGAAAAATGAATTGTTAAAGACAGAGCTTTCTGTGGAACAGATAAAAAAAATAGCCTGTATGCATCTTTCTTATTGCACGCACACTAAAGTAATAGCTGTTTTATGGAATAGTTGATGCAAAATATAACTGTTGGATAAAACCCAAGTTCATCTGCTCTGATATCCAAAGCTGTCTTCTACTAGGAAAAGACAAGCCTGACGGTACAGAAAGGTATCTTTTGTCAGTGTCTGATCCCCAAACTGGACTAAGAAGTGTCTTTTCTGTCTGCCTTTTACCACTGCATATGCTGACATGCAGTCTTGTTCTTTGTACCTTTCTCAAAAAGAAAAAGGAGGATAAAGACCCTGGGTTACAGTGTCTGCACTTAACCTACTCTGTATTGCCTTGCACTGCATGGGTGCTTGGCAGCTTTTCTAACAGATGCCCTGAATCCAAGGCCACCTGTGCTGAATGGACTGCCTGCCATTCTAACATACAATTCTGTACTCTTCTAGCTAGTTTAGTACATCTAAATAATATTGACATATACATTACCTATATAATGCATTCACCAGAACTAATTTCAAAAAGGAGTAATACGAGTTAATATAATGATTTAATTGTTTTGTTAACATTGCGTAGGGGTTCAGTGAAAATGTCACTGAGGGTAACATTTTCTATATGGTGAAGTGGAAGACTGAGTGATAAATGGGATTTTCATGCCACTGTGAAATCTGATCTAAAGCCATAAACTTCATCTGTTGGCCATTATATCCTGCATACATTATTTGTTTGACTTACAATAACAAGAAAGTCTGAATGTGAGGTTGATAACACTGGTGTATTTAATAAGCTGTTTCCAGTCACCATTGAGAGTACAGGTAAATTGGACTGTATATTGCACAGAGTTCAAATAATGATGAAAAAAATGCCTTTTTATCCTTTTTTTTTTTTTTTAAATAAACATAACATTTTAAGTAGTGCTTTTCTTCAGGTATTCCCAATGGAAAATAATGCATTTTACTCCTTCAGAAAATTAAAGCTGTGAATACAGAAATTCTGTCCACATTATAGCACGCTGCAGAAACACCCAGTTTTGTGGCTATGCACATTTCTTTATTAATGACTTATGATGATACTTGATTTTGATTTAATAGTGCTCTTGCTTATTCTTAGAGAAAATTAGTGCACGTGAGATATCAAAGTTGAGACTTCTTAATACCTTAGACCAGGAATTAAAATGAGTGGTAGCATATTGGGGGTTGGACTAGATGATCTTTAAGGTCCCTTCCAACCCAAGCCATTCTATGATTCTATGATTCTATATGTTATTTTTATTTTCTGTAAAGCTCTGCAAACTGTTTGTCATAACTGTGTCCAGTGCTTTCCCAAATGACAACTCCCAATTGCTATATAATATGGTAATTTTTAAAATACGAAAGCAATGTCTTTCTAACAGCTTGTAGATATTTTTAATTCTTCAGCCTAAATTAATCTGAAAAAAATGAAGAGAACCTAACTGTGGTTAAAGTTAGGTTAATTTAGCTGATAGTGTTAACATATTTTACAGAATATCAGTCTGTCTTCTGGGGAGGTGTAAACATTGTGTCTGAAGCAACATTAAAGGTAATTCTGTTCTGCCTATTGCACAAAATTTGAGCTATTTTCCTGGCTGTTGGCCAGTTCTAATTCCACACACGATGTGTTTCTCCGGTTTTTCACAGCACAACGTACGCAATGTGTTGTGTGATGCATGATGCAACATCACAGAAAACTCTGCAAGTTCCAAGCATTGCCTGAAAGGCTCTGGGCTAGTGGTGGCCGTTGCTCAAGTTATGCAGTGTGTGTTCTTAGCAGTTCTTGTGTTTTCCTCTAGTGCAAAAAGAATATTACATACAAAGTAAACTTCTGTTTATAATGCAACAACCGTCATGGGAACTGTTGTTCAAGTCTTACGTTTTGTAGTTTACACCCCGAGGGGACTGTCAGATCACCTGATGTGACTGCCTGTTCATCTCGGGACAGATCATTTTGTTCAGAGACCTCTGACTGAGTCCCAGATTTGAATAAAGTAAAGCATGTCTCTGGCAATTAGGTTTCCTGCTAACGCAGGTAGAGAATGGAACAGCACTCGCCATCAGTGTCTCAGGTCAAGGATTAGCTGTGTCCTGGTGTGTGCTGCAGAGGCTGTGCTGCTGAAGATGGCCATACTGTGCAGGTACAGAACATTGTGTTAGAAGACTAGATTTGTCTTGATGTTTAGTTGAAGAAAACCGTTTTCATACACTGTGAAGTCCACATTTTTTGTTGGTGGAACAGTGATCATAAAACCATGGTCTGATCAAATCTGAAATGTGACAAAACCAGAAATTAGTGGAGTTGTTCTGTTACTCTGTGGCAAGGTAGTGGAATAGTTTGTCTGTCTTTCCTGCGCTACCATGAGATAACAAAGGTAATAATGATAAACTTCAGCAGCTTGTACCCAGTAGAGTACAGGGGCATTTTAGCTGATCTGCTTGTTCTGGTCTAGCAGTATCAGCATAAAATCACAGCTGTTTACCACATTACTTGTTTATAAAAATCTACAGTAAGCTCTGCTACCTCCTGCTGCTGCTGCTCCTCCCTTTCTTGGAGGCTGCGCCACTGGTGATCCACTGAAACAGGTAGCTCCTTTTCCTTTTTTCCTCTGCCATAGCATCTACTGTGTGTGTATTTGTGGAAGGGGAAGGCCAGTCACTTGTTGCTGCCTGGCCTTTTGTCTTTCCTAATACTTTCTCACTCTCTCTGTCCCTTTGGTACAAAGTTCTTTAATAATACTTGCCAACTGAGCAGTGAAGCTGCTGGACCAATAATCTTTTGTTCTCACAGGGAGAATTATGCTAATTACTTTCTATTTCTGCAACAGAAATAATGGAAGTTTAGTTTAATATCTTGCTTGCTTAAAAACATCACAGAAACAAAAAATGGAATACTTCTGTCTTACCCATGTTAGAACTTTGAACTTCTGAATTTAGCCTACTTTATTTTCTCCAAGAATAAAGATGACATTTAGTAAATCAAATTCCATGCCAAAGATGAAGTATTTGAACTCATTAATTCAATCTGGATTTCTAGACCCATTCAACAGAGTGTAAAATATGCTTGACCTACCTTGAATATATTCACATTCTCCATGGCCGCAGTGTGTTCTATTAAGTCTTTAGAGGATTTAGCAAAATAGCAGATTCTTCAAATTACTTTTTTTTTTTAAGAACGGCAGCAAATAACTCTGTCAAATGAAATTTACTGAAAATAAAATTGGTAGATGTGGAAGACCGTTTTAGCAATTTTGAGCAACCATAAAACAATGTTAAAATACATAGACTTTAATCAATGTATTAGGGTTGTATTACATTAAATCTGATAGATTATGTCTCATCTTTCATGCGCATACGTAGTTTAAAATATAATTATTTGGATAAGGCTTTTTTTGAAGAAATTTCAACCTAATAATACCTTGCAAATTGTGACAATTGCTTCATTAAGCATGTGGTCACTTACCTCACGTAACACTTTTGCGTAACTGCCATGACTGGGCAAGTGGCTGCAGGTGGCTCTGCTTGACCAAGAGGGGTTGAACCCGATGACCTCCAGAGGTCCCTTCCAACCTCAACCATTCTGTGATTCTGTGACTGAGTAAAAGAAATAGAAAGATACATATACACTGCCAACCAAAGAAACATTCTTATTCTAATGATTGATCACAAATCCTTTTCCAAACCATTTTATGTCACGGCTTGTACAAATGGCATTATAAAACCCATTTTTTCTTCTCCTAAGGGCTTCCAAATCAAATTTACTCAGTTTAACACTAAACAGATATTAAATTTGTCAGTCCTGAAAATTCATTCTGGAATCTGCAAGTTGAAGTATTTTTTCTGGCTAATGTGTTATTACCAGTAGAACTATGGGAACATTTCTTAGTGAATAATAATTCTGTAAAGGACAATGTTGAACAGAAATAACAATCAATTTTGTTCAAATTCAGTGAATAGTTTCAGCAGGGGAAAAAAATGTTGAAAAGTCAAGTTCTTTTGTTTCAACTTTTTTAAATGGAACACTTAAAATTTTACTTCAAAAAATATTTTCCTCTGAGATGTGTCCATCTTTTTAAAATTAAAAGCTAATTAACCTTAAATGAAGGACTTTACATTTAATTTGAAGTTGAACTAAGACTTCCTGCTAAGAAAATCTATAGTTTAGTTGAAGTTTTAACTTTAGAAGGCCCAAAATGGTCTTTTTTAAGTTTAGCCACAAAATCATACTTTAGGAGTCCTATAACTTAGAGAGACACAGTGTCGTGGTTTAACCCCAGCCAGCAACTAAGTACCACCCAGCCGCTCACTCCCTCCCTCACTGCAGTGAGATGGGGAAGAAAATCAGAAGGGTAAAAGTGAGAAGACTTGTAGGTTGAGATAAAGACAGTTTAATAGATAAAGCAAAAGCCAAGCGTGCAAGCAAAGCAAAACAAGGAATTCATTTGCCACTTCCCATGGGCAGGCAGGTGCTCAGCCATCTCCAGGAAAGCCGGGCTACATCATGCCTAACCATGACTTGGGAAGACAAACACCGCCACTCCCAGTGTCCCCCCTTCCTTCTTCTTCCCCCAGCTTTATATGCTGAGCATGATGTCATATGGTATGGAATATCCCTTTGGTCAGTCAGGGTCAGCTGTCCCGGCTGTGTCCCCTCCTAACTTCTTGTGTCCCCCCAGCCTCCTCACTGGTGGGGTGGGGTGAGAAGCAGAAAAGGCCTTGACTCTGTGTCAGCACTGCTCAGCACTAAGGAAAACATCCCTATCTTATCAACACTGTTTTCAGCACAAATCCAAAACATAGCCCCATACTAGCTACGATGAAGAAAATTAACACTATTCCAGCCAAAACCAGCACACAGAGAAAAAGCAAGCATATACATTTTTTTTTCAGCATAATTACATGTTAACTCGTTCTTTATAGGGTTGAGTAGTCTGTCCGTTAGGACCTAAGACTGTAGGCATTTTGAAACCTGGAAATATCACAGTGGTTACCTACTTTCCACCAAAAATTTTAAGAACAATTTAATCATACATGCTTTAGTTTTCTGTCAATGCTATGAATCTTTTTAATTTCCATTTTCTATGTCTACATATGTTTTAACACTAAAATTTCAGATTTCTCTGATTTCAATGTTGCTAAAATCAAGGTTTTGATCTTTTACTCCATATTCTGTGGCACAGCCATGGCTTTATAGAATCCTGCTCAAGACCAACAAAGTACAGACAGGAAACAGATGCTGTTCCAGCTCTGAAATAAGCCTAATTTTTTTTATATTAGTGCCCATACACACGTTATTCATTACCTTCTGGCTTAACACAAGGCTTCCTTTTTCAAGCCTGCAGTCACATGAGGCTTAAAACAATGGAATCGGAGAAGCTGAACAGAGGAATGTTACTGTTACTTTGAAGGGAGAAGGAATCCAGTTTATGGATTATACTTTATTCTAAACTTGCAATTTAATACATTTGAGAGAGTTTTCCACAATGGAATAGGGAGAACAAGGTATTAAAACCATTGCTGTACAGAAGTACCCCACATTATGTTACTTTTAATGATGAACAGAGTATTAGCTTTATAACCTAAAATTAGTCCCTGCCTTCTATTTTTTTTCATTATGATTTAGTATGCAAGTCATAATGTTCCTTTTGTTTCACTGTGAACTGTACTATAAACTTTAACTTTTGTGCACAGTGATCAGCAGGTAGCAGGCTAGAATGCTTTGAAAACTATTTCTTTAATATTTCCATTGTACAGCTTATGTAATGAAATTACCCTAAACATTACTTTTTGCCCATTGTGAACACATTTATAATGTAGAAGACAGAATAGGTTTTATTTTTCTTTTTTAGTTCTAAAAATCCCTCTCTTAAACACACATAAGGGAATCCTTGAAATTAAGGATAAGGGAAGCTTGAAATGAAATGTATTAAAGGACTATTCTAATTTTTAAATTGAAGTTTGAAAAATAAGTAAAATCTAAGTTGGAATTTCCCACTCGGGTAGACATAATTAAATTGTCTTGCCTTTATTATTTGATGAGTGACTGTTTTTGTAGAATCATTGAATAACTTCTTTTGAAATTGCCTTAGATTAAAGGAAGCTTCTTAGATTTAAGAAATTAGATATATTAGAATTAAATGTGCTCTTTGATGTTCATTAGATCTAGCAGACATCTTTCTGTGAAGCAGCAAGACTAACTTGGCTGAGGCACAAGCTGTAGAGTGACCTGAAACTGGGAGTGGAATTCTAGAGAGAGTGGACATGTAATTCAAACTTAAGTGAACTGCTATAAAACAACACTATAAGTATCTGGAGAAAGAATAAGAAAAGCCAGGGATATTAAACAAAAAAATCAAAGCAAACAAACAAAAAACCCAAAACAAAACCACAAAGAGACCTCGGCAAAACATACATGTTTCTAAGATGGCAAAGACTTAAGAATTAGGGCTAAAGTAAGAAAATAATAGGTTATATACTGCTCTTCAAAGTAGTAGCTAGTTTTACTGAAATTCATCCAAGTGCATTTAAGATCTATGGCTATGGCAGATCTCCATTATGGCTGCCAATAATGGTAGCCAGTAGTTTTGAGAAGTTGTGGAGAATGGCTGCGTAAGGCTGAAAACTGTTAGGTATGCCGTCTTTCATTAGAAAGGGAAAAAGGGGAAGATGCAGAGGTTTACAAACTAGTTGCCTAGTTTTAATTATCAGCAAGTAATTACAGAAGTATAAGGTCTTAATGACAGAATATATTTATCAATAACAAGGCATGTCAGATTGCCTTAATTTATTCCTTGAAAAGGCACAGATGCTGCGGATAGGGAAGAAACAGTAGATCTGATGTATTTGTAACTTTCACACTATGTGAAATGACTTTTGAAATAAGTAAGGAGATAGGGACAAAGATGAAATGATACGAGGCTGTGATGATTCATTGTCAAACCATAAAGATGTATCGGTGGGGGGCTAGACACATCCCAGTGTGTCTGGGGTGATGTTCAGTGTTGTCGTGAGTCATTCAGATGATAGAGTGGAGAGCATGCTCAATAAT
Organism: Sagittarius serpentarius; assembly: GCA_034782735.1. Classification (NCBI taxonomy): domain Eukaryota; kingdom Metazoa; phylum Chordata; class Aves; order Accipitriformes; family Sagittariidae; genus Sagittarius; species Sagittarius serpentarius. The sequence goes on from JAVKLA010000053.1 coordinate 18,970,923, forward strand.
TTCTCATTCAGCATCAAGCTGGGAGGATCTGAAAGCATTTCGGAGGGCAGGATTAGAAGTCAAAAATTTTTGACAGACTGGAGAAATGGCCTAAATTAACCAGGAGTATTTATGTATAGTCCCCCTGGTGTATTCAGCTTGTGTTAGGTTTTGACTAGATAGGGAGAGTTCAAAATAGGTTAGCAGGAATGACCAGAGACCTAGAAAGCATGTTCTGTGAAGAAAGGTTGAAAACCGTGCGTGGTCAGTCAGAGGAGGGAGGTATAGGAGCCTTCAGATAGGTAAAAGGCTGCTGCAAAGAGGCAAGGAATAAACTGTTCTCCATTTCCAGTGGAAATAAGGCAGAAGTAATGAGCTTAAATGACAGGTAGGAAGATTTAAAATGAACATTAGAAAAAAATTGCTAACTGTAAATCCTGGAATATATTGCCTAGAAATGCTGAGGATTTTCCATCATTAGACATTTTTACAAACAGGGGGGGGACAAAAATTTGTCAGAGAGAATTTAGATACAGTTGATCTTATTTGGATTAGGGGAATGGATCAGAGGGCCTCATAAGATTCCTTTTGGCTGAATTTTTGATAGTTAACTCTTTTGGTTAACTGTTTAGTGAAAGAAAACCTTGCGGAAGGATTTTTTTCATAGGTCCTAATTCCATTTCATTCTTGAAAACAGTACAGAGGACCTAATGAAAATCTAGGTGAAAGACATACTTGTCTTTTACCAGTAAGCTTTGTATTTCTATCACTTCAAATGTAGGGGGGGAAAAAATCATAAAACATTGTTGCTTGCTGTACATCTATTGTAAATTTACTTAACTATGGCACTTTTGATATGGTCTTGGAGAAGTCCATAGACTGAGACTACAGGCACCCTAAAGTGTATTCATTGAGTGTTATGTTGGAGACGTTTGATCTCAGAAGCTCTAGCATAGTTCTTTTGGATATAAAGATTTACTGCAGATACTTAATATGAGACAGTCAAATTTTTGTTACCATGGTATGAATATCTTCTGCTTGCAGATATCATGAACAAACTTACTTGTGATGTACGTATTTCAGTGACTGTACTGTAACGTTAAAAGATGCTCTTATTTGCAAAAAATCTGTTCTAGTAACTGTTAGCCTTTTTTAAGATTAAGCTCTTCACCATAGGTACTGGTCGCTACCGTGTCTTTGTACTGTGCAACAGAATCATATAATCCCCACTGAAACAGACATATAGAGAACACCTAGTCCATCTCCCGCTTGAAGCAGGACTATTGCCAAAACGAGATCAGCTCAACCACGTCTCTGTTTAGAAAAGTCTTGAAAACCTTGATGGACTAAGATTCTTCAGGCTCTGTTCCAGGGCTGCTTTACCTTCCTAGTGAAAAAGTATTTCCTTTTCATCTGCTATGAATCTTCAAAGCTGCTACTCTAGGCCACTATTGAGAGAAGTTTGATTCCATCACCTTTTAACTCTTCTTCAAGTAGTTGCAGGTTGCTATTTAATTGTCCCTTAGCTTCCTCTTTACAAGAGTAAACAAGTCGAATTCCCTCAACCTCTCCTTGTGCGTCAGTGCCATAGGCCCCTAGAAAATTTGAAAGCCATCTGCATGACCCTGTCCAGTTTCTGAATATCCTCTTAAACGGAGGCACCTCAAAACTGCACATTGTGTTCCAGGTATATATGGTTTCAGTCAACAAATACAGTTTCAGTTTTGCTTATTGTTGCAATAGAGGTAATAATTAAAAGCATCAGTCTAAAATTAACACTGAGTTTCTGAACAAAGCTGTTCAGTTATATGCAAACCAAAGCAGGGGGGCAGGAAGAAGAAAATTGCAAAGAAGTGAAATAGCCTTCTGAAAGTGTTTCATAGAAAAGATTATTCAGCTTGTCTGAAATCTTGAAAGATATTACATATGGCCACACACGTGACTTTTGTGCAGACTGACTTAATTACGTCAACTTCGGCAGGCCACTAAAATAAAAAAATCGGCAAGAGAGCTAATTTCGAACTCAAAGATGTAGATTGATGTCTTAAAGTAAATAGCAGTAGCCTTGTTGTTGGAGTCTGTAAGAAACTCAGTAAAGCAAAATACTCTTATGAAGAAATTTTACACCGTGAGTTGACGCGGCTCTGTCAATTGAAAGATTGTTCTTCCCTTCTCTTTAGAGTGTGTCCACAGAAGAGACTGTGTGCTACAGCTCCAAGAGGGGCCGAGTAGGACCTGCTGCCTGCTGTGTTTCTGGAGCACAGGATGGGTCTGGCTAAAATGAGTCCCCACTGCTCTACCTCTCTCTTTTTCTCTGAGTGCTTTACATCCCTGGTGTAATGTATACTCCTGGCATAACAGCCCCTGCCCTGGGCGCTGAAAGTCTCGGAGCCAGAAGCTCACACCAGCCCAAGTCCTTACTCCTCCCCTAACATTTTTAGCTCATGTTGTCTCACTCTCTGGCAATTCCCATATGCTCTGATCTCTACACAAATGCTAACCATTGTCTCCAGCTTTCTTCATCTAGAAATGAGGCTCCTAGGTCCCCTTTATTCTGGCTATTTCTAATTAAAATAGATGAAAGGAGATAAGTGGTGGCCCTTGCCTATCTGAAAGAAAACCTTGTATAAACATCAAGGGGGGGCACACTCTATAAATGTTTATAGAAGGCATTCTAAAGACATAAATTAGGGCATACTGTTTTTGAGAGTATTCTATCAAGCTGTGACCACCAGGGAAAAAAAGCATAGCCACAGTTTAACTTTTACTAAGTGTAATACCTTGTATTAATAATTATAAAAATTCATAGAGGCTTAAGCGTCTTGTAAGTTGTTGCCCTGGTTTAGAAGTATGTATCTGCTTAATGATGATTCTCGCATCACAAGCTGTAATTCAGAAAAATAATCTGGTATTTGGGATAATATAGATTTGGATCTATCAGATGGCATGATATTTGCACCTTTTTGCACATTTTTGAGTTACATATTTTATAGATCAGACACTGTTTAGAGCTACATAAAATACCACTGTACATGGTTATGAAATGGTGAACATAATTGTTCACAGAAGATCATAAGGCAGAATGTAATCTTAAGAAAAAAAAGTTTGTGTATGTTTGGTGGGAAAAAGTGGGAAATAGGCAAATGGTGGAAATTTATGCGTTTGCTATAAGCAGGCACTGAGGATGAAAGCTCTTTTTGCAGCAAAGAGCTTTCTCTAAATGAGGAAAAACCGCCGTCTTTAAAAATCGTTGTTACTGTCTGCCTGCACATTCTAGTTAGTAGGTCATGGAATGATATTTGCTTAAGATGCCCAGAGAAGGTTCTGAAAAGTAAGTCATGTAACAGGCAGGATCCAGGGCCATGACCTCAGAGCCTAGTTAATTCTGCCAGCACTGTTGAAAAGATTTCCATATGGTTACACTGACAACTCTACCATAAAACAGCATTATTTGATCTTTGTTAATTTATGCAATCAAGTGGGTAAAGGATGCTGCACTTCTGTAAATATTTAAAAAGAAATATAGTTAATACTGAAAACTGGACTTAAAGACAAACTAGTAATCTGGCTGGCATTCCTAGACACTGCCATGAGAGATGGGGTTTAGAGAATCATAGAATCATAGAATGGCTTGGGCTGAAAGGGACCATCAAAGGTCATCAAGTCCAACCCCCCTGCGGTGAGCAGGGACACCTTCAACTAGATCAGGTTGCTCAGAGCCTCGTCCAGCCTGGCCTTGAATGTTCCCAGGGTTGGGGCATCTACCACCTCTCTGAGCAACCTGTTCCAGTGTTTCACTACCCAGAGGCAAGTTTTAGGACACATCACAGGTTTTCTGAACTTATTCTTTTGTCCGTGAACTGGGATTTAGAATTTGGCCTTTGCCCAGTGTTCAGGGGAGCATTCCTTGAAAATCCTTGTCATTGACAGGGATTGATGGCTAATCATGGACGGTTCTGTACTGGAAAGTTGCATGACTTGTAAAGCCATTTAAAAATGCACTCTTTTGTCCATTTAGCAACTGAGATTTACTAAAACAGCAATTTCTTCAGTGGTTTGAGTTTATCGGGCAATAACTAAACTGAGGAAGTGGCTATATGAAAATACCTCCTGGTGAATCATTCTAACTTACTTTTGTATTCCTTTTAATTTGCTGCAGGACAGGTTTGACATTATCACCCGTGATTTGTTCTCTTTCACAAAGCAGACAGCTTGGACTTACAGATACTGTCAAGTGTTATTAATAAGACCTAGACTGCTCTTTACTGTTAAATTTTTATGGGTTTCCAAAGACAGGAATGTGAGAAAGTATTTCTTCTTTTACCTCTTCTACATATGAAGATCTATTTTTTTGTATTTTTGGAGGCAAGAAACTGTAGAAACAGTATGTTAGTGTATGCACTACAGTAAATGCCACCAGAAGGCTCTTGCTGTTCCTGATTCCACTTCTGCTTCTTGTCAGAAAATACAACGTAAGTGGCAGTAATATGTTAGCTGGCCTGGCTTCTTGGGGTGATTTCATTCCCCTAACTACGATTCTGCCACACAGGGCTTTGACATAACATTCAGCTGTATATCTTTGTAGTAAACAGGAGGCATTAGGGCCTCTTCACCTTCATAACTGTAACATAGAAGCCTACTGAAAGGACTGTGAATGTCTTTCATTTGTTTCAGAGGACCATCCAAAACAGAAATTGTAATAGAGAATGAGGAAATGCAGCATCAAAAATGGCTGAATCTGCACTCAGACTGGAAGAATAAAAATGCATCCACTTTACATGCACTTCTAGTGAATGGGTAAGTAAAAGATAAATGAGATTTATTTTGCTGCTGTGGGTAGTCACTTATCAATGGAGGATGACAAACTCCCTTTGGTAAGCTCTTTTTTCCCCAAGGTATCTGTGTATAAATCCCAGCACATACTCATGTGAGTTGTTAAGATAACGGTCTCCAACAATTTTAGTGTCTACTACAACCGTAGTGTCTTTTGAGTCCACCTTGTGAATCCCCAGGGGCCCATTCTCCTAGACTAACAGCATTTGAGTAACATAGAGGTGATGCTCTTGAAGCACCCGGACCAGACAACTTCGTTAAATCCCTGCTGACCAAGAAAGTCCAGTAAGTACTATATAGCAAAAACGGCAGCAACATCTTGCCACCCTCTGCAGCCTGTGTAGTTTTGGATTCATATGTTTGGAGCGACCACAGCTTCTGCAGCAGAAGCTGTATCCTCTTAGAGTAGCTTTCCTTAGCAGCTGCTGTGGCTTCAGATGATGGTGTATTCCTTTTAATTAACTCAACTAAACAGGTAGCTGGCAACGAGAAGCCAGGATCTCATGGTTGACACATTCAGAGTGTGACTTTGAGACTGAAGAGTCAATGAACTTAAAACATCCAGGACAAAACTAGGAGAGCCACCTAATCCCCATCTGCAACTGCATTCTTCAAAAAGCAAATTCATTGTTTCCCTGTTCTCTTTCAAATGCCTAGGAGATTTCAGAACATCCTTCTTCCATAGAAAATCCTTCTGTTTCACAAGGAAGGACTGTCTTGGCTAAATGCAGAGGTACAACGTGTGTGAAGACACAAATCTGAGGAACACCTACTTTTCTTTTGCTTGGCTCCATTATTCTTTGTAGTTTCTCTGAAACTTTTCTGTAATGGCAGAATACTAAAAAGATTGTGTCTGCAAGTGCCTACTTTTGCTTTCCTACATCTCAGCTTTGTACTGTTTCTGTTTTACATTAGTATTTTCCCCATTCATTTAAGTTCATTTTAATTTCTTCATCTAGAAGAAGGGCCATTACAGGATGATGCCTGATACTTGAAAAAAATTAACTCTTTTCCTTTCTCACTGAGCTTGCTGGCACTCTTGTTGTGCCCAGATTAGTATTAGACTGAAAATCAAACGCAGCCTCTCTTTAGTTGGTTGCAATTTTAAAGATACTGCCTACCTACAGAGATTACAGCCTTCAAAGAATTACCTGGGCAACAGCTAATCTGTGTATCCAGTCTAATTTAGCTCTGCGTCTGCCTCAGAAATGCACGTATATGGTAGGAATGAAAAAGTGGTGGAAGAAAAAAGGCGGTCAGCTAGTTGAGCAACAGTGCTTGCTTTTTTTAACAAGGATCTCCCTTCCTTTGACAAAGAATCCCTTCTTTCCTCTCTCATCTGAAAATTTTCAATGGAAATGATAATTTTTTTGTTGTTTTAATACTTTTGCAAACTTCCTGCATTTTTTCAAAACACCCAGACTTTTAGGGCATTGTATTGGTTTTGTGTGGCAAGATTTTGGTAGCGGGGTCGGCGACAGGGGTTGCTTCTGTGAGAAGCTGCTAGAAGCTTCCCCCATGTCCGACAGAGCCAATGCCAGCCGGCTCCAAGACGGACCCGCCAATGGCCAAGGCCGAGCCCATCAGCAATGGTGGTAGCGCCTCTGGGATCACAGATTTAAGAAGGGGGAAAAAAGGTTGCTGGGGCTCAGAAACTGCAGCTGGAGAGAGGAGTAAGAACATGTAAGAGAAACAACTCTGCAGACACCCAGGTCAGTGAAGAAGGAGGGGCAGGAGGTGCTCCAGGCGC
>JAVKLA010000053.1:18981241-19030213 GCA_034782735.1 Sagittarius serpentarius
GAATTCTTTGTTATTTGCTGGTTCCCCCCCCCCCCCCCCCCCGCTCTTGATGGAACTTGTGGTAGGGCCAAAGTTTGTGCCTTTTGTGTTCAAGCCAGGCAGGCGGTAGCGTGCATATCTCAAGGTGTGAGGCTATTAGTTGAAATGCTAGAGGAAGTGACAGTGGAGAGACGTCAGTTCTGACTATCACATCGTATCAAGCCCTAAGGATGTTCAAGAACTGATTCCATTCAGAGAGAAGAAAAGTAATAACCAGGAACTTAGAAGACTAACATAGATAAGCTTCCTTCTAAACTAACCGAGTGCTAAACCTGAATAATACAAACAAGAATATTGTATTTATCAGATTTTGGGTCCTGCACAAGGAATTCCTCTTCTTTCCCCATCTATTTTTAAATAAAGCTAAGCAGTATCTGGAATATTTCTTTACCTTTGGAAGAACATTTTCTGGTCATCTAAAATACAGGGTGGGATTTAGAGGTAGATCCTTCAGCAGTATTGGGCTGCTACTGAATTTCAAGGGGTAAGAGATTTCTCTCACTAATGAAAGATAAGCAAAGAAGCTGTCAAATTTATAAACTAAAAATTCTCCTATTTTTGTGAAATGCATACAGACTGCCACTATACTTTGGAGCTGTTCATTTACCCCCCATTTAGGGCTGTATATCTGTGTGAGCTCAGAGTATTATGTGTAAAAGATCTCCTTCACGTTTGTATTCTAAATGCCTTAAAGTACTGAGATATTTTGGTTTAATAATTCATTGAGGAGTTACATGAACTTTCTTCTCTTCTGCCTCTCAGAATAGATTTGAGGGTATGTCCCCAGTGGCCTGAAATCTTTAAATTCTTCGTTTGTATAGCTTGATACAGCAACAGCAAGATCATTCTTGATGCCACAAAGCTTTCTTGATATAAAGTATTTAAAAATCTACCAAACCAACCAGATAAGCCGACAATTAAAACAGATTTTAAAGTGCTTTAGTGCTTTAGACAAAATGCTCCATTTTGCGAAGTATTTTATGACGTTTGTGTGAAGTTTGGGATAAAAAACATGAGGACCATATAATGATAATGCAGCAGAAAGTATTACTGCAAATAGCCACGAATACTTGTAGAGGGCAGAAATGGGAAGAGCTACATTAAACATCGTGTCCTTTGCTAGTTTTATTAGTATAGTCCTCGGAGTTTTGCCAGGATTGTTTTGAAATGTGTCATTGAACAAAAGCATCGAAGACATGAAGGGTTTTTTTCCTTGACTGTGGGACAATACATTCTGGCTGTGACTGCTTATTGCTCTGAGCAATGCTTTTTTTTTTTTTTTTTTTACAATGTTCATAAACACAATAGTGTATGAATATTCTTAGCGCTTAATCTTGTAACTTTATGGAAAAACTTGCAAACTGATGGTGGTAAAATGATCATTATAGTCTGAAATACCAGAATTTTCATGCAGCTCTCAAGGTAAAAACAGCCTTCATTTAGCAACCAAATCTCTTTACAAATTATAGAAATTACAAAAAGAGCTGAAATTTTGCATGCTTTGATTTACACTGCTTTGATTAAGCTTCAGTCTTGTCAAAGGTTCTTAGTTATATGGAACAGTCTTTCATCAGTTGCGAAAAATGCTCACTTTCTTGAGGGTTTTTAGAACCACAGACTAATTAGGAACCTGTGACCGGTTATGGTCAAGAGATTACACCCTCAAAGCCTTTTATAAAGTCTGTGTTTTTCTCCCGTGTCTCAACAGACACCCGTTCAATCTTCCCACTTGTATCATATGCATTATTTTTTTTAAATCTTGGATATTTACCAAAAGACTCTTAAACAACTATAAGAGTCAAAGTAACCTTTGATCTTAGGCATAGGAAGCATGCTTGGCACAGACTGAATGCCCAGTACAGAAGGGGCTTTTCCCATGGCTATCATAAAAGACTTAATTTTCATAATAGAATTGCTTCTCTGAGACTCCTTTGGGATTTCAGCTAGACTTCATGCTGTCAGCAGCATACTACTGGACAATATTGTCACCCCAGAGAAATTGATATGCACCCACCAATGAGCATGTGAGCACCTAAAACTTGGGACAGATCCAAGGGGCGATTCTGCGAGCCTTTCGTATTTAATACAGCAACTGATAGGTGGTTGCATGTCTTCTGAAGGTGTGAGCTTTAATGCCTTTGGTAACGGGCAAGAAGGAAATGGAAAGCATTGTCTTTTGTTGCTCAGATCTTAGCTGTAAGTAATAACGCTGAAGTGTTTTTTTCTTGTAGCACTTGTATGTGCAATGCTTTGCAAAGTTCAGTGTGCAAAAAGTCAGGCAGAAAAAATTCTTGGGAATTTTAGCCTAAGAGAATGCTCTTGATTTGATTGAAATTTCCCATTTTTTTCCTTTTTTTACAAAGGAGAGAAAATGCAGCTGTTTGGAAAGTAGTGTTTGGGATTAGCAATCTTGATCATCCATCAGGCTTCATGCAGACCCGACTCGTGAAGACCATTATCCTCCATCCACGCTACAACAGAGCAGTCGTGGACTACGATATCAGCATTGTGGAACTCGATGAGGGTATCAACGAGACAAGCTATGTACGACCTGTCTGTTTGCCCAGCAAGGACCAGTTGGTTCGGCCAGATACCTACTGCTACATCACAGGCTGGGGACACATGGGCAACAAAAGTAAGATGAATACTTCTGGGACTTTTGGAAAAACATGTTAACTTTCTACTGAGTTAATCAAATAAGTGATCCCATTACAAAGCTTTATCCATTTATACTATTACCAGGCCTTATTAAATAGTAGGGAGCTGTAACTACTCATGAAGGGATCTAGCTGTGACTAGAGCCTCGCTTTTTCGTATCTGCAGCCTGAATTTATGCTTACATCAAGACAAGTGGCTTGATTTTCAAAAATGTTGAAGATCTAAAAACTCCTATCAAGAAAGTCACCTGAACTGGTTATCATTTTACTGGTTTAGGTTGTATTCAGAACTGTATTGAGAAGGTATCAGATCATCGGGCGGGGGGGAGGGATGGGCAGGGAACACGATGCAACATTCAGTGAAAGCAGAAGGCACTGAAAGCATTGGCATACAGGCTGCATGGACCTCTTCTGGAATCAACGCTCTTGTGTCACACTTTAGACTTGTGACACGATTTATTCCATCCAGGCATAATCACAAGTGGTGGTTTTGTCTCTGAACAGAACGTGCGCTTTCTTGTTCGGGGGCCACTGCAATCCTTGGGTCCCATGACAAGAACAGCTGTGTTATGTAAATCTTTGTTTAGACAAAATGATTCTGCATGCATCATATGCAAATTATCCTGGCCTCAACCCTGTTAACGCTCTAGCCGTTGTGTTTCTCCCTTTGCTATGATAGTAATTGCTAGGGAAGGCTGTCGTTCTGTACACTGGAGAAAGGAATTTTCCTTTCAGTACTGCTTCAGGTGGGACTTCACCTCTAGTGGTCAGGTCAGACGTGGCAAAAATTAAATTGCATATGTGAGGGACAGGCTGTTTACTAGCAGCAATACCCATCTAAAAATACCTTTTACGTAATGGCAGGACCGCCTCCCCCTCCCAATGCTTTTGCACCACTGGTAAGTGGAAAAAGGTTCTTTGTCCTCTAATGTGGTTTCAGCATTGGTTTTAAAGGTTTTGTGTTATGAAGCATCAAAACACATCATGGCTACACAGCATTTAGTACTTCATGCCCTTGGTTGAACAGCTTTCCTTAGAATTGGAGCTAGGCCAGCTGTTTAGACTAGGAAGAAGTCCTTTATTGTCTCCTGAATGCGCTAAAATAATTTCAGTAACCTTTGAATTCTGAGTCCCTGATACGCTCTCTAAGTCAAGGTTACCCAAACATAACTCAAAATGGCTGTGACTATACCAAGCTTTACCATGAGAGACCAAGAAACAGGGAGAGCCTGCCATGGAACGACGAGTGAAACGTCTCCTCCACCTCCCTCACATGACTGTTTTCCAGCCAGCACTGCTCCCATCTTAAAAGTTCCATAGCATATCACATGACGGTGCTCTTCCTCCTCAGCCTGTCAGTGCAAATGCACGATAAATGGCAAGTGTCATGCCAGTCCCACATGCTTGGTCCTTCTCCAGAATGCAACACCTACACTCCTGGCTCAGGAGTGTGACAGTCCTGAATCCTGTGCTGCAGCAGTGCAAAAACCCACTTGCTTTCACCTTAGCTTTGTGCGAAAGGGGGATTCTTCTCTCCTTACATTTCTTTTATATATATAAAGTAATTTTTGTAATCTGTCCTAATGGAAATACTTATCATGCCTCAAAGAGGTGTCATAGCTAAGTATTCGTGTGTTTGTGTGCGTATAGTTTAATGCTTAATCCTGTTTTTCAGTGCCTTTCAAGCTTCAAGAAGGAGAGGTTCGCATCATTCCCTTAGAACAATGCCAGTCATACTTTGACATGAAAACCATCACCAGCAGGATGCTGTGTGCTGGCTACGAGTCTGGCACTGTGGACTCTTGCATGGTAGGTCTCTCTCTCCAAGGAGAAAAATCAGCGAGACTGGCTTTTAGAAATCAAAGTGCTATGAGGTTTATTAGGTATAGCATACTTCATCTACTGTAGGAATGACAGCAGTTATTTTCATATTTTAACCCATTATTATTATTATTATTATTGGTGTAATCAACTTCAGTTTATGATAATGAAATGCTGCTTGAAGACTCTAAGGTTTATCTGTATTAGTTAACTATTAGACTGATTTATTTTTTTTTTATTTTTATGAGCCTTTTGCAGGTAATTTTTTGTACAAATACAACAGGGAATAAAAACCGGTAACGCTGTGTGTTGCTACATAGTTCAGCAGAGCAGCCAGTTTTTTACAGCTGAATTACTTGAAGGCGAATCACTGTAGGCACTGAGACATAGCTTTAACCATATGACTGCTGGCCACGTGTAGCCCCTATAGACAAGTTGTTCTCTTTCGTGTTGCAGGGTGACAGTGGAGGACCGCTTGTGTGTGAGCAACCTGCAGGGCGCTGGACTTTGTTTGGTTTAACATCTTGGGGCTCCGTCTGCTTTTCCAAGGTTTTGGGACCTGGAGTTTACAGTAATGTGTCACATTTTATTGAGTGGATTGAAAGACAAATATACATCCACACCTTTCTGCTAAACTAACTCCAGATGGCAAGAACTGTGCTGACAGACAAAAGAAAAAAGGAATCAGCACTTCAACACTGAAGATTTTGCAATCCAGAAACTCTATGAAAAGGAGTTTCAAGCTCTTATCTATTCTTGTTGTGGAGCTATGGAATATTCAGTGTATGTTAACGGTAAACACTCTGCTGGTGAACATACTTTGGGGTAGAATTAATAATCCTTTTGACTTTTCTTTTAACTGTGTTGTGGTGCTATTCCAAACACAGCAAAAGGCTTAAAAGAAAAGAATCAGCCACTTTCTGCCTTTCAGCTATTCAAACTAAGCAGTAGCACAGACTAGAAAAGCCTTTTTAGATAACCTATTTTAATACCATTCAATTAGTAGCACATACATTTTCTCTCACTTGTTGTCATAAGGAATGAACTCGGTGCATTCAGAAGGCACTGACAGGACATATATTCACAAGGGCAACACCAGGCGTGGCCACACCACGCGCTGGAGGGCGTGGGAGAGACCAAGGAGTTTGTACCTCCGCGTGGCAGAGGGCACATCAAAGAACATGTGCAGGTCTCCAAAGGTGCGTAGCGGTGGGCTGCTGTGAGGGAGGGACCAGTAGGCCAACAGACCTGTAACTACCACTTGAGGCACCCGAGATCAAAACTTGGTTGTAGACTCTTTGGACAGTTTCTACCACGTAATTTTCTGAAGCTTCCACTGTCTTGATGTGTCCAGGAAACACCCGTGTTTGACAGCACTACACCCATTAGCACATTTATCAAGCCTATGGCCCACTGGCTTTCTTCCCCATTTTGAATACTGTGTTCAGCCTATAAAGCGTGCATTGACTATCTCCAGCCCTCTAACAACAGAACAGGGTTGGCAATGCCACTGCAGGCGTTTCCCCTCCTTGAGTCAGCAACATCCCAAATACTGGGAAACTGGGTATTTCTGGATAGGTCTCCTCTAGCATCTTGCATTGAAAGTTTAATTTTGCTTAGCAAGATTAAACAATTGGGAGAAAGACAAAGGCAGAACGAAATCTGGATGACAGAAGACTTGGATTCCAGCTTCTGTTCAAATAAACATTAGAAATATGTTAAGCAAGGTACAGCTTCATCAGCAAAGGCTCAAAGAGCCCTGCTCAAGTGTGTGGTAGCCAGATGGCAGAGTGCTCTGTGCAGGAGGTAGGAGGCTAAGCCTTGACTCCAAGAGTCTGGTTGAAATTAAAAAAATTTTAACGGAGCGTGGCGCCTCTTGATGGCGCTGGAGGGGAGGTGCGTCTTATCGACTGCTGTAGGTGCCCTCCTGCGCAGCTCACAGCATTTTGGAGGCCTGAGTAGGAGGAGTCAGGAACCTGAGGATTACAGGATGAATTTCTCCAGGGAGCAGTGCCGTTAAAACTTGCTTGTTTTCAGTGCTGTGCCTGGTCCCCTGTGAATCCAGCCTACGGCTCTCTGCTACCTCTGGCATACCCCCATGACAACCTGGCAGGGCCCTGTCAGTACCACGACTGCCATATGTGGAAACATGCATTAGCAAAGCTAACTAATGGCCATTTCAGGTACTATTAATCGTGTTACAACTAATCTACATAGATCTGACTATTGCTTTAGTGAAGGTTTACCTCATATTTCCATACCTTCTCCTTTAACATGCCTAATGTTAGACATACTAGACGGCGCTCTAGACAGCATTATTAATGAATATTCAATATTTATGTTACGGATTCTGAAACTGTTTAAGTGAGTATTGTATCACTGTTTCATGCTCAGAAAGAAAACCCTTCTAGGCTTTGCTAGGTTTGGGTTTGTTGGGTTTTTTTTGATATATTAAGCATTTTGTTTTTACTGTAACATATAAATGCTCTTCTTCCCCCAGCTGTAAATGAGAGAAAGCAGCTGTGGCCATGTTTTTCCAGTGCAAGTAGATTACAGATGAAGCAGGTTATTTGATGCCCTTGACTCAAGGATATGGAAGCTGGAGCTCTCAGTCCCCCACTTTAGCTTCTCTCTGGGGTCAGGATCTCTGCAGCTGTAGGGCAGCACCGTTCAAAGTCCCGGAGCCAATTACTGAGAGTTAACGGAGTAGGGGGCCCAGGGGCCGCCAGAGCCAGCCCGCCTCGTCATCAGTCCGACGTGTCTGGTGACAGGCAGGTTTCAGCGAGGTCTGTTTTCTAAAGTAAAAAAAAAGAGGTGCTGTTGTGAAATGAACAGCCCAGCCTGACATCACACCCACCAGATGAAGTGTTTAGCAGCTTTGCATTTTGTACAGCACTGGAGCACGTATGATTGTTTAATGTAGGTATTAGCACTACCAAATGGTAATATGTAATTACACGTTTTAATTAACTGGGTTTGGCCTGCCACCGGTTTCCAAGCAGTCCCTCCCAGCAAATGAGGGAGAGTCCTGCTTAAAGGACTGCTTAAAGATACGGTCCAGCCCCCTCCTGTAGGGCATCAGTCTGAAGAAATTAGAGGCTGAGCCCCATCCTAAGCGGCTTTAGGAGGGAACAGTTGGGTCTTTTCCTTCCCCACAACTGCCTGACACAACATTCCATGTAAAGAGGAAATTTGTAATTTTATAAATGTATTTTTATACTGCTTTTTTTATGTGTGCACATGAAATAGGCAAACATACTCCTCCTTCCACTGTATCAAGCCTTACCCTGCGTGCTATGATCACAATTATGCTGTTTCTCTTACAAGTGTAGCCTCACTGTAAGGTAACAATTGCTGGTTTTACTTCTACCACAGCTGTAGCTCCAAGTGGAAGCCATGTCACACGGTCAAGCAGATGTGTTTCTTTCTAGCTGTACTAATAAAAATTTACAATCATTTTCCAGGTAACTTCTCTGTTGAAAATCTGTTTTAATCTTGAGAGAGAGAGACTCAACAACCATATGGAGGTGTGAAATAATAACTTTAGCAATAAGGCCTAAAAATAGCCTTAGAAAGGTATGTGCATACCCTTATCTAGCTTTTTTTAAGCAGCCCTCTCAGCACTACACCACTTGCGGAGGTTCTGCCACTACCACCACTGTACAACTTTCAGTTTTTTCTGCATGTATGCTTCCAATGCAGAATATTGGCAGGAGAGTACCGCTGCCAGCAGCTACTCTGGGATAAAAAATCTGAAAAACTAAAGGTGCAATCACATTTCTCTGAATACATTTTGTTCTATGGCTTTCCTCAGGAATACAATTAGTTTGAAATACCCATCTCCTTTTAACTGGTACACAGCATTTCAACAACATGTACACATGCTGAAATCAAAATAATAAAGCATGCAGAAACTTAAAATAGTTAAAAATTTGCCTTTTCACTGCAGTCAACAGCAAGGCATCCAGGACCATGAGGGCAAGAGTAACGTAACCAGAATAAAACAGAAACAAGTAATACAAAAACCATCCTGAAATGCAGCTGCGAGAACATTCTTAACAGTCACCTTCAGAACTTACCCATTAGCCTCCGCAGAGAGGAAGGGCTGGTCTGACCAGCAGCAAAGCCCGGGCTGGCGGGAGCAGTGGGTGCTCTGCAGGAGCTGATCCTCAAGCCTTGTGCTGCAGCTGGTGGGGCTGAGGGAAGAACCACAACTTGGGTTAAACATTCAGCTCAAACTGTGCCCCAGGTACAGGCCGAAGCTCACTGTGCTGTGAAAACACTCACTCAGTAACACCTGTGGCTGACTGCCACCTGCAAGTGTTTAGCATAGGTGCAGCTGCTGTGAAAAAAATAATACTTTTCTGTAAATCAAATATTGCACCTCAAAAAGTGAGTTAAAGCTGCTCTAGGTGTAGCTACAAAGTTTGAGGGAGCTGAAGGTGGTTGTTTCAGTTTGTTTTAAACTGACAATCAAAAGTGTAAATGCTGTGCTTTCCTTCATGACATCTGGAAGGCACCTGTGAGATGATCTTAAAAAGCTTGTTTTCAAAATGGAAAAGTCAGGTCATGCTGTGCCTAAGTGCAGAAGCAAGCAGGGGATCACGATGTCTCCAGTGCTACAAAAAAAAATAATAAAGGAAACATTCAGCAGTTCAGAAGCAAAGGGAGCGCGATTCGCTTGCATCCTTTAGCACCGCTTTAGATATGGGCAATTAACATTTTGAAGTTTTTATTAAAGACTCACTACCCTCATCTCCTCTTCAGTAAAAAATAGCAACCGATCACAGCAAATAGCCATTAGAGGTGTCTGCTGTTTGTCCACAAAAAAAAAGAAATAAATTAAAACACTGGGATTTACACAATGGATAATTTTATCACTTTGTTTGTCAAAGTCCTCTAAAAGAACACAACCTATAGTGGACAATTTTAAGCAACATGCACCATCAGTGAAAGAACACACCAAGAAAAAAATAAAATCTGTTATTTTGTACCACTTAATTCAAGTGGTACAAAAGTACTTACAGTCTCAGCACAGAGGAACTTTAAAAGGGACCGAAAATCTCAAGGCAACCCACAGGGCCTGGCACTTTTGAGACTCAGATGAAATCGTCCTTCATCCAATTTAAGAATCCATCCGGAAAGCCTCACTGCACCAAGCAGTGAGTAGTGGGGTGAGGCGGCTCCTAAAAAGGCACATAATAGCAATTTAAGTGTCCCAGAGGCATGATGCAGCTGGCCCCAGGTCTAACAGGTGACTGCTGCTCATGTTTCTTCCTGCAGTTATTTTGATGCCACAGCTTACAGTCACAGAGGATTTTGGAAGATCTTACTCTGAATGCTTACAGCTTTTGTGTGACACACATGCGAACTGCTGAGACTAAATGATGAGCTGCTAGGGAGCTAGGCCAAACGTGCCATCCCTGGAGGTGTTCAAGGGCAGGCTCGATGAGGCCCTGGGCAGCCTGATCTAGTGGGTGGCCCACGGCAGGGGGGTTGGACTGGATGATCTTTAAGGTCCCTTCCAACCCAAGGCATTCTGTGATTCTACGAAATCTGCTGCTAAGTTCTGTTCCTGCAGCAGCGCAACAAGAGGGCAGGTCACAGGCCAGTGTTGTCCCCCAAGCTCCTTTTTACAGTGACAGGAAGGGGAGAGAGCTGAGCTCCGCACTCCCTCAGGTCACTGAAGCAAGTCCCAGAGCTCCTCCAGGAGAGCTCAACGTGCCTCAGTCACAGAACTACACAATGGAATAATCTCTCCTCTGTGGCCACAAGTGAAGAGACCCCATAGATTTAAGGTGCAAAAGAAACACGGAGGTGAGACAACAGAAACAAACCCAGCGTTTTGACTTTGAGGGCAGGAAAGCCCTGGCCTGGCCTGCTTCTCTGGAGCTGTTTACAGCAGGAGAACGTCTGCTAGGAATGGTAAGGCTAGAGCCGAGCCTGAGGCCTCGGGCTGCGGAGCTGAGCAGATGGCTTCATGGAGTCCCAGCAAGTCTGTTCCTGTATGATTCTGCCCTTGTACCAGTTAATCTCCCTGCACAACCTGCTGGCCGTCCTGCATCTTCTTCTTGGACACCTCGCAGTTCCCGTGGCTTGTAGAGAAAGCCGAGATGTTTCACTCGGGGCACCTGGAGTCCACTCCTGGCAAGGTGCCCCCCCGCAGCCAGAAGGACACTACAGACAAACATCTGAAAATTGTAACTGCAAACCAGCACGCTCGACGTGACCTCTTACAATTTGAATGTCTGCCATCGCTTCAAAGGTCCCCACTAACCTTATGTTAGAAATTACCAAAAATATTTTGTCATGTGTTGAACAAAATTAAAAAAAAAAAAATATTTGCAGAAATGGCTGTCATCACTGGCTCCTTCCACTGTTTTTCTACAGGCTAAACAAAAAGGATATTTTTCTCCTCACTAACACTAGGGATGGAGTCAGCCCTAATTACATTCTACCTTTCAAAACCAGAATCGTTTTATACTCTAACATGTGGTGACCTGCATTTGAACGAACTTAGCGTGCCCTCAGTATCTGCCCTGCATAGCAGCGTCTCAGACCTCACAGCGTTTGTTTAAATTCTTTCAGAGATCTTAAAAGATGTGGAATATGTAATGTTGATCATTCACATGGAAAGCTCATGGTTCAATTAAAAAGCAGAGCCCTTGCCCCAAACACGGTGCCTAAAAATAAACACACAAATCTTGGCAATTTGAAAGCAGAAAGTTTCAGAAAGAAACAGAACCAAAAAACGGGCTCAATACTAATAATTCATTAGCAGCTACAGTTTCAGGAAGCTGTTTATTTCAACAGGTGCTAGCGGATACAAACAATTTCCTAAGTTTCTCCATAAATTGGCCATGTAACTTTTTGGGGAGGGAAGTAAAAAGGAGGCATTATTTTAGACAGTCTGGAATCCAGAAACAGCCACATGCACCTCAGCCAGCTTTTGTGCGGTGTGCAGAGCAGCGGGAAACTGGCAGAGGCAGGACATCTCCAAGACAGATGAGCAAGAGAGCTCAAATCTGGGATGTGCAATGGGTTATAGCTTCTTTTGAGCAGCCTTTAGAGGTACTCAAGCTGTTTATTGTAAGTCTGGAGGAATGTAAAAACACCTGAGAGTGAAGAAGAGTAACGTCATCAGCTAGAAGCTGCTATTTATTAGAGAAGACCTGAAGATAGACTGGAGCTACCCACTGCCACTGGCAGACAACCTTGCAGTGCAGGCATGAGGTAGAGTTTAGAGAAAGTCAGGCAGTCGACATCTGAGTTGGGCGAGGGGGAAAAGAAGTCCAGTCAGTGGCCAATGACATGAAAAGGCACATGGAGACAAAAAGGAAGGATGTAGCCGGAGGATGAACTGTCGTGAAGAACAAAAGGCTGCACTAGGATTTGCTCTTTTTGTGGCAGAGGAAGGTGAGGGAGATACGTGACATGTATGTCTCATCTGGGCCGCTCTTCTGATGGTTAAAGTTGTGTTTGGCCAGCACTGAGACAGCCCATGCAACAGCCTGGTGAACAAACTGGACCACACTGGTTACAACAATTACTGTACACACATACCAGAGGAGTCTTGCAACAAGCCAACAAGTAACATGACATCCCGTGCCTTCCGCTCACCTCATACTTCAGCAAGTGGTGAACCCCAGGGAACGCTAGGATTTTAGGACAGCAGTGCAAGGGAGGAGGTTGGCTTACCTGAACGGGATCCTGCAAATCCGTATTCATGCAATGTCCTGTCCGTAACACCACGAGGTATTATGCAACGGTGCATACAAGAAACAAGCAGTATGCAAAGTCTGCTATGTGAAAAAAATAAAAAAACCAACCCAGCCATCTTAAGAAATTATTGAAAAGCTTTATAAACAAAAAAGCTTTTAAGGAAATGTGTGCATCATCTACCTTGGCTGAAAAAAAAAAAAAAACAAAACCATAATGCAGCATAAATCAGCAGTTACTACTCCTGGGGTTTTAAACAGTTAGCATTCCAACTTTGTAAAATACATCAAAGCATCTTCTTCACACAAAACAGAATTCAAACCTGCTTTGTGTGCTAGAGAAACAGCACTGCTGCCCTCTTCAGAAGCACATACAGAGACTTCGGCACGTGAGTTATTACCGCCAAATGTGTCTGAATTAGTTTCCTTTGACGAATTCAGAAATATGTTTTTTTCGGAGTTCAAGCCATCTGTAGTCCCAGACTCATCCTGAATGTCTGGTAAGAAGGAGGTGTCCTCTACTAACCCATCTCTTGAACAGGCCTGAAAAGGTGTTTTAGATGTTGGCGAAACACTGGCAGTGCTTTCTTCCTCTGACACAGCACCTGTGGCTGAGCTGGAAGAGCCAGAAGTAGCCTGGAACTCCACTCTAGAGTTTACAAAGCAGTCATCTTTCCATCTCTTAATTGCTTCCCTCTGCTCCTTGGGGGTCAGTCTGTCAAGCTGCTTGGCTCTCAACACCGGGGACAGCAACAATGTTCCTTGGAGAACTCTCAGCAAGTATCTACAAAATAAACACAGTTTCAAGTAAGTTGTTTAGAAGCAGACTCAAGACTGTTTCCAGCAACACTAAAGGAAACCAAACACCATTCAAGTAACCCTGAGGTTGCAGCAGCCTCTGAAACAGTTTTTGCAGGTGCCATTTTGTGATAAAACTGGCATTTTCAGACAGATACTGATCTCAGGTGCTTCCATTTTTCTGTCCTGAACACGGTTCTCCCACAGACTCCTTACTGCAGCGATCTGCACTTGCAACTTCAACGAAGGGCCAGGGTCCCAACTACACCGAAAGCAGAGCTTTCTGCGTCTAGTGTCAGGCCCCAGAAAAAAAGGCATCAAAATCAGCGCACAGTTCAGAGCTTCCCTGGCACGTCAGTGCAGATATAAGGAGTTAAGAGCTACTGTGGAAAAAATCGGGCCTAGAAAAATTCATGCTTCCAAGTGAGCAGCTGTTTATTGCTGCTGTTTTGCACTGATAATACAGCACTAATACAGACCTGGAAAGCTGGGAAGAGTAGGCAGAGCATCGTTCTAAAATTCACTTTTGCAGGAGCCAGAGAATTTATCAGAAGGAAGAATGAACGTGAAAGCAAAGGCCAAAGAAACAAAGCATCACATGCAGTAAGAGGAATATGGAGTACAAGTGTGTCCTGGTTTTGGCAGAATTAAACCCTAGGAATAATTCACATTAGAACCAACTTAACTGGCAACTTAGTTCAGGCAAAAGTTTTAATCATAGATTTTTGCAGTGAATTTTCAGTCAACAGGGCATCCAACATCTGTCCCTCTGTAGCAGACCTGCTCCTTAAAAACTCCAGTGAAAGCCCCAGTCTCACTCCCTCAGGCTGGAAGGTGTAGACCATCCTTTAGCTTCACAGTCCCCGTTAAGTGGTGGCTTTTCAGCACCTTACAAAGCATGACATCAGAAATACGCAAGGGAAAAACCGTATGTGTGACAGTAGCGGTTCCATAATAGGCACTTCCGCTTCAAATCACTGAAGTGGAAAAGCTTGAATTAGCCACAACAGCTATAAATCAGAGGTACTGGCACAGGGAGAGTGCAAATAACTCAAAACAATTTCACTGGTAAGTGAAATTTACTTCACCATGAAAACCACTGTCGTCTTCAAAACTGAACACCTGTACATTAGAAGCAGTCACCAAGCTGAAAGCTTTCTCCTACCTGGGCTCTCTACAGCCTTACCAAAAGGACGCAGAACAGCATTTATCTATTTATTTGTCGTGTAAGGGAGATTGCGTGTGAAAGAAAAGGCTCTACTGTCACCACCTGGAGCCAAGCTGAGAGCAGGGCTGGGGACGGAAGAGCATACATGTTGCTTGCACCTCACGGTTTGTCCTTCTGCTGAATTGAAGTGTGAACCAAAGCTGTCAGTCATGATCTCCAGTGAGTGTGGCAAAACCCTGGCTGACATGCTTAAGACACAGATCGGGACATGTTCAAAGGGGACTCAAATACTTGGTGGCTCCTGCAGGCACCTACAGCCATGGCTCTGCCAGCTTTCCTACTGGTGGCATTGCCAACAAGTGCAGCACTTGATCCAGAAAGCGTGCTCAGACTATGCCTAACGATATAAAATGATGTCAGGTGAGGAGGAAACGACAGTTATTCTCCCCCACACTTCTCTCGGTATCTGTCTGTGCAATTCAGTTTCAAGTCCCACTCTTTCTGAAATCATATAAGAGGGGAAGAAAGAGACATAACACAGAAGAATGAAAAAATTAGCCCTGGAGGCACTTTGATAATAGGCTGCAGACTTGAGTTCATGTTCAGCCAGTGAAAGGCAGATGGCTGTGGCTATTAAATAGAGCTAGACCGAGAGTTTGATGAAGTCTCTTTCACTGGTTTTCACACACTTTTCCTCTGTTGGCTTCCTCAAGTGTCTCCCCGCTCAGCGTGCTGGTGTCTGGGACCTCCACTCAACGCTCCTGCATTTCCAGGGTGAATGACTTACTGAACATGGGAGTTATCACTTCTTCAGTGAGGCAAAACACTTAAACATCAGGCACAATAAAAACACAACTCGGGATTCCTTGTGAATCTAGTCAGTGTCTTTCTGCCCCACAAAGAAGCCCGTACGTGCATGCTTCATTTTAAATATTCTCATATATATTCATGACATAAATTTCAAACAGAAAATGGTTTCACAAAAAAACACAGACTAAGCACAGTACTTCTATGTAGTGTACACGTTCAACTTTGCTCACTAATTTATCTGATTTGTATATAAATTATTAACTCTGTGTTTACAGAATTGTTTTTTCCCTCCAAAGATGATATTTAATATAATATAAACATTTAATGTAATATAAATCACAAAAGAAATTTTTTATTTACTGAAATTTACTCTGAGAACACGTCATTAAAGAGCTGCCCTCACATGGCCTGGTCTGGTAGAGTTATGAAATTTTCTTTACATTGGGGGTTGTGGGAAGACCTCTAGCCAGAGAGATTTATAGCATCACTGACTCCAAGAAAACTAATTTTGTTAACAACAGCAATCTGCAATTATTAAACAGAAACGCACCTGGGTAGCAGAGCAACACAAGTAGTCAGGAGGCAAACCAAGTAAAATACTGGGTCTGTCATATGCTTTTCCATGATCCAATAAGGATTTGATGGTGGGCTGTGGGTTTTACAGGTTGCCCCAAAAGCCAGAGCGAAGACAAAGTACAACAGGATGCTGCCAACTATAACTACTGTGTGTATCCAGGTCTGTAATTCAGAAAAGGAAAGAAATCAGATTTAAGCTGTAAACAGAAAGACCTGTAACACCTGTACATGTGTACACATGCATGCGTGACCATGCACACACTCTTCCTTCAAGGACAGCTACTTAATGTAACAGAGGGTAGATCTGTTCAGATAATATTCCTAATTTTATACAAAACATTCCAGGAAGAATGGAGCCTTCTTCATACAGTTCATAGGTAACGCAGCCATTTAAGTTTTTATTGTACTAAATGCATAGCTTTTGATTCCTCCGCGAAAGCCATTTTTTGTGCCATTTGCCTTAGGTGACCACCTCATCCACTGGCCATGGAGAAAGCCTTCTCAAGCAAATGGAGACAAGATCTTCACATGACACCACCCTTACATATTTTGCTTGAAACACTGATTAACTGTTCTACATTGGAGTTTTCTGTAATTTTATACCTAAATGGCTATGATAGTTACTATGCAAACACCACTGTCATTGGTCTGACAGCTTGCCAACATTCAAAAATGCCAAATAAAACCCATTTAAGTAATGTTTTCCTATTCAGAGCATCGGTACATGTGTGCTACCCATATATTCTCAATAAAGACATTATCATCACTGCTGCAATGCTTCCAAAAGAACAATGAAAAGACTGAATCACAGCTTGAAATGTCATCCATTATGAAACAATCCTAAAAAATATTTTTCAAAAAAAATGATAGAGAAAAAATACAACCCATTAATCTGTGTCCTACTGTAAATATTATTGTATTTTCTTTAAAATTATGCAAAATAGCCAAGTATTACCCTGTAACAGCTGTAAATTTATCCAAGCTAATGCAGATGCTTTAGCTTGTGCAGACTTAATTAAAAACTGGCATAGCTTTTCTGTAGCATACTGGTTCTCTAGTTCTGGCACCAAAATATACCTCTGAATTGTTCATCATGGCCACAGAGCAGGTCATCAGTTCCAAGCATTCAAAATCAACAGTTCATATTGTTGTCTTTGAGATGCGAGCTTTGGGACCTAATGAAGGCTCGGCAGATGACTGGTCGGTTTTACCATTTGCAAAACTCAACTGACGTCCCCAAAACCACCGTACCCTAACGAGGCAGGATCCTTTCACTATTTACAAATAATTCTGAGGCCAAATTTTGTTAATTTTAGTCATATGAGTAATTCTATTGGCTCCAATAACAGCTGCATCAGGAGAGCTCACATGGTGACATAAACAAAATATTTAGGTTTTGGCCCTTTTATACTTACTCTGTTTTGTACATGAAGCTCTTTCTTCTATTTAGTTTAATGCAAGCTGTATGCACATACTCTGTTAGGAATACACTCTTTTGGAAACAAAGTACTCACCACAGACTTGCACTCAATGAGAAGGTGAAACAGTATTATGAAGAGCGCTGCTGTGTTTATAGGGTTTCCAAAAGATAAAATGTCTATGTCTGAGCCATAGTACGTCTGTAAAGGAAGACAGTGGTCAGCAGAATATGTTCTTTACGTATAGACCTAATACACGAAGTAGCATGAATAGTTTCAATACCATACACGTTTGCATGCACACAGTTCAGTGCAGTTCCAATGATGATCCTGTTAATACACATTTATATATGAGGAAGTAAAATCAAATACTTCATTTTAGTCTCTAATTTGCCTGGGTTTTTAGCATGTCAAAATGTATAAATGCATTTCATAACCAGCACTTACAAAGTAAGGCACGAAAAAGCAAACGAGACTTTGGTAAAAAGCATCCAGCAAGGTTATCCAGAAAGTTGAAGGCAAGTAAGCCTGTAAGGAAAAAAGATAATGGCATTGAAACAAATTGAACAAATTGCTGCATCCTTAATTAGCATTGATTTGGATTTGGGGAAAGATTATCTGCAGAAGTGATTCCACTTAGCTTCCCAATGACGAGGCATCTTTTGTGTTATAAGAATGAAAAGCTCACTCCACACACGTAGCTAACCATTAGTATTTAAATCAGCAGCCAGGTCTGGGAACTCTGATCTTACAGCTGTTTCTGCCAGAACAGACCTACCCGAGCCTTACCTGACTGAGTACTAAGGAAGGGAGAGCACTAGAGGACAGTGAACTACCCTAGCAGCTTACCATCACTGAATGCCAAGTTCCACTTTCTTCTACCTCCACTCCCTTCTTTTTGGTACGTGTGCTTCTGCCTCTTAATTTGTGCTGGTTGACTCCCCTGTGTGGACCAGACTCCTCTGTGAGCTAATTTAACTCACAGGAATGTGAGAAATCAATTCACTTTTTTGTTGGAATAACACGTTGCTGTTTCAGTGTGTGAAATCAGCTCCTGGAATGATCCGATTGCAACCAAGCTGGTACAGAAGGTAGTTTAACTACGTGGGTGAAAACAGGGAAAGGGAAGAAAAGACGGGAGGAGAAGGAACAAGCCTTCCTTCCTTGCGCAGTGGCAGCAAACTGCTATGACAGCTCAACCGTTATGAAGCCAGCTGCATGCGCCCTGGCTCAGATACATCCCATTCCTTCAGGCACTAAATTGAGACACCCAAGTGAGCAGTCTAGTCACCCATGACTTCCTCTACAATTCGTGGAGAGAGACGGGTTTCTCCAAAAAGCCATTCAGCCCTTTCAGGAACTGAACTGCTCTCTGGAGGTGGTGTGGGAAACTTCTTATTTGCCTGTCAGGGAAGTGCTTCAAATTACTGAAGATGAATCCAAGTTACCATCCATTTTTATAGCTTATACAGAGCTGTGCACTTGTGATGTCATGGTGCAATATTGTGATACTACATCTTTTAAAACATTTCTCTTTCTTCCATATTGCACTTAATTCAAAGCAATTATTTCACTGTGCTTCCATGCAAGAAAGGAAATAGTATACTACTTAACAACTCCAACCACAGAGCAAGGCAATGCTGTGCCGGACAAAAGAGAACAACTCTGATAAAAGTTAAGGAAAAAAAAAAAGAGGGGGAAGATAAAAACTATTGTGTAATGTGGTAATTCCGATTATGTTGCCTGAAAACCTTCATCTCAGCTCAGATCACTGTACATATCCTGAAGACCAAAACAAAGGGCCGAATCCTGAAGCCTTGTAACCTTTACTTATTCAAAACTCTGCGTGACTGACAAAGCACAGACCTGCTCCAGCCAGTCTACAGAGGCTTGGATTGGTATCAAGAGTACTTAGTTTTGCAAAAATATCGTAAACCAAGCAACATAAAATATTTAAGGGTATGTAAAAAGAAATGTAAAAGTTCACAAACAAACTGTCCCCCCACTGTATATCTTTCTTTCCCTTCTAAACCAGACCCAACATGACATAGCTCTTTTTTTTTAATAGTATTTGTTAGAATAGAACAGATCAGAATAGTATATTTCAGTTGGAAGGGATCTACAATGATCATCTAGTCCAACTGTCTGACCACTTCAGGGCTGACCAAAAGTTAAAGGCATTGTCCAAATGCCTCTTAAACACTGACAGGCTCAGGGCATTGACCACCTCCCTAGGAAGCCTGTTCCAGTGCTTGACCACCCTCTCTGTAAAGAAATGCTTCCCAATATCAAGTCTGTTATTGAAAGGCTATGATCATAAAGAAAATGGTGGGTTTTAGGTGACTCAGATGCTCAATGTTTCCTCTCTCTGGGCTACTAGTATCTATTCTGTCTCGGGGTCAGTATGTCACTGCCTTCAATTGTTATAATAAAAATATTATTTTAATTAAGTGTTAAAACAAAAAAAATAAAATTATGCTAGCATTCATGCTAAGCAAAGTAGAAACCAGGAAAAAGATTTAGAAACTACCCCCACTCCCTGCGGTTTTCTGTGCTAAATGTTTGGATAGAATGTACTTACAAACCAGATATGATGTATAGTATTTTGAGATGGGAGGAAAGTGCCACCAGCAAATTCCAGAACATACCCATATGGGGAAAAGAACCCTGAATGACAGAACTTTCTTGAGGATTATTTGAAAGGAACCTGCTCTGGTTCTTACCCATTCCTCCTTACTTTGGCAGTTGAGACCCTTATATGACAGAGAAAAAGCAGTTATCTAGTGCCCTTATCTTTAAAAGTAAGCCCAGATGCTCAAAAGAAACCTATTTTGAGGAAGCATGTTGACAGCAGAGGCAGTGAATGAAGTGAACATGCTGGTAATGATGTTTATCTAATACACCGTTTCACCTGAAGTCCTTAATTTCTCTTATCATCCAAATGTCCGCTAAGATTGGGTGTATGGCTGAAAAGAGCCTACAAAAAACTTTTGAAAAAACAGCTTTTATTTGTGCACATACATTTGTGCACAGGGCTAGATGTTTTTTCTAATAGAGAAAGTAGTTTTAAGCTTCAAGTTTGCCTGGTGTGAACCACGAAGTAAAGACAGACAGAAATGGCTCAAAAGCTGAGCATTTCAATTGGCTTCAGGCCAAGCATTCTTTAACCTACCACAGATTTCTGGCTCATCATGTACAGCTGTGGGAGCTGCATGAGTATCTCTGCAGGCACATCTTTGTCCAAGACACCATAAATGATGGGTGGCACCGATGTAAAAAGGAGATTGAAAAGAATCAAGATCCAATAGTCAGTCATTGATGTGCCTGAAAACCCACAGAAGAACTGGTACCAGAACAGGAGGTTCACATAGGCCTGAAAAGTCAAAGATGACATGACAGAATGTTACCTGTGGACAAGTGTTTTAAAAGACAGGAGGAAAACAGGCAGATCTTAGGTCTGGTTACAGTGATCCGTGGAAAATTAAGTAGAAATGCTGTGGAGTTCATGCCACACTTCAAAACTACATTTGACTAGCACACAGCTTTACATTTCAAAATTGGACAAGACCTGTTACGCTGCCACCACATTAGTAATGCCTGTTACACACTGTTTTAATCAAATCAGACAATGGCTTTGAGTGGGAAATTCAGTCCAAGGCATAAGAGTCTCTGGTCTCTGCAGACATAAATGGGAAACTGAATTGTTTGACATTTGCTTTTCATGTCTTTTTGAACCCACTCATGATAGAAACTAAAAAAAGCATATAAAGCCCCACTAAACCCTTCAGTGCTCTTAAATACGCAAACTCTGATTTTCCCGGGATGGGACAGCTACATACCACATTCTTGTAGAAGAAGTAAAGCACCATGTTGGTAAGTCTGGTGTAACACCAGTGACCATGGACAAGCAGCAGCTTCCTGAGGTGTCTAAACTGAGAGATTGCAAAGTCACTTGCCATCACAGCCTGCAACACACATGAAGGAAAGGTATGTTAATATCCAAACTGTTAAAGATAAGCTTCAGATACTGACAAGTAAGCAACTTACCAGCTGTTGGAAATTCTTATTTTATGATTTTTTTTTTTTTTTTATACATAGTGCTCATGGTCTTGCCCTCACTCAGATCTGAGCCCCTCCATACAACATTTTACACTAACACAGACAGCTCAGCCCAACACAGCATAGGCAGGAACACGGCCGTCTTTATTATTACCACACAACTGCACAGAAATCACCGATGCTTAGGCCGCTTGTTTCCTGGCAGGAAATGAGTAACAGGGAGCTGGGTGACGGGCAGCAAGCTCTGTTGTTTGGAGTTTGAACTCCTGCAGCACTCAATTTCTGAGCACTCCTGGAAGAGTGCTGAAGCCTGGGTGTCAGCTCAGGCTGCAAACTCTTGCCCGTGGCACGGTAACGGACTGTGGAGCCACTGGGCCTTCAGGGTAAACTCTGAACCCATTTAAAATGGAATCTGGTGTCATTTGCAGCTTTCTTTGTATACACTACCTGCATGCCTTCTTGGCCTGATATTCCTACACCAGTGTCAGCCACCTGGATCATACTGACATCATTGGCACCATCACCTACAGAAAAAAGAAAAAAGGAAAAATCAAAACTAACCTCTCTTATTTGGAATGCAACCTGTAGGCAGCTTTGCTGGCTATCACATCGCCATGGAGGTGGCAGGAAAAGACAAATATACAAGAACACCAGAGAGTTCAGAGAAAAACATTTTTATGGCCAACACTGCAGCCTATGGAAAGTCCTACAGAAAGCACAACCAGTAAGTGGAAGGCCTGACTGAACTGAGCTATATTCTCCAAATGGATATTAGCTGTTCCTTTTGTCAGAATTTAGTTGGTATGCTGGAACAAAAAATATGGGTATTTGAAATCACAGCCAGTCATTTCCCCTATCACTCCCTATTTTGGAGGGCTGTGATGGAGAATGAGAAGGAAAATCCCCCTACCTGCTCCTTTAGACATGTTACATAACACTGTGCACGACTGCTGTCCTTGTTGCTTTGGATTACCATCAGTAAGTTTATGGTCTAAATTTGCTAGTTCAGAAGACTAACATCATCTTATGCCAGAGGCAACTACGATACAAAGGATTATCTTCCTCATAAAGTAAATTTTGTGACAGACATGAACAAAAATACAGCAGAGAAGAAACAAGGCTTCTATTTCTTTTCAGAGAAAAGAAGATAACCACAGGACTCACCTACAGCTAATGTCATTGCCTTTAGCTTATTTCTCACCAGCCTGACCAGGATACTCTTCTGCAGTGGTGTGGCTCGGCAGCAGACTACAGCCCGACATTTTTCTGTGAGTTCCAAGAAAACGTTCTGTAGGCTGTCATGAAGGACATGCTGTAAAGCCCTTCCATCAATAACCAGGCCTGCACTGAACCCTGGAGCTTGGGTGGAGTGACTTGCAGAGACACTCCCAAGTTTCTGACTGTTTTTTGTGTTGGCAGAAGCATTCTTCTGGATCCTTTCTAAAATCTTGCTCATCACCAAGGCACAGCCATCCTAATTAAACACAAGAGAAAGGCAACTTATTACATACTGTTTGTGTTCTGGCTCCCTTTTCAATTTATAAAATACATACGGAGAAAAGGTCGAATGCTGCCCTTGTGTAGCATTTCACTTGAATCCAGAAAGGCTCAGACATGAGGCTGAATAACCCTTAAAAATCACAAAGGATGCACTCTGTTGTTAATAAAAGGGCCTGTAATTTAACTTTGCTTAAGTAGATTGGTTTGGGTATTGTACTAGAGAAGGGAAAAATCTGAAGGAAATGAGAAAATGTTCATAGACTAGCAGAAAAAATAACCATTAAGGATTCTGTAATATAAATACAGCTTTTATAGAAGACTTTTGCTCTCTACATTTCTTTTGTCTGGCATGCAAAGCCAAAAGTGTATTTCAAATCAGATTATAGGTGAGCTGCAATGAATTACTGAAGAACTGGCCTTGTCGAATTTTTTACCTTGTCAGAATCAATACAAGATGCCCAAAAGATTCTTGATATCATTATATGTAATGCATGTGCTATGTAGAAGAAAATACTTATTCTTAAATCTTCTCATTATTTTACTTTGAAATGCAACAGTATCAAATCCTGTATATTTTTTATTTCAAAGCCCAGTTAGAAAGCGGATGGGCACTTCTGCAAAAGGGGCTCAGTTCTCACTGTTAAATAAGACACTTTTTCGCCAGTAGGCAAAAAGGGAGAAAAAAGTGTTAGCAAAAAAGAAAAAAAAAAAAATCATCATCAAACCCCAAGCTTTCCTCAAATACAACTGGACTAAAAATCCTTTCTTTTTCATTTTATTTTCCCCACAGTTACCACTTGCCACATAATCTTCTATGGCAGATAAAAACTGAATTTCTAAAGTAACATATAAGCAGAGAAAAAAAGAAAAAGGAAAGGTCTTAGAAAAATCCTCCAGTCCTTTAGAGAAGTCTCAAGATTTCATGTCTCTGCTCTGAGGAGAGACATTTCACATGTTGGGCTTTACCAGTTACAGTTAGTAATCTCTCTCTTAAGAAACCCAAAACTGATAAAAATCAAGATATGAAAAACGGCTGGTTGTAAGCATCCACAAGAGGACATAATGATCAAGTAGGATTAAACTTGCCACCCAAACCAGCAGCATTTTAACCACTCTTTATCACACAACTCAATTACTGGGTGGTGGGGAGAAGGTGGACTTTTTCTCTAATAAAATTGTTGGCAGATTAGTTTTCTTGAATAATGTGCAATGTACTTTAATGCGACAATTCTTTGTGCATTTATCAAGACAAGCAGGGCTGAGGGAATATATTATACAAAGCAGCACAAAAAATTCAATAGAATTTGCATGACAATAATTCTTACATTGCTAATATGCTGTAACTCACAGCCATTTGAAATCTCTGTCAAGTCTCTAACCTACCACAAAGAGAAATTAAGCAGTTTATTCATTTAAAATAATTAAACATCATGTAGGGACTGTATATAAAGAAACAGATGTTACATATATACAAAGGTTTTCATATTTTACCTGCAAGAAAGCAAACTGTCAGTTTTCCAATATTTTCATCTTCCAATAAATCATGCTGTCTTTCATTGGTTCGGAAAGCAGAGAACATTTTATTTTTCTGTATTGCCCTGTGATATAGCCTGACTGAATTTTTCAGCAGAGAAAAAAAAAAAAATTTTAAGAGAAGTGTAATTTTCCACTCACCCTACTTTGTGATTTGAGAGTGAAGATTGTGTCATCTGGTTCCAGCAGTTTACAAGCATAAGCAATGTTGACAGCAGTCTCTCTCTTGTCACCTGTCAGCATCCATATTTTTATTCCCGCTTTTCGTAATGCCTGTATTGTGTCTGGAACACCCTCCTGCAGGCGATCTTCAATGCCAGTGGCACCTTAATTTAGACAAGCAGAAGGATTAGTGCTGCTGTATTTCCAAAACCAAAACGCTGCAAGAGTGACAGGACAAGATGGTCCTCTGTGTGTATCCACATCCCAAAACAGACACTCTACTGGGACATGCTTGGGAACTCCTCCCTTCCACATCTTCTGTCCCACAGCCCATCACACGTGAGATTGTTGACACATACCCTCGTGTCCTGGTTTCGGCTGGGATAGTTCATTTTCTTCCTAGTAGCTGGTACAGTGCTGTGTTTTGGGTTTAGCATGAGAATAATGCTGACAACACACCGATGTTTTAGTCATTGCTAAGCAGCGCTTATCCCAAGTTAAGGATTTTTCAGTTTCCCATGCTTTGCCAGTAAGCAGGTGTACAAGAAGCTGGGAGGAAGCGTAGCCAGGACAGCTGACCCCAACTAGCCAAAGGGATATTCCATACCATAGGACGCCATGCTCAGTACGTAAACTGGGCGGAGCTGGCTGGGAGGCGCGGATCGCTGCTCGGGCATCGGTCAGTGGCTGGTGAGCAACTGCACTGTGCATCACTTGCCTTTTCTTGGGTTTTGTTTCTCTCTCTTTTTGTTATACTTCTTTTCATTACAATTATTATTGTTGTTGTTGTTATATTTTAGTTTAGTTACTAAACTGTTCTTATTTCAACCCACAATTTTTACCTTTTTTTCTGATTCTCCTCCCCATCCCACTGGGAACAGGGAGGAGTGAGCGAGCAGCTGTGTGGTGCTTAGTTGCCGGCTGGGGTTAAACCACGATACCTCGTTACAGCCTCAAGGGCCTCCAACTCTCCACAAGACCCTTTTAAATCAACTTTTCTCATTGTCATGGTTGTTTCATCCCATAGTGGCTGTGGGACACAGAGTCCCAAGCTTCTCATGACAAACATACTCCATTATTCCCACACCCTCCTACCTCAGACTACCCCAAACCTTTTTTCATGTATCACCTTGATCATTCCTATCTCAAGGTCTGCTTCTCTTCCTTATTCTCAACTCTGCTCCAGGCTGAATTCTCTGTACCTCTTGTCCCAGGCCCTCACCTTTTCCACACCAAAATCCCCTCTTCTTATATCGTATTTTTGCACACTGCTGCAAAGACCGGCCATCCATCATCAGGTTTCTCAACCACTCATCACTGCAGCACCTCCTGTCCCAGGTCCTTTCAATTCATAGCACTAAACTCTGCGTTTTGCCCTTCCTCCTGTCCGCACTGCCAACCTTGAAATATTCCTCCACAGGGAGGAAACATCTGCTCTAACACACACCTCTTAGTGGTTACAGAAAGACTTTCAACAAAAAAACCACAGAGACTTTAACAGAGATACCCTCTTTTCTGGTGTTCACAGCAGGCAGACCTGTGTCCCTAAAACCAGCTCAGAAAACCTTCTTTTCTGGTAACAATGAGGTAACACAACATCAGCATAAAGCAGAACCATGTCTGAAAAGCTGCAGTGCCAGTGATTTACTACGGTACAGGACATTTTCATGGCTTTTTCACAACAGAAATGGGAATAAATCATAGCCAGGAGACATGGGATTCTCAGGCTAAGAAAGTGTCTCAGAAAGAAACTTCAGCCAGTTGCAGCTAGGTTCATTCTGAAAGACAATAAAATTCAAAGCGAAGTTTTCCCTCCTAGTATGTTTCTAGTGCAGGGCTCTAGCCAGCAGTTTGTGCATAAAGCACTGACTGTCGTATGGGGATGGATAAGAGCCAAGAGGTTAGGCAAATTTCTGACGCTACAGCAATTTCTTCAGTAAGTAGCTGCCAACAGGGCACACAGTTCATGGCCTCTGGTCACCAGGAGGAAGAAAACCTCTAGGTCCTTGCTCTGCACTCTGCCTGCATTTTGATGCAAGTCAACAAGAGAGGCAGGAAGGAAGATGCTGGGATCTATTTGATGCGAGCTTCTTTGAGAGACACTGCTAGGCATTGTAGGAAGAGAGAAAAATGTTATTTCAACTTGGGCACTCCATACACTTAACACACCCCTTCTGAGGTACTTGATCACTTCATAATCCAACAGAAGCCAGCTTCAATACGCATGCTGCTGAGATCCAGATCTGTGCTTAGTCGAGTACTGTACATTAGGATTATTCTTTCCAGAGATAGATTTCCATTCAAATAAAGGCCTGAGGCTTCATATATAGCCATATGGATTTCATACCTGCCTACACAGTGGACTACAAACCACTGCTATCCTCCATGATCCTGGCAATACTGAGATTATTTCAATTTTTGCTTGTTGTTCTTTGAGGACAAAGCCTTCATTTCTCAGTCCTAAGAGGACAGTCAGAGTTACAGCTGCAGCTACACCAGGTAATGAGGCAGGTGTAACTAAGCTAGCAGAGGTACTGAAAGCAAGCACCTTAGCAATATGAGGCCATTTACCCTTCTTATTCTCACTCCTTTTAATATTAGGGCCAACTCGTATTGCTTAATGTCCCACCAGAGACATGAGACAAAAAAATGCCTTGGCCTGCAGGACAGCAGGTCACCACAGCAACTAGACTTCCCTCTGCTGACTCTAGTGCAAAAGGGTACCCGTATAGCACATCATCCCTTAAAACTACAGCAGCTAGCAGCATTGCTCTGGCTTCTCTCCAGAAACTGATGCCAGTAAGCCCAGAATTCCTTTTTCTATCAAGGTTTATGGCGCTTGCCCTGAGCGGATGCGGCACAAAATGAGGGATGTTAACACCTTTCCATACAATAGGATCTGTCTCTCTTCAGCTTCTAGCACGAGCTGCCTTTACCACCACCACAGTCAGATCTTTGCACTTTGTTTTCCAAATGTTATTGGCTGGGCAGTCCTCTAGAGCTATTATCCCAGACTGCGTGCAGTTTACCTTTTATACATCTACACCAACATTTTTCATTTTGTTTTGGCCTCCCCATTTCTGCACAGCTGAATGACCATGAGAGGAACAGTTCCTGCAGAAGCATGCCTGACTTCTTCTCTACATGTTATTACAGAGGGACACAGCACAAGCATACCTGCCGTGCCACAAATGCAACAATGATGGAAAACATGCCCAAAAGTGGGATCCCTGTGAATGTTTTCCCACACAGGCCTGGGATTTGCTATTATCATTTCACGTGTTTGTTATGATGACACTTAAAAACTCTAGTGAGCACAAAAAAAGAAACCCAATTTAAAAAGAGTAAATAAAAAAATCAGTAAAACTTTACCTTTACAAAAACCAGAAGAGCACGAGCTGTCTAAAGTGTGGTTTACAACTAGTACAAACTTACCAGCAAGGCTTATGAAAATTCAGGAGTCACAATAAATTCTAGGTCTATAGAAAGCTATGTGTTACACAAACTGAGGTTAGCACAGCTCTCTGCAGGTAAATTCCAATTATGAACATCATAAGCAGTTTCCTGGGAGTTACAGCATTTTCTACGTACCGAGCAAAGTTAGTTCGGTCTCAAGCCTGATGGCAGATTCAAGCAGCAGTGCCTCCCTATTGTCAATACTGGTTTCCGCTAAAAAATGATGATTTAACCACTCTGCATATTCAGCATCACTCATCACCTACAGAGGGAGAGAAGACATACAGCATGTATCTATACTGCGTTTTCAAAGGCGCCTCAAAAGTGTCCTCACAGTTACTTCTGCTGTCCACACACTGAACCTAGAAGCGCAGCCCCTGGCTGCCCCAACATGTCCATGGATTTAGAACGATGTGCATAGTGTTGGATTACTTTGCCAGGCTTGGCAAGCCAGACTGCTCACTGGCACCCTGCAGGTTCCTGGAGCTGGTTGACAGATTTCCATTTAGATGGAAGGTAGGTAAGCCAGTGAGCACAGCATACTCTCCCTACTGCTCTTTAATTGCAGCATTGACACAGCTACAGTCACTGCACAGCTGTATACAGCTTGATGATCGTACAGCTACACAGCATGTACTTTCACTTTCCATAAGGCTTTGTAAAGAGGTTTCTTGCCTGTTTCAATCCCTATGGAATTTTACTTCTGAGCAGCTTTGAATTTAAAATGGAATCTCAAAACATCACTCAAGTTTTGCCTCCAGAGCTTGCAACACTGCAAACTGCGAAACCCAACAAAATTGGTCTGACTTCATTTGTTTTCTGTGCCTGGAATTCCAACCGAGGTAAGTTTCACACAAGGAGACCTGCTCAGGGCTCTTGAAGAAAAATCAGGCTATTTGACAACGTCTGTTTTAGAATTAGGCTATTAAGCTGCTTGGCATCCGAAACTGACAGCAACTATGACAATCTAATGGAAGTCAGGAATTGATTTGGGTCAACTCACAAATTCCACCTGAAAGAACATAAGGATAAACAAAATGTGGCAATGGAAGCATCTGTTCAGAAGTCATGATGTCTTCTCCATTGCTGATACCACTCAGGTTGGTTACAGACTGTAAACATTCTTAAAAATATGTATTAAAAGGAATACCTACCTTCTTAGCAATGCACAGCGTGCGCAGTCCTCTTCTGGCATAGTCATCCAAATGCTTCTGAGTTCTCTCTTTAATCTTCTTTTGTTCCATTTCTGAATTACTAGTACCCACTATCACACAAAAAGCAAAGAAAGCGAGTTAAGTATGCATTCTTAGGCTAAATTTAGCAGAAAAATTTGAAGGTCTAAATACATTTTAAAAATATCAAAATGTTAACAGGTTTTATTTTAACTATGAACATATCTTCATGTTTGCACAAGATACTGTGGCTGTACCTACAGTGAGTATGTGGTGCACCAGTCTGCACAAGTGGTGAGGGGGAACACATGCAGTACTGATACATCTTTGGATGCCACTAGTGTATCAAAATGTTTTCCTAAAGTAAAATGATTTTCTAAAATGAACTGGGCCACAGACACCTAAGCAGCTTTACTGTCACTGGTCTAGTGGGAGGTGAGCTAAAAGGGCAGTTGTAGAAAAGCTTTTTTAAAAATAACCGTTAAGGGACGGACTATTTGGACAGGCATTCAACTCACCTAACTTTGGACACGTAGAAGTTAGGTCCAAGTTCACCCTGAGAATCAAAGTAAGGAAAGGCACCTCCAGACATGAAATTACCCCCCTAGTAAGACAACAGGTTTTGGAGGTACTGTTTCTATCCCACGGCCTACAGAGTCTTTTTGTCTAGACTTCAGACGGCTAAGGCTGGGCAAGTTAAAATCCACCCTTGGAATTGGAAATATCCCTCTTCCTCACTGAGATCAGCCAGCCATGGAACATACAAACCAAACTCCCTTTTGCAGAAAGCAAGCCTTTAAAAATAATTCATTTATATTACCTTCCAAACCATTAAAAAAACCCCTTGGAACATCTTCTGAACTTAAATATACTTAGGTATTTATTTCTAACACACACAGATAATACTTTCTGTTTACTGCCTTCAGTGAAAAATCAATGACTGTTCACTACAGCGTATGAAGAAATCAGTTAGTGCTTAAACAACATGGTGCAGCCCTCCTGTGGCAGATTCAAAAGCGTTTACCCTCAAACAACAGGGCCCAGCAGGAGGCACCACACAACCTTACAGATATTATTACACCTAGAAACACAGAAGTAGTCAGTAGTCAAGGGAAAAAAAAAAATCTCAGAAAGCACTGACAGGTGCCATCTGCTACTGATACCTCTCTCCAACAGCTCAGAAACATTTAACACAGGTAAAGGCTAGAACGTACCTCATTCTAATAAACATCTTGCACTGTGTAGCAGAAGCCAACTATTCAAGTACATGACCTTACTTTATAACTGGAAATACTTCAGTTGGCTCCAAAGGGTCTGCTCAGACACCACTAAATCCTTTGAATAACAGCTGCTTCCCTCTTAGTTTCCACATCAGCACAGCCATATCTAGGTGACAAGCAATACTATTTTTCTGGGTTCCCTATAAGGAACTATTCACAGACGATAGTTCTGCTTGGTTACTTGTCTCTTCTCATGAATCAAGCCATCTGTTCAGTTGTACCAAAGAATGACAAAGGTGAGCAAAGAATTAGAAGTTCTACAGATAGTTACCTTCAGATGCAGTTCTCAACAAATCCATCATGACTGAATCTGCACCTTTTGTGTACACCACCACTTTGTTGGAGACTGGATGCCGAACCACCACTGACATCCTTTTCCGTACTGAATCAAAAGGCAGGATATGCAAAAGCTGAAACGTTAATGATCCCAGACCTGCAAAGTTCACAGTTACTTGATCTGGAGTCCTAGACTGTAAAATACATTTATAAGCCCTAGCAGCATGAACCAAGGCAGCTTCATCTGGACTCTCAGCTTCATAACATAGCTTAGGTAAGGAAGACAATTCAGTAGATGACGCAGCACTGTTGTGTTCACAGCCAGCAGCTACATTGACCTTATCTAGTTCTTGAGGCACTTGGGAATTTTCTGGGCTGTCAGTACTGTGACGCTCAGCAGCCCTTTGAGCAGCTCCATCCAAAGCAGGTGAAGCCAGTTTCATTCTGAAAACAGACAGTTTGTTCACAAAACTGTTGGGGCTTTCAGATGACTCTTTCACACTTGGAAGTGGGGAGGAGCTTAGTCTCCGGACTGACAACCTCTGGAACATCTGCCTGATTTCCTCAAGCGATTTAATAGGCATCCTACCCAACGAAGAGCGTCTCATCTGGAACAGAACAGTTAAAGGGAGCATTTAAGTTAAATTCTTCATATTTTATTACATTAAAGGAGGACAGCTTACAAACTATGTATGTTTCTTAACGAATGTAGTATTTTAAAATTTACCATAAGTTGGATTGCTTGTATAAAAGATGGCCAGCTCAATTAAACATATAACCATGTGAGTACACTAAACAGTTTCTGTAAGAGCTCCATTACTCAAACCGAAAGAATTGTAAAAACACTTCAGATCTGAAAACTGTATGCATTCCAAGTCTGATTCATGACTCCATGTAATACCTCTCTTTAGAAATGTTTCAGTCATGAAACAGTGCGACATTACAACTTTTAAAAGTTGTGGCAAATGGAACTAAAGACTTTAATTCTTATGCTGAATTAGCAAGATATTTGTGAAGAATAAATGAACTCCATACCCCTCACAGTTACTAGCTACAAGTACTGTTAAAATACAGTACCTTATAAATACTTTTTTAATGTCTGAATTTAAAACAAAAGACAGTTCCCCTCTCATCAGTGTTACAAAATAATTGGCTTACTGTTATTCAGAACACTTAGGCAGCTAATAGCTTACAAGCAAGGAACAAGGCATGCAAGGCTGACATTCATTTCTCATTACTGGTGAAGAGTTAAGAATGAGTTATCACCAGGAAGCCTGTTCTCCTTTGCCACTGAAAAGCGTAAAGTAAGGACAGACTCTGGCTTCAGTTCTACTGCAATTGCACAGAAGTTGTAGTGTGTCCCCATTCAGCAACATGGAAATAGAGATGAGGAACATCCTTTCATCGCCTCTCCCTAAGGCAACACAAACCTTCCGTTGCCTTGAGCTCTTTCATGTCATTCCCTAGTTGTGAACTCAGAAATCTCATGCCACATTGTCCCTTGCAACCTACCTGCTCGTGACCTGAAGATCATCTCCCCTGCTAGCAAGTCATCCAGAAATATTATTCTCAAAAAAAGGAGAATCTCGCCTGTATATTTTTCTACAGCACCTTTAAGGAATGGCTGGTTAGCAACTATGAACGCATCTGCCCCATCCACACATAGACCTGTAGGCTGCCTACTATGTTTTCTGGAAATGCCTGGAAGCACACTAAAATACTGGGCTTATTTATACACAGAAAATACTTTATACTCCACAGGATACCTTTTGGGAATGTCTCCAGCTATGGTTGTAGGTTCACTGCCTAGATGGACACCAAAACCTAGTCCTGCACATGTCACAAACATTTTTTTTAAAAGACAAAGTCAAAAAATGGAAATCACCAGGGGATGGGGGGAAGGAAATCAAAGCTGAACTTTGGAATTATCCTGCAACACAGTCAAAATTGGTAAAAAATGGGGTTATGAAAATCCCACCCTGAAAAAAACCAAAATATTTTAAAAAGACAGTAGTATCATTAAATAAACATTAGGTTGTGTGCTCTGAAAACAAGTGGTCTGAGGAAGACTTAAACATACTCCAAGACCATTAAACCAGGACAGTCTAGCAAATGCACTGTCCATTCAAGGCAAGACCACTTTATGTCATACCACAAAGCATTTTTTCTTCAGATTATTACACATATGAAACTTGGTCTTCCATACTTTTGCTGAAACTCTATTTGAATAGTCAGGGAACAGGTAAGAGCGTTCTCAGTTCCAATATTCTGGAAGTCTTCTGAGATTATTCTTATCTTTCAGCCAACAATTACCTATTTGTAAAGGTAACCTGAGTGTTAGGGTACTCTTAAAGGAAGCTATGCACATATCTGGAAAAAGATAACTAGAAAATAGAAAAAAAAATAATTGCAATTTCATCTCAAAATTTGTCTTGTAAAAGTTAAGAACAAGTCTATACACAGAAGCAAAAATATTGAAGCCAAGTTTTTCTGCATCGGAAAAACATTACCAGCATTATATTACACATTAACTCATTGCACTCTGTGGGTTTACAGTAATTCCCTTCTAACAGGACAAACCAACAGAAGAGAAATGGATGTTTTTTTTAAATGTCAGTTAATCATTTTTTCCTTTATTAACCAAACCAAAGGGAGTTCATTTATTTATGAATATGGCCAAATAACCAAAAACAAGGCTTTCTTACCTTCTGACGTGGCTGATTGGGGACTGAAACTACAACAGTATTACAGATTGCCAGAGCAAGAAAGAAGTCAGTGATGTACATTGTCTCCAAAGATAACTTGCTGCTGGCTTCCTCTGATTGTTGATAGGAATGAGAAGAAATTTGATTGAACTTCTCCAGCAGTTGTGTGTCTGGTACAACATCCGTTTCCTATTGATGAAATGAACAAAACTGTCCATTAGGATATAAGCTTAAGCTCAGTCTCTGGAGGTTAAATCAGTTACAGATGAATGAAGTGTAGAAGCTCATACAACTTGAATGCCGAGCTGATTACACCAGGAAGTAGAGGAACACTCTGGTGTCTTCACTGCTTTGTGCTAGCCCATTGAAAATGGCAAACTTCATGCCCAGACGGGTAAACAGTAAAGCTTTAGTTCATAGACACTTCAACAGAGATTAAATATGATGAATGCTATTTAGACACCTTCAGGTACAGAAGCAGAGTTTTTACCTCTTGTAACCTCCAATAAATATTGGTCACCTAGGTATTTCCTACTAAAAAGAAAAGAAAATGCTAGAAACTTCTTACAACAAAAGAACAAACTGTTCTTAAGATGAAGCTGGTCATTTTAGCTGGAGTGATCATAGACTCACAGCAGCAAGAACCAAAACGTACACCTTCGTGACCCAATGAACATCTGCAATGTCAGCTGCAAATAGGATGCAGCCAAGCAGTCATGGGAGGGTCTGGTTTTGATGGAAGAGAGAAAGGATTTCTTAAATGATAAGCATTCTGATCAAATGGGGGTAAAAAGATTTTCCTTCATGAGAAATTTAGCATCAAAACCAACAGCTTTTACTTACAATGGGGCTGCTGAAAGCAACGTGTCCTGAGTGGGGAACATCACCTGCTCCATCTTCCCTTCCTAATGTAGGGTAACTATCAGACAACTGATTCAAAGACCTTCTGTTCAAAGGTTCATTCACAGCTCTGCACTTGTGCCCCCGCCATTTTGACATACGGGTCGAAGAGCCACACTGATGATCAGCTGAATCCTCATCCTCTGAATTCATTTCTTGATAGGATTCCAACCTCTTTGCTATGGAAAGGGAAACAAAATTACTGTTCCATGAGCAAAACCAAACTCGTCTAAAACACTGCCTGGAGGTTCAGGAAACAAAATTTTCAAGTAAGGAATTTAGTATATAGTTAAGAATAATCCACCATTTATGAAAAACAAAATCCATAACAAGCCATCACATTGACTTCCCGTTTGGGGCACTGCACTTCAAGGGCAACGCTCAACTAGAGTGAATCCAGAAGAGGGAGCAAGAATGATCAGGGTTCTAGATAACATGACTCACATGGAAACAGTAAAATAAGCTGCAGTTAGCCTCCAGAAGGGCACATTGATAGGAGCCAAATAATAATCTTGAAGTACATGAAGGGCAATTGCATAAAGGAAATAGCCTGTTTTGTATGCACACTGTGGGTAATAGAAGACACAATGGTCCTATATTGTGGCAAGACAGGCTACGTATAGGCAAAACTTTGTCAGAGAAGATGTGACAGACTAGAACAGAATGCCTGAGAAAGCAGTGAATTGAACATCACGGGAGGTCCTGAAGAAACAGAAATATATTCATAAAGAATGATAGCAACAACTCTGCCTTAGGCCAGAGAAACGGGACCAGATCACCTCCTGATATGTTTTCTAGCCTAATTATTTTATAATGGATCAGGATTGTATGCTAATGGTTTGCCAAGTACAGCTTCTAGCAGGAACTCATTGAAAATGTTTCTTATCATTTCTGTATTGGGCACCACCTCACACGCACACATTTTCTAAGTATTTCACTGAAAAGCAAGTTTCAATAATAAAACTTTGTATTGATGTGTCTAACATCTTTGCACCAAAGATACAAATGCCTTTCTGTGCCCCACAAAACCAGCTAGGAAGATGAGTGGTGCAAAGAACCTCTGCAGCAAATGGAAACAAGCCTATGCTATTCATGCACTTGTTAAGAACATATACAAGTGTTCGCACTGGAGTTCTGGGACAGTGTTTGATCACATGCAAGAGGCTGCAGTCTTAACCCAGACAGCAGTGGATCGCAGTACACTACTCAGCTTTCATGGTTTTACCTGTCACTGTGAAAACAGTATGCAATAAGCATACACTAGCAGTTCAGTGACTGCATCCACAGACAGTATGGGAAAACTGCTCTGAGAGTTGTGCATTGCCTATTTATTTCATTAAAGTGTGAATACAAACAACGGCATCCTAGAAAAAAACCAATATTAACATACAGACGTCTCCTACAACACCAATAATTCCCTGTTTTTTTCTTATTTGAGGTGGCAGCTACTGTACAGGAAAGAAGTCAAAAGTGGGATATTATTCTGTTTTATGCAAACAGGAAACCTATCCATACCTCAGAGTCCCCAGCTCTGGTGCTCAAAATGAGATGGAAATAGGTTTATTATATCACTTTTGAGTCCTCTTCCTCCTAGCCAAAGCACAGGAGCTTAGCTATGTTCAGT
Organism: Sagittarius serpentarius; assembly: GCA_034782735.1. Lineage (NCBI taxonomy): Eukaryota > Metazoa > Chordata > Aves > Accipitriformes > Sagittariidae > Sagittarius > Sagittarius serpentarius. Next base: position 19,016,914 of record JAVKLA010000053.1, read on the forward strand.
AAATGAGCGACCAGATTTGCTAGCCTGTTAAGTTCTCCTTATTTCCTATTGTTTTCTCTTTCTGGAACATAAATGAAAGCCTCCTGTCCCTCATCCTGCCATTCTGATGAGCCCAAGGAAAGCAGGGAGACCAGAGCTTACACCTTCCTTGGCAGGTCATCTCCCTGATGTCAACATGTATTTAATAAAATAGTTCTTTTAAAAAAAAAAGCTGGGTGGGAATGTAACAAACTGTGGCTCTCCACAACTACCAAATATACCCAGCAGGTGGTATTGATAGCCTTTACCAGAAAGCAGCAACAGTGGCTTAGTACGTGTTTGTAGAGGCAGGTTTGGACAACGCGTGCCCATCCTGCTACGCTTCCAGGCTGTTGAGAAGCCTGCATGCTCTGTCTGAAGTAACATACGTGCACCTCACAACACCACACTGCTCTGCTGCCATGGTCCAAGAGGCACACTTTACTTCAGACAGAACACTGCATGGGGGCACCTATATGGAGGATTATACTGAGTCACAGTCATTGCTGTTGTATGCTTCCCTCAGGTGCATCCCTTTACCCTGGGCAATACAGATACAAATACAGAAATGTATGTACCGACTAAGTGGCTTGTATGCAAAAGACTGTACTGTCTTGCACTGCAACTCTTACTGTGTAGCAGGAGCCTTGCAAACAGCGACTCCATGCAACTGAACAAATGTGAAAGGACTAAAACACAGGACCTCCAACATTTTTCAAACCGATTTTCAGGGCTCACATAATTTCTAGATTTGTTAAGAAGAAGCACATGCTTACCCTCCAGGTAAAAGACAGGGCACAGCAGGCAATAATTATGAACATAATTAATACGCTAATATTCTTGGAAGATAACTCTAAGTGAACTACTAGCAGAAGTAAGTGGTAGACATACTCCCTGGCACAATGAGACCTGGATCAGCCACAGCTACATCATTCTCACTACTCCTTGGTTTATCTCTTCTGAAATACTTTTCCTTCCTTTAGGAAATGCTCTGAAAACTATTCTACTTTTTATTTAAGTTGTTCATTCACCAAGTTCGAAACTTAAAAATATTTCTTCTCACTTTCCTGTTGTCATCCTTCCAAGTTTAATTATGCAAAGCCAAAGAAGCACCTGGGTATTTGCACCACAAAATTTTCAAAGTATGTGCAGAAATTACAGTAAAGACAGTTTTTAACTATCTGCTCCTGTGACACAACAAAAGAAGGGCTGAAGTGATTCACTGCTGTGGCCAGCAGGGTGTGCCTTTTGCTCACAGTTGTGAGCAGTTCTATCTGGCAGCAAAACCACAAAGCCGGGTTTAATACACAGCTGTGCTTCACGTGTCCACCTGTCAGCACCTCACCTTTGATCTCATATGGAATACTTGTATTGCCCACCAGCAAAACAGCAAATGTCTGCAGTCACTACTACTTATAAACAGCAATGGCAATAAAAATTTTGTGGGTTTATTTAATTAATGAAATAGCTAATTGAATCAAAGACTTAATGTCACTCTGCCCAGTTTTCTCTTGTGTCTGGAGTTGTATCTTCTCCTCGCTCCCAGAAGACTTCAAGTAGGCTCTCATGAAATGTATGCTGAAAGATGCTACACTATTACAAAACAAGGCAGCAACTATTCAGTAACTATGCTTGTTGACTTCTGGCCTAAAAATAAACAGGTGTGTAAGATATAAACAAGATTACAACAGTCATTATTTTTGATGGAGGTACTTAACCTTTGCAGCCTTAACACACACATGTACACACATCTTCTTGACCTTTACATTAACACTTCAGCAGGTATTTTATTTGGGTTACCGTATCCTCAAGCAGTATCCATACAACAGTATGTCAAATTGGAGCTTTAAGATATACTACGTAAAGGTGGTACACTCTAATTGAAAAAAAAAAAAAGAGAGAGAGAAAAGACTAGATGGGCAATTTTCCAATGTTCTGGGTTCTGAATATTGCAAGGAGACAAGCAAAACACAGTAGGCATGACTTCTTCCAGAGCGAGTAAATATTTTGTTTGTGGTATCAAGTACGTTGGAACTTAACTAGCTGCAAAGCAGCACCTTAGATACAGGCTTTAAGTCTCTTAACACACTATATAGGAAGAGATCCACATAACGGGGAAGGATGCATGGCTATTAGTAGGATCAGTCTGAATTCACACCTTCTGTGAGTGTGTATTGCCACACAAGTCCACTGGACCCCTATCAAAACTTTCAGCTTCTCTGAGAAAAATGACCCACTGCAAACACAGGTTTACTGTCTTACCATTTTCCTCATGGCAATACTCCTGTCCTGCAATGCTGCATCTCCGAAAAACCATCTTATTTTCAGTGAGGGTTCCAGTCTTGTCAGAGAAGATATACTGAATCTGGCCAAGATCTTCAGCAATATTCAGTGCTCGACACTGAATTGTTGAGTCTGTTTTCTCATGGTAAAAGTCAATGTCATTCTGTATTAAATAAATTTGTCCCAATTTGACAATTTCAATTGAAACATAGAGAGAAACTGGGATCAAGACCTACCAAAATAAAACATGGGCATTAAATAAAACCAAACTCTTTGGGCAGTTACAAACATGAAGTAGCTCTACTCAAGCAGAAGAGTTACTTCAAGGGTATAAATGAGATCAGAATATGAGCCATGTTCAAAGCAGACCAAAGTTACCTGTAATAAAATGATCATCGTCCAGAACATATTGAACCCTGCTAATGTTGGAGGAATTGATTTCCCATCTGGCTCAGGGATGTTAAAAAATGGTATTTCTGAATACCTACTTAACCAAATTCCATGGCCTTGAAAACAAGAACAAGATAAAACGAGTCAGTTGTATGTAAACTGTATCACAGTTTGGGGTCATGGTGTTAGCTGTTATACTCTGCAGTTCTTTCTAAGCTTTTAAATTACCATTTTATTTCGAGTTCTGCCTCAGCAGGAACCCCATTAAAATTAATTATCAATGCACACATGAATAAATACCTTATATGCATTTCTATCAACAGCACATCTATACAGCATATCTCAGAACTAAAGGAATACTAACTACACTTGATAAACTCTCTTTTTTCCCCCCCAGAAACTGGGGAATTGGCAGTTAATTGTATCATCCTTGCTTGTCCAGGTTTTAGTTAACCTGTGAACACCATGTCATCATCATTAAAGGTAGTGTGAAGAAGTTTTTTTAAATGTTTTAAAAACCTTTTTGGTTTGTCATAAAAGTTAGTCTGTTTAGATTAACTCAAGACCACTAATTAATCATTTCCTAAAATGTCAAGTCCTGACAACTCTAGTCACACTAGGCCTCTCCCCACAATGCTGTAACATGCATCTCATGTTACCTGAAAAATCCTAAAAGAAAGTAGTTTTGCAGAGTAATTAGTGAGAAAAAAGAGAAACGAATTGGAGAAACAGGTTCCAGACCTCAGAACTCACATCAGGAACATACTTGACCACACTCCAGGTTAAACATGACAACATGAACTAAAACCTGGCAGCATCCCCAACTGCTAGGGAATTCCACATGGATAAAGGCAGTTTCCAAGATGGGCTGTTTAAATGAATCAGCCCCAAATTAAAACACTAAGCATTGTAGGCTGAGAGAGGAAAAGAGGAGGAGTCTGCCAATTCTCACTTACCTATTGCACCAGTTAAACACATCAAAATTAGAAGCAGAACACACCAAAGAATATCAGTGTTCACTTTTCTTTCCAATTTACTGCGCTTGTAATGCGGGCCACTGTTATTCAGCATGGCTTTGGTTTCATGACCTGTAACCACAACACAGGCTGAAATTCTCCAATAGAAGGTATCAGAACCACAAGTGCTTTATATTTCTAAAGCTCTGGGAAATGAGACATTTCTGTTAAGTAATATTTGAACAGAGATTATAAATATGAGCAAACTAACCACTCCTACAACATATGAATTCTGTCCTAAAGAAAACTGAACAAGCTAAACCAAAATCCGTCATGTACACATTAACTTTAATAATGTCAATAATATTTCTTCTTATAGAAACAATCTTATTCTTGACATTTTCTATATTATTTCTAGTATTTTCTACAAAATCCTGCACCTGTTCCAGCTATCTGGCTGGATACATCATATCAATTAGTTTAAAAACCTCTGCCCTTTGATACAGAACACTGAAGAACAGCACTAGCTTCAGTTTTGGACCAGAAAAAACTCTAAGCAAGCTATGCATTTCCATGTTCATTTAAAAACCTGGGTTTACCATCGCAACTAACAGTTGAGGACAAGGACCTGTTCACATGGAACAGAGCTGGCCTCCCCTGAATAATCAGACATATCAGTTCTTTACATTGTTAAAATAGAAACAAACTTAATTGAGACATGCGTTCTTAACATTTCTAGCTACAGCTGCCTTCTGCTGGACTCAAGCTTTTACTCTCTTAATTCCCCTTTGTACAATACTGTTTCTTAGGGCACAGAACTCTTGTCTTGTTTTCAAGGCAATCTGTGAAAGCCAGGGTGGTTCACTAACCTGCATATACCACTATGCCTACAACAGCTTCTGTGTTTCTCACTGTGCACCCTCGGAGCAGTAAGTTCTCCTTGCTGAGGCCCACTCGATCCTTGTTTGAATGCTCACTGAAAAAAAAAGTGCATTACTTCAGCTGTAGGACTCCAGCAATTACCAGTCAGGCTTTGCAAAACCATTAGGGAGCAGATTTCCCAGAGAAGCTGCTAGTCACTGACTGCCATTCTGACATTTCCGATCGGACTTTTCAAAAGAATGGGGTAACACGCATGCAGATCACCTTTGAAAATCCAGGCATGTAGGCACTGTATTAAAATTTTCTTGTGTTTACAAGCCTAGCATTTGCCAGCTGCCATGTGAGAAGCAGGCAACACCTTCGAAAAGAGCTCAAGACAAACACTGGAAGTCTGAAGGCCTATGACTTCTACTTGGATTGCCAACATCAGAAAAATGAAATATAAAACCCCATTTTAAATATACTGTGAGCATCGTTACTCCTGTGGCATACTTTCAGTGCAGGTAGGCCCACTCTTTGTCAAGCTGTTTCCTCAGAGACTAAGATTTATATACATCTATTTTTCTTTTCATATTTCTAATGTGTCAGTGCCCACAGGGAAGAATATAGACATTACACTCTCACAAACTGAAAATGAGTCACCCTGTGAAATAGGTTTTGTTTTCCTACAGCCTATAGAAAATCATAAATCCATAAGAAGAAAAGACACAGATAGGCACACGTTGGTCAAAAGGAGTTTGATCAAGTCACTGATGGTTACAAATCAGAGTAGGAGAGGAAGTCAGTCCTTCCCATTTCCAATTCTGAGCAATTCAGATTGTCCAACTTGGCCATGAACCAGACCAAACACTGTATATATCACATGTTATTGAGAGCAAATTTGAAGCTATTTCAAATATGGAACACACAACTGTAAAACAGACTGAACTAAGATGTTGAAAATATTCAATACAAAATAAGAAGCAGCAGTGGGCTTTTCCCAGTTCACAATCTGCTGCTCAGAAAGCCCTTCTAGAGCCCTATCTGTTGGGCTGCACTCAGAAATGTAGTAATGCAAACTGACTTCTATACATATTGTCATTATTTTTTAAAGCAAACATTACAAGCTCTCTGAAAATTAGTAAGAGCACCAAAGCAAATGACAACAGTTTAAAGAGCCACCAAGCCTACTTACAGAAAGCCTCGGAAGCAATTGAGGTCGTTGTTAGGACTTTCACACTCTATTCTACTGGAAAATTTTTCTGGATCAATTTCAGAAACCTAAAGCAACAGGAAAAAAAAACCAAACAGAGAACTCAGACAAAATGTGACAGAATTTAAAAACATCATAAATTCATAGGTTCAGGTATTATTATCTAATAATTTAGCTATGAAACTGGAAGTTGCTGGTGTTGTTGATCTGCTACCCAGTGTAAATCAGACTTACACAGCATGGAAGAAATGCCTAGTAAATATCCAGGCCTGGCAAGTATCCATTGAATTGCTGATATTTAGAGAACACTGGAGAGAAGAAAATGGGTGGAAGAGTGAGGAAGACGAAAAAAAATGCAATAATAACATCTGAAAAGCAGAGATTTCCCATAGGTTTTTCCATGATAAGGGAAAAAAAAAGAGGTACTGTCTTCTGCAAGGAAAATTTCTTCCAAACATCCATTGCTTCTGATACCATGACCAGGATGCTATCTGTGCTAACACAAAGAAAGCAGGTAGAACTTTTTAATGATGTTTGAGCCTTACCGGTACCAAAGAAAGGGCTCTTATGAAAGACTAAATGTACATGTTGCAAATAAAGAGCCAGTCAGCTCTTCAGTGAAAAGCCAAGTGAAATATATACCCTTTATTAATAAAGAATGAAACCTGACAGGAAGTAAGAGGAAAAACCAAAAGGCCTTATCTTTGAAATTAAATTGTAAGTGCAATTGCAGGTAATTCCAATTAATAGCATACTCATATGTCTCTAGACTCTAGTATAACAGCTGTTTCCAGGCTGAGTACCTTCCACTGTCTCTTTGGAAAGTCATTTGTTCTGCTATTTAGAAAAAAAGAATGACCAATTTAAGGTTTCAAACTCCAAGGATAAATCTGTAATTCACAGATGTAATTGAATACATCTTCTACATAATTACAGGTCTCTGAGAAGGCTGCACTCCTACAGTTGGGTGACTTCACACTGGCAGAATAGCAACTGTGAGGTTAAAACACAATCCTGTTAAGTAGAATGTGAAACTCAGAAGACAGAAGACATTATTAACACCTACTTTGTTGGCTTGATTAAAAAAAATTTTTTTGCTATGTTTTTCTGTATTGATTTGTTGCACTGTATTAACCTCAAGTCAATATGAACACAGCCTTAGACAGACAGATACCTTCAGTCTGTGTAAATTTAATTAACTATGAAAGACCTCTCCCTCCACTGACCTTTCTCATGTTTACTTGTACAGGAAGTACAACATTTCTGTAATTCATGCTTTTCAAGCATTTCACATCGTACAACAATTACACAAAAAACAGCACTAAATGAATAAGAACTACCCCCAAAAAGAAGTAAAATAGCCAAAGCAGTTGATTCTTTTCTTCTACAACCTGGAGACTGTCTCCAGATATGTATTTCTGGTGAAAGTATCTTATTTTTGATGGACAACTAAACCATTTGACTTTGTCAAACAATTGGTAACAGCAGTGAAGGTGTTAGTAGGAGCTTCTTGTAATGTACCTTGAAATAGCAACCACAGAAACTTGGGGTGTAACCTATAGTGGGCACAGAGGTTATGTCTGCACTCTGCCAGTATAAAACAGAGGTGACAAAAACTATGTCCAAAAGCAGGTATCTTGATATGGGCAGTCAGATCTTCCTGGACTATAAGTTTATGGTGTATATTTCTTTGTTAAAATCTTAACTTTGACAAAGCAAATATCGAGAGTAGAAGATTTTGCACCTTATTTTTTGAGATGTTTTCCTATGTTTCCTGGCACAGAAGAGAAGATTTTCTACAGCAGAATTAAAGTTACTTGGATTTTGTGTAAAGGTCCCTAAAGAAGGGGACAATAAAGATGGGAACTAAGTAAGGTAGCGGGGAGTGATAGTCCCTGCATCAGATTCTCCCACTGGAATGGGAAGAGAGCCAGCTGCCCAAGACCATACCTGCTGTTTTGGCTGTGCTGTGTTCCTGACAAACTATATAGTTTGATAATACAGCATGGAAATGGACTGGGTGCATAGCCAAGGTGTAAGAAGGCAGCTGGCAACTCCTTTCATCAGCTTGGCTTCTTAGGCTGCCTGGAAGAAAAGGACAGCACTTTCCTCTCCACTATGTTTGAAGATGCTGCAGCTAGGACTGGATTCAGTCATTGACCACGTAGGCCGAGAAGGAACTGACCAGTGCAGTCCTGTGGCCTCTCTTATAATGTAACAGGAAACATTCACTGCTCACAGTGACTTAGTGCCAATGGCATATTAGCTTCTCCACCCCAGTGAACCTGCACTTGGTTCAGCTAACCATATAGGGTGTAGAAGGAAAAGAAGATTAATCCCTTCTTAAAGGGAAGCAACATTTGAGTGTCTTGAAAGCAGCAGAGCAGTATCAGTTTGTTCACTAAATAGCTCATTATCCTCAGGGAGCAGATCCTCAGCTATTTTGTGTATTTCTCTATGAATGTCAAGATAGTTGGAGACACTGTGTTCTGTGCCTTGCTACCCAAGAAGCCCCAAGTTACTTTCCCAATTTCTTTCCTGTTGTCATTTAAGCATTTAAAAACAAAAATTAAATTATGCTGTTCTAAGTTGCCAAAAAAATAAATTAGACTACAAGAGTTTCAGCTCCTGTTTCATGCTTTAATTTTGCCTTGCCTTCTGTTAAAGGAATCCCAAGTGCAAGAACAGGTGCCCCACTGATAACCTTTTTCATTGTGTTTCTACTTGCTAAGTCACAAAGAAGCAGGACATAACACCCTTGCAAATAGGTTAAGTCTTTTTAGTTGTTGTCTTCAGATGTTGTTTAATTTGATGTAGTTTACTGCTGTTGTTCTGAGATTAAGAAATGGCAAGGTCAGGCAGTCACCCTCTTACACAGCACTGCCAGTCTTATTCACCCTGAGACAAAGCCTCTGGCTGAAACTCAGCTGTCGGGGCACTAAAGGTCTGTGAAGTTGACCGTGGCTCTACATTCAAAATCCACGCAGTACTGACAAGAAGACCCTACAATGAATTTTCTTTTTTTTTTTTCATATGAGGACAAAATTAATAGTCTTGAATGGTGAAGGATTTGTCACCTTTTTTGGACAGTATAACTCTTCCTAGAATTTTGATAAAAGTTTTCTGGAAACAGAGAAAGCAGTCTCTTTCTTGAGTGAGACCGATTTCAGATCTTGGTAGCAGGAGCTGATATGAGATTAGGGCCACCTTGGTATGATGTAAGCCTGTAGAACCATTTGAAATTTGCCTTGCATAATGATATATATATATATACAGAAAGATCAAATAGTCCTTTCTGCCTTATTGTTTTCAGATTATATCCAGAAAGAAAAGAGTAAAAAAAAAAAAAGGCATTTCACTGTAAGGGGATAGATAAGAAACAGCTTTGTTCATGGATATCACATCACGCCTTTGGTATTACCATACTTGCTAAGTAACAGTGGAGTCTTAATGCACAGCAAGGTACCCCTCCTCCCTTCCTCTCCACTGCTAACAATTCAGAGGCAGTTCAGGTAATTGTATCTCCAGAGGACTAAACAGTCTGTTCTTACAGACAGCACAGAATCTCCTTGCTGTTGTTTTCAGGCTGGTGTTTAAGCAACAGAACTCGGTACCAGGTGTGTTGAAGACTGCAGAAATGCCAGGATTCTTTGTTCTTTTGATATCATCATCTTTGTGCCAGCCTCCAGCATTTTGACTGCTAGGTATAATACTAAATAAGGTTTATTTGCCTGGTGTTAAAGCAATGACAATCATCTCCTCAGTATCTGAAAGGCCTTTATGAATTACTTACAAAGCCTTAACCATGTGAATTCCATGGCTGAAAAGCACAGATCCACCCATTTCCCACCACTACTTGGTATGTGTAAACCCTCTGAGACCCAGTAATGCTCAGTTTTGAAAGGGAGAGATGACTCAGTTAATGCTGTTTGCAGTGGGCTTGTAGAAGAAAAATTCTAAGAGTTCCAAAGGTTTTATAAATCCTTGAAGGACTAGAATTGGAGCTAAAAATACATTTGCAGTGTGAAAAAAACCAATGAAAGAGAAAAGATAGTATCTGCTCCTCTCTCTAGGTCTTTATACAGCACAGAACTCCCTTCTAAAAAATTCCAGTTTCTCACTCATGACATGATACACACCATAAATGACTTCTTGACATGTACCTGGATAGTTATTTTTACTGGCTTATATTACTTGAAATAAATCTCTCTATCTCTGGGTTAAGTGAACACACAAAGATTTGCTCCAAAATAACTCAAGCAATGAATTAGAATTGTGTTACCTAGCTATTTTGTTTTCAGATAGGGATCGCTGAGCTCTCAAGAATTAGGCAGTCTAGAGGGCTGGGTTGTTTTTTCGCTGACTATCTGTCATGTCAACTTTCTCACACCACTAGGAATGCACAATTATCACCTGCTCTGAATATCCTCTCACCACCTGCCTCTGCTTTAGGTTGGTTTCTCCATCAAGGCCTGCTGTTTCAATGTAACAGATCCCATCCAGGTCACTAGAATATAACAGCACCATGTCAGCAGGAATGATTTCATTACGTGAAAGCCGGATGAAGTCCCCAACATTGACATTTTTCCAGCATTCGTCTATATATTTCTTCTCCTTCCTGAAATACAGATAAAAACAGTATTTTTTTTACAAGTGCATAAACTGAAAGCTCAGAGAAACACACTGTAACTAGAAAATTACTCTAATAGTTAATTTATGCTTCCAAGTAATTAAAAAACCCCTCTGATGAGATGGTCTATTAGCTCAAGGTAAATACAATCACAAAGAATCAGCTCTAGGGTCCAAGCCCTGTTTTTGTGGGAATTACATTCCAGGCACCCTCCCAGAATTACTTTAGCTCTATTTAAAATTCAGCCCACTTCCTTCCTGTATTTTCATTATTCCAAGAAAACAAACAGTGTATTCAGATTTCTCTTTGGGTCACCACTTTTTCTTGCAATTATGCAGCCAAGAACAGCAAATCTTTTTCCCTTCTGATAGGGCCTTTCAAAAATGTCTGTCTTCCAAGGTGATGAACATCTACCAGTAAGCAAAGAATATTCAGCAACCACTTCACTGATGCTCTGAATATACTTATATTTACAGGCTTTTAAAATATCTTTTCCATTAATTTTGAACATAAGGTACCAAGACTATCTATAATACTCAGGGAAGTCAATAAAAGCTCAGGCCCATCAGCACTGAGTTGAAATTCTTTATTAATATGAAATATCCATGCATGACATGTAAGTTGGAACTGTTTTCACCTTTCTATTTAGAGCTGCTGTTCTGTCCTCAGCTGAAGTGAAGAGTCTTCCTTTTATGTAAGCACAGCAGTTTATTGCAAACACAATCAAGTTTAGAGTGCTGAACAGGATGCATGGTAATAAGCAATAAGGATTGCTCGATGAGCTAGCCAGAGGCACACGGTAGTAGGCTCCTGCAACATGGGTGATGAAACACACCTACAGTTGCTCTTACAAACACTGCACAGGTCTGGATGCAGTACGTTTTTGTACGAACTATTACTGCCCTCGGTGACTGCCTGGCTTTTCTGCCTTGCACAGACTAACCCTAGAGCTACGTTTAAAGAGAGGAGAAAGTACTCTGCACAGTCTTCACTTCTCAAGTCATCCAGACTGGGGTATAGTTCGGACTGTGCTAGGGCTGTCTTCCACGTCCCGCTTCCTTCCCTGCATCTCATTCTAAGCTGGCCGAGAAGCACACTCACACCAGGCAGCTGGGAAGTGCATCTAGCTTCTGCAGTGCAGGCGTAAGCTAACAAGCTTCGCAACATGGCCATTGTGTGCAGACTGGCGCTTACCTACTAGCTTTAATCAAAGTGCTAGCTATATAAAACGCTTCTGATAGTGAAATAGAAATAGACACTTCTAATGACAAAGAAAATCCCAGAAAAATATTCCCTGTATCAAGCTTCGCACCCATACCGTTCAGATCTGCATTATCTCACAGTACTTTTGAAAATGCTTCTCTACAAACAGAAGGCACAACGCCCACACAATTAATCAGTGTACTGATGAAAATTTCTCCAGTGAAGATAAGGTGGAGGTGGTTATATTGTTTTCAAAGTGCAAACAAGGCAAAATGAGGAAGCAATAAAAGCTGACATAAAACTAAACCAATATAAGCCATATCTGTTTTCTCCTTAAGATGCTCATCACTAGTTTTCTACACAGATGGAAAACTGGCACAATGGAAAGCATGTAAAAGTTAATTAAAGATACAGCCATGTCTATCACAAGATGGATGGATTCAAAAAACACTGCAGGAATTAACTTTTCATACCAGTACATTTCCCTGAAAATAAAGTAAAAAAAAAAGGACTTGAAGGAAAAAATTCTAATGTAAATTGACAAAAACCAACCTAATAATACAGGAAAAGGGAAGGAAGATCTGCTGAAACAGGACATGACTCTCAGTTACTGAAGGTATGACTTAAGCTTTGATAGCTGCATAAGGTGTTGACAAAGTAAATCTATTCAGGAGACTGAGCAAGCTGAAAACTAGTGATTTTTTTGTTGTTGTTTAGAACTACCCCTCAGGTATTGAAGACTACATCAGCATAACTTTTTGTGTAGGCCAATTTACCCTGCTATGAAGGCCAAGTGAGTCCAATTAGGGTACAACACCAACTGAAGCAGAATGCCCTGATCACTCCACAACAGCACCCTTTTACCTCACCCTCCAAACAGGATGGAGAGGATTTGAGAACACAGGAGGGAGGTGGGAGAAAATTACTTCCACAGCCAGCTTGTATTTAGAAGAGTTAGAGAAAGGATGGAAACGGAAAGGTAAGCAAGACAAAATAAGCTCATTAAACAAAGAAAGCAATGGCATCACTGATGAAATAGGAGAAAAATATCAGGTGAAAAGTTGTCAATTTCTGCCACTGACTTCTACAGGAATTTTTCAAAGTGAATTGGAATTTGCAAAACCACAGAAATATCTGGAATTAAAGACTCTGTGACAAAGCAACTCCTTGATTCATCCTTGAAGTGATTATTTATTAGAGATTTAAAAAAAGGGAGAAAAATGCTGGTACTCTCGCATCCCTGTATTTTTTCTAACTACCATGTATTTAATGAAAAACTACAAGAACCTATTTGTCTGTGCTGCCGGTGTTGAGATTAGCTCTCTGGAGATAGCAAATATCACAGAACCAGAGAATTATTTAGGTTGGAAAAGACCTTTAAGATCATCAAGTCCAACCACAAACCTAACACTGCCAAGTCTACCACTAAACCATGTCCCCAAGTGCCATGTCTACACATCTTTTAAATACCTCCAGGGATGGTGACTCAACCACTTCCCTGGGCAGCCTATTCCAGCGCTTGACAACCCTTCTGGTGGAGAATTTTTTGTAAAATCCAATCTAAACCTCCCGTGGCACAATTTGAGACCATTTCCCCTTGTCCTATCGCTTGTTACTTGGGAGAAGAGACTGACACCCAGCTTGCTACAACCTCCTTTCAGGTAGTTTCAGAGAGCAATAAGGTCTCCCCTCAGCCTCCTTTTCTCCAGGCTAAACAGCCCCAGTTCCCTCAGCCGCTCCTCATAA
>JAVKLA010000053.1:19030313-19047864 GCA_034782735.1 Sagittarius serpentarius
ACAAGCCAGGATGCTGTTGGCCTTCTTGGCCACCTGGGCACACTGCTGGCTCATATTCAGCCGGCTGTTGACCAACACCCTCAGGTCCTTTTCCACCAGCACAGCTTTCCAACCACTGTTCCCCAAGCCTTTAGTGTCGCATGGGGTTGTTGTGACCAAAGTGCAGGACGCAGCACTGAGCCTTGCTGAACCTCATACAATTGGCCTTGGGCTTTTTATCCAGCCTGTACAGATCTGTCTGTAGAACCTTCCTTGCCTAAAGCAAATCAACACTCCTGCCCAACTTAGTGTCATCTGCAAATTTACTGAGGGTGCACTTGATCCCCTCATTGAGATCACTGATAAAGTTATTAAACCGAACTGGCCCCAATACTGGGTTCCCTGGGGAACACCACTTGTGACCAGCCACCAACTGGATTTAACTCCGTTCACCACCACTCTTTGGGGCCAGTCATCCAGCCAGTTTTTTACCCAGTGAAAGTACACCCATCCAAGCCATATTTCTCTTTTAAATCACTACCTATTTAATAAATGTGGGACTGAAAGTATATGATGTTTCTTTTTACTTGATGCACCTGGACGAGCCCCACTTTCTTTTTGCCAGGTTGGAGTCTGGGAGAGGAAAGGAAAGCTAAAGGTAAGAAAGAATCTTGCAGAAAGGATTATTCTTTCCAGATCTCAATTCCATAAACAAAAACTGGATATGAAATTATATCTGGATTTCAAGTATATACAATGATTTGCATAAACATGCATTTATAAAGGCTAGTAATTATAACACATCTACATGCAAGGCTTGGAATGAAAGAGAAATATGAGAGGTCTGCAGAAGAGGGAAGAAGAGAAGAAAAACACAGCAGCCAGCAAACTTATCCATCCCGCTGCCGATGCAGCAGATGGATCATGAACATATTCTTTACCCACTTCAGCATAAAGTCAGACAAAAAGTTTAACCGTCTTTAGTAGCAGGTCAGTGGGGTCATAAATGGATTTTTCCATCATAATCACCTCACCACAGACCTACTGAAATGACGCAAACTACATGGTTTTAACAGAGGCTCAAACAGAAGTGCCTTCATAGCTTGTAATTCATGGCTATTTAAATAAGAACCTACTACTTTAAAATGTTAACTTGCTCAAAAGCCACAAGGACTTGATGACTAAGTATTTAACATTACAGCAAAAATTACAAACTAAATTTAAGTGCACATTAGCACATTTTATTTTTTATTGACAAGTTTTATTACTCCACAAGGAAAAGATGAGACAGGAAAAAAAAACAACACCAAAAACATTTTAAGCAACATTATCTTATTTTATCACATTTTCAAGAAATTTTTTCAGAAATAAGCTTTCCTGGAAAAATCAGCTTCAGGCTCTGTGTATTTAAGGCCAAATACAATAATTCTGATCTATCAAATGGATAGATTCCAGAACTCCAAAAAGTAACAGGTTAGAAAACTCTGAAACTATGCATGTCAGACATTTGCTATAAGCTAAAGCAAACGGCAAGGGGTGGCGGGGGTCGCAGAAATCAGATTTGTCAAAAAAGCACAGAAGCTAGCATCTAGTTGCTCAGATAGATTTATGAAGGCACTGAGACTGGCACATTTCGTCATGGACAACAGAGCACAGTGAAACCAGTTTCTGTTATGAACACGTGACTTTGTACAAATGCAAGCCTTGCAAGAGTTCCCAAAAATGCTTCATGCAAATTATCTTCAGATACAAACAGGTGGCCTACCAGCTTTCAAGCATGACAACTATTGCTTAGTTACTTTGAGATAGCAAGAAGAGCCATTAGGCTCAGGTACTTGTCTCAAATGCCACGTAGGTATCCGTATCTGGTGTGTAAGTAAAATTATTCAGACAGCATGTACAACTTCTCCAGACGAACAAATGCACAGTAAGAAAATAACTGGAAATTGTATTCAACATTAGCTAGTTCTTCATCGTGTTTACAGTTGATATAACTATGCTTGATTAAATGCATGCACTGGAAGAGTCATTACAATTTCTAAGGGCTTCTTGTTAAACAAGTTAAGAAATTATGAATCCTAATGTGAGATTAATGTAGGTTTAAGATAAATCAGCTCACACGTAGCGAACAATCATTTTTGTACCAGTAAGATTTAATTCTCCTGAACCATGCCTCCAAGCTTATTTTTAAACCCAGATTACACTACATAAAATAATTCATGATAAAGAAACTAAGGAGAAAAACAAGTTACAAAATCTAAATACTTATAAGCACAAGAAGGAATTTTTACAGGTGACTAATATGGCCACTGATTATTACACATTTTTGGCGACAGGGAAGGAATCAAGACAGAAAAGTAGTTCAGAAATTAATGCTGCTTCATTGACATTGGTATGAGATTGCAAGTAACACAGAGTTTTCAGAATGCTTCAGCTTTCTGGCAATGAATTCTTTCAGGGTACATGACAATTTATAGTAGAAATAATCCAGCTTCTCCCTTAAGCCTTCTCTGCAGACATGAAAAAGAAAGAAAATGTTTATCTTCTCTAATAGCCCAATTACTTACTTGTTTCAAGCTCAATTTTTTATACGTTGAAGAGAAAGTTTCTGGGAAAGCTGCTATATATATTCATGTTTGCAGAACAAGAAGCTGTTTGTTTTTCCTTTGCTGATATAAAATGATAGTCCAGACTTTTTCTATGGTTATGAGCTAGCTCTTAAAATACCAAGAGAGCATGGCAAATGCCAGAAAGCTGGAGATTCCATCTTCTGAGTAATATCACAATATATTTAATGGTTACGCAGTACCACATTGCAAACCTGCTGCATGGGCTGATTAAGGTCATGTCTACAGTACAGAGTTTAGGGTTTGGCATAACCAGCTAGCACATTAAGATTTTAGAAACGTTTATTTTCAGTTTATTGCCTTCACTAAGAAAAGGTATGTCTTTAGTGAAAAGAGGGAGCTTTAAATGTGGTTTGGCATTACAGTAACTACTGTATGTTACTGCTCGGACCTTATCGAATTTGTTAAAGTGTCTAACTGCCAATCAGTCCTCTCCTACAGGTGCGACTTATGATAAATACTATACCACATGAAAATTGACATTTTTTTAAATACTTGTTTCCCTGCATGACCACAGAGCATGCAAGAAAGAAAAATGGTTCATTATACTTCCTTTATCTTTGTATTTTACAGGCTTTGAATGACTCTCAGAAGATCCCTTTATGACAGATATAAAAGAAAAACAATGATGTGAGAAGCACCGACGTGCACTAAAAGAAGTTTTTTGCCAGTTAATTTAGAATATGATCAGTTTGCCTTCCTGTCTTTTTATTATCCATGCGTAATAACTGCCTGCCAGTAAACCTCTCACCACTAGCATGCTCCACTCCAGACCTGCACCTACATACAGTCTGTAATACTGCAGTCCCGCACTGTGGAACAGATGACAACATTTGTACCAAACTACTTGATGCACTCAACTCAAAAATTATCTTACTCTGTTTGGGGAACTGTTATTACATTGTGAGTACATCCTGATACCATTAATGAGCTTTATCAATATAGTGATAAATTAGCAACCCTTGAGTTTTCATGATGCTTACAGCGATTTTGGAGGAATTAAAAATACACATTTCAAAACAAATGCTATGTACAACAGTACTTAACTAGTCAAGCTACCTTGGTTAATACAGCACAAATTCATGTATGAACACTCTTGCCTCAACCAAAGAATAATTCTTTTCAGCAAATTTTACACTAATTTGATATCCATTTAGCAAAACTGATGATCAAGACTCAACTAGATTAGTCCCTGAGCAACCTGATCTAATTAGACATGCTCTGAGCAGGGGGTTGGACTAGATGACCTCCAGAGACCCCTTCCAACTTAAATTATTTTATGATTCTATGATTATCCGGAAAGTAAACGAAAAGATTTATCAACAACTTTTTCACATATACTCATAAACAAATAATAACAATAAACCAGAAAGACTGTTGTCTCTTACCTGTTATATACTTTAGTTAGTAAGTTGTTTATCTGTTTATCCATTTTGTACTTTGAGTAATCTTCCAGACCATCTTTCACTGCAATAATTGTCAGAACTGCTACTAGAGGTAGCATTGTAATTTCTTTTTGGAAGGCTTCCACCAGAGGAACCCAATTTAGGACAACTAGAAATAGGAAATACAAATTGGCAACTCTGAAACAAAGAGAAACATAAGAGTTAGCTGTGCTAGCAGTCATCCTTATTCCCCCACTCCATGCTATACAGACACTTAAGTTAGCAGTAATTTATCTTTTCTTCACCCCAATTGCAATTTAAGAACTAAGTATCCAGAACTATGTTTTCACTCTCCAGTCAATAGATTACTTAGCAGCACAGTTGCTTAATATACATTATCATAAGATGCAGAAACCAAGAATTCTCCTATATTTTTGAAACCTGTCCTCCAGGCATATGTCTTCTAGTGAGGCTTTGGTGAACTTGCACTCTCTCAAATTTCCAGGTTTTTTAAACTTAATTTTGTCATCTCCTGGGTGAGACAACATGTTTTTAAAAGGGAGCCATCCTACAACCTCCCTGCATAACTTTACAAATCAGCAGTCCTCCAAGCAGAAGGAGGACGAAAAAAATAGGCAACAAAGGAAGAAATGAGGGAAGAAGAGAAATACATTTGCAGGAAATGAGCTGAAAATCCTACTGCAGATTGCTGTGTGGCAGTGCTGCAAGAGTAAGGAATATTTCAATAATCTGAAGAACAGAAGTAGTGGAAATTACATAAACTATGTAAACTATGAGAAGAGGATTAGCCCAATACCGATGATACTCAGGAGACTATGGGCCAAATAACACAGATCTTTGCAGAAGTGACAGGCAGGTCGGGAGGAAGAATAATTTTTGAATAGCTGTCTATACAGTAATAGACATATTTAAATAAAAGGATTCCACTTCAGAAGAATTACCACAATGAAAAAGCAGTTCATTACCTGTGAAACTGTTCAAATAAATTCCGTGGTAAAAAATTCAATAAAGTATACTTAGTAGTCCGTATTTGGTTGTTCATATACAGTTTTGATAGTTTTTCATACTCTTCCTTAAAATGTCCCAAACAGGGTATCACTATCCTATGTTTGCCAATAGTTTTTGATGATTGATAGCACTTGTTACTTGAATTGCTGCTGCTACCACCTTCTCTGCCCTCTGTAGATATCAGTCGCTGCCAACGGTATCGGGCCCAGTGGATGGGATCTGCCATTGCACCTGAAACACGTTACAATCCAAGGAGCGTCCTCTATCTAGAAAAACGTTAAAACACAGCAAGTAACATAGTAATTCTGTAAAGGCTTTTCAGCTAAAAAGTCACAGTTACAGTTTTGACTAAGCCTAGGAAAAATGTCATTTCCATGGTTTGATTAGAAAAAACACAAGAGACAGTAATAGGTTATGTGAGGTCAGGAACCTCAGCTTCAGATGTTGAATTTATCTGAATTTCATCCACCCTTTCAGGATCCTAGAGTTTGATTACTCTATTTTAAATGCACAATATTTTGCTAATAGTACCTGTTGTGGTTTAACCCCAGTCAACAACTAAGCACTACACAGCTGCTCACTCAGTCCTCCCCCCTCCCAGTGGGATGGGAAGGAGAACTGAAAAAAGGAAGTAAAACTCATGGGTTGAGACAAGAACAGTTTAATAACTAAAGTAAAAGAAACTATAACAACAGGAATATAACCAAAACAAGAGAGAACTAAAACCCAAGAAAATACAAGTGATGCACAATGCAATTGCTCACCACCCACAGACCCATGCCCAAGCAGCGATCTACTCCTCCCGGCCAATTCCTCCCACTTTATATACTGAGCATGACATCTTATGGTGTGGAATATCCCTTTGGCTAGTTTGGGTCAGCTGTCCTGGCTATGCTCCCTCCCAGCTTCTTGTAGACCTCCTTGCTGGCAGAGCATGGGAAACTGAAAAATCCTTAACTTCGGATAAGCACTACTTAGCAACAACTAAAACATCAGTGTGTTATCAGCATTATTCTCACACTAAATCCAAAACACACTGTACCAGCTACTAAGAAGAAACTCCATCCCAGCCAAAACCAGGACAGCACCTCATATAAACAGCCCACCCACCAATTTCTCCAGCTGTAGTATGGTGAAAAAAGCAGACAAGCTGCTAATTCTGCAGAGAACAGCATTCTGAAAGGAATCCTTATCTCAGACACTGCAGTCCTTACTGATGGGTAACAAACTCTGTTAAACTCAGGAGTCAACAATATAGCAACAGGCATCTGACTGGCATCTTGATGACACCAAGCTGTGTGGTGCAGTCAACACACTGGAGGGAAGGGATGCCATCCAGAGGGACCTTGACAGGCTTGAGAGGCGGGCCCGGGTGAACCTCATGAAGTTCAACAAGGCCAAGTGCAAGGTCCTGCACATGGGTCAGGACAACCCTAAGCACAAATACAGGCTGGGCAAAGAGTGGATTGAGAGCAGCCCTGAGGAGAAGGACTTGGGGGTGTTGGTTGATAAGGAGCTCAGCATGACCCAGCAATGTGCACTTGCAGTCCAGAAAGCCAACCATACCCTCCTGGGCTGCATTAAAAGAAGCATGACCAGCAGGTTGAGGCAGGGGATTCTCCCCCTCTATTCCGCTCTCGTGAGACCCCACCTGGAGTACTGCGTCCAGCTCTGGGGCCCCCAACATAGGAAGGATATGGACCTGTTGGAGCGAGTCCAGAGGAGGGCCACAAAGATGATCACGGGGCTGGAGCACCTCTCCCATGAAGACAGTCCGAGAGAGTTGGGGTTGTTCAGCCTGGAGAAGAGAAGGCACCAGGGAGACCTTACAGCAGCCTTCCAGTACCTAAAGGGGGCCTACAAGAAAGCTGGGGAGGGACTTCTTACAAGGGCATGTAGTGATAGGACAAGGGGTAATGGCTTTGAATTGCAAGAAGGTAGATTTAGATCAGATGTTAGGAAGAAGTTCTTCCCTGTGAGGGTGGTGAGGCACTGGCACGGGTTGCCCAGACAGGTTGTGGATGCCCCACTCCTGGAAGTGTTCAAGGCCAAGACACCTGGATGGGGCTTTGAGCAACCTGGTCTAGCAGAGGGTGTCCCTGCCCACGGCAAGGGGGTTGGAACTAGATGATGTTTAAGGCCCCTTCCAACCCAAACCATTCTATGATTCTATGAGTACAGTCTTGGACACAAAGTGAGGAATTGCCAGTGAAAGGCACTAAGTAGCTATCATGAACAAAAACCCTCTTCCTATTGAATTAGAAACAGGTTTGAGAATTTTTACCAGCTGACAGAGGATGAATAAACTTCACGCCAACGCTTCTCCTCTATTCACCTTAGCTAAGCTCTAGCAATCTACCCAGGAATTTGTTTTCCTGAAGAAAGCTGAAGTTCACAAGTATAAGTAATAATTTACCAAACCACCCAACGCAGTCAGAAAAGCACTTTTACACACACAAGCCATGTTTTAATAGAAGCTCAAAACTTGTTTTTTACAGTGAGTTTTTTTACAATTTATAATGAGCTTTTACAATCAGTAGTTGCTGTTTCTTGTACTACTCTTCCATAGAACAGCTCATCTTGTATTTCTTTAAAACTATAACTTGCGTGAGCCCCAAATCATCAGTACAGCTACTTCTTGCTGCAGATTACTTTTCTTCCATCTGTATCTTAACATCCGTACACATTATAGCAAAATTTTTCACTAAATCCTCTTCCTAAATTCGCATACAAAAGCTGCCTCTAAAACTTGATGTGTCTTTCTAAATGACATTTCTTCACTAGAGACTACCCTACACAGTCACCAAACTAATCCTGATTTTGGCTTCAATCAACTCAGACTTTTATTCATGTGGTATCTCTTTCTCTGCCATTGACAAATGCTACTCTGTGCTGCTCAGATTCCTCCAAAATGTTGCTGTAAAAAGCAATTTTCCAAACTATCGATTTGACACCATTGTACCTTCTCTTACATATCTTCCTTGATTTTTACTTTCTTCTAGTACAGTTGCAGAAATCTCAAACCATGGGCACAGTGTCCTCAGCAGGTCCTCCAGCAGTAAGGCAGTATTAATATATCTACTTCAACCCACTCCATTCTTAAAAAGAAGATTCTGCAAACTGCCTAAAAAGCCTGGTCCACTGAATCACTACCCTTTAGCTAGAAAGCTTTCCCCTAATGTCTAACTGGTCTCTTCCTCTAATTATATTAAGATGGTACATTTTTGTCCTATCATCATTACATGTAGATAGTTACTGACCGTTACTATCTTAATGTCTTGGAAGACTGTTACCACATACATGAAACTCATGTTCCTCTTTAGAAACCATGACCTGCGTGTGAAAGGAGAAGAGGAACAAGGAGAGAAAAAACAAACCTCTATATAGCATCTCCTCTCAGCATCCCCCAGCAGTTCCTATGTGAATTACTGTTCTTCCAAGGCCCTTCTGTAGTGCTTCCCCAAGCAACATAAGGGACCAGTCTGAGAAAAAGAGACTTTCCTTTTTTCTCAGTGCTAAAGCTTGTGGTCCCAGTAACCATCAGACTACCAAAGGCAAGCAACTGCTGCACAGGAAGGCAGCTATGTCTGGGACTTCTCAGAGAAACACGAAGGAGATTGTGAAGATTTTCCAAAATATATGGCATCCTCTTATTTTCACAGAATGTGGCATCTTCACAGCCCTGCTCCCTCTAATTCTACTGCCTGGGGGATAGTCCTCAGAGGGACTGCCCTCTGCATAAAGGCTACTATCCCATTTTAGTCAGGGTCAGTCTTTCCTCCAGAGATGGAAACTGACATCTAGGAGTAGCTACTTCACATCAACAAACTACTTTTAAGGTATGGCTACCATATAGTCAGACATATGAATATTGATCTGTACACGTGTGAAAGAGATGCTTCGACTCATTTGCACTGAGTCTGAGAACAAGTCTAAAGCTTGGAAGGTAGCCAGGTCTTCAAAAATGTTTAGGGATTGCAGAACGTGCTGCTAGTGGAGTCCATACTTGGCTATGCAGATCTCTTCAACACACCTAGAGCTCCTAAAAACCAACTGAACACCAACACATCTAGGTGAGTGAGGACTGAAGCAAAGAACAGAGTACTGAAAATTAAAGAATTTTAAAAGCTGACTGGCTGAAAAAAGGTACTTTCTTCTTTTCAAATTGCAAATTTTGGCAGTTCAGCTCTTAAAAAAACCCCAAACTTCTAGATTTTGGACAGCATCCTTAAGGCTTGGTCATTTTGAGGAAACAACATTCCTCCTTAACTGTCTCTGCTGTGACAAATCAGTGATTTCACAAACAGATCTCAAGTGATGAGGGGCCTTTTTAAAGAAATGTTTGCTTTAAATAACAATGTGCTGGGTTATAAGGGAGAGTTTTAACATGATTTCTTCTTTGTCCTGTTAAATTTATCAGTCTCTTTCAAGCTTCCATCTTTAGCCTGAATCACACAGGGTGCACCAATGAACCATACTTCTGCTTGAAATGACAATTCTTTGCCCCAGTGCAGTAATCTGACATATCGCTACATACTGTTACAATGTGCAACAAACATCCTTGTAGAAAAGTAAGTAAACACCACAAAATTTCTCAAGATGCCATATAAGCCAAGTATTTGAGAGCAGGTTAGATTTGTTGAGAAAATCATGTTTGTTTTCGTAAGACCAAACAAACATCTGATACTGCTGACTTCCGTGACCAGAAGCAGCTGCAAAAGTAAAGAAACTGTTTCTCAGAGCAAACTCCCATGGCTAATGGGAATGCAAAGGCTTTAAATGGCAGATCCTGTTCATTCAGTGAAAATTATGTAGGCAAAATAACCTACACAGCTAAATCAGCTTTAAAAGCTTAAGGACTACATTATCAGTAACATGCAAATAAAGATGGGGAGATTTGGGAAAAACAAAAGAGAAAACCTGACAAATTTCAAAACCTCCTAAATTCTAACTCTTTTTGGTTTTCATAATTTATTATCTTTTGTAGCATTTGATACCCCGTGACCACTGTTTGAGAAAAAAAAAAAAGGTGGGGGGAAGAGTACTGGACATTTTCTTGTGACAGCATGTTAAGACAGAATTCCTCACCACTGGATCTGGAGCCAAAGGTTTAAACTGCAATACACAGTGTTGCTGAAGGGCAGTCACCCCCACCGCATACACATCCCTGACTCCTGACACAGCTCCAAAAACCTCTGCCCCACCCTTCCTCATCCTCCTTCAGAGAAGCATAGCTTAAAAAAGAACAGGAAACAGCAGATTCAGTTGTGTGCACTGCATATTTCTGCCAGTATCCCCAGCATTTTATCGTACAACTTTTAAGAAAACTCTGAAGATTGTACGGACAAGAAATAACTAACACAAAACTACCGCAGCTGCACTACATTGGAAACACTGTATGAGAAGCAACAAGTAATCTCCTATGGTCAAAAAGGTGAATCAGACAATTAACCAGCACCTTGGGAAAAAAAGTATCTGGATCTCACACTTTGCCACAACACCCTCTGACTCACCTGGGATTTGACTGAGCTACTATTTGAAAATGTTTTTGCTTCTTTTAAAAATTGTTCGCATTTCCACTTTAAAATAGGATTTATGAGGTTTCAAAATTCAAAAATCTCTTCTGCATTTGTTTTCCTCTTTTGAGTGTTTTTCTTCTTCTTCCTCATTACATTTGGATGATAAAGGAATGAGCATGTTTCCTTTGGTTAGCTAGAAGGAGGTCAAAAGGAGATTCATCAACTTCATGTTAGATATCGTAAAGGATGAAGTCGCTGAAGATCAAATAAAAGCTGTTTTAAACAATTTTTCTAAGAAATCCCTTATCTTAAAACACTATTTGACCCTCTTGCCATTTTTCACAGTAAATTCTTGTATTCTCCAGTTAACATGAATGCGAAGCAGTAACACAAAATGGCAGATGTTTCTTTAAACGCTGGCAAAAGAACCACAAGGTGAGTTACTTCAAAGCAGTATTTCTGAAGGTTTATTTTTAAAAAATAAGTTTTTGCTTTAAAACCCCAAGAATAATATTCACATACTTGAAAACAGGAAGCCTAAATTATCGTATTCTAAGTTTCGAGGACAGCATCACATAAGCTAGACCGCTCTCATTTTCACACTATGCACTCAGGTGAACACTACTTGATCTTGGTAAATGGCAACAGCTGATACAAAGATAATCCAGCTACATCTTACATGCAAAAAGGCAAGGTTTTGTAGCAAACTCACTAATGTCACACGATCATGATGAAATGTGGAAGGGAATTATCTGACACTGGACATATTATTTGCTTTCTCTCTACCTCAGTTCCCTCATGTACTCTGATTCTTCCCTCTTCTTATGAAGCACTTTGAGATATGGAAAACTGGAAGGACTAGATACTGTAAACATGCAATAACTGGTCGACAAATTTTTGTAAAAGCAAGGCACAACAGTGTCATTTTTACCACAGGACAGATCAACACTATACACTATCCATGTTTGACCATCCTATACTACAATAAAAAAAACCCAAACACACCTTTAATAACTCTCTGCTAGTGGTAACGCTGAGAAAACATATATTTTTAAATGGTCCGTACCCTGAAATAAGGGCCTTTCATGATAAAGCCCAGTATAAGCATTCTCTTGTATGTATATTTCATGTCCAAAAGCTGTTTTCTTTTCCCATCACTTGCTGTTCCTTGTCACTTGTAAACTCTGTTAGTTCTGTGAAGTATCACCTTCATATCTGCATGCAAGCTTTTGCTCCTAGCTTTCCTGCAGGGAGACAGAGCCACAACTAAAAATTCCTTAGTTCTAGTTACATTATTTGGTAGCCTTTAGCAAATCACTTGGCAATCACTGATCTGTCCCATACCAGATCCTTCCTTGGCATTGCCTGCAAAACAGATGTGTAGATAATTTAGCCAATGTTTATACTGCTCTAGAACTGCACCTTACTATTACGTTGTGGTCATTTCCTCCCATGTCATGTAAAGTGCCCTACTATTTACTCTGGCTTCTCCTGACCACTTCCTCCCTTCTGACAACATCCTTCTCTTTTGCTGTGATCTCCAAATGGTTAGTCCTTGTTTTCCTTTCAGAAAATTCTTCACTGAATACACTTGGTAAATGACGTATCTCACAAGAATGTTCCTCAGACCTCTGGCACATGCATATGTATAGTGCACGTTTCTACCCTGTTCCTGCTCAGGCACAGTCTTTGGACACAATGTGCAGTAGGCCTTCTGTGTCATCTGGGTCTGCTTCCAGTAGGAAGTAATAAATCCATTCTTCAAACAGAAATGCAATCAATAAAATTGCATTATCTTACCTGAAAAACGTCTACAGCACCTAAAAGGGAAGCAATTCAGACAATGCATCTCTCCAGCAACACCCCTTTTCTTAGCTCCCTACCTGAATATTTCAGGATGTTCTGCAGGTCTGAGGTTCTGGGGTGACCAGAGAAGATAAAAGATGCTAACCCAGATGGAGGTCACACTATACAAAGCTATGGAAGAGTGGATCATCCCTGATCCACACAAAGTCCCACTTAAACCTCTTAGCAAGTGTTACTGCACAGGCTCACTAACACTTGCATTGCCACATTATGATTAGAGTACACTGTCAGAACTATACAGGCTAAATGTTAAAAATGCCTCCTAACCCCCTTTGAAAACTCAGAAGCTATTAGACCACAGAGACGTTTAAGGGAGCCATGGCCTAAAAATTAATTTACACTCCAAAGAACAGATACTTCTTGTCTCCCAAGGTTTGCTACTTTCTCTGTAACATGCAATGTCACAAGTTTGTAACAAGTCTTTGCAAGCCACTACCAAATCTGCAGAGACACCCTAATATGCTAAATAGATCTGGATAAGAGACTTGTGCTGCCAATTTATGGGACAAACAGCCAAAAACCTGCAGGAATCAAAACTTCAATTCTAAGAAAAAAAAGTGTTTATTTGCAACCACATATTCCAAGTTATATTCATAAAGGGGATGCCAAGAACTCTTAGATTAAGAGTGGAAGGCAGATGTTACTATGAACAGTGAAATGCTATGGCAGTATTTTGCCATGCACTCCTATCTACAAAGTCCGATTTAGCATGGGCAAAACTGAAAACCTGCAAGTCTTGAAATGCCTTATCTTGGAAAGGAAATTTCTTGGTTGCGAGTACATTAAGCCAGCCATTGGCAGCTCTTCACAACTGAAAAATAATCAGCAGGATGCATTAAAACCCAGGAAGTGCCAAGGCCCTGACACAAGGTCAATCACAAGATAATTTGATATTAAACCATACATACAGTAGTACTGATTAATGTGCTACAGTGTGGGAGCAGTATGTAAAAGCAGAAAATCTCCTCCTCCTTGGGTAAAGTTATTTAGGATACCAATCAGATCTTGTACCTGCAGACACAACCGAACCATACAATACCAAATTTTAGGTTTAAAACTCAAATGAATTGTATTTCTGCTACAGGTAACCAGTTTCAAAATAAAACTGAAGACTACTAGAGAGCTATGACTTGCGCAAACATTTTATGTCCTCTTCTCCATTCATCAGAAAAGTTCTGCTTTATGCCCTGTTCTCATGTGCCACATCGGTCTCTCAAAACTGTAAAACAAAACCTTCGAGGTTAAGTCTTACTCTTTTACAACCATCTTTTCTCACAAGTATATCTTTACCTTGTGGTCATGCATCATTTAATCACTGCAAATGCTTTGATATGCATGAAATTCACATTAATTTCACAGTAAGACTAAGGTGTGGGCCATTTTAAAAATTTACACTGGTGTTCATATGATGCAAAAGGATCCGATTTTTTTGTAGGCAGTGTATGCTCCCTAAGTTAAACAGTCTTAAAGGAAATGGATCCATATTGGCAGTATTGCTGGGGTTTAACTATGCCGATTTCTTTAAAGAGACAAAACTCTGTTATGTTGACAAGGTCTAGGTTACTCACTGAAATTTATACTGAAAGTACCAGTTACAGCAAGAAACTGTACTTGAGTTCCCAAAATCCTAAGTTAGGTCTCTGGCTAGTCCTATTCTTCTTGTTTTCTAAGACGCCTACATTATCAGCTCTTCAAGACTTCCAGAAACTCCCAAGGCATCCAAACAGGCTTTCAGGTTTAATGCTTCAAAGGATCTGGGAAAGGAGGTTATACATACAGTTACAAAAAGAGCACAACTCCAAATCAAAAAAGTCTTTCATAGCTCACTTTAAATGAATATACTAGATTTGATTTTATCTTAAAAGACTTTCTGGTTTTAAACAGACTTCTCTGCCAACACTGTAAGCCAGAAATGTAGATGCTACACGTGGGCATAACCTGAGCTACTTAATATCTAGATAACTAACAGCAGTTAAGCCACAAAAGTACAGATTTCCATGAAGGTCTTCAAATACCACGCAGACTTAGACAGTCATGTCAAGGCCTGTAGCAGTGGAGCTTCACGGGTTTTTAGCCAAACAGATTAAAGCTACATTAAACATACTGCAATCATACCTACCAAAAGTGTATCTTAAATATGAACAATTTACATACAACATTCTAATTCTTAAGAAGCTGAAACAACAGCTACAATAAATGTGAGATACGTGCATATTTCAAAGGGACAGTAACACTACAGCTGACAGCACCTTAACTGTCAATGCTGTTGTATTGATCCAGTGTATTTGTGTTGTAGCTTCAGCACAGCTCCTACTTTCTGCCAGTAAAGCATCTTCCACACATACACTCCAGCTGCAAATGACAATGCTGTTTTAGAACATAAGCTGTGCATCGTGGTTTTTTCTTTGGCATTTTAAGATTTTCCGTGGGAGATCCCTTCGGAGAGGCAGTTCTGAGGGTCAGACTCAAACTATGCAGGTGTTTAGTTTTCATTTCAGCCTTATGAAATCCTTTGTGGCACTTCTGTTTATTTTAGTATTGCTGCTTCCGTCCTTGCCTTTCTTGCTCATCTCCACACTCATTCTCTTTTTACTTCCCTTCCAGTACTGTTTATTATACTCAGATCTAAAATTAGGCTCAGATCTAGCAGACTTCACTTAATATTTCATGACCCTGATTTCAACTATTAGCTGTCCAACAAAGGAATTGTGCATCGTTCCTATGGTTGGAACACATAAATGTATTTTCATTTCATTAACGTGACAGCAGAAATTATGCCAGTATTTATATCCATTTTAAACAGCATATTGGTATATATTGATGGCTTCTGGCTTCATATGGACAAGACAGGGCTTTTAGAAGTCATTACGGAAATCACAATTAGGTGTGATACAGGTGGTCATCAGCCACAACACTGTTCAACAGAATTCAAGACAGCAGTGAACATAATTTTCCAACACCATAGTGAATTTTTGACAAAAATGACTCTTCCATAACCTCAGGAATACAATCAGATATTCCTCATGGAGCAATAAAACCTGTCTACTGCTTGGGGATATTTCGACAGGAATAACCTGTGAATCCACTTTAACCACTAGAGAGTTTCTGCAACACTACCAGACGTGCCTCTTGAGAGGATATTTCAGGCCTTAAAGAGAGAAGTGTCCTACAGCAATTCAGGACTCAACTACAAATGTGCCTCTTTAAAACCTGTATTATTAAAAATGAAGCCTAAAGATACAGGAGCCTAGAAAAAAAATGCAGAAGGTTAAGAATGCTCAAATTCTGACCCTAGTAACCTCAAAACTTTTTAAGACACTAAAGAAGCAGTGCCGTGAGTAGCTGAACTGATTTAAAAGCTAACACTGAAAGGAGTTGCTCTTGCTTCTCCTACCTCCTGCTCCTGGCTTTGTCCCCTCCTTCATAATCGATCTGGTACTTGCTGAACCTGGTTCAACTCACTGATCTGCAAGACTTTTTACTAACGTGAAGGCAATAACATTATTGGATTTCCCAATCTATCTTACAGCTGTGCAAGTATTCATGTTGGCACAGGGAGGTGGGACAGGAACATCAGATTAGAGTGAGTGTCTTTTAGTACTTACGTAGGGCACTCAGTCCTGATTTTGGTCTAGTTTTCATTAGAAATACACATCAGCTGTGGTTATTGTCTTTGAAATCCAGGTCTGCTGCAGTAGTGGCAATTAACAAAAGAATGTGATCCTTGTCTGTCAGTCCTAGCTTTTGCTCCTGTAAATATTAACTGCCCACAGACTAACTGTAAAGATTTAGTCTGAAGTGATGGCTTTGGAGCAGCTCTTGGGGCACGCAAAGGAGTTAAGAGAATTAAATTCCACTCTGATCTTGGGGAAACCATTTAGTGCCTCTCTGATGCAATCCATCACTTATGAAAACAGGGATAATGACAATTCTGTTATCTCTTGGTGATGATATTAAGATAAATATGTTTTTAAATGAGTTTTCTCAATACCACGGTCATTGGTGAAACATAAGTACCTTATAAGTATTATTTTAGTATGAAAATAATAGTAATTTTTATATTAAAAGTACATTTTTCTGCAGTAGCTGTACTTCTGACCGAACAATAATTTCCTTTTAGGAACTTTTATTTTTCTTTCCCATCCTCGTGAACATTTTTTCATTCCTAAGACCAGTAATTGTGACTGTGGCCCAATCCTGTAACTGCCCGCCTGCACGATGCACCCCTCTGTACTTTCCTGAAGCTTCAGGGATTTCCTTGCTATAGAACTGTAAAGTACATAAAAGCTTACACCCTTTCCCTCAATCACCACCCTGAACTATTAAACCAAAGGCTTTTGTTTCTGGAGTCAAGGTCTTCATTACCTTTTCTTTCCGGTCTGCTTCCAGAGCAGCCCAGTCGACGAGATTAACATACGCAGGGGTGACCTCGTGGCCCAGGGGACATTTAAAAACACAACAGCACAAACCGCCCTTTTCCACGGCACACGACGGCCGCGGTACCACTGAGCTTCAGCCGCCGACGCGGCGTCAAGTCGCCGCCGGGTCTGGCGGGGGGGGCCTTCGGCCCCGACGCCTTCAAAATGTCACCCGCCCTTAGGAAGAGGGGACTTCCCTCCACATCCGAGTCCGATGGGGAGCTGACAACCCGACAGGTCGGTTGCGACGACCTTGCCTTTTCACGCCGAGAACCGACCGCTTCACGTTCCCCTCGGGCTGAGGGGCGGCACCTGCCCGGCAGAACCCCCCAGGCCACGGCAGGACGGAGGCACCTCGCGCGGGGGCCGGAGGGCGGCACTCCCCTTCAGCGCGGCAGCCTCGCCGCGCCTCCGCCCCAGGCGGCGGCGGGGGGCACCTGGCCGCCGGCGGCTGCCCGCGGAGCCGAGGTCGGCTGCGAGGCCCCAGGGCCGGCGGCCACAGGCAGCCCCGTTTTCCTGCCGGCTCGTTTCTCCCCACGGCCGTACGGCCACGCGGGTGGCTCCGCCACAGCCTCCTCGTCAACTAGCGCGGGTTCCTCCACAACCGCTGCTTCCACGTTTCCTTTCCGTCAGGTCTCGGCCTAGGAGCCCGGCACCGGTGTCCTCTCACCCCACCAGCCCCGCATCCGACCCGGCAGGTAGGTAGGTAGGTAGGTAGGCAGGCTGCC
>JAVKLA010000053.1:19047877-19060540 GCA_034782735.1 Sagittarius serpentarius
CGAGCTTACCTGTAGCACCGCTCACATCCCAGCGTAATGGCCGCGACCACCCTCCCTGCGCCCGCCGCTCTCGCTCCGTCTCCGCGGCCGCCCCGCCCCGCCGGTGCTGCCCGGCCCCCCCGCGGCTGCGCCGCGCCCCTCTGCCGCCCCGGCCCGCCTCCGCCTCCTTTCCCCGGCGGCCGTCGGCGATCTCGGCTCTCCGCACCTCAGCCTGCCCTTACCGGCCTTTTCCCGCTCTTTTCGTCTCGCCTCTTTCTCGCTCTGGTCTTTCTCCCCTGGGGATGACTGAGGCAGGACCCGCCGGGCCGAGCTGCGGCGGGGGACCCTTCCAGAAGCGGCTCCGCCGCACACCCCACGACACCGGGTGAGGAAGCTTTGCTCGTTGCCGTAGGGGCCAGGCCTCTGGTTGCTGCTTCGGGAGGTGAAGTTAGGTACTGCCAAGCAAGCCCTTTCCCCCAGCCGAGGGCAAACCCAGCCCCAAGCCCGCACAGCCGACTGCGTGCAGGCAAAGGGCCGTCACGCCCAGGCGTCGGCAGTTGTGCACCTGTTTTTCTCCTGCCATGCTCAGGAGCTGAATTTTCAAAGTGAAAAAGAGCTGCTCTTACAATCTGTCAGCCGCAGCGCTTGCCCATCCAAGGGTTAGTTATCATTTAAAGGCTTTTTGTTTTTTTCCTTGAGGCCTCAGCAGATGGAGGCTGTGGCAGGAGTGTGGCTGTGACAGAACCTGACGCCTGTGACAGCTTGTCGAGTAAGTTGATGTTCTTGATCTTTTGCCAGGACAGTCTGGCACCAAAGGCAGCTCGGCCTGTCTAAACACCCAAGTTTTCTAGCCACTGGGCTAATCAAGGTTAGCACTCACTCACTCCTGTTTTCTAGGAAGTAAGCCTCTGGCTATTGAGAAACTGCCCAAATTATCTTAAACAAATCACTGCCATCAGGAACCTCAGTGAGTTATTTCATCAATAGCCCTTTTGAATCCCCACTCTGTCCCTTTTGCTCTTACTGCCTTCCAGAGCACTCTTAAAGGCTGCCTGTTACAATGAAATCACATGGCCTTTTGCATGAAAGTGAGAGGATTCCTATTCCAAGACCATCTTGTGCTGAAAAGGGAAGAAAATAAAACCCAGAAAGTTACTTGCAGACCCCTTGGTCCATATTGAAATGGACTGGAGTTATCAGTACTTGTCCAGTATCAACAATGAATTCCTAAGAGAGTGCTGGGAGGGCTGTGCTAAGCAGTGGTAGTTTATTGTGCTCTCCTTCCCATGTGCGTGGCATCATTTTCCTTTGTTGTCCTTTATTTTAGCATGCCCCACACCCCTGACCACACTGAAAACACTGGTTATGTTTCAGTGAGCAGCAGCTGATGGTCTGTTCTTTGAAGTGCCCGCATGACTAGCAGGAATTTCAGAACATATTGGCGAGTCAGATGGAATAAAAATACATCTACATGAAGGAAGTCGATAACTGTCGCCTTGAAATTATGCAGGTTTATTATTCTGGGCAGGAAAAGATACAGAATTATTCTGTTTCCTTGGCAGGATCCACCACCTTTGCTGGTGCAGGTGCTGTAGGAAAGAGGATGCAACTCTGAGGAGGGCAGAGCGAGCAAGACCCAAGGTGGTGGTAGGCCTGCCAGAAAAGTTACTTCAGCGTTGTTTAATTGGTTAACTTACTGATTTATTGGAACTTTCAGGTTAGCATAGGTGTTTGAGAAAGGAGAGAACATCATACAGCTTTTAACAAAATAGCCATATATCCTGTAATCAAATCGGAGCTGTAAATAATTCATACGCAGAGTCCCACATTTCCTATGCATATTTTTTCATGCATGTCAGTCCATTCTGTAAGCTTACAACTACAAAAGGCATAATTTTGTTTCCCTTGTTTGCCCAGCAATAACAAGTGCCTTGATTAGGCCTGCACATCAGTGCACTGCGAAAATACCTGACCAAATCATAAATGAGCTAGCTTGGCTGCAAGAAAGAGCATAGCTGCCTTAGTGCAGCACTCTGCAGTTTAATTAGATGTATGGAAGCCAGGTATGTGAGCTGTTCAGAGAGGTAGGTCTGGTTGAGTGGATGGAAGGCTTTACTGGCACCTGACTCAGCCATTAGACATA
This sequence comes from Sagittarius serpentarius, assembly GCA_034782735.1. NCBI lineage: Eukaryota > Metazoa > Chordata > Aves > Accipitriformes > Sagittariidae > Sagittarius > Sagittarius serpentarius. The sequence continues at coordinate 19,050,000 of JAVKLA010000053.1, forward strand.
CATGTTTTCACTTTTATCCTTTTGTACTACTGTCCAGTAGTCTTGGTCTTGATCCCAAGCATGCAAAGCAACCATCCAGCATGTTGAAGTATAATTAAACTGCCTTCTCCCAGGTATCCTATGGAAGAGTAACTACAAAGAAGATAGTCACCAGAGATAATGCTTGATTGAGAAATCTCACTGACAGCTTTTCTGTGTGGAGGTAATAACACTGAATGTCATCCACACAGATATATCCCTTTTTGTCCAGAGAGGTCTGCAGGTGTTTTTCATACTAACTCTGGAGCAGCCACATGAAAAGGGAAAACTATGGACATGTGAGAGCCATTGATGACTCCAGCACAGTTGGAGAGCTCTTTGGTCTTCTGTGTTCTTCAAACCCTCTATCTGTTCATGGCTGCAATAACTCTGCAAGTACAAGCGTGAACAGCTCATCCAGCTGTGCTCATATTGGCACTGGTTGGGGCACATGAAAGACGGGAACTTACATCATGGGAATTCTCAGCTAAACATGTTGGCAGACTGAAAACTTTCCCACGAAGACCTGGAAGGAAGAGGGAAATTTGTCATAGCATGCCATCAAACATTTCGCAGAGCACCTCAAGTTAATGAAATGCTAAGAACCTGGGTATGATTCCCCAGACATTCCAGTGCCAAATCCACATAAATAGTAGTGCCAGTGGGGATTTCAGTTTGTAGACATAGATGGTTATCATTACTGCAGTGTGGATGCTCCTGGACCAGCTTAGCAAGTACAAGGTACATTCATATCAGGTCAGTGGATGTGCCTGAGAGATCTGGTGTGTCTTTACAGTACAAATAGTGACATACTGTGATATACACTTTGCTTTAATATCTTTGAAGATGTGGTAGCATGTTAATCATAATTTATAGCAAGAAAGGGACTTGATTTTCACACAGTAATTTGATCATCTTTTTCCTACTTAGCTCTGCAGTAAACCCAAATAATTTAACTTTAGCAGAGATTGCACCAGAAAACTTAAACTTTAAATTACATTGAATTATTGTTTACAAGATCATTGGCTAAATGATGTATTTAGAGTCCTAACCAATGTTATATGTGAAAACCCAATATTTTGACAGCGCAAATTAAAGCTGTCTGTTGTGCACATGTGCTAAGGTAGTCTCTTACTACAAGATCCTCAGATATATTTCCTGACAGGACTGCAGTCTGACTCAGTTTACAGGATGATGGATGTGCAGCGAATGAGACAGCTGTTTATCTGTTCTAGTCTCAGTGTGGCTATAACCTTTATTTACCATACACTGTCTAAATCTGTATGGGTTTATTGATTTCCTCGTGAGGAGACTGTGTTCATCACTGGAGTGAGCATTTTATAAATATTCATTAATTTTCCTTCACAGCTCCCTGTGAAACAAGAAGGTATTACTACTTCCACGTTACAAATAAAAAATTAAAACAAGGGAGAATAAATACCACAAAGTGAAAGTGTTTGCTTGTGATTCTGAAACTACATGCTCAGTTTGAAAGGTCTAACATTTGGGTTTATATTTTTACAGTGCAAGATATATTCTGTGTATATTATGCACATTTTGCAAATTTCATGAGAGGTAGAGTAGCTATGTAAGTATTGTCACAGGAACTTTCCTGAAAGGCACCTTCTGGGTCATGGAATCTATTCCCTTGTTATTGCAAGCATGCCATGTATTCTGGTTCATAAACTGACTGAGGTTTATCTTAAAAGTAATTAGGTATTTTGCTCACCTTACTGTATTAGAAAACTGTTGCAGAGTATGGTTGCTATGGGGGCTAAGAATTATCTTCTAGCTTCTAAACTCAACCTCCTACCCATTTGCTCTTATACTACCAGTGATCACTGTTTTAATTGTTTAAATAGTTCTTTTTATTCCTGGTGTTTATCCATCCACCTTTGTTTTGCTAAAGTAAACCAGATAAGAATGAGTTATAGCAAACCTAATGAAGGCTAACTAAATTCTGAATAAAAGTGTCCAGCCAAAGGTGTAATGCAGTTTAATAAATCCATTCAGATCTTAGTTAATGTTGGATAAATTGCCATGATGTTGCTTCTGTAGAAAAGTTTTGAGGAAGTAACTGGCTGTTGTATTCACTCATGCAATCCTCATGCTTTATATAATCCTTTATATATAATCCTTTATATATATAATATATATATAATCCTTTATATATAATCCTCATTCTATATATAAGCAAGTTATTTGACCTGTTGATTTTATCTGGTCCCCAAAATAACCTTATATTCTGCATCTTCTTTTTATCAAGCCACTCTATTGGCTAATAAAATTAGCTGAGTCAGTGATATCAAATTAACTACTTAGTAAATGGTTTTTTTTCTCTCTCTCATTGCTTGTAGAAAGTTATTGTCTGGACTATAGTTTTTCTCAAGCTTTTTTTTCTATTCACTTTAACAGTTTTTCTAACATAATTTCTGCTGAACAGATGACTCCAGCTTGCTAAACGAAATTGTTTACTATTTTAACATAGTTACTTGTGTCATAGAATCATAGAATCATAGAATGGCTTGGGTTGGAAGGGACCATCAAAGGTCGTCTAGTCCAACCCCCCTGCGGTGAGCAGGGACACCTTCAACTAGATCAGGTTGCTCAGAGCCCCGTCCAGCCTGGCCTTGAATGTTCCCAGGGATGGGGCTTCTACCACCTCTCTGAGCAACCTGTGCCAGTGTTTCACCACCCTCATTGTAAAAAAATTCTTCCTTATTGAATCTAAATCTGCCCTCTTTTAGTTTAAAGCCATTTCCCCTAGTCCTGTCGCTACAGGCTCTGCTAAAAAGTTTCTCCCCATCTTTCTTGTAGGCCCCCTTTAAGTATTGGAAGGCCGCAATAAGGTCCCGCCCAGAGCCTTCTCTTCTCCAGGCTAAACAACCCCAACTCTTTCAGCCTGTCTTCACAGGAGAGGTGCTCCAGCCCTCTGATCATCTTTGCAGCCCTCCTTTGGACCCGCTCCAGCAGGTCCATGTCTTTCTTGGACTGAGGACTCCAGAGCCGGACACAGGACTCCAGGTGGGGTCTCACCAGAGCAGAGTAGAGGGGGAGAATCACTCCCCTCGACCTGCTGGCCACGCTTCTTTTGATGCAGCCCAGGATCACAACTACTATATCAATTTCTTGAACAAATAAAAATAATCCAGCAGATGGATATGAAGATGCCACTTGGACTTTTGATTCTCAGGTATTTTCCACAAGGGAAAATCCAAGGCTGGTTTTTCATAAGATGGTTAATCTGATTTTAGGAAACCTAGTATCAGATCAAAAGTGTCCACAAAACACCACACTGATAACACGTATTTAAACATTTTTGAAGGTGAAACCTTGTCCCAGCAGACTTTATATCTGATCATCTCACCTTCTAGAGCCAGTGTAAACCAAGATGAAGATAAAGTATAGACCAAGATAAAGTATAGACCAAGACCAAGACAAAGCACAAGTACAGCTTTAGCTAACTTTGAAGAAATGTTACCACATGCGTATTTCTGATCCACTTGGGTAGCCCAGTACATCATAGATCCAAAATTAATTAATGAAAAGCCATAGCCATTGTAAAGACAAGAGAGATTTATACTTTCACAGGTATCTGTAGGTCAAGTTCAAACTTGGAAGGAAGCCTAGGGTTTACTTTTAACTAGTACTATACGTGACAATATTAGAACAACTGTTCTTCGCTAGGATTTTGTGTCGTATAATGCATTGTAATTAACATATGGAAAAAACATATCCTGTCTTCAAATGAACAATTTTTATTTTCTCCTTATTTTCCACCTACAGGTAGAGGACCTATTTAAGGAAAACTAGGAAAATGAATATAATTGTAAATTTTCTATTTTAAGTCCCTGAGGATTTCTCCTGAAATATTCTCCAAACTATGAAAGGAAAATTTCTGACTACGTTCTTTACAGTGGCTTGTGGAAGAACGAGTAAACCATGTCTTCACAGTGCAAAGAGAAATTATACAAATTATCTGGAGAGATCTCCAGAATTTGTTCCAGAGTAACTCTAAATAAAAGCAAATGTCATCTCAGCTACTTCACTGAAAATTAAGAATATCTCTACTGATGCAATAACATCAAACCATTGCAAATCTGGTGTGAGCAAAATACTAATTGAAGCTATTGTCACCTGCATAATGCGATTCATTATTTCACTATAGCAACACATGCGTTTTCCTACCTTATACAAGTCTTGCACTTGTGCATGAGCCAGAGGGTTTTCAGACTTTTCCAGCTGGCTGGTAATGCTTTTAGGTAAATTAGAACCTTTTTTTGCAACTAGAAAGAGAGATTATACATAGGGAAGCTGAGATACAATGGTTTTATTGGCATGACTCTCTTACTCATCAGTGACTAAGCCATGAGAAAATTGTTTGCCATTGCAAAGAAGTATGCAGTATGCCTCTCTTCTTTTTGTACCTTTGTTAATTTGAGACAATCTCATGCTGAAGAAAAAGGGGGAATTGCAGTAATATGATTCAAAGCAGAATCTGTCCCAGGAGTCATGGAGGTTATACAACTGCAGCATCAGTGCGACTGTGAGCAAGGTTCAAAAAGTTGGTAAGTATAAAGGAGTTGTCCAGGACTCTTACAACTGCTTTCCAAAACCTACTTTTCAAATTAATACATAAATATTTAGTTAGCTTTGTGAGAAGATGTCACGATCAAATTTTTTTTTTGGCCTCCTCCTCCTCTGCAATGTATTTTTTTGTATTCCTCATAAGCCCTACATTTGCTGTGTTTAATATCATGTTGCCATGTGTTTCCTAAGAAAAAAGAATTTCTGTCATTCTGGACACACACCTGGCTTTCTGCCATGGTCATACTTTTCCCAAAATACAGAACTGCTGGTTCTTATCAGATATTATTTAAAGTTAATTAACATGATGGTGTAAAGCCACAAAGTTAATGGATTCCTACATCACCTGTAGGAACAGTCACATATTACTACCTTAATTCTGCAGGTGGGGAAACTGAGATGCAAGAAGATGAAGTGGGTAGGAAATAATATAGTTGGCAGCCTTGGAATTTTTTCTTTATCCTAGTTCTGCACTAAATATGGTAGTCACACAGTCTGTCTCAGAAAAAAAATGGGAGCAGTTGTTAAATAGCCTTCAAGGAAAGTTGTATGTGTGAAGTGTACTAACTGACTCCACTTTCCTGAGCTTGGATACAGACATGGGTAGATGGGATTTGTTGTTTAATAGGAGTCTAGGAATGTTTTCAATGAAGTCTATGCAATTGTTATTTCCCATGGAAAAGAGAAGGGCAGAAGTAGGAGGTAGATGTGAAAAGCTGCCCCTTATATGTTATTTAGAGACCCCAAAGAAGTCCAGGCTTTCTGGCCAGCATGATGTGCTGCCAAACTGGATACAGGCTGACAAGACTGAGAAAGACTTGTAAATCCCAAGGCCATTTGCCTTGGGAGCAAGTTGGCTGGATTTACCCTGGAAGAAATTTAATGGTAAAAAAGCACTGCTGTGCTGTACTGGCAAAAGCACTCTTAACATGGATGTAGCTGTATTAACAAACTGTGCTTTGTCTTAGTCTGTTAAACTTTGCTTCTCTTTCTATGCCCTTGATTGAAACAACTTCTGTCAGAAAAAACACAGTTTTACCAGTGTACCTATTTGACCAACAGCTGTTTTCATTACCTTGAAATATTATGTGATAAAAATAAACTCTATAGTAGCTATCATAGTAGCTCTCAACTCAGAGTCATATAATAAATACAGTCCATGAATTCCTTGTATGGATGAGAAGAGATGTACCTAGTAGTGTGTTTATTATTTTAGGAATACTTTCTTCCTGCTGCTATTATGATGTGTTGGTGCAACTTGCCATGCAGCATGTTCCAGTGTCTACTAACTGTTGTTTACTAATGGGGCTAAGAGTCATAATAATCTACTCACATGGCATTTTCTTTTATCTTTTGTTATGCCCAAAGAATTTTGAAGAGCACTAACACACTATTACCAATCAGTATTGATATTAAAATCTTCGGGTTAGGCTTTGAGAAGGGCAGGAATATTTGGCTTATAGTTTTACTGCATCTGCCCTAAAAGTGATTATTAATTTTCTGTTGTTGTTGTCCTTTTGCATTCCAGCCATTACAATCATTAGACCTGCACATGGTGAGTAAAATTCCAGTCCTGACGCATACCTATTATTCAGTTCACCTGGAACTCTTAGGCATGGAAAGAGGGATGCCAAAGAACAGAAATGGTAAGAATAGATTTTTCCTTATAAAATGGTAGCAATAAATCAGATTAAAATAAACTCTTTTGCATGTTCCCTGAACACAGGGTAAGAAATAATGGTCCTGAATTGCAGGAAAGGAGAGTTATAATATTCATAGAGACTCCCTTTGGGTGGGAGATGAAGGCTTCTCCCTCTCCTGTCAAAGAAGCTTGTGCCAAGAAGTGTGTCTTGGGGACAGGAGAAGAAAGGCAAGACATCCATATTCCAGGATAAGTCTTTGCCTGCCCACCTGTGGATAGAAGGTGGTGACCAGTGGGATTCATGAGCATACAGCCCCAGTCACTGACTCCATTTTGTGTTGAGCTGTACGTTGTTACTTTACTGGGTATATGGCTCAAGACAGCTACAGGCCTATAGAGCAGATCACTCTTCTGATGTAAACTCGTCCCCTGCCTCTGTCCTACCAAATAGTGGGTGTGATACCAGCTCCTGATCCTTCAGCTATCTCAGGCAGGCAGGTGTTGAGATATATACAGTACGGATATTTAAAAACCCATGATAATAACATTTGATTTAGAACATGAACAAGATTTTTCCCATCTGGTACTTCAAAATATGCTTGGAATGTTTGGCAATAGCAGTTCCTCTCTGAAAATCTTGCAATGTAGCAGAGCTGTTTTGAATGATCTCTTCAGTACGTTCTTGTCTGTAAAAGGCAGTACAGAGTTGGGTATATAAATTATGTATCTCTGAGGTGATGTTGAACCACGAGAATGTCCCTCACAGCTGTTGCTGGATCTTCAGTGCAATTTGTTGGAAGGACAGAACTGCTACAGAAACCAGCAAGAGGATTTGAAATTTCGGAGTGAGAAGGGAAATCAAGAACATCTAAGGAAGTCTCTCCAGTTACATCTCTTTACTGCAAAAAACTAGAGAAGATGGAGGCAAGTATAGAGCTATGGACATAGGCTGTATCCACTATGCATGAAGTACTGTACTCTTTGTGCCTCATAGAGTGAATACACAAGTAGTATGTTTACAGAACAGGGTGAGGGGGTGGGGAGAAGGAAGAGAACCAAAATTTGTCATGGTTTTATATGCTTGCATTTTACAAGTAAAATAATTTAAGATACTGATTTCTCATTCAGGAGAAATTATGATTATAGATTATGAAGAACAAATAGCTGATAATGTTCTGCACATCAGTGTCATGTTGTTTATCCAGCCTCTCTTCTTATGAACTTCACTGGCTGGTCAGAGTGTAAAAATTAAATAGAGATACATTATTTTCAGTATTCTTCAGCTGTAGCATATCACTATGAGCATGTTTATGTGTAAGCTTCTACAAAAGCTTTCAGGATTCCTGGTTTAATACTTAAAGTGGTTCACTGATTATTCTTGTGTCAAGCTGTAGTTTCAGGACCAATTTCATCTGATCTAAGTGTGGGCTGCCAGAGAGGTAGATTTGTCTTCCCCCTTGGTCCCAACGACAAAGTTCTCTTCTGTCCAAAGTGGTGCTTTGTTCCAACCCGGCTGACATCTAACCCATGAAAAAAATAAATCAGTGCAAAAATAACAATTACTTTTCAGCCACACCAGCTGTAGTTTCGTCCTGCAGCCACAGGCACCCTAATGCTGGCGAAAGGGAGGGGAAAAGGAAGCAGAGGAAGCAGAGGAAAGGAAACAGGGGCTGGGGAACCACTGGGACCTCCCTTTTCCATGGCAACTGACATTTAGCCCAGCTTAATCTGAACTGCAACCTCATGTTTCCTCTGCATTTAAAAATCCCATTTAGTGGCCCCTCTGTGCTAGCAAAATGCAGAATTATCTATTTATTTCTATTGCCATACCAATTTAATAGTTCTTTGCGGGTCAGACTTCTACTGGTGCTCAAATGCTCTCCCCAACTGGATATACTTAGAGCAGTGTAAAATACCTTTATGCTGCTAGAATATAAAGAACCTCTGATTATTAAATTATTTCCCAATGTTTTAATTATTGCCATTCCTCCAAAAACAAGAGCGACAAAAGGATTAATTTTAAAATATGTTTAATTACTGCAGTTTAGGTTGTGGGTTATCTGTAAAAGCAAACAAAACCCTCTATAACTCAGCAGCAATGTGGATAATATAATGCGAAGCTCACTCCGTATTTCTCTCTCATAAAGCTGCTTCTTTTCTTGCTGTCCTGGAGTCTCTTGCCTATCTACTTAACCGTTCTACAGGTTTCCCTCCCTGTCTCTGATTTTGCAGTTATTTGACAGCTTACATTCAGAGGGGTGGGGTGGATTGTTGCTGCTGTGGTACAAGAGCATGAAAAGCTGGTATTTTTAAGGCCTAAGACCTGATGGCAGATCCAAATAACGCAAGCCCAGACAAACTCCGAGCTACCAAACGCCAGCTTTGTATGCCCTACTGCTTTGTAGTTGTGCATAGGCTCAGAAAGATGGATTTAGCTAACCCAGCTCTGGTTTCCTTGAGCAGTCTGACTTTGCACCTCATATGTCAGTAGGCGAATCCAAAGATTGTTTTAAGCTACCCCTCTATGAAAAGTGAAACTCTTTATTCTTCAGACCTGCAAAAAATAAGCTGCTTTGAAAGTGTTCGCTGAGGTGGTTGTGTCACGCAGAATGGTGGTTCCCTGTCCTCTTTTATGTGTTCCTGTCTTTCATATGTTACATCTTTTCTCTCTTGCATTTGTCACTTGTTTGGTCCCTTTCAACTGAGCGGGGCTTTCGTTACCTTTCTCCTTATTTCCCCTAACACTTCTCTCCAAGTTTGGATCTCTTTCCTGTTTCGCCTGTGCCGCCCCGCGTCGGTTTTGTTTGGAGCAGAGGCTCCCCCTGCTGCTCTCTTTTGTAGCGTTCAACATTGTACAGTCAAAAGAAAGTGGATAGGTTTCAATTATGTAACAAAGCAAATTCTAGGGGAATAAAGGAAATTATTATTGAAAATTATATAAAATAATTTTTTTATTTGCAATTTCAGCTATTCCTGATTTAACAGCAGCTTCAAGTAATTTCTCCATAATAAAATTGAATAGATTTTCCAGAAACCTTTGTTAAAAATCTGATCTACTAGCAGCTGCAAACCCTGAGAGAAATTGGGTGGATCTGAAAGGTTACAGTCACTGCACCTACAAGGCCACATACCTGTCTTTGTAAAAGACGTGCTGCAAAGTGACTTAACCAGCCTGGGGTTTTCCACAGACCTGACATCCAGCGGCACAGATTGGTAGCCGCTTTCAGATCCTTACGGCCCAGTGTTATATTTACACAGGCGTAATTGTTTGCCTGTGAATTAGCCTAGTGATTTCAGTGAAATAATGTCTGCCTATGGGTATATCAGTTTCTGTTCATTTCAGTGTGTTCCTGGGACTTGAATTCATACAGGTTTTCTTGTACAAGTGATGAGGGCATTTTTGTTTCTTCACATTCACATTCAAATCAACTCGAGGCACGGAAAAGTCGTTGTTAATGCTAAAATCTGTTCTGTAAACCTCCTCCACGGTCTGGTTAGCATTTGACTCCCACTTTGGCAAAGCAGAAACAAGAAATGAGTTGTTCATGTTAAACACCGTACCGGCAGCATGGGCTTCTGTAGTTAGTGTTTCTCCTAACTTCCTCATTATCACTGAACGTCAGAGAAGATGCGGCGCCTGTTGTCAGCCTTGAACTTCCTCCCCTGCCACCAGTTGGAAAGTTAGCCTGTTAAAAGTGAAAAAGCAAAGCTGCGAAACAGACAGAATGTACAGATAGCTTAAGTGTTATTGCATATAAAAGGTCCTAAAATTTTTGGGGTTCGGACTTCGTTCGCCGTCTGACAGAAGGTTGCCCAAAGCAGCTGTTTGCCCTCCAAACCCGCTGGGCAATGCCCGCGGCGCCGGGGCTGGGACTCGAACCTGCCACCTGCGGAGGGGGAGGGCGGGGTCTTTGCCCATACGCATGCGCGCCGGGGAGGGGGGGGACGGGGAAGGGAGTGCTCGCGGGTCGCCGGCGCGGTCACGTGTCCAGCGAAGGCGGTGCGGGAAGGGCCGGGAAATGCTGCGGCTGCTGGAGAAGCTCCCGCCGGGACGGGCCCTCGAGGTGGGCTCCCCGCGCCCCACCCCCCTCCGGGCGGGCGGCATCCGGGCCCCGGCGACCTCTGAGGCAGGCAGGCTGAGCGACGGCCGCCGCCGTGCCGGTTAGCAGCCCGCCTTCCTCCCCGCCGCAGAGGGCGGCTGCTTTCCGTTAAGTCGGGGCCTCCGGGCCGCTGCCGCCGTGACGCGAGCCTGGGGGGGGGGGGGGGGGGGGGCGCGGGGGGCGCCGGCGGGGGC
>JAVKLA010000053.1:19073954-19090651 GCA_034782735.1 Sagittarius serpentarius
GAAATAGAATAGCAAGATTAATCTCAAGACTTCAAAGAAACACCTGTGTAAATAATTATCTCTTAAGAAAGGTATAAGTTTTCTGTAATAAAGTGGAAACTTACAGACTGTGAAAGTACATGAAAACAAAGAGATAAGAAGTAAAGGACACAAACAAAAAGGCGCATGATCATCGTGTGATCAAGAAGACTATTGGCTAGTTTATGCATGAACAATAACTCTATAACCACGAATATCCGCTAAGCTGAACTATAAATATAACCAAGACTTGCTAATAAAATTGTCTCTCGATGCACCACATCTAGAGTCCGTGCTGTAATTTGCCACAGTTGTGTTTCTTTTGTTCTCACTAATTCCTAGCTCGGGATGGCAATGTACATGGGTAACCCATAAACAGCCCCGTTTTCCATCCCGTGCCTCTGATAACCACTGCCTTTTCCTTGCTGCCAAGCTATTGCTCTCAAGTGAGAACTGTTTTCTTCTGCTTTTTTTATAAAGGTAGTGGAAAAAGCGTAGGGGTATACACTTTGTTCCCAAGTTCATTTTTAATTCTCTTTTGAGGCTTTGAAAGAGGTTTTAATTTGAATCCAATGTGCCTTGCAAGCTCGAATGCTGAGTTCTGTTTTCTTTACCAGAGTTAGTGGTTAAATGTGTGGATAGGAGCTCAGTGGGAGGCAGGAGATGCTGCCAACCTGCGGTAAAGTGGCTCTTGCCTCTGCATGTGGTGGGGTTATTAGCCCCCGCTGTAAAACTTTGTGCCAAGAGCTGGCGGCTGTTTCCTCGCTCAAGATCTTGGCTTCCAGCTTTTGAGGCAGCCAGGCCTTGCTGCATGCCATTCAAAACCGGCAGCAGCACTGGGGTTTGTATCGGTGGCATGTGTTGAAGGACTCCTGATGCACGAGGGTGGGCCCCGCTATTTGGGAATGCGCCCTTCTGAAGGAGTTTTGCATTTGCACTGCTCTTGGTTTGTTCATGGCCCTTCCTCCGCTCCCTACCATTTTTTTTTTTTTGCTTGGAACCGTACAATGTAACTGCTTTTAGCTCATGTGCTTAACATCCCAGCATGAAGTAACTGGATGATCCATAAGCTAGAAACTATGCGTATGCAGGTGCTAGGAGTCTACAAGAAAAAATGCTTAAGACCAGTAAAGCCGATCTTTGCTCCTGTAACAGAAGGCAAAGGATCCTTTTTTTTTAACCTAAATTCTTGTTTCAATGCCACATTGGATGTTGGCTCTTCCTAAATGTCCACTGTAGCTGTAAGGAGGGGTTGTAAAGTCTCCGCACCACTGGAACGGCTGGGTTAAATTACTGACCTGTCGCCTGTCTGGGAATATCTTCGGGAAAGGTAATGCAAAAACATGGGTCACCGACTGCTGTTTTTCACAGAGTATTTTATGCTACAAATCTGCAGAATGTTTTGCTTTCTTTGAATTTATTTCTGTGTATAACCACGAAGCTGGCAAGTTCACTGGCTCTTGGACTTACTCTCTCTGTTTGCAAAGTCCAGTGCCAGTTCATTGAATTCAGAACCATTTAATGGGGTGTGTGTTTGGAATGGACAGCACATACGACCCTACTGCTGTCTCCCTCCTGGGGCTATTTTTTGTGGTTATGGAAAATACAGTTTGCTTGGCATGCAAGACTTCCTATGTTCTGTGTATTATTTATTTTATGATACCAAAATACATTTGTTAGTTGCCAATAAAATATTCTTATCTAAACAGTGTTTAAATTTGACTAAAAAACTAATCAAAATGTCCCATGTGGGATGATATGTGGCAGTTCTTATTTTGGTTTCTGATATGATACAAACACTGAAAAGTTATTTGGAGTTGGTTTAGGGCAGGGATAGGCATACAAGTTGTAGCCTATTCAGAAGAGCCATTTGACTGAGTTAATATTTGTCGTGAATCACTTCAAGTTGTACCCAGTGGCTGATTAATCTGGTAAAACTGTGAAACTAATAGACTGGAGGTTAAAGGTTGTAGCAGAGAGAAGACAGCTGAAGAGACCACATTTGTGCTCCCTTGAACTTAAGATGAGACTGGGACTTTGGAGCCCACAGAAAAATTGATAGTCTCAAGGACCCCCATAGATTAGCAATGTCAGATGCCTGTTTTGCAGCCTTATATTTCTTGAAATGAGTAAATGAAACCTGGTCCCTTTCTTGTTTGGTGATTTATCATTCCAGACTGTCTCTGCAGAAGCCTGCTGCACAAACAAAGGGAAGGGGAAGCAGGTCCTGATCTGTTAGGAGGTCCAGGTTTTGCAGGATGTGACAAACATTAACATGTAGGAGTGTTTAGCTTATTATTATGTTCTGATTAAAAAGTTGTAATGTCAGCAGGCGATAAGGTCATCAGTTGACCTTACAGCCAGGCAATGAGGGACCGATGAAGAAGCTTTTCACATTACTCATTTGTATTCCCTACTAACTCCTAATTGTGGGTATTGCTGCCTACTGTCCTGATCAATGTTTCTTTCTGTACCAGCTTTGATAACATCATTGATAACCATCACCTCGGTACCTACGTAGACTCTGTTGGCTTGTATATCTTTGACTCTCCTAAAAGTATGAAACACTTTCAATACAAAATAAAATTTAACTGATAATAGTTCTGTTTCAATAAAATGCTATGTTAGGCAACATAGTGTAAACACTGTTAGGAAAAAACTGGCAATAGAGAAGGGAAATGGATTTGATACAGACAGGAGATGACTGACCTATTGCTTCTCAGTTGCATGGACCTCGCTAGGGCTTCACCTGCAGCTCCTTGGCTGGAGTTGTGTCAGGCGATAAGCAGCCGGCTGGGGAGAGGCAGCTCCTCAGGAGCAGTGTACCCAACATCACCAGTGTGCCGTCAGACTCAGCCGTATCTCCTTTTCCTCAGCGGAGTAAGGAAATCTGTAGGAAACTGTGTGCAGGTCCGTTCCCAGACATCTGCCAGCTTTTGGGAGAATGTGTTGCAATTACCAGCCACAGGAAACCTGGGAGTCAAGAAAAGCGGCCACTCTTGGGCTGGGGTATCCCTCGGTAGTTGCCTCCAGGAATGAACACGTGTTTGTTTTCTGCTTTTTAATACAAAATTACAGATGGCATAATTGTTCTCATCAATTCAAACTTTGCTCCTTTGTAGAAATAACAAAATTCCAGTTAGATCCAATCAGCTGATTCCTTAGTTGGAAACTCAGTGGGTTTTGTCTCCTTTCTTTCTTTTGAAGATCCTTGCCTCTTTGAAAATGCGAATTGACTTCTCCTTCAGTGATACTTCTCACAGATGCTATGGAAATACTTCCTAGTATAACTATTAACTTTGAAATGATGCGTGATGTAATAGTTATAATCCTTCAAACAGTTATTTCTCCAAATTTGTCTACACTCTAAATGCTGAAAGACTGTGACATAACTACTACTTTGTTTCACTGTCTTGTTTGGAAGCATGCTGCTGTGGGCTGCCAATACGTGGTAAGAAATACAGCAGGACTAATTTTTATTCCACTTAAAAGAAAGATAAAAGTGAGTACAGAAAGGTCACAGGTGATGCACAAACTCTTCATAAAAATGGAGTTATAGTACTTTTGCTGAAGATGCTCTTTAAGAGTAGATCTCTACTATTCTGATCTGAATGTGGTGAGGCTGGATTTGGGGTTTTGGGTGTTTTTTGGGGTTTTTTTTTGAAAGCTTAAATCTAGAAGTATTCAATGGCTGGATATCTTACCTTGAACGTGTAACAGTAGGGCTACTGCAGTTCTTCAGAGTTAACAAAATTGAGAAGGAAAAGAAACAAGTCTAATTACGTTGGTCTATGGTAACGTTATTGCATAAATTAGTGGACATAATACAGCCAGTAAACAACATTGAAAAGAATGAACGTGATGGGAAAGACCATTCTGGACCACTTGTCTATCGAGTTAACATCAGTCAAATCAGGGATTTTGACTTTGATCTGGGATGCCCTTCTTCGTAAGCGTCCTTTTTTATGAAGCCTGTGCCTGTCCAGAGCACTCCTACTGTAGAGGTCTCTGCTGGAAGTGGCTCTTCTGTACTGCAGGTTGGCACTGTCGTACGTGTACGTGGTGGCTCGGGGGTCACGGAGGCTTGTGAACACGTCTGAGCTGCTGACATCATTTCGTATTTCAAGTGAGCTAAGAAGCATGTTTCCATGGGGATCAACCTGTGTCAAGGAAGGAATGCGAGTTAGACAAGTTCCTCAGCCAGCCCAAGGTGTTTCCCAGACGGACGAGTACCTTCTGGCCCTACTGCCGAGGTTCTTCTGGGGCTGCAGGGACAGCCAGGTCTTGTACAGCATTGACAAAAGTGAAAAGATATGGAATACACTTTCCTGACTAGTGTGAAATTAGCTATTAAGCATCTAAGTACCTGCCATCCTGACCTGGCTCCTTGGGACCTTTTAATTCAGTTAGTTATCTCATCCCCTGTAAAGTAAGACTTTTCTAATTTTATCTTTAACTTAGATCACGGTCTTTATGAAATACTGATTTTTAATATTTGGTGACATAACACCTGCAGCTTTCACATACTCGAGGTGAAAATAAAGTGTTGTCTCTGTCCAATTTATACAGTTTTATACAGTTACAGTGCTATAGGTTAGTTTCAAAAACAGTTTTGTAACAGTGAGCTCCTCATAGGAAAAACACGTAGGTACACGTGCATTTTATCAGTTACTGTAAAATGCTTGTGATGAGAATTATTTTTGAAGAATTACTGTATTGCAGAGATGGAAGTCCCTGCTCCCCACAGCATGCCATTAACTTGCTCATGCACGGATAGAATAATCCACTTTACTCAATGAAACCTCACATTTGGTTGCATTTTTATATGTCAGTACCAGAAGCAGTTTTTTCAAATATGTTTATCATTTACTTTATTTGTGCTGTTAGTTAGTCGGAGCATTGTTTTAAGTACCTAAGCAAAGAACTGGAAACAGCAACTGGTATGTACATGTCTGGCAAAAACAATTATATATGTGTATATATGAAATATTTTATATTGTTGCCTTTTTTATGTATGAATGTTATTAACCATGAATGGCTGCATTACTACAAAGTATGTACCTTTTCACTCATCTTTAGTTTTCTACATGTTTGTAGTAAAATCTCCTTTAGGAAAAGTTTTTTGCTGTTTCCAGGATGACTCCTGACTTCTTCATAAAGACTTCCCAGATATTTAAAATTCCCAGATATTTAAACATCCACTGTAACTCACATAAGGGAAACGCACATCAGGACACAGACCTCTTGAATGAAACGTCAAAGACTTCACCTTGAGGCTTGAATACTAAAATTGTTTTTTGTAAACTGTGGCATTGGACCTACCCCAAATATGCTACAGTCTATACCACGGCTGTCTGGTGATGCCTTTATACCAGGGGAAAAAAAAAAACCTTACTGACAATATCTAGTCTTGTGAAGCACCAGTGATGATACGCAATGCTTTGTTCGCACTCTGAGCTTTACATTTTTAGCAAGTCATAGCAGAGATAGGAAATGGTATAATAATCTACAACGGCTTTGAAGTATGATCAAGGAAAGCTCCAAGCAGAGCACACGGGGAAATCCAGTCTCTGGGGGTAGCCGCAGAGGAAAGCTGGAAGCCAGAGAAAGCCTCGGTTCCACCTGGCAGCGTGGAAGATGTTCCTTCCCATCGCCAGAAGGAGAAAATGTTGCACGATGACTGCTGGCGTATTTATACTGTGCCAGGCTAAGCACTGAAAACTACTAACAGAAAACAAAGAAGTGAAGGGGCTATTTGTACAAAAGCCACCCAGGGGAGCTGTGGGGAGAAAAGTCTTCTAAACGGAGCAATAAGTCACCACAGATAGAAAATGCTCTCGTCAGGTTTAGCAGCTGATTCTGTACAGGCTGAAATGAGGGTTCAGTGGGAACATCCGAGTTCCCACCACTGTTTTGGTGGGAAAATCTCACATATTCTGGGTTAGAGAGGCCAGCTGGTCACAAACCAGCATGGTGTTCGCAATCTTTTCTTGAGATACAGGCTACCTAGTTTATACTTTTTAGGTCAAGCCTTCAAATGTAAGCAGAAGGAAGATCTAAGCTAGGGTTTCCTACTCTCCAGAGGACTGTCATAACTATGGGACTATTCGTTACTCTAGGTACTGACATTTTCTGTGGAAAAAGCAACGATCGCAGAGTTGCCTCTGTGTAAAAAGATAATTTTTTTAAATTCTCACAAGTTTTGATAGGTCAGCCTTTTCTTCCCACTTTTACAAAATAGCTCTTTGAGCTGTCTTTGATTACATAATGTTTAAGCTAATTGACTTCAGTATTATAATAGTAGTAACAGTAGTGCAAGCATCATTAAGCAGTTATTACGGCTTCTCTTTTGTGAAGACAACTCGTAACTGCCTACAATCTAAAGTGGTTCATAGGGATGTTTCTTATGCTAACACGCCCTGACAGTTTATTGTAAGCCAAGCAGTGTATCAATTCCTGCTTTAAGTGTTATGAATGAACCTGTTATATTTTAAAATGAGTTTTATTTAAATCATTTTAGGGGGGATGATTTGTATACGTCATGAAGCACTTCAGCCTTTGAATTGCAGTCTTTGCAAGTCAGAGCAAAGGGCCTTACACTGATCTTCAATAAATTAGCTCGGAGAAGTATAAAAGCTCTTCTTTTGTACCTGTGTCAAATTCTCTGCTTGTGTGACGTGAAGCTGGACTAATAGTTAGTTTCCCACATTGTTAAAAACTCTTTCAGAGTTTATTGAAGTTCACTCCAAAATATTCTTAAACTTATGCAGCTAAGGTTTTGTTACTGAAGCACAGGAATTCTACAAATTCCCCTGGGCATCTGGAAAATGTACAAGTTGTTAAGGGATCCCCAGAAGAGGCTCGTTAATACTTTTGTTTATATTAATGTCAGAGTGAATGAACAGCAAACATGCGCACAGCGAAAGCTGTAGATTTTCTGTCTTAAAATCTTTTCTTGCTTACTTAATACCAAGTTACCTGGGGCTTGCTGTTGGTCCTGTGCTGGGGGAAGCCTGTTACAGGCTTTAATGCATTCCACCCCATGTCTCAGTGATGGGGCTCGTTCCCCACATCAGGTATGTACTGCAGTTGTACGCAGTCTTTGACACATTTGCATTGGATTGCATGATGAAAAATGGGGATGGAAGAGACGAGGCTCTGTCTACTCCGTTTTCTGGCCCACTAGCTGGATGCCTGCTTAGGAGTAGAGTATCTCAGTCCCCTCCTTAGGCAGGAAAGATGAGCCATATCAAGCCCATAGCAGTTCTTTCTTGCTCGGATATAACACATTTATTCTTTCAAACATCACCTTGTTGTTCTTTAAGTGGAATGCCCTAAATTTTTTTACATAAACTGACCATTGCTCAGATGAAAAGAGAATTTCTTGCTTAACAGTTATTCTGAGGCTAAATGTGTGTTTGCATGAAGACGTACACTTTGCCTTGTTTGTACAATGCATAAATTTTGCCTAAAGTTGTAGAAAGATGAAGATTTTTTTTTTTTTGTCTTTTGAACATATCATGATGTATATGTGAGGAGAATGTCAAAGCATCTAAAGCTGATGTTGTCATCCGGTATAATTATCAAAGCTTAAACATTCTTCAGATCCATGTATGTGGTGACGCTTCTTGTAATGACATTTATATCTATATTGAGTGTGTATCTATATTGAGTTTATAGATTTTTAATTCTTTGTTTGCACTGGAACAACCTAAATCCTAAATCAGCACACACTTATTCAGGTGTGGCTTTACTTGAAGGTTGAGCTAGTTGTGTGGTTATGTGCTCCCTCCTTTTTCTCCTTCCTGTAGCCACTGTACTGGAAAATCGTATGTTTTCCTTGGAGCCTGTGGCTGGTCTCTGGCTTTCCATCCCAGGTGTTTTGTGGTTCACAGAAGATTTGAAAAGAAGGTATGATGCTGTGTGGAACTGGGGAGTAAGAGGCTACCTATCACCTACCTTGTGTTGCCATTTATGAACCCCTTGATGGCTCAGCCCCTTTTCCACTCCCACTATGATTGCATCCTACCTCTTTCTCATGCTTAAGAGACATCTTCTGTGTAATGATTATTCACATTA
Source organism: Sagittarius serpentarius (assembly GCA_034782735.1). NCBI lineage: Eukaryota > Metazoa > Chordata > Aves > Accipitriformes > Sagittariidae > Sagittarius > Sagittarius serpentarius. The sequence continues at coordinate 19,082,052 of JAVKLA010000053.1, forward strand.
TAATTGTCGGGGGAAACAGAAGAAGTTGCATGCATGGACTGTCTAAATATTTTCTTGCTGGGTGGTTTGTCCTACTTATCTGCAATTTTGGCAGTTTCCTCAGTGACATGTATCTTCAAGAAATAGACAAGGAGATATAACAGTCTTTATGGTTTATTCAGAGAAACAGAAAACTTGTTTACTACAATTTAATGTTTTTTTGCATATTAAAAATTAAGATGGCATAAATTGTGAAACTGGAGAGGCTTTATTTCCACCGTGTTCAGTCTGTAGAGCAAGGGACAGCCACACACGAAACAGCAGTATGGTTTCTTTTTCCATCTGGTCTTCTCTATACTGTGTTAATAGCACGGTCAGTTTGCTGAGTGTTGCTCACGTGTCTAATGCTTTTGTCAGCTGGTGAAGGAATATGAACACTTTTAGTCGCGGGAGTTGTATGTCAGATGGGAATGAGCAATATCTTCACCTGACACAAAGAGAGGAAGCACTGTTACGTATCTTCTATTGGTTATAGGTCCCTGTATGGATAAGCGGTATGGGTCAAGAGTAAAAGGGAAAAAAATATCCTGTAGCTGTTTACACTTACAGCTGTACTTCTTTTGCGCTCTAAAAAACCCTTTCCCCTGCTCTGGTACAGATGTCATAATACCAGTGAAAAATCTCAAAATGTGATGGAGAGGGGCTGGGGGCTGTCTTCACCAGAGATCACATAACCTTACTGGGTCCCGCTGCTCCGGCCACGGGCATTCTTCCTGCTGAAGACACAAATACGGCTGTTGGACATCAGCATTTCCATGCTGAGTAAAATGAATGCTCACAAGGTCCCACACTGAGGTATCTCCACTGGGATAACAAAATCCATTGATATCCATTCACATGCGTGTGTCTATGTGTACGTATATATGTATCTAAAATCACACACCTGCACTGTACAGGCAGAAAGTCTGTTCACTTAAAGCAGAATGGAATTTCAGTCTAAAGTGTGAACACTTACAAATCCTGGTACAAAGCGTGTATGCCTTCCGTTTTCTGCCAGAAATATGCTGGTGTATGCATGTGGTGCTCTGAGAAGTTCAAGTGTGGTTGCAAATACTTTCCATCCCATTCCGAGTACTGGTCTCAGTGTAATCTTTGCCAGCATAACATTTAGACAAAAGCTTTTAGTCATGAGTTAGGGCTTTTTGTTAGTTAAACAAAGTCTCCAAACATGTAGGAAGAAGAGCTTACCTGCACTGTTACCCTTTACACTTTCTCATCCTTTACTCAGTTCAGTGCGCTGGGGCCCATGTAGCCAAGGCTGACCTCTGCAGAAGCGTTGCTTCCCTCTTCATCACAAACCCTTGTGGTGTTTCTTCTTACCTAGGCTGGGTTATCTCAGGAGCTGTTGAGGTGGCTGGCCAGAGTTTGTGGGCGTTGTTGGGTTTTTTTCCCTTCGTTGCCTTCCGTAGAAATGGATAGGCAGTGTCTGCGCACAACAATCCGTATCGGGGTGGCTTATCTCCTGCGCTCTGTGGAGGACAATACTTTGTGGGGCCTTGGAGGCTGCTGCAAGCCTGAACTGAATTTGTGTGCCCACTGTAATAAAGCTTCTCCTACACACAGGGGGTGGATGCGGATAAGGGCTTTTAATGGGCTCGTGAGTTCACTGAGACTGAGGACATGACGACTCTGTTAATGATGCTTAGCTGTAGATGTGGCTGCTGGGACACGAGACACACAACTCGAGAACTAATAAAATAACACAGAATTTCTGAAATGCACTTCCTGATATGTATGTGAAATTGCAACCATCCATCAAGCTAAAGCCGTACCTGTTAGAGTTTTATGTGTTGGTCTCATTCTTCAAGCTGAAGAGAGGGCTCAAATATAGTTTTGTCCAAATGTTATCACCTCAGGCCACAACAGTACAGAAGTTTGTTGGACAGCCTGGGTAAGATCTCATTAATACTTGGATGTAACATATTGTAAGAAAAGCAGAGAACGGAAGAAAATTTTTGGCTTATCAGGATATATATTTTCCTCTGAGTCAGACTGGGCCAAATACACCTGAAGGAAGTGTTTATTTCTGAAAAACTGGAGAAAAAAAGGAATAGGTTTATAGAAGTTTGCAAGTTCTCAGTGGTGTACTGCTAAATTAAACTTTTCCCTGTTAAAAAAATGTCCATAGTATTACTTCCTGGAGTTTGTCTGGCTTGTTTTTTTAACAGGGAGTAGCTGTGGTCTGCTTGAATTTAGCCTGAGAGGAAAATCCTGACACCTGTGAAAGCTGTTATAACCTAGCAGCATCCTCCTCGCCTTCCTGGAAGCTCAGTGGTGTGGCCTTCATTCAAGACTCACTGAAGTAACAGCGTCTGTCTTTGCTTTCTATTTTCGGTGAAGTTTCTGTGTGTAAAGAGGAACCATATAATAAACTTTTCTTCTATATCACCTTCTATAGCAAAGAAATATACAGTTGAAATGGTAAGGATTTAACTTTCTCGTACCCCTTGTATTTCTTCTGTGCTGCAAAGAAATGCTTGTTCTGAATATTCATTTCCATTTTCTGTAGTTTCTTACTCTGTTTCCAGCTGAAGATGGAACAAACTACGTGTTGCTGTAATCTCCTTAAAACAGAATTTTTCTCTAGACAATATCTCAAATGCTTTTGCATATGTGTTCAAATTGCATTTTTCTCTGTCATCGTGTACATCAACATTGTCACAGCAGAAATAATGTTTGGAAAGTTAGCTTGAACATTTTACCTGGACTTTGTTTGTTTCCAGTCTACTCTTCTCGCCTGTAGCATGTCCTGCCCTGCCTGCTGCCTTTTTTTGATGTTGGGGTCCTTTCCCAAAGAATATGTAGTTTACAAAGGCATACTCCAGCAAGGCCAGGAACACAAACACAAAGCACCCCATCAGGTAAATATCTATTGCCTTGACGTAGGGAATCTTTGGCAAGGTCTCCCTGAGGTGGGTGCTGATGGTGGTCATGGTCAGCACAGTTGTGATTCCTGCGAAAGGACGAAAAGGACATTGACTAACAAGACAGGGAAGGAGATATGAGTGTGAAAAGCATAATGGCAGCATTGCCCAGCTACCATGCACTTCTCATGCAGACGTCTTAATTATGTGATCAGATTCTTAACAGCCAAGGGAATGCATTTTGCAGGACTGGAAAGGATGATATCCTTGCAGGCCTGATGATAGCACCTTCCTTGGCTTTCCATGCAACAGAAGGTGAATGAAATAGCCTTCAAAAGCCCAGGCTATCTTGGTACATCTTGCCTTAATTTTTACAATAACTCTGCTAGGGAACGTGGTATTAGCAAAGAGCTGATCACTATTCTTCCTAAGTGAGGAAATGCTTCTCTCTTTATTTGCAGCTGTAGCCCTGCTTGACCTCACAGAGTGGCTTGCATTGGTCTGGGGAACTGGAACAAGTATCTAGCTTTTGACTGAAAAGAGAGGATTGAAAGGAAAAAGGGAAGCTTTATGATTCTATGATTCTATGATAAAGTGATGGTCTTTGATAAAGAGAAGGTGACAAATATACACGTACCAAAACAGATTTCCCTGTTAAAGGGGTGCTTGCAAGTAAAGCATTTCTGTCTCATTGTGTTATGCATCACTGCATGATTCTTTCTTTTTTGTGTGTGTGTGTGTTTTGTTTTAGCTGGATGAAATTATTTTTTAGTGTACTTTAATCACAGCTCATTAATGCATCTAGAAAACTGCTCTAGGCACAGGTACAATGAGTTGAATTTACAGAGAGGTGGGACAAAATAGTGGTGGGACAAAATGGCTTTCTGGCATTAGCCTTTGAAAAGCATATCTGCCTTGAAGCCCAGATGGTGGCAGACCATCTTGGTTCTTATGGAAAGCTGCAGGAAGGAACACAGTATGGGAAATAACCAACTATGTAGGTAAAACAGGCTTATGTGGTGTAAGCTGGTGTATCTCCACCTTGTGTATTCATTCCAGCCACACATCTGGCCTGAGAGGACGCTTTTTAAGATCAATGAAATGTTGATGCAGCACAGTGTAGATACCCTCGGCCACCTGAATTAGACCCTTATGCTTCAGTTTGGAAGCAAGATAATTTTGGCCTGATCCAAAGACCATTATGGCAACTGGAAGTCAGTCAGGATCCCAACCTACCTGCAGAGCAAGAACTTCAGATGTAGGCAAGGTGACACCTGCCTGCTTTCCTGACAGCAAAGATCCTACGCTGCATGTGTAAGACCGCAATTAATGCTGCTGCAATCAGCTGTATGGATTTGGTGCTGCTGTATTCAAAGGCAACGAGTATCTTATGCAGTTCAGTGATTCTGAAAAGAAGTTACCTAGAGCAACTCTGGCTGCGGAGGCATCATAATTGATCCAAAAAGATACCCATGACAGAATTGTGATCAGCGTGGAAGGCATATAGGTTTGCAAAATGAAGTATCCAATATTTCTTTTAAGCCGGAAGCTAAGTGATAGTCGGGGATATGCTCCTGAAAGAAAGAAGTCATTATATGACTAATGCCTAACAAAAGTTAGACACTGATATTTCTGGGTTGGAGGAGAGGGGGGAGCTTTTTTAACTAACCAGTGCTTACCTGTTGTAAATTCCACTCTCTTTGATACCATCTTGTAATCCACGATAGAAAACTGTGGGAGCTCGATGTTATTAACTCCCGTTACTGCCGACTCTCCTCCGTTCCAGTAGAATTCAATATCATCAGTAGTGTATCCATCTGAAACAGAGGCACAATTTGATTATTGAATTTTCTTTTTGCTTTATTACTTGGCTTAAATAGTTGTGGTTAAAGTGGAAAGAGCTGCCGTTAATCGGGAATTCAGCCTTCTGTTGTGTGACATTTCTGTTAAACAGAAGCCATGTCGCCTCCTCTGTACCCAGGGGAAGCTTCTAGGTGTGGAAAGGGATAAGACAGAAAACAAGGACAGAATTTAAGATTAAACATCAATTTTTAGCTAGCTCTAATACTACCACTTTTTGTTCAGGCTTGAGCTGCTCAGTTTACCAGCAAACTCATATAACATCAGTGAAACTTTTAAACTCTCTAGGAGGAGCTCTGACAGGAAAACCAGGTTTAGTTCCCAGCTTTGCATTTGACTTTCTGTGCAGGTTGTGACAAAATACAGAGCCAGTGGAGGCAAAGATGATTCTAGAAGAATTCAGGTGCCTGTATGACTACCTGGCAAAGTCTGTTGGAGCTGTAGGTATCCTTTTGATATTCATGCAGAATTTTATATTTTAATTGGACCATGCTATCTTTGATCTTCTGTTATCACAGAACTACTTCCTATTGACTTCAAACCTAGCACGTTTCTTCTCTTTCCTTTTAACAGTGATGTTGAATATTTATCATATGATTAAAAATTATTTTGCCATTCTGCCACTGGGAATATTAACTTTAGTTGTTACCATTTTCAAAAACATTTTGATTAAACTCAAAAGTGATTGAGTTTCAAAAAAACCTCACAAATGATGACATTTTTTAACTAATATTTAAACTGGTTCCAATTTATTGCATTTTACTACTTTCTGCAGATACCTGCCAAAGGAGAGAACAGCATCTCATCTATTTTTTGACTTTTCCTTCAGGTGTTAGATTTAATCAGGTTTAAATCATATAACACAGATCAAATAAAAACATATGTTTGAACTCAAAATTTTAAAAAACTTGACGGTAGTTCTGCCAGCTGAACCAACCGTAGCATCAGAAGCCTCTACAGAGTTAGGAACTTACCCTTTCATATGCACCAGTAATGCAATTTCTAGCTAGGGAAATTAGTCTTGAGATGTCTTTTCCTATGATGGTGCCTGGTAAGAGCTTCATCTCTGGAAGGCTGACCACATGCAGAAGGGGTCCGTAGTTTCCCTGGTGGCAATCAGAAAAGCTCTCACAACTTGCTGCCAGGCTCAAGGGACTGCTTGGAAAGCCTGCAATTATTGAACAACTATCTTTTGATGCAAACACAAAGTGACAGACTGAACGAGGCTAAGTGTTCACATATCTTATTTGTGAACTGCTCAGCGCCATGGTTTGCTAACCGTCTGAATTGCTCCCGAAACCGTACTAACCTTTCTAATATGGATGGCTGCTGTTTGCTTAAAACTATGCTACCCATTACTTATGCTAATTTTTTTTGAAATGAACCATCCCAGAGCTGTCACAGAGGGCTCTCTGCATGGCTGGCTTTCCTTCCTTCCAGACAGAAGCCAAAAGCTTTTCACTGCAGAAGGTGAAGGTAGCTGCTTGGTAGTGGGACTTCAGCGGCTGGTTTAAGGGCATTGCACACAAACGACGGGGCCAACATAAGCCACCTGTAGGGTGTAATACAGAATGAGTGAAGGAGGGAATGAAGACTGCTACACCTATCTGTTTAAAAGAGTAAGATTGTCAGGGAAGTGTTAACCTCATTTTCTTGCAAATCTGTATTATAAAAAATCTCCCTTGAGAATGTTTTCCCTTTTTAAAAAAGATGGAGCAAAACAGAGGAAATGGTAAACTGTCATCTCATACTGAAAGGGTATTGATTATGTGTAGACTCTGTACCACACAGACATCCTCTACGTGAGGTAACACTCATAGCTATTTCTTTGTAGGGGCTAGAATAAAAAAGAAAGGAGCAGCACTACCTAGATGTTGCACAGGTACTTGCTGCACAGGTGAAGGTTTAGATGTGAGAATCCTGGATTCTGCTTTAGGGTTTGGAAGAAAAACGGTGAACCTGATTCTTCTGTTCTGTGCCATCATCACCTGGGGCCCTCCCTCCAAATTTACTCCGATTGTGCCACTTCCTCGGCTGGTGTGTGCTGGGACCCAGGGCCGAGAGAGGAGCCGTCTCCAGTCCTCAGCAAGTCCTGACTTTTATTTGCTGTCTCCTGAGGCAGCCTCTGCCAACCTCTCTGCCAACCTCTCTGCAGCTTCTCTGCCTGCTTGACAGAAGAGGGAATAGTTTGGCCACCTTACTGCGAATAAAATTCCCTTCCCCAAAGCTGAATTGTAGATTTAGTTGTTAAAACCACAACGGTACCAAGTAAACACCTGGGATATCACAGGGCAGGTTTCAGAAAGAAAGCAGGCACAGCTTCCTACAAAAAGGTGACACTGTGTTACTGGTACAGTCTGTGGTGATGCTCAACCTTTGCAAAAACAGATTACGGGAGTTTTGTAACATAGGCAAATGTGCTTTTCGCTAGTCTTGGAAAGGTTTCTATGACTTTGGCTACTAAATGAAAAGTAGATCCACAAGGTTCGAAAGTCAATGGACCAAAAGCAAGAACCTTGCATGGAAGACTTCAGCTGATGATGGGCCGTCCCTGCTGGCAGGCCATGACTTTAACCTTTTAAAACTTAAAAAAGGCTTCTAAATACCACCAAAAAATGGATCTAGTGTGAGTTACCACTGTTTCTAATATGCTGATTTGTTCCTAGAATGTACTCTGGTTAAAGCTGGGGGCAATTATGAGAAAGGGATAGTGATGTTTTTCAACTGGGCGCACTCCCATTTGTTAGCTCCCTTTTTAGAAGAGTAATTGAGCAGGAACACCTTGCTGTGGTTTTGTACAGAGAGGACCTCAGTACATTCCTTGACAGTCATTGTAATAACTGTGCTGGACACTAACGAAGTGTAAACTGTCCCCAGGCAGTCCGTTCCCCAGCGTGATATGATTTTTGTTGTGTGATGCCCGTCACTGTGTGTGCTTTGCACATTGTTGTGGGTGTGTGAGAGGCATCGCTTGCATGGCTGACGATGCCTCACAGGGACAGGGCTTGGAGGCCCTCATGGTCCGTAGGCGTTGACATCGCTTTTTGCTTTCCAAACTGGAGAGGAACACAGTTGGCTGCAGCTTAAAGGCTGGAACCCATCTCAGCGCTGAGCAGAGTTAGCAGGGGACAGAGCACTCCTTCTCCTTTCTGAAGTGGGCAGTGCCTTCAAGCGAGGAGTGATGTAAATTAAGAAATATTCAGCGCGGAGCAGCGCCAGCTTCGGGCTAACAGGCAACGACAAACCCTCATTTCTGGCAGCATATGCCCTTAACTCTCACAATGGAAGAAAAGCTGTTTTGGGGATAGAAACAGTGGGTCCCGTCTGTGCAGTGGCCAGCTCTGACAGGCTGGTTTGTTCCCTGCCCTTACCCGTGCTGCCCAGGTATTCCCTCGGCAGCTTTTTTTCCATGTGATCCTTTTCCCTCTGCGCCCGCACCCATGTCGCTGCTTTAAAGGGATGCCTCTGCGTTTGTGACAGGGAGAGCAGTGCTTACAACTGGACGGTGATGCCTGAACACGAATTTCAGAGAAGTCAGGTATTGGGAGCCCGAAACACTTCCAACTGTGTTCGTAACAGCTGTCAAAGAGGGGTTGCGACAACAGCTGCCGAAGTCTAGACTGACTTCCCCGAACAGGTAAGACCACGCCATTAATGGCACTTCACCGATTTAATTACAGGAGTTAACCTAACTCGATTACGCCCGTTCCCTAAAAACCAGGATCAGGGCTTCTCCGCCCGGGAGCCGCCCGCGCCCCGGCTCCCGCGACGCAACGCGCCCCCCCCCCCCGCCCCGCCCGGCGCAGGGCGGTGCAGCGCGGCCCCCAACGGCCACTG
>JAVKLA010000053.1:19090751-19101435 GCA_034782735.1 Sagittarius serpentarius
CCCCCGGGGCAACGGGGCGGGCCGGGCAGGGCCGCCCGGGCCGGGGCAGCCTCCTCTCGCCCCCCACCCCCGGGATGCCCGGCGGCGAGTGTGCGAGGTGAAAGTCTCGGGGGGGGGGGGGGGGGGGGGGGGGGGGGGGGGCGGGGAGGAGGGGAAGGAATGGAGGAAGACCGGCGGTGCCGGCGGCTGCAGAGAGACAGGAAGCGGGGCGGGAGGAGAATTGCAGCGGCGCACGAGTTCCCTTTTGGCGCCTTTACTCTTTTCCACCTCCGAGCTCCGCCTGGCAGCCCGCCAGTTTCCACTGCACAAGCCACAGAGCCAGCAGCAGCAGCAAGCAGCAGCGCAAACGGCAGCCGGCGGGGAGGGCTGCGCGGGGTATTAAAAAAAAAAAAAAAAAAAAAAAAAAGGAAAAAGAAGAGAGAGCGAGAGAGAAAAGTCTGCGAGCGCCGGTGGCACCGACGGAGCGGCAGGCGCTTCGGCAAACAACCCGGCCTTTCGGAAATTAAAAACGAGGCAATAAATTACCCGGCTCTGATCCCCCTCCCATCATCCCCCACCCCCGTCGCCGACCGGTTCCAGGCCACTGAAAGGATCATTAAGGATCATTTCTAGATTTGTGAAAATCCCTGCGAGAGGAGCGAAAAGCAATCGGGGACTCGTAGCGATCTACTTCGATTAGCCCTCAACCCGCTCATCTGGAGCTTGATTTAAAGGGCAACGCTCGTACGGTATTTATAAGCTTAAATACGGGCAGCTGCTTATGAATGTGTTTCGGTACCTCGTTTATCTTGTACCTCCGACTTACATATTTACGAGTTATAAAAAACAACGACCTGTGCCACGGCTAGAAAGGAGACTTTAAAGACACTGTATTGCTGCACCGTTTACAATGCGCCGTATAAAGCTCTGGCAGCAGCCAGCGATCTAATATTAGACAAGTGTATAAAGAACAGGGGTGGCTGCGCTTTCAAAAAAAAAAAAAATAGCGTGGGTTATTTTTTGCAATCTCCACACAGCATCACCGCTAGTGACACGTTTTGTAAACCAGAGGAGGAAGCTGCAGACTAAGTAGCCGGCCGCACGGATCCGCGGATTAGAGAAGAAGTTTGACCTTTACCCGGGACGTGTGGCATTTCATTTAACCATAAAGCTAAGCACAATGCGCCAGCGAGATCGCTAAACCGATTTAAAATACATATTGAGTCATGCACGACAGTAGCGCATTTCGATTTAGGCAACGTGCAGGCAGCGCAAGGGGGTCGGCGTCTATTTTAAGGCTCCTGCCGCAGCCGCCGTCCCCCGTCGTACCCCGCCCCGTCGTCCCCTCGTCCGTCCGTCTCTCCCCCCCGCCCCGGGCGGCTCCCACACCGTCACGTGTCGGACGGCGAACGGGACTTTCTGCCGTGTAAACACGGTGCCGCGGAGCCGTCCGAGGGCAGCCGGGGCCGCCGAGCCATTACCGGCACTGGCGGGGCATCCTCCCCGCCGCCCCGGGCTGGCCGCCGCGCTGCGCCTGGCTCCGGCCGGGCGGGGAGACACCCCCCCCGCCGCCGCCTGCTCCTCCTCCTCCTCCTCCGCCCGCAGTGGGGCTCCGGCGGGGGCGGCCCCCCCGGCGGCTCGGGCCGCTCCGGCGGGCCCGGGAGGTGCCGTCCCGACGGGGTTACGCCTGGCGCCGAATTCGGGCCGGACGGCGATGAGTATCGCGTTAGAGGAGCGGCGGGGGCTGCGGGATGGCGGTGGTGGGCGCCGGGTCGCTGAGTGAGAGCGACCGTGCGTGTTGAACGGCGGGACTTGGCGCCGAGGACGCGCTGGGGGTTTAAAACCCGTTTGCTCAGTGTTCCTGCGGCAAACCTGGCCCGATGTCCGGGCTGGCAGCCCTAGCCGTCCAGCCCACTTCGTCAGACGACTTTCCCAGGATTTCTGCCTGTGATTTTTGTTGACCTAAATGATAAGAGATTGCCAAGATTTTTTTTTTTTTTTTAATTAATAAAAGTCCCATGAAAATTTTTGGATCTCTTTAAGCCTTTGTTTGCTTGCTAGATTCTTCAAAACCATTGAAATATGTTTGATTGCCCAGCTCAAGAGGTTAAACTTCTGCTTCCTAGAAAATAACGTCTAGATATGATAATATAGTCCTCGTCTAGAAATGATAATATAGTCCTTGATGTGCCAACACTTTTTTTTTTTTTCTTTGCCTTTAGACCAGCAGCCGAGAGTTTAAGTGAGAACACTTAGGCAGAAGTATCACAGATCTAAAAAGTAACTAGATTCAAGCACAGCAAGAAATAGGTTGTGTATAAATCTTGCTGTTCACAGAAAAAAATATTTTAGAAATGTTGCTGACATGGTGATATAACCGAGGTTAACAGTGTATTAGATGTTAATGTCACCATGCTGTTTTATTTTCCGACGCAGCACTTACCATCTGAAATACCTCTGGGGTAAATAAATATCTTTATTACATTAACTTAACAAATAAAGTCGTGGTGCTACTATCATTACCAATTTCGCGGAGACATCCAAACGAAGCCCATTTTTCTTCTGATTCTCCAGGGCAGGCAGCTCCGAAACACCCAGCAACAGGGTCTCTGCCTTAGGGGTCCGAGTATAAATAGGTAATTTCAAAAGAATATTTCCACTCTGTGTGCCCCAAGTCATTTGGCCTTGTGTAAGGACATGAGGCTGGGACACAACCCTGTTTTAACCACTACTGGGTTGTCCCTTTCCTAACAACTTAGTCTTCATTGCTGTATGTATTCTTAGAGTATCATCTTTATTGTTTCGCATAGTTATTATTCCTATAACTGTATTCAAACAGGAAGATAAAGCATTTCTTCCACACACCACCGAGGTGGTCCATACAGTGGTAATTTTATTGTACTATTTCAGCTTAAACCCAACATGTGAACAGGGCACCACAGATCTGAAGATGCTTTTTGGGAAGCGATGTCACTAGTTAACATTAAGGTGATAAAATTGCTTGAAAAGGCTCCCTGCCACCTGTGTTCAAGCGGGTGTTTGTATCTATAAGTGACTTTTTTCATTGAGAAATACTTTCTATAGGCAGATGGCAGATTGTAACTGGGGATCTGACTCAGAATTTAGCCTAGGCAGTACTGACCCAAATGAAAACTTGGTTAGACTGCTGGAGTACTACAAATTGTCAGTTATTTAAGAAGGTTTCTCAAATAAAAATGAATTTAACATATGGGGCAATCTGTTCCATCCCAGTTGGAGACATCAGTTCCTATCCATTAGAAGCAGAAAATAAATGTTATTACAGCATAAAGTCACTCTTGCAACATCCTAATCTAGTTCAGAGAGTGAATTACAACATTGCCTTACTGTGCAAACACCTTTAACATTGGTTCATTGTTACTTGTAATCATTTTTTGCCCCTCTAACTTTTTAAATCTCATTTGCCAGTAAGGCTTCGATACAAGGTTGAAAGTCCTTTGGGAGAGAAATTGTTTGGGTTTGCTTAATATCTCTTTAATGGCTAACACAGCAGGACTTCTCAGTATCACCGTAGTCTCAACAGATGGAAACGCTGAAGGTTTCTGGAGAAGTAGTCAGACTTGTACTGAAAATGCCTTACCCGTTTATTTGTCTCCTTCTACTGGATTATGCCAGTGATGTCAAATGACCTACTGAGCCTGAAATAAATCGAATGTAGTGCACAATCAGAGATACACATTAATATGTTTTATCTAGTATGGCTTCCGTGTGCAAGGGTACCTCTTATAAGGCATACTGGTATTTTTTTTTTTTCGTGTTCAGTAGTAAGAGTTTTGTTCTCATTAGCCATAAAAAAAAAACCAAACCAAGGAATTATTAAGAAAGGAAAGCAAATACAAAATTATTTGCTTGCATTTTCATATGCTTTCCGATTCATATTGTGCTATTTCTTGACTATTATATGCAGTTTTCTTTCTTTCTCAAAAATAGCTGTACTAAGTTGTCTACAAAGAAGGGCCACAGAGATGATTAAGTATAGACTTGCTTCCATTGGAGAAAGGACTGACTGGGTCATGGTTCTTCAGCCTGGAGGTAAGGTGGCTGAGGGAATGTTGTGACAAAAGTCTGTAAGGTCTGAAGTTAGCATGGTGAGCTTGAACAGGACATGATTATTCACAATCCCTCACACTTCCGGACCAAGAAAGCAACAAATAGTATGTCTAGAGGCTAGTTTGAAAGAAATAAAGGGAAATACAACGTACAGACAAACTGCAGAACTCATTGCACAAGGTGACGTGAGTGTCAGAAGGTTACGCTTGTTCAGAAGCTATCATACATTCACAGAATAAAAATCTATCCAGGTTATTAAACTCAATGATACTATTTCTGACTTGAGGTAGCAAAGTGCAGAACACTTACTGGCCGAGTTTACTGGGGAAGTATCAACATCTATATATCCTATGCTTTCTTCTAGCTTCGTAGGTATGTGCCGCTGGCCACTGCAGATGATGGGCGAGACAGACGTTTGATCTGAGACAGTACAGCAGTTAAGGGTCTGATGTGTTCCACTGCAGCCTGATTTGCCCGTCTCGTGTCTTTCACCTTTACAACTCATATTATTACTTCATCACTGGAGTGATGATTTTTAGCCTGATGTTGAGAGCCTCTGACTCTACACATCTTTGTGTAATTCATGTAAATTAAAGTGCGATTAGAAAGCCTTGCTCATGCCCACACATCTTGTGTAGTAATAAGCAACCTGCCCACAGTAACTCCGTGGTCAAAATGTCACGAAAACTCAGGTGTCTCTTCTATGCAAATGTTTGGCGAGCAGTGCCAGTGATTTAACTTTGGACTTGAGATATTCTGATGACCTCTTGTCTCAAAATTAGCAGCAGTGACGTTTTAACTTTGTTTACAAAGCAAGTGTGCCATATGTGCTCCTGACTGGTGTCTTCTTGTGCAGACTAGGTACTTGTGTAATTGTATGTGTAACATGTACAGATGCACAACTGCTATTAACAGATCAGGTCTGATAAGTGCAGCTGTCATACATCAGTTTCTACAGACCTTTAGCTAGCTTCTCATCTTATAATCTCGTTTGAGTGAGTCTGAAGCATGAAGTTTTAAAATGGTACTTTAGTTACTTTGGCAGTTACAACTGCTGAGGATCTGTTTGTTCAGCTGCTTCCACGTTTCTCACTTCTTTGCCTGAATCCTCTTCTCCTGTGGGGTTGAAACCAGCAAAGTTCTGAAGTCACACCGTCATATTCTTCTCTAAAGGCTAGTCAACAGCCAGCAGGGCAGAGGCTATGCATGAGGAGACTAACCCCAGTGGTTTCCTTGCCTTGCATCCAGGTTCACTTACTGCTGGTACCAGACTGTCCTTGAGAGCTTGGAGCTGGGAACAGAGGGGTTGTTTCTTTCCAGTAGCAAGTGTGAGAAATCCCAGTCTTCTTACCTTGCTTTCGTTCTGAGACACTTTTTTTCCTGGATCTGTTTTGAGCTTTCTCCTTCTCCCTTTCTTCTCCTCCTTTTGAATGGACACTTATACAGGGTACCAGCTGTATCTCAGTCTGCAGAAAGCTGAACCACAGCTCCTGACCTCTTCTGGTGAGGTTTGATTGCTTTTTTTCCCCTCTTGCTTTTTGTCTTCTATCCTTAATTCCCCCCTGGTTTGATGAGGAGGGAAAAAAAAAAATCCCTTTTCCGGAGCAGCAAAATGCAGACCACAAATTGTTTCTACTCCAGTGCTGGCAGCACAGGCTGGGAGTGCCTGACTTGGGATGAGAGACCTCAGCCTGTCAGATTGGACCTGACCTCTCCTGGAAGCCCCTCTTCTGTGAAGTCAAAGGACTTCCACGCCTTCACTCGAACCAGACTAAGGTAACTTGCTTGCAGTGCTGTCAGGAGCGCATTTTACGTAGAGTTTGTAAGTCTGATGCGAATCACTCTTTTCACCCCTCTGTTTCCTCCTCTTTCTTTCTCATCTGGAGCTGCTGTACAATAGTCGGCTATCCCGGTCTGAACCATAATCCTGGAAGTTTTTTCTGACTTGAGTTGCTTTACAAAGTTAAAAAGAGACCGACACTATTTATAAACACATTATGTAAACATTACCAACAGAGGTCCAGCTGCTTAGCATTCAATTAATTTAGCTCAGTCAATATTGCATGGTACATAGTTTTGTCTGCTTGTGTTGTAAACACATTTTGTCCTTGAGCGCTTATTTCATTTAACTAATTAAGATCTACTTCTAAGTGCTCTCATTTTGTTGCCAGGCAGGCTCCCCCAATTTTAGATACAGCTGTTGTAGTCGGTGAAAAAGACATTTGAAATCCAGGTCCATCTGGTTTGTGCTCCAGCGTGTCAGGCCAAAACCTGCTCTTGTTTAAGGCAGTGGAGTCTCTGTTTTCAACAGGACTCAGCCTGCGGATGAATCGGGACATGCTGTGTTTCTTACTAAGGCCAGCATGGCTTATGCGAGTACTCCTTACATTTCTATGCAATATTGTGTTCCCCTGTCTGAGATGGCGAAAACCCTTTTAAACTTTTAATTGCTTAATTCAGGTGTGTAAATTTTTCACAGAGGTAAATACGGAGGCAAGTACAAGGCCACTGTGCTTGAGCTTTTTAGATAAACAGTGAGAGTAAAGTTTTCATGGTGGTCTCACTCACTGTTCTCACTACGTAAGTAGCTGAATTCTCAATTCATGAACAATTGTAGACAGATTTAAAGTTGTACCGAGCTACATGAAAATTTTTCTTCAGACAAAATTAAGAATTGAGTGAAAAAAGTACTTTTCTAAACAAAATTAATTTCAAATAAAAATACCAACTATTTTGACTTTTGAAAATGAAATATTGACTTTTTAGAAAATATATTTTACAATGCACATGTATTGTGCATGTATTACACTTTTTCTGCTTTCATATTTTGCAAAAATAGTTACACATTACTGAATCAATATACTTCACGGGGGAAAAAGCCTTGCCTGAAAAGTTCCATGTAGTTCTTTATGATATTGTTACAAGACCATGAAAGGAAATGCAGATTTGACCTGTTGTTTTGAAGCTTCATCACTGATCTGCTTTACTTCTGTAACCATAAGTAAATACTAATTTGCTACTGCCAAGAAATAGGACCAAGAAAGTCCTATGAAGAATCGAAACTTGGGGAAAAAACACATCCAGATCTGTACTTGGTAACAGATTTATAGCTGTAATGGGGGGTGGAAAAAGAGGAGCTTCAAACTGAATTCTGGTCTTGGTTCTATAGAAACGGCTCCCATTGCTTATGAAGCTGGGATGGCACTGGCTTCTCCTGAGAAAATTTACCTCTGCTAAGACACTGAGATAAGCCAGCATCATTTTAAACACCATGGCACATGCTGCAGTTCACAGCTGGGCTAAGCAGCGCAAGCTACCAGCACTTTCTGGGCTGCCTGTGTTTCTGAGACTGAATTTGTGCTAACAATGATTAGGAAGAAAATCGCAAAACTACGGTAGAAAATAGCAAAATTCTGTTACTACACCACTTTTCATCCATAGACTTTAATACTATACAAAATCAATCCATCTCCATTTTGTAGAGATACCTGAAGTGCACAAAGGGGAAGTATAGGAGGAACATAGCGTACTTTACCAACATGTGGTGTTAGTAATTTCACCTTGGCAAATCAATGATAAGCCAAGGACAGGGGTACGCAGAGAAATGTTAGTCTTCACTAGTCTGGTATGACTGTACAGCCTGGGCTGAAAACCAGAATTAGCAAGTTGCTTGTTCCCTTGGGCAACGAACAGGCTGGGTTCAGGAACAGAGTACGGTCCAGCACCAAGGAGGTGAACGGCTTCTTGGAAACCAAGGTGTCCGTGATACTGCTGTGGTTGCCATTTTTCCTCAAGCACTAAAGAATGAGTAGGGGATTTCTGTGGCTAAAAGCGCAGGCTAAAGTCAAGGAACAGGTTTTTTAGGTGGTTGATGTACAAAGTCTGCTTAGTGTCTGCAGTTTTGTGTGGAGGCAGACATGCGGCACATGCTCATTAGTGGACTAATACGAGGTGTTAATGGAGAGGCAGGCACTCCATAGAGAGAGAAGGTCCAAGGTCTTACAATCAAAGAAGCTGAATAATTTTCCAAGTGCCTAATCTTGTTGATACAAATTCCCGCCACAGTAAGTGTGTGAAATATTTGAATTACGGGTTATGTTGCTTTGACCCTAAATGTGAGTTCAGATAAGGCAGTCGTGCTCTGTGTGGTTTGGATTAGAAATGGTAATATGTTAAATAACCATGTGTTTTCTCTGGAAGAACTCTCCGTAGGTAATTTAGTGTCCATAGACATTTACAGAATATAAATGAATGAGAATGGAGATAGACTGCTGAGGAGATTAGCCATATATTCTGAGTTAAAAGTAAGTCACTGGGGCTATTAGCTGAAATTGCACCTCACCAGCAGGAACAGACATACTGGATAGCGATCTAGCAACCTTTAGGTGCTGCTTCATTAGCTCAGATCCGTACTCAGAGTTACCGTAGAGCCTTTCCATTTTCCCTGGCCATCAGCACTATGGCTGTGCGGCCCTCATCCTGGCGTCCAGTGTCTTGAGCGAAATGAATCGTTGTCTAATTCAGTTTCCACCTACATGCTGATGGACAGTTGTCCCTTGTACAAACCAGGCTTGCACTCCAATGGTAACAGGTATTTGAATGACCGGGGGAGACAGCCGTGCACCTCTCTGCACAGATGGTTCCTGCATGGCCAAGGAGATCTGGGCTGGAAGTCTGGGAATCTTGGTGCTGCTATTTCCATGGAAGCCTGATGAATTGAGGGCTGCCAATCACCGGAAAAGATAAATTCAGTGAAAAATCGTATCAGTATGGATGAACTCTTCAAACACAACTGAAATGCTCAGTGTTTTCTTCTTGAAGTTTCCCACGCACTGGTTTGCTCAAAACGACCAATGTTTCTTTGTAACAGTCTACTCTTGCGCTTAATGTTTGTTGCTTTCAATTTATAAGAAAGATGAATAAATAAAAAAAGCTGTTAGAAGCAGAAAGCTAACGGAGGAATCATTAAGAATTTTATCTGAAGGACTCAATTCTGTTCTCAGTTCTGCAGAGTAGATTCCGGAGGGCTGGAGGATTTGTATGCAAGTATACTGCCCAATTAATAGAACTACTTCATGTTAATGTTGTCCCAGGTCAGGTAAGCAGCCTTTCCATGTTGAGACTCGAGGCATTGCGTTTTGTTTATCTGTGTTATTGTAGTGTCAAGGGGCCATAGGTACAGATCAAGACACAGAGCGGATAGGCACTGAACAGAGAATTTCTCAGGATTCATAATATCTGTAAACTGGGATGCATTTGGGGCAAGGCTTTATTCTCACAAATTGAAGTGAATCCGTGAGTACCACAATCTTCCAATTTGTTCCGAGTTGTGTTTGTTTTATACAGCAATTCACATCTTGGCAGAAGACAAGTAAACACATAAACTGTACTTACGGCTGTAACATCCCAGGACAACTACGGCTGTAACATCCCAGGACAACTGCATTATCTCAAAGCACAATATGGCAGCTCTTCCAAAACTGTGATATGACCAGGTGCAGAGATTATTTTTCCTGCTGCTCTGACTGCAGAAGTACAGACTCGCTTAAGAGCACAGCTGATTCCAAAGGAGTCAGCCCCTCCTCTAAAACGAACCCTTATCTTTGCAAAGCAAGCCCAGCTTCTCCTTTTGCCGTTCCCCTAGCCTGGGGACTGTCAGAGGCTGAAGAGTGAGACCTGGTGAGCCTGTGCTGGGAAGCGACTTGTGACTTGGCCCCAGCTTTCCCCTCCTCGGCAGCCACCAGGGGAGAGCCTGGGCCCTGTATTGGTACCTCTGAGGCTGCTGACATGGCACTAAAATGAGAAGAGCAGTTGTCGAGAATAACGCTGCATTCCTCTGTGTGCAACGGGAAGGTGCTTAAGCTATACTGGATAGGTGACTTGGCTAATTTCATGTGCTCATACCCTGAAATCGTTGCGTGTCAAGTATTTGCTATTAAAATCTATGCATCCATATAGAGACAAGTTATCCATCTTTTTGAAAATAAAAAGGGAAAGTCATATAGACTATACTATCAGCATTTGAGTAACTCCTAAATTTGTGTGCAGTGTAAAAATACATCGTGAAAGTAGAATAACTGGTTTATAGTCCTCTGGGGAAAAAAATCTTTCCAAAGTATGGAAATAGAGCAGTTGCTGTGGCCTAACATTAGTATACTGTGAAGAATGAATTATTTTAGCTTAGTGACTGACTTAAAATATGAGTGGTAAGGAATGAATTAGACTGAGCCAAAAATAAATTTTAAATTTTGATATGAAAAAAATGAAACATACAGTCCTATTTGGCTAATTTCTCCATTTCAGTATCAACAAGCTATTTGTGAATCTGCCACTCAGAGTATCTGAAAAACAACTTGCTCAGCTCCACAGCTCTGTGCTAGTCTTTCTGTCCTTGTGATGTTTAAATCTGCTGCTGTGGATGCTCATGGCGTAACTTTAAAACCCCTCCTGTTTTGCTGCCAGCATGTTCTCTGCAGCTCAGAAGGATGGCATTTCAGCTCTGTCAGAAGTTAATCATAGAATCATAGAATTGCCTAGACTGGAAAAGACCTGTAAGATCATCTAGTCCAATCATTTAACCTAGCACTGACAAGTCCCCCACTAAACCATGTCCCTA
>JAVKLA010000053.1:19101535-19138716 GCA_034782735.1 Sagittarius serpentarius
CTCTCTACAACCTCCTTTCAGGTAGTTGCAGAGAGCGATAAGGTCTCCCCTCAGCCTCCTCTTCTCCAGGCTAAACAGCCCCAGTTCCCTCAGCCGCTCCTCATAACACTTGTGCTCTAGACCCTTGACCAGCTTCATCGCCCTTCTCTGGACACGCTCCCGTACCTCAGTGTCCTTCTTGTGGTGAGGGGCCCAAAACTGAACACGGTACTCAAGATGCGGCCTCACTCGTGCCGAGTACAGGGGTAAAATTACTTCCCTGGTCCTACTGGCTACACTGTTCCTGATAATGTGGCTCTACAGATTGCTGTGTGCATGCAGAGCCTCCACGGGCGATGCTTCTGAGAGTAAAGTTGCAGTGATACCAGCTCAGTGTGTGTATTCTGCACAGGGTGTGTGGAGTGACCTAGGGTGTGTTTTCTGAACATCTTTAGAGATGATTAAAGTGTGTTTCAAATTGAAAAACATGTTGCCCAGAGAGCAGTCACTTTGCTGTCTCAGTGGGCAGTATATGGGATCACACCAGCAGCCCATGTGTGCTGATCTCCGTTCCTGCTCTTGCTGGGATATTTCTTATATTACTGTCTTGCTTGTTTTATAAGTGTGCTGTGATAAAATGTGCTTTTCTGTTTTCCTGGTATAAACTGTTCTCTTGCTAGGGTTTGTGGGAGCTAGTTGCTTGAATACGGCACTTGATCCATGGCAGAGCCCTGTCATAGAGCAGGCAGCAATGGGAGTACAGAAGAAGGCACGGATGAAGACCCACCTGCACTCTGGTGAAATGCTGTGAATTGGATGAAATGCTAAGACCCTCATAGCTGGCAGATTAAGTCAAGATGGGCAGGTGGGAACTCTTCTGCCTTTTGCGTTCAGACAGTTAATCTCAGAAAGATCCCACTGTTTGAGTGATCTGAGTTGTGGAGCAGATACCTCGCTCTCTCTCTTCATAGCCCACCAAGCTTGAAAGAAATTTAAGGCTTAGTATTTTAGAGCAGTTAAAGGAATTGGCCAGAAGCAGAAGAGAGCTCTTATTCCCAGCGCTACACTGTAATAACTGGAGACAAGTAAAACTGGAGAAAATGAGGGTTTTTTTTAACCCCAGGGTTTGCAGGGCCTGTGGGAAGCGACACATGCAGGGACAGGGGTTTATGGCTGACATGTCTCATGGGGGAGCAGGGGGAGTCTGACAAGCGGGTGAGTGAGAGAAGTTCTTCGTTTACAGATGTGGCAGAACCTAAGCGACTGCGAGGGGTGGGAGCTGCCCTCATTAGAAACATCAGAAAGATGTAATCTCTTAAAAAAGGCATAGATTTGAGTGTCCTTCCAGCATTTTTTTTTTTTTTTAACTGGGAAGGGGCCTTGAAACTGGTTTTTAGAATACTCTGAGCAGTGAGCTCCTTTGGGATGTGAAGAAATTATGCCTTCTCTGGAAGCGATTTGATATGCTTGGTGAGAAGAAGCAGGATGAGACCAGATGCCCTTTTAGTGGTTTTGGATACTGGGAAAGACATGAGTGGATCCAGCTCAAAGCTCCCGCTGCCTCAGGTACCAGCACAGTCATATTCATTAGTGAATTTTTATTGCCAGGCATGAATAAATTACTAGATATCTGGTGCTTGCAGACAAGCAAAGGAAAAGCTGTCTGGGAAAGCTTGGATTTAAGACAGGTTTTTCATCTCTAATAAAAATAGCCCTTTTTGTTTGAGGTGTAGGTTCTTACATCCCTGGTAGTTCAAATGCAATCATACCCTGGATCAATGCAATCTTGTCTCAAGCAGAGAGCTGTGATAAATCTGTTCAAATCTCATTCTGTCAGACACTCTGTGCCAACAGAGGCGATAATGAATGCTTAGGTATGAACACAGTTGTTGGTTTTTTTGGCATCAAACTATGCAGAGGTTCAAGTGGAGTATTTTATTGATTCACTGCAATATCACTTTAGGTTAGTTGTGCTTTCATCAAAGCGTTACACATATTTAGTGCTAGGCCTATTTCTGTATGAAGCAGGGACCATAAAAACAATGGAGTCAAGGCAGAATTGCCATTTTCTATACTGTAGCTGACTAAATAAATCTTCCTCTTTTCCCCAGCTCGCTCTGTTCAGGTTTCTGTGGGCTTGTTCAGTTCACCCACACAAGTGAAGTGGCTTCTAAGAGTGCTGCCGACAAGGCTAATGCATGGTTCAGTGTTGCAGTGTTGATCCCTGAATCATGCTGCAGCATTACAGTTGTCATAGAGACACAGATTTTTGAGACCAAAGGGACAGTTCTGATAATCTGCTCAGACCTTTTATAAAACACATAGTAGCTTGCCAATAAGTAAATAACTTGCCAAATTGGAGCACAGCCTGGCCCTCCCTCTCCTGTGACAGTGAAACACATTTCACTTAAGTTCGGGGGATGCTGGAAGAGAAACCCCAAATGGGGATTTAATTTATTATCAGAGTAGTGCTGTCGGCACATCATTTTATTTTCTGCCGAGTGAAAGCCAGGTGCAAGCTTAGTCCGCAAGGTCATGCTGTGATTGTGACACTGGCGACTTCAAAGGGACAAAGAGTATTAGAGAAATAACAGTAGCCCATCTTATTTCCCAGGTGGTGGGGTGAGGTCAGCACTTACATTTGTAATGAAGGATGCTAGAGTGGGGCAGCTGCATGCAGTCAGAAGTCTCTGACAAACAAGCGCTGGGTGATTTAGCGGCAGCAGTTTGATGCTACTGTCCCTGGTTGTTTGCCTCCTCCTTCTGTCTGCTCCTTTATCAGCTGAGAAGTGTGTCTGCATCTCGCCCATGCCGGTCCAGAGCCTGCCGCGGCTGCTGCCAGGGACAGCGGGCTTGTGCCAAGGCACTGGGTTGTGAACTGCCGTAGGAGTTGTAGCTCTTGCCAGAGGCTACCTGGCACAGCAGAACTGACAGCTGGGGGATTTAACAACTTAAATTGCCAAGCTGACATCCATCAGAGCTCACGTGAGACTGCCAAGCAGTCTGGGTAACCTCCAGCCAAGTATTAAGTCTCCTCTGTCCCAGTATATGCTAGTCTGTGAGAAATGGATTGTTACAGATCCCAGCTCCGCTGATGAAGCAGTTCCAGTTATAAAATCCCTTGATTTTATACACAGAAGTTTCCAGTGGCCATCACGGTATTAGACACTGAAACAGGTGTAAAGTCTCTGATACGGTCTCCCCATCTGCTGCTGCAGCATTTGGAATAAGGTGAACTGCTTGAGCAAAGCCACGAAAATGTGTGTGAAGGAACACGTGCAACCAAAATGCTCTCCTCCTCCTAAATGTATACATTTCTGTGGTTGTCAGCTGCACATACATAGCTTCTGCAGTCCTGTAAGATAGCTTTGGGAAAGCTGGAAATGTAATTTTTTAATGAAAATAATCTGCTGGCTCAATATAAGCATGTATTATCCCTGTGTTGGCTGCTCTGCTGGAGAGGTTTGATGATAGGGCAGCGTTTGATTCTTTGCGCTCTTTTCCCATTCCTGTGTAGTGCAGTTGTTTTGCTGCTATTTGCAGTGCCTTAAATGACTCACTGGTAAGTATTATTAAGGAACAATTCTTAGCACTTTAGATTTTCAGGGCTTGTCTTTGGCTAATTTCCACAGCATCCCTGTGAGGTGTGATGACTCACTGCCTTTCTGTTCACAAATAGCGTGACGTTCAGCTAGTCTTTGAGTAGCTCAAGAGCAATTAATCTGTGGGACTGCCTGGTTCGTCTGGAGCGCGCTCCTTCTGCAGTAGGAGTAAGTCTCCCTTAAAAACACAGGGGAACCCAAGAGAGGGCCAGGTTGTGTGTGTGCTATGGTATCGGTGCGCTCTGGCACTGCTACAGAGCGGCGCAGCTGCACTGGGGAGCGCCGAGCTTTTGGAGGGGAAAACGTGTCCTCAGCTTGCTTGGTTTAGAGGTGGGGAAGCACCCTGGGACAGGGAGAGGACTCGCTCAGATGCCACCTTCCTGCCACCCTTTAGGGACGAAGGAGATCCAGCATCTTTCGCGTTGAGGGGGAGCCGGCGGGGGGAGAGGGGGCACTGCTTGCAGCAGCTTTCTGAGCTCACACCCACGCACGGTCCAGCCGCAGGCTGACCCTGGGTGAATAAGCGAGACTGAACTGAGGAAGCAGACAGGGCTTCAAACGCAAGGAGACAGGATGGTGCCACATATAACGCTTGTGAACCTGAGTGTAAAATCTGTTAACCGACATGCTTTCCAAAGGGTGCCGTTCGGGGAACCGCTCGGCAGCCCTGTTGTCCTTCTACATGGGATCAGAAGAACATAAAGCTCGTAAAGTTCTGTTTTTCTGAGGGGAGTTTAACGATGGCGTGAAGAACACATGATCCATCTTGGCCATGGTCTAGTGTCTCAGCACTGGTTTAACTGTTAGGCTTTTGCTTGCTGTTTCTATTGCACAGTCATTTAGGCTTTTGCTTGCTGTTTCTATTGCACAGTCATACTGCCTGTGATGGCACCTGCAGGTATGCACCTCCACGCGAGCCATGCATTTACATCTGCAGGAGAGTGGAGGATAGTTTAGTAACTACTCCCATTTAAATGCAGGATAGATATTTTACGTGCCCGTGCGGCTCTTTGACTTGGTTTAATATTCACCCCTTGTCTTTTTGCTTAAATTCCAAATTGTCGTGTGCATTTTCTACAGGCATTGAACACTCCTCATAAACATGTATCTTCATTTCTGAGTTAATTTGCAGTGTTTCTGCTGATCAGATCTAATTTAAAGGGTGGGGCTGCAGAAAGGGCCATCCACGTGGAACAGACATTTGAAACAACTAATAAAAAAGCAGATTCTCAGTGTGAGTTGCGGTGGTTTAATTGACAAAAATGGAGCCATGCCAGTTTTCACCAGCTGAAGGTCAGACATGTTACTTCTATGTCAGATTACATGCTGCTGAGAGCTACTAGATTTGGGGCTATTAGTATTGTATAGATTTATACATCCATAAAGGTCTTTTTGCTGTCTATGTGTCCGGTTCCATTTATTTTCTTTCTGCATGCATCAAGCTTGCATGATTACCGGCAGCACAAAGGATAAAAATGCTGTTAAGAAACAAAAGTTAGGATTAAAAGAAGGTCAGTGTTACTGTTACTACATTTCTGCTGAAGCCAAGAAGACTGTAGGTAGCAAAAGAAGAAAGTCAGTGCCAATGGCGACTTACAGCACATCTCCTCAAAGCAGCCATTATTGCTCAGTGATGGTTTCCACGAACGGTACTGCTCTGGAAGCTGGTGCCACATGGGTTAAACTGTATAACTGTACACAGTATAAAAATGAACAAAACCACTTTCCAGTGCTTTGAAAATGGTCTGGCAGTCCACATAGTGTACAGTATCTGTCTAGTGGTGAGAGATGCTCCTTGCTGTTACACAGGCAGTTCCAGGACTGCTTGGTGATTACAGCACCACCTTCCCTGGCCCTTTTATTTAAGGAACAGTTCTGCCCTGGGGATTAATTCCTGTCTTTTCCAAAATTGAGGGATCCCTTTCTTTTAAAGGGATATTTTTTTAACCAAGAAAATGTTAACAATTTGATTTTCATTCTAGCTCTGTGAAGATTTGTATACTGGCACAAGAAAAAGCTGAATAGCTGAAGTGCGATGCAGGAGCTGGAAGGAGAGGTTGAGGGTGGGAATCTCATAAACTGGTTCTGTCATGGAAGAAAATGTCACATGCCTAATGCATGTGGCATGAACAGAGAGGCAGTGGTCACAGTTATCACCTCTTTATTCACCCTCTCTACTCTACCCCCTGGTAGCCTTCAAGGGGATTAATGGGTACTACTAAGTGCAATACTACTCAGGACAACTGGTTTACATGTACTCAAATGCCTAGGAAAGAAGCAGGCAGCCTGCTCTTCAGAACTCTGTTCTTTTTCCAGGTATGTATGATGAATAATTTTCAAGAGTTGTAGAGATGCAGAGGAGAAAAGCTGTGGTGCATAGAAGGTGTATTTTAGGTGGAGAACTGTGAACAATGCCAGTGCTCCTGACATATCTACTACCTGTGGGCTTTCGGTAGCTGGTAAGCGTGTTTGTGCTTTTGGAAAATCATTCAGTTGTGAGTAGAACTGATCTAAATACTCATGAGAAATAATGCACTCTGCCAATTTTGACCTGTTGGCAAACCATGAATAAAGATTTTGTTGATTTCTTTGGATGAGCTCAACAAGTATTAACATATCAACATACGTATCTTTGGAGACATGAATTATTTATAGCAAGTGTTCAAAAGGTCTGAAAAGCAATTTTCTTTTGGGCATGTGTGACTGGCCACATGGGTGACATGGTATTCTCTCGTCCCTGATTGTGTTAGCATTTTAATTGCTTATTCCATCTGATGTTAATTTTGATTCTTGATGAGGTCTCACTGATAGTACTAAGTCCATTCTCACTGAGCATTCATCCCTACAAAGCTCCATTTATGTGAAAGCTTGTGAATAAAGAGGTATGAGCCAGCCAAATATCAGTCTGGTTTCATTATTTGGGCTGCTAGCTGATAAATGCTCATGTACTTTGATCAGCTTTAGTCATGACTGGGCTGGAGACTTCAAATCAACTATCTCCCAGCAAATAAATTCAGGTATGAATTCAGTATGAAGGCAACTGCAGTATGAAGTCGCCCATTTTGATTGCCCTGTTACTGTGTATATATCCCTTTACTCTCCTGATCAGGTAGAAGAGTTACTGAAGAGAAGTGTAACGCACTTTATTTTGAAAATCAAGCTATGACTCGTTCTCCGAACGCATCCATTGCATGCCTCAATAAGTTTAAGCCAGAAGATGAGCCAAGCAGCAGCAAGCAACATCAAGAAAACTGTTTTGTGCTAAAAAAGGCAGGGAACTGCAAAGCCCAAGGATGCGTATGACAACCGTGCAGCTTAATGAGCGGCTCTGTAAGTCCCATAAAGTGGTGGATTATAAGACTTGGACAGAGTTTTGCACTAGCAGAAGGTAACTGGGGAGATCAGTAGGGTGATGGGCAGCACTGGAAAGGGAAGTTACAATGGCCTACTGCCTCTGCTTCTTGGGAATGAGAAGAAAATGGTTGTATATGTGTTTATACACGGGGTGTGGTGTTGCGGTGCTTCAGTCAACTCAGAGCAATGTAGATACAGACAGGCTAACTGAAAGCAGATGTACAGGGAAAGTTAATGCATGTTGGTCTAACACAAGTATTCACTACATGCGCATCGACTTGGCCCAGCTTGCCACGCTACGGTGTCTGTTGAGGGGGTTTAATACAGTGTATAACCAGTATGTCCTTCCAGAGACTTCCTTGTACGTGTTGAATGGTGAACAGAGAATAAGCTATTGGGGTGACTTGGGACCGCAGCTATTGAGGTGCTTCACAGGGAACCGTGACAACACTGTCTCCCTGCTTCTGTTTCCGAGGTGTCTGCCTGCAATGCCAAAGCACTAGGATCTTAAAAATAAAAAACACTCTTTTTGAATCTCTAAAGAAATACATTAGCAGGTTCTGTTCAGACAATACTCTCTAGTAAAAACAATTTTCATTAAGCCTACTGTGAATGTTTACTTGATTGAAATCTTTTGCTGGTGGAATAAAAGGTTTGTTGTTCTCAATTTGGCAAAGAATTTCTAAAATCACTATAAAATGACATTCCAGGAAAAGGAGCAAAAGCAAATAATTCTTGGGGAAATATTTCAAGTTTCTTACCAAACAATTTAAAATCTAAATGAAAAGCTGCACCTCCACTGACTTACATTAAGGCTGCTATTGCATACGCAATTAGAAAGAAACAAAATACTTCATTATGGAGAGTAATTTTGAAGGTATATGCCCATTTTGATGCTTTAAATAAGGCATCTTTCTGGTGCCATCAAGTAGAAATTATAACCAAGTATAAACATTGGGCTGAGAGCCCATCTTGTCTCTTATCAGTGCTCTAGACTGACCGTATGCTTTATTCAGTGCCGGACAATCGCCACCTCACAGATATGTTGAGATATATTACATTTATGTATACACAACTGATGAAAACCTCTGCAGTTCAGAATCAATTGAAATCTTTCCCAGCAACATTTTCTAAGGCCCAAAGTGATTTTGTCTTCTTTGGTTTAGACTTATTTATTTCATATTTTTGTTACCATACTACTAAACTTTTTATATGTGAATATTCCATTGTTTTGACACTGTGAAAATGTTTTTATTTGTCAAATCTAAGCAACTGAAGGCTAATGGAATCCTTTTGAAAACTGATGCTGTGAGTTTGTGGGGAATTTAATCTCTTTTCAGTCCACAGCAAAATCTTATGAGTTTCTGCAGAATGAAAACTGTACTTCTGAGAACTTCTAGTTCCTTGAATGGGAAGTGCTACAAACAATGAAAACATCACTTTTGTTGATGACAAAGGTATTAGGAAATTATTTTGGTTAATCCTGGATCAGCTTGTTTCTCTGTTTATGTGACACTTCAAACTATCCATCAAAGCAGAGGTTCAAGTGCTAAAATGGTTCTTTCTTGTCAATAAACTGCACCAAAATACTGTATTTGGGGAAATCTGTTAATCCTTTCTAGAACCTCATACTTTAGAGAGAAGTATTATTACAAAAAAAGATTGCTTAACTCTAACAGTGCAACAGTTGTAAGGTGAAAAATGGCAATTCTTAGAAAACTGCTGCATTATTTTGCCTTGGACTCTGTGTAGTCTTAACCAGTTTGTTTAGACAGACTGCTCTGTGGTCAGTGGCAGCAGCTGGTTTGACCAGTGACAGAATAAAAAATTCTTTTAAAGAACCTTGATAGGCATTTCTCTAAAGGCTAGCATCATAAAAGATACGAAGACTATTTTAATGACAAAAATTTGCAAGTGCATGCCTTGATCTTGTGCTCATGGAAGACAATGGCAAAGCTCTTATTAACCTGGGTGCCGAAGGATCAAGTTGTTTCCTTTTATAACCTCCAAGTATTTTGGTAAGAGTAATTGATCAATCCTGCCAGTACCATGTGGGGCAGATGTTAATCTCGATGTTAGAGATGAATGTGCTGAGGTGAAGTAATTAACTCAGCTTCTACAGTGATTAGGCACTGAAGATGGACAGTGCTCGGTTGCTGTCCTCTGATGTAATCATCAAGAAATACTCTTCTCCCTTCCTCAAGAGAATTTTGAAAGAGATTTTGAAAGACATCTTACAAGCTTGGTTCCACCAATATTGTGAATTAGACATATTTTGGCTTATGTATTATGGAAATATATTGGGTATGTTCAGTGTGCAAGCTCACTGGACACACAGTATTTGAACAACTTGTTCCTGTCTTACCTAACCCATGAATGTCTTTCAAACCACAGTGGTCATTTGGCCAACCCTCTCCCTCCAGTAACTTACAACTTTCAATTTCTAGTGTGCAGTTTTGTTCATCCAGAGGATATCTGCGTAGATCCATCATGCAAGCAGCTGTTGTTGTGATCCTGTAAGAAAAAAAAAAAGGAGATTTGAAACCACATTTTACTTGTTTGAGAAGGCAAGATTTTCTATAGTGGCTTTTCTGCTTGTTTGAATGCAGAATGGTTTTGCGCATGGATTCCTGGCATACAGGCTTTACATAGCTTGTAAAGCATGATTAAATAATTTATGCAGCACTATATACTGGTTACAGTATAAAGCATCAGAGCATATGCTGAATATCATAGAGCAGGATTTTGACTGAAAACTTTATATGCAAAAGTGTACAGTGTTTTGAAGAACATTTAGTGAGATTTCTACTTGGACATCTTATTTTTAATGTTTTTAATTCAGACATCTTCAAATTGTTTTATTTATAACTCGTACTGCTGATAGTTTTCTTTTTTCATTTTGTTGTCACCTACGGCTGTTTTAATTTTGTCTGACAGGTATGTGCATGTTTGTCCATGCTGTGGAAATATTGATAATATCTGAGTCATTATTTTTATGGTTTCATAACCAGTTTATCATTAACTATGATAATTGAACATCACCTCTTAAAAATGGCATGATGCAATCAAACACTTGTGAAATATAATATTGTATGGTGGTTACTTAATGAATATTGAGAGTAGCTACGATGTAGGCTGGTGCTTCCAGGTCCTTGCTCCTTCTAGAAGGCGTGTGAGTTGATATTTGGTCCCTGAAGGTATTCTCCATAGGCTAAGCCTTTTTGAAAGGCAGTTCCTCTCCTTTTGTTAGACCATAAATCACAGAGCATCTAAGCAAATACTTGCTGATAAGCCGGTGACATTTGGGAGAAAGGTTCAGTGACTGTGTGAGGATAGGGGTCAAATCACAGCTTCTTTTAAAGATCCCTTTAAGAAAGACACAGTGGTGCTTTCAAACTCACAAAAGTGAGTTATCACCTGCATTTGCCTTTTTTGTGATAGATGGGTTCTTAAATGCTTATAAAACTTCTGAAGTTGTGAATAGGCAAACTTGGCTTCTAATTTTATTGGTCTCTCTCTTTCTCCCTCTCTCCAACAATTCCTACCTGAGAAAGGCAGATAACCTCTTTTCTTGATCTGGATTTGGTCCTGTTGTTCCAGTTCCATGTTAATTAATGCCACAGGAACACATCTGGAGATTTTACTTTTGATGTGCTGAAAGTCAAGCACACTTACATTGCTGTATTGGGGTGATAATTCTTGCTGTCACAATTAATTCTGTCTTGCTGACAGAATTAAAACAAAAAAAAAAAAAAGCCACATGCTTTATTACTGTGACATGCTCCAAATTATCCTAAGGCTACAAAATCCATCTGTCCACCTATGTATAAGGACCATCTAGCAAGTGCTGTTATGAGAACCAGCCCGTGAAACTACTCTGGAATACTGTGTAAAGTACCATGGAAATGGTATATTTATGCTTTTCCTCAGGCTGATTTTTGTCACATTAGATCGAATTGCATGTGTCTTAACAGGTTTTGCATTTGTCATAGAAAATGTTGAGGGCTTCAGCAGAGGTAGGGCCTCGTTTAGTTTAGCTGTGTCCCAAATACACCTTACTGAGAGGCACTGAGAAGACATGCGCTAATCATTTGTCAGACGCCTACTTAATAATGCTTAAGATCATACATAACAATATACTAACATTAGTCACAGTTAAATGCTTTTTAATGAAGGTTTCATAGGGTAATGTTTTGTTCCCAATTAATAAATCAGCCTTTGTGGTAATTTAGTTCACCTGTATCAACCAGATTTATTTAAGTGTGTACAGAAGTAGAAGCTGACATAGGGTTTCCTAGACCACAGAGTTACAGTGGCCAGCTATTTCCTAATGGCCAGTGTATTTGTACTGCTGACTTCTGCAGTTTTGCATATCCTGCACAAGCTACATAAGCAATAGCAATTTGTTACTCTTTGTAACATCAATGCAAATTAATTGTGCAGTAGTAAATAATGCAATTGTTGTATACCTGAGGTTTAAATATTCCCCGTAATTATAGTTTTCCTGACATTGTCATTCTGACAACTGTATTGTCTTCTCACTATTTGTGCAGGTTTTGGCACACTGGTTGGTTTGGTGTGTCTGATCACTACTATAATCCAAGAACAAAAATGAATGTATGGGTTACTAAGACACTGCACTGCTAATTGCAGGTGCGTTCTGGAAGTAAATACTTGCATTACGCAGAAGAAGGATAATAAACCCTTAGTATTGGTTTCTGGCAGCAGTAAGCGATCCAAGTCTGCCTAGTCTGTCTGTTGGTAATTTTTCATCCTTGTTAAATCACTCCTTGTCTCTATGCTACAAGGGAAGGTAAAACAGAAGCACTTAATCTACGTTCTCTGCTTCCTTCAGCTCTGTTTTGCATTTCCTGTAGGGCCTGTAATGCGGTCTCCATACTTCGGGGTCAGTCTCCATACTTCGGGGAAAGTCAAAGGTGGTGGTGGGGAGCAGCTCTCCCCCTCCTGACTCTTTTAACCCCTTAGCAGCAGTGCTGAATGCTGCTGCGGCTCTCTGGTGCAACAGCAAGCAGTTGCTTCCAGGGAAGAGGGGAGTGGCAGGGTTTTTGCTGAAGTTTGCAGAGACGAGAGCCACACAGCGTGAGACGGGAAGGACAGCTGGAGACTACTGTCAGGCAGGTAGTGGAGGGTGGCTGCCAAGAAGCTTGAGCCTTGTGGCTTCCAGCAGCAGGAGAAAGGATCCCGCTTCACTTGTGGACCTGCAGGTTTGGAAGTGGTACAGTGCCCTGGGCAGAGGGGATGACGAGCAGCATCTGCCCAAGGATTTGTCGGAGCCAGCTGAGCCTGAACTGCGCGCCCGTGCCCGTGTGAATGGGGAAAAGGGCAGGCGGTAGCTACTGGAGGCTCCTCCCTGAAGCCTGCGACCTGCCAACACAATGTGATGCCTCCTGAAGCTGGAGGTGCTTAAACTTTATCGGGAATCTTAGGCTTCCTTGAAAATAGCTACTTGTAATTGCAGTAGGAGCGCTTCAGGATCCAGCAACATTCATTACCTGTAGTTCATAAATCTGCCTTTCAAGCATTTCTTTCTCCCTCATGATAGATCTCAGCTCTGTAAAATTTTTAATGGCATTAT
Source organism: Sagittarius serpentarius (assembly GCA_034782735.1). Classification (NCBI taxonomy): domain Eukaryota; kingdom Metazoa; phylum Chordata; class Aves; order Accipitriformes; family Sagittariidae; genus Sagittarius; species Sagittarius serpentarius. The sequence continues at coordinate 19,114,067 of JAVKLA010000053.1, forward strand.
GCTCTGGATAACCACAAAACTTGTTTAAGGAGGTAAATTAAACCCAGATGCAAACATAGTAATTGCTGTCTCAATTAAAAAAAATCAAATCTTTTATTATAAATAGAGTAAAATCCCAAACCGCTTACTGGCTGCACTCTCTCAGTGGAGAGAGTGACTGATGGCTTGCACATGCACCAGCAGCTTAAAAATGAAGACATTCAAATGCAGAATACAAGGGTGCAATGGCAGGAAGGGGAATGCAATAGTCTGAAGATAGGGCAAAGCTGCAACACATCTGTGTTCAAGACGATTAGTCCTCAAAATCCCTTGGCACAAGCAGTTTGTGGCAATGGCGGCCTGCCATGAGGCTGTGCAAAAGTTTAGGTGGAGGACTAATCCTACACTTGAAGCAGAGTTATTTTATATCTCAGAGTAGGATATGTTTCTTCCAGCTTTTCCTTTCTTAAAACATGTTTTAAGTGCCAGTGTTGGGGCTAATTTATTTTGTTTGTACAGTGTCTTTTACCCTACTACCCTTACATTCTTTAGATTCTTTTGAATACAAATGATAAAAATGGGATTATGCAAAGAAGACAAGCAGTTACGTGGAGATATATCATTATGCTACTTAATTCAATTCATGTCAATACTCAGACGTTCTGGGATGGAGTGGAATCTGAGTTGCTAACAGGTGAGATAAATAACGTTTGCAAAAAAGCAAAATTAACTTTTATTTTTTTAAATTGTGGCTTGGGGTTCAAGTTATCTGATCCACTGCTTAGCTTTTATTTTGATGTCTGACTCTCTGATTATCATATTCTTACTGTATAATCAAGTTATTTTTTGACAAAAATAAAATTGTATGAAGGAAAACATTGATATCCAGTATTTGCAAAACTGACTTCCTTAAGTAATACTGTCAGAGGTTTCCCTGCAGGGCAGTAGGTCTTGTAGGAACAAATTGTAACACTTAATATTTTGGGTTAAGTCATCAGTGAGCAGTTAAAGTTCGGAATGAATGTGGGAGGTGGAGTTATGGTTCAGTTCTCAGAGCATTTCATCAAAATGCTGTCAAAAAGCTGTTCCTCAATTCCTGAAGAAGAACTAGAAGGGATATTTAAGACAGCAGTGACAACTAAATGTGCAGATGATCAGAGGTAAACAATGCAAATTCTGTCGTGAAATGTTTCCTCTGTTTGGAGGACAGGTATCAAATTTTAATATCTTCGTTCTTTTTCTTTCAGTCAGCAGAGCATAAATTATAAATGTATATGAAGGTATGAACTGGGATGGACTCTTTTCCTTAGAAGCAAAATAAAATCTTCAAATCGAATAACCTTGCTTCTCTTAACCACGGCAGAGCTGGGGCTCTAGTACACACTGGAAGTAGACTTTCATATCCCAGGTAAAACATTGCTTCTATTAAATCAGTGTTAATTTAACTTCAGTGGTATTAGGGATCTTAATCCTATAGCAACTGTTTGACATCAGAACCCAGTCCTATATCCCTGCTGTAACTGACCTAATTTTTCTGGAACTTGGAAAAATCTTGATGTTTAAGTTTTAATGGGATGTCTTGTAGGAAGAGTTACTGAAGGAACAGAGGAAGGCAGAAAAAAAATGTACAGTTAATCTGCAAATTTTTTTCTCTGTCTATGCCATGTAAAAGGTTTGCAGTTGTCATGCCTCCTGACACTGTAAATTTCCAAGCAAAACCCGAGTGCTTCACCCTGGGAGAAAATGTCAGCTCTGAATGTGCAAACACAGCCAACTTCTAGTGCTTGGAAGAGCCTACTTACAGGACATGCATTTGAGCATTAGCATTATTTAGGTTGGAATCATGTATTTTATATAATGTAGTGTGCGCTTGGGAAATCTGTGTTCAACAGTCTGTGCATTGCTTGTCTGGTCAAATTCTATTAAAAAAGAAGATACACATGTTAGTAAAATTAGGAAGGGCCAATTGATAAAACATCCCTGCTGCTCTTTCCATTCACATGTGTTCTTCTCCCCAAAAGCTATTGAGCTGCCGGCTTGGGCTGCCGTGCTGTCCTGTAGCTCTCCTAAGACACTCCTTATCCCATTCCTTTTTCCCCTCAGTCATATGAATATAACAGCTGCCCACCCAAACAAGGCAGAATTTGCCCAAGTTCATTATTGTTCTTGTTAGGTTGGTTTAACATGGATCAGTTCATCAGTTGGGCTCACTGCTGGGCCCCAAAGATGGTTAAATGGCACCATCTCTGAAGGGAGTATTGAAGATGAAGAACTGACGAAGGCAGTGCTCGCACACAACGAATTTTGTCAAGGTATTCCATTGTCAGTGTTATGCACCAGTGAATTGCCAAGGTCAGCCCATTGCTGGTAAGCTGCTTGAGCTTTGTCTCAGACAGAAGTCCTCGAAGAGTCAAAACGCAGTTCTTAAATATTGTTTCCTACCCACCTCAGCAGTAGAGCCTAATCCTGTGGGATTCAATATGTCTTAGGCAGGGGCAAGCCACCGATTTAATGCAGAGTGTGACATCCATCTAAGAGAGAAAGAATGGTTTGTGAATGTGTCTTTATATGTCCAAACAGTTACCAGGTCTGATGCAGATCAGAGTTGGTTTGCAGCAAGCATGTGCCTATTGCTGTTGTGGTCATTTCAGTTTGCTCCAATTAACAGTCTTTAACATAACCCAGGCATTAGTTTCTTACATTGGTTTTGTGCCTACAAAGCTATGCAGTGGGCGGTGTCTTTTTCACTTAATAAAAATCATGAGTTCTTTCTGAGAATACCTGGTAGCTTGGTGGTGAGGGGAAGGTAAAGCAAGAAATCAGAAATCATCTTAAGCTCTTCCCAAGACATCCGCCCTTAGTCACCGCTGGGGACAAGATAATGGACTAGATGGACTTTTGGTCTGGCCTGTCATAATTTTTAAGGTTCTGACCTTTAACCAAGTTAACAACTTAGGTGGAGGCCTACCTCTCACCACTTTGTTGTCCATTTCAGGCTACCTTTTCTTCCCCAAATCCTTCCTTTCTGAGTCCAACTGGCCCAGCACGTTTATATGAATTGCCTGCATGTGCAATAAATGAGTTTGGGGTAGTGCTTCTCAGGGAAGTAAAGTCTAACTTCCTTCACAGGATCTAATACACAACAGAAGATGGGTGGAAATAGTCCAGTCTTCTACAGGAATTACAGTAGTACAAAGCAAGATCGGTTAAAAAAGAGGAACATGTATCCATGACATTTCACTCCTCTACACCCAGGAAATGTTTTCTATTCCCAAATATTTGATCTAGTCTCTTGCACTTGTGCATAAGTGATGGCACTGCTTGGTCTTTAGAGCTCTAGTTATACGAGTGGTCCTGCTGACTTACTCACGTGACTTGAAATTTTGGGGAATCCGCCGACTAAGGCAAGTAGAAGTGGGTGCAGAGCATTGCAACATTTTCAGTGTGTGTGGTAATAGATATTTTTAAAAGCCTGAATCATGAGATCATGTAGACAGAGAGATGAGATGTGGATATTGTCACAAAATATCTGAAATAAATTCACAACTCCTTCATTGCTTTTTAGATATACACAGTTGCAAGATGTGCAAAATTAAAAAGGAGAGCTCTTGGACTTTCACGTTGTAGATTCATTTATGCCTCTGTAAGCAAGCCTATGATGGTGTCAGACTGAGTCACTGGCATTCTGTGCAGAGTTGGAGCAGGTGTAAATAACTAATGCATGCTACAAAGCAGAGGAGCTGCAGGGCTCTATCTTTGTCTCTGGCAATTCCAGCCATTCAGGGTGAGCAGACTATTAAAGACTACAGTATAAGAATCAGCTTTGTACTACCATCTATTCAAGTGTAAATGCCCTTTTGCTAGACTGAACTGACTCTGAATTTGAAACCTGTTATCAACCTGCGGTTTATTCTTCCCCTGCCCCCCGCCCTTACAAGTTGTTACAGGCTGTATTTGCTTTGTTTGTTTGGTTTTTTTTTTTGTTGGTTGGTTGGTTGTTTTTTGGTTTTTTGTTTTTTTAAATGATGAAGGGCTGTTTGCTGGAAAAGGTCACTGCTGGTCTTCCTTTAAGGATCCCAGGTTCTTGAAGCACTTTGAAGCTTATGGGTTTTCTGATGAGGGCTTCAGCCCTGCTTCACCACCAATGCCACCTTGAGCACTGGCCTGCTGCATGCTGGCCCCTCCACTGTGTTAGCAGAGGTATCTGTGGGACAGTGGTGTTACCCAAAACACTGAGATATTCAGGGCTAAATACCCAGTTCTCCATAAGGAAGTGTTATTTCTCGTCTCCTGTTGACAGCGCGTCTCTCTGAGCGGTCGTGCCGCAGAGTCGAAGGGGTGGTGTGCTGCAGGGAGTGGGGGCCAGCAAGCAGCTGCCTCCTGGAGAGCAGGAGGATCTCCTTTAGCTGGCCCTGCTGCTAACCTCCTCTTCAGCTCAAGAACCTACAGTCTCAATGAACCTACAGTCTCAATGAACCATTCCTCCTTAAAAACAGATCTCTTATTAAGCACTGTAAATCCAGAGTGAGCGCTGCTTGTTGGTAACGAGGGTGCGGGTGGGCCAGACTACGGCATGTCAGGTGTCGAGGTGAGAACCTGCTGGAAGGATTCATTACAGTCCTTCACTGCCTGCATCACATTCTCTTTGGGTTTATTCGGTGATCCACATTGAAATCTAGCACTACACTGTCATGCTCAGCATATTTCAAAATTTGGTTTGGGCTAGCAGCTGGTTGATTTGAATGCAAGTTTTGGAGTTAGGAAAAGAAAGCGAAGTATATTATAATCACTAGCTCAACAGATGTTCATCCCTGAACTCATCCTCACAATGAACCAGATCTTTGAATGCAGAGACGTGCAAAGCACAACCTAACAAAATAACATCCACATTAGGAGGTGTTCAACCCTTTCAAGCTGTCTGATTCCTGGGAATAAGTCAGGATTTCTTATGCTATACTATGTATGCATTCTGGCCAACCCTTTTTGTACTTTGTTCACATAGAACATTGACTTCTGCAGTCAGTGCCAAGTAGAAATATCTCACGGGTTAGATAATCTTTGACTTGGGTGCTGCAGGCATTAAAAGATTTTGGGGAAGGGGACATCACATTTCAGTTGTCTTGGGAGATTTACCTTGGCACTCAAAGTAATTGTCAGTAAATTAATCATCGTTATTTTGCTTAAAGAAACAAACCCTTGCTGAATAGTCTGATTTTTAGCTGCCAGAACTCTGCTTCAGAGAACAGTTACATGGTACTATCACAAAGCAGGGAGGGGGTGAGGAGATTACCCGAAATGGGGACAAATAGGCTTGCTGGCTTCTGCCTTCCCCAGGAGGAGAGCCTGAAGCTCCAGGGCAGCGGTGGGAGTAGGAGGCAGTGGGGAAGGGAGAGCTCTGATGTGGGCGAGTGGGCGGAGAGGGGTAGGGGGAGAAAAGGTCTGGAAGAAAACATTTTGCTTTGATTGAATTAGAAACTTCTGAAATCAAAACCTTAAGCCAGATACATACTTTTTATACATAATGTAAGATCTTTTTCTGTTCAATACAGTGTATCAGAAATAATTCAGAGTAGAGTGAAGATGAATGACTTGCTTGTAAAGATCTAGAAATATAAAAAAAATCACTAAAATGTTACAATATAACTCTTTAGATATTAGGAAAAAGCTCTCTTTCTTTGATGCTTCTAAGCCAAATTTCAGTGCAATGAGAATTTTTACTGCACAGCTATAAACCCCTGAAAATAAATTTTATAATATAAATCCCAGGAGAACTATAACTATACTAGGGCAAACAAGATACTTCAATAAAAAGTGCCTGAGAGCTGGAGCTGAAATTTACTGCAAAAAGTAATTTAGTTTGACAGCACAAGTATGTTGCAAGCCAAAAAAGAAAGAGTGAGCCAGATGGGAAGTGCTTAGCATAAAGGAAGGTCCAAGAGGGAAGTAAAGTCAGATAGCTGGTTTTCAGTCTGGTTTTAATTAAAAAAATGGTGCTAAATCTGTATCTTTTTCAGTATCTCTACACAAACCTTCTATAAGTGACCAAATGCAAGAAGAGTGATGTTACCGCTGAAATTCCTAGATGCAGATAATATCCACAGACAGAAATACCCTGCTCAGGAGGGAATAGAGGTCTGCTAGATGACAGCAGTGATGTTTAGCATCGTTTGGTATCTTCATGTTTTGGGACGTCTGTTTTTTTGTTGTTTATTCCAAAATAAAACCAAACCAGACACCAAGATATGTATTGTGTGTGCGTGAAAGAAAGACATGCGGACGTTCAGATGTCTCCCCTTTGGCAGAAGAGGGATCTAGGCAACACCTTCCACACACAGCCTGGTTTGTAACTGGAAGGCTTCAGGATGTGCTTGGTCAAAATGACTGGTAAAAAAGATTGTTTCTGGGATCAGACATACTTCATATTGACCCATCGCTATCTAACTTCCTTGTAACCGAGGAAGATCTTCCTGGATGTTGGGAGCAGGCGTGAGGCTGGAAGAGAGTGCTGTCATTTCCCTGTAGGTGCTGTGCGACTCTTCAGGAACTGTGTTCTCATGTAGCTCCTACACGTCAACATCACCCGTATCAGTGCATCTCAAACAGAAGCTTGCAGTCGGGGAGGAAATGTACAGAAGCAAGGATTAAAACAATTCCTTGCTTTCATATTTCTTGCCTTCTTCTGATGCCGGGCCTGTTGCATTTTCCAAGATGGGGGAGTCTGCTCCTTTTCCAGTGGTTTTAGCTTTGCCTATGCACCGGGAAAATGGGCCAAAACAGTGTCTTCAGTACTAGACAAACCTGGCTGAGAGACATAGAGATCTAGTGGTTTTAAATGAAATGAGGTATTATAAGCTTTTGTGAGCAGCATGGAAACTCTTTCATAGTTGAGAAGCATAATCCTTTCGTGATTTTGCAAAACACGAGAAACAGAATGATTTTGAATGTGGCGCGTCCTCTGACTCCCTGTTACACAGTTACTATTACTAAAAACACAGGCTGTCAGCCCTTACTGTTGGTTCACAACACCTGTGTAGGCCAGCAGAAAGGGCAGGGCTCTGAGGGAGTAACTGGGAGCACCTGGGGAGGTACTGGTCTCTTTTTGTTGGTTGTGTCTGCTTTTGTACCTAGCTTCTTCTGGAACCAGAGCTGCCTTGGGGGAAAAAATGGTGGAAAATACAAGTAAGTGCTAAATTTCTGTGTTTTTTGTGGAAATGGGTGTCTGACCAGGCTAAATGTCAGTTTAAGATATGAGATGCTAGGCTTTTTGGTGATGGTAGATGAGCCCTGCTTCTTTTTTAGCTATAAGGAAGAGGAAATTAGTAACTGATCAATTGCAGAGAAATTTGACTTGAGATTTTTAGGAGTTTGTGGTCCTATATTGTTTGAAACCACAGTCCCTGCTCCTAGGAGAGTGCAACAGAGAGGGAAGGCAGCATTTTCTGCAGGGGCCCTGTGGGGAAAAGAAGGAAAGGTAAGAGGAACCCTGATGCAAAGCCTCAAAGAGGCTTCCGCTTGAATCTGTGGCTAGTTTTATGGCCACACAGCTTTAACACATTTCATAGATGAGCTCATTCTAATGACATGTATCACCTATGAAAGACTGCAATAGCAGCAGTAGATGGCTTCTTACAGTATGGCATCATACTGCTTTACGTTTGTAACTGACTGTACGACCTAATACTCATTAAAATATGCTTTTACCACTTACAGAGAAGATCTTAAATTTTCGAGCCTTTAGAGACCACTCAAGCAATTCTTAATATAAAGTGTGACTGATTTCTGAAGGTTTTTCTCAGGTCTTTGGTATTCACTGTTTTCCCATGTTTTCCCATCCTGACCAGAGAGTAAGCACACCTCATTTGTTCCAGATAGGGAGCTGAATAGGAAAACTAATAATTCTAGTCAGTGGAGCTGGCAGCGTAATTATGTCTTGATACATATGTTGTGAGGAAACTCGAGTGCGTCTGAAGAAGTGGAGCGGCTGCAGTTAATCTACCATGTGCAGTGACTAATTTCATTGGAGAACTGAAAGTAAAATGAAAATCCCGCACTAGGACCTTAATGAGAGGATCTTTGCTTTTGCCAAAATATTGACGCTGCCAGCAGTGCAAAGCATGAACAAAGAAATTAGATTGCTTTTTTGCATAGCCCTGACTTTGGAGGATTGCTGATGTGGTTTTTGTGTAGAGAACTGATTGATGATCATGCCCTGTCAATGGATCTTAACTGGAAAACAAGATAAATCGGAGAAGAAATGACATTTTCATTGCATGTGGCCCAAGACTGATTCTGTGACAGTGAATAAGTTTAAGGCAGGTATTACTTCAAAGGGATTTATAGTTACAACAGCTCATTAATTCTCATAACTTTTTGAATGAGCATAAATTAATTATAAGATTGAAATAAACTTGGGGACAGTAGGGTGTTTCTGTTATTCCAGTACAGCTTTTTTGTAGTTCTTATGCCTTATTTTTCTTTGTGAATTATGCTGTTTAGTCAGTCAAACCAAACATGGGAATAAAGATTGTACCCTGCCGTTCATCTTAATTAGAAAACAAGATTTGGGACACAGTGGGAAGGGAAGGAAAGGATCTTTGGGTTGTTGTTAGTACTACTGCAAATACCTCCTCATGATATTTCTTTCATAACCTGATTATAACATGTGTCTTAAAATACGTGGGATTAGTAGAACAAACTATTGAATAGGAAGTTTTTTGGGGAACCACATTTTTCTAATAGCCCTCTAATTTGCAGCCTACATTGATTTATGGCTGGGGTGTACCCCTTTGCCTTTGGGACAATATTGTCCTCTGGCTTACAAAGCACTTTTTCCTAATGTTGTTTTTCCCCTTTCTGGACAACAAACACATCTCCTGTCAGCACTACTTTTGCTGGGTGAAACAAAATTCTCTGTCCTTGTTAAGCAGACATGTGTCCTTTCCCAGCTGCAGCAGCACTAGGTGAAGGGGTTGCCATCTTCTAACTTGTCCCTCCTTCCCTGGAAATTGAAATCCATTATTATCTACCAGCAGAGCTACTGATGTGAAAACACCTTGAATAGTCTTTGTGAATCTGTTTTGTTGATTGGTAGTTAAATTGGGTAAGGTGGTAACTAGCTCATAGTGACTGAAATAGATTAGGAAGTGTTCACCAAAGCAACCTTAGTTAGCGTCTGCAAGAGCTGTCATCACTAGCACAGAAATGGTGATGGGTACCTTGGAGTAGACTGGGAGAGACCTTCTTAAACCAGCACAGTGTAGATTAGGAGAGAATATATTTGTACATACGTGGGCTCCTCTGTGTGAATGTTTTATCTGAGCTTGTGCTTTTCACCCAGTTCTTCAGCTGGGCTTGCATAAGATGGAGCAGGTTAACAAGCCCCAGAGAGCGAGTAGCTTAGTCATACTTAGAGCATTTAGTTTCTCCTGACTGCCAACACTGATGAGTCATATGCAGATTTCATCTGAATGGGTCACGACTTTGAAAAGAAAATTGGGTTTGTGCCAGTGAGATATTTTTATCCTAAAAGATCTGTTAACTAAACCCAGTACTGATAACTTTGAACTGGTAGGGGGTGGATTTTTTGTATTTGAATGTGTTGTGGGTGTGTGTGAATATTTTCACTGGTTTTGTCTTTCAGTAGTGGTAGTTGTTTTACAAGGTGGGTAGCAGTTGTGTATACCAAAAGTGTCTTATGGGGAAGAAAAAGGTACAAAAATTGTAAGGAGTTCTAGAGCAGAACATATATTTATTTGTTTAACTTTATTTACAATTTAATAGATGTGAGAACAACTTGCTTCAATGTTGAAGCTTTGTGGTGTTTTATTTGGTTTTAACTTCCTTTATATTAAAAAGGTAATTCCTTTTTAAACAATGATACTTAGTGCTCTCTTACATTCACTGAATGCTGTGTGCAGCAGTCATCCAGCAGACTGATTTGTAGCTGTGTAGCATCTTGAATGCACAACATCTGTCACTGCTCCTCTGTAAACTGAACGTCCCCCATAAACAGAGCACAGAGGATTGTTATAAATGGTGTTACTTCAGGAATTAAATGTTTCATAATTGGAAGAAGTGCGTATGTCCTATAGACAATATGCTTCTATAAATGCTTTCCCAATGATATATTGGAAGACCTTGTTTTGTCTATATGCTTTTTTTTCCCCAATTTTTTATTTTATGTCATTTTTTTAATTCCAGAACATACACATTACTTTTAAAAGTTTCATAAAAAGATTGCCTGGTCACCCAAGTTAGGTGCTCAAAATCCGCTAGCTATTCTAATTTCTCCTTGGCACAAAACATTTTTCAAATGGATGGAACAGAGGACAGCCAGAGAGGTGGACCTGTTCAAGTAGGAGAGTAAGAGGTAAGTACTCAAAGTTCAGGTTGCCCACTCCATGCCTCGTTATGCAACATAGACGTACTTTTTGATACTTAACATTTTATAGGGCTGGCAGGTTGCAATTAAAACTGTGCCAACTTGTACCTGAAATCCACAACGAGGTATGAATAAAATCTCATTGTACCTTTTTACATATTCATTTTGAATGTAGAGCTGCGTTTAGGGTTGTCCCATAGAAAGGCTGTCAAGGGAACACTTGATTCTTGATTTTTCACTAAAATTGTGAAGGTTAGCTATGTTCTGAGTGGTTGTGTGAATACATTCGGCAAGATTGCGTGCACTTGTGAAATGTGAGGAAGCTGGACATTATGTGAATGTGAGGAGGTATTAGCTATTGGCTCTACCAGCAGACAATCAGAGCCTTGTTGAAAGAAAGAAGATGAGGGTGTTTTATGCACCAAAGCCATGAGCTGAATGAGGGCGAGGCTTGTCTTCCTCAGCTCTGTAAACACCAGGACAGATAATATTCATGTACTTACGGGAATTTCCTGGCTCAGGCTCTGGTGCTGACCTGTATCAGGCCCCCTTTTACCTTTTTCCTCCTGCCTTGAGTAAGCTTTAATATTCTGCAGGCTTGGACTCTGCAGGCTTTTCTCCTCTTCTAGCACCACATCTGCATTTGATTTCTACAAATAGTTGACATATAATTCCTCACAGTACCTGTTGTTGTGCCCATTTCTCCCATCTTTAGATTTAAGAGCACAGTATGATAGACTGTTTAATGCTACTGTGCCTTTATGTATGCAGTGTCCAGAAGGACAGGGTAAACAAAAATCTCCTTAGATGGTAGAGATGTTCTTTACCATAATGTTGAAATACTGAATTAAGATTGAAGCTGATACAAACAGACAAATTTCTTTTCCGCTCAAGTTGTCTGACTCATTAAGGAGAATTTTCAGATAAAATCAAGTTGTTTATGGTGTTTAATTCTCACTTTCCGTTGTTTCATCACAACCTTGCTGTGTTGCATGGCTTCTTGGAGCCCCAAGAGGTGGTTGGGTGATCTTGTTTTTTCTCCTGGGACAAGAGAGAAATACGGTAAGATGCTGCTGTGTGACGACTGTGTTGTATTTTCTTCTGGATTTCATCGTTCAGAAGTTCTTCCCTGAAGTGTTTTAATGATGGAAGCTGTAATAAATTACATGGGCAGTCTTTCGTCAAGATAGCTAATGAAAATGTAGGAAAGTATGAAAGATATCATGCCAACCTCTACTGTTTTGAATCTCTCATCCTTCCGCTTTCCATCCTGTATAAATGTTTTGCTTTATTCTTACATTTAGTAGCTAAATAACATGTTATCACTAAGGCTCAGTGTTCAGGCAGACCTAAAGAAAAGGTGCTCTACAGCCTTGATGACCGCTTAGTGGATTGTGATGAACTCTGGAGGTAATTTATACGGAACGATTTGCACTGTGTTTATCCCCTTTTTTGCTGTTTCAAAATTGTCTGAGAGAGCAGGAGTCCCTCAGATGAACAGGCTTAATGTTGTTTGCCGTTTTTTTGTCTTCTCTTATGGGCTGCAGACGGCTCACTATAAGAAGCTGTCACACTGTGTTCAAATTCCATACTGGTTATCCAGGGGTTTCACGGAATTATTTCTCTTCCTTGAATGGATACCTTATTTTTGTATTGAAGAAAGGAGTTGGGAACCTTCCAGGAGGGGGAATCTAAAAATGGGTTTGTAAATATTATATTTTAAACTTTATATATTGCAGCTTCTACTAGTTTAATACAGTCTTCCTAGGTCTAGGCTCCTTTGGAAGGAGGAATATTTACATATAAATTTTACTTCTTGTTACATTTACACAAAATGCATGCCTGGCATAGTGGCAAGAATGATGATAAGATTTTTTTTTTTGGATCTTTTAACTTCTCTTGCTATGGCCAGGGCTGTCTCCTTGAGTATGCTAATAGCTTTTCAGTTTGGCAAATAATACCTCGCTTATACTGATAAAATTTCCTACAGGTGACTGAGCATGGCAGAAGAGTTATTCCCCCATCAGTGAAAATTCATGGACAGTGCTGTGTAGTATTCAGGCAGCTTTACTTGTAATCTTACAGGCATGCAGACCTTTGAACTTTTTTCAAGAAAATGCTTTGATATTTTCACTGGCATCTTAAAAATGAACCTGACGTTTTGCCATTAAGAAATAATAGAAAAAAAGGAATTAGAAGTGGAATAAAAGATCACTAGTAAATGAAAGTTCATATATAATATATATATCTCAAACAGCCATCAGCTCAATGCTCGTAAGATACAAACTCCCATTGCCATTGGGAAAATCCTTCCAGTGGAGCAGGCACTCCACCATTGACGTCTCAATCTTGGGCTTGTAGGGAGACCTACAAAACAGCCTCAAAGATGAATGTGGAAACTTAAGCTTTATGGCTGTACCGTTCACAACCAGAAGAGTGAAATGATATGGGTACAAAATACTTACGGAAAAAACTGCTGCTTATAACCCTGGGTAGTTTAATTGCACAGCGCTCTGAACGGCTGTACTTGGTGGAACAGAGGAAGTAGCAACTGCAGTATGGGTTGAAATCTTCCCTGACAAAACTCGTATAGAATAAAATACCGATGGATCTGTGAGTTCAGAGCAATTGTCTAACCTGTACTTAACCTGAAATTTGTTGCTTTGATTTGACCCAAAAATGAGCTTTTGTGCCTGAAAACTTTCTGGAAAACTTGTCTATTTTTTTGCAGTTAAATCGGGTGGTGCAATAAAAACACTATTCTTCCATAAAAAACAAAGATGAATTTTGGCATTTTTCTTTTCCTGCAGCCCTGAAAGTGGTTTAGTAGTGTTGTGGGTTTGTTTTTTTTTTTTTTTTTAATTCTGTCTGGGCTGTTGTTGCTTGTTTTTTTTTTTTTTTTGTTTTGTTAATCAAACTGAATAAACCTAATTCTGTTTATAGCATCTTTAATGATAGCCACACAGATCATCCGTCATTTTGGATCCTTTGTCTAGCACACAGGCTGTCCCTTCATGCAGTTCCCAGAATTAGGAATATTTTAAAATATTTTAAGTGTTTAATACCAAGCAAATGCATTTGTCATGCAGAGAAAACTTATTTATTTTTCTCCTGTGTAGTGAGTTGCTTATGAGAAATTAAGCATTCAGTGACTCTAAGGTTGATAATATACCATATGTAGAGTAATCAAACATTACTGAAACATCTGTGACACACCTTCGAAACAAAACTCTTCTCTTTGCTTGTTTTCTAAAGGCAGAGTCCCAGCAGGGGGCTCCCAGGTAACACTGAGAAACCTTTAGTAGCCTTAATGCACATTAGCTGCCCGTGCTTGGGTGATAGCTGTGTATTTTAAAACTTCCCAGAATTCGAGTTAAATTACTATTTAGAGTCTTTGTTTTATTTTTTTTAAAGCATTTTACTTAAGGTTTTAGTTGCTAAACTCTTTTTGGCTCATCCTAAAAATGTTTCAGTGGAAATTGCTGTTCCTTGGATCCAAAGGCAGGTGGTGAAAAGATGAAATTTTTGCCTTGGATATTTTTAGAAAATCTGAACTGATATAGGTCTTGTGCCATCTAACCACCATCTAACAACCCAGAGAGAGCTTGGAAGTCTTACACATTTTAGTAATTTTCTGCAAACATGTTAAGTGTATATAGCTTGTATCGAGAAGAGGCAGCATTAATTGTATTAAGAGCAGAATTATCAGTCTTGTGTAAAGAGATAACTTAAAAATGAAAAATTGATATACCATCCTAGAATCCTGCAAAAAAAAAAAAAAGTGCTAATTTTATAGCTTTTTCATTTATTTCTTTCAGTGAAAGACTCAGCAGTTGGAGACCTTCTAACAAGACGAGTAGGCCAGTAGCCAACTGCATTTCAAATGATGCCAGCTGGGGTCAATGGAATAATTCTTAGGAAATAATTTGACAATTTCTTATTCTCTCCCCTCCTTCATTCGCAAAATGTCTGACTGGAGATTCTTCAAAAGTATTTCTTTAGAAACATTTCTTCAGGTATTGAAATGCCTCTTGTAGAATAGTTTGAGCTAATAAAACAGAAACTGAGATTTTTTTTTTTTTTTTTTTTTTTTGATTGGACCCCAAATCCGTGTTCACAGATGTTTTCTGACAGAAGAAAATAATGGGAAATGAGTTAAGACATTATTTGAACTAAATCCTTAGCAATAAAATAAATCTGTGCAATGGTTTTCTTTCCGTCCCTTGATCAGAGCATACTAAAACTAATAAATACAGCACTGGTGACATACAGGTGATTTAACTGGATAACTGTTAGGCCTTTTAAAACCTCTTAAATATTATCTCCCATTGTACAAAAAAATAGATAGCCTTAAGACATATGGTCTTTCCTTTGTAAAAAGGTTTATCATCAAACCTGAGAACAAGTTTAAAACATCCCATGTTGGCTAGTAAAACCAAAAATACTAAGATTTCCACACCAGATCTGCTTTCCAGGTTCTTCATCTACACAAATATATTAGGAATAGGGCTGGAAGTAGATTTATGCTTCCAATATAACCACTTGATCACAGTCTTACATAGTTTACAAATCCATCTATCTAAAGATTATGAAAAATGCTGCATTTGCAGTCTCTTGAGACCGTGCTCTCAGAGGTGGCTAGAGTGGCCCTGCTAAGAGACATGCAGCACACATCAGAGCATCAGACAATTAAATTTTCCAGGCCGGAGAAGTGCCAAGGGGCCTGAACTTCCCCAAATTTCTTCCGTCTGTGCTATGATGCATGGGAGGTGTCAGCTTACCCTTTGTATGTAACTTATCTTCTCAGATGATAAACTTTTCTGTCTATTCTGTAGAAATGATGATAATATAAGAGGGCGTATATATATCTTTTTCAGAAGATGATCAGTGTCTTGATGGACCAAGCCTATTGCTATGCACGTGGCTTTGAAAAATTGGTCTTTGGCATTCTTTTCATGGACGTGAAGAACTGGATGCTTTTCACGTGTGGAAAATACAAAGTTTTGCAAAAAGTAAGCACAAAAAACTTGTTTTGATTATTTTTTTTTTAGCTGCTCTTTCATAGAGAAGCTAAGTTTATACTCTTACTGACCTGACTCTAGGAAGAACCTCCATGTAGTTTTTCTTGTTTGTGTGTATGTATTTTATTTTGTTTGGTTGTTTTGGGTGTTTGTGTGTGGTGTGGTGGGTTTTTTTGTTTGTTTGGGTTTATTTGGGTTTTGTTTGTTTGTTTGTTTTGCTTGTTTGTTGGTGTGTGGGGTTTTTTTCTTTTTTTTTTTTTTTTTAAAGGAATTTCAAGAATTGAAGGCAATGCGTCTGTTGGTACTGAGGTTGAGGTTGGAGGCTGACTGCTGTGTTACTCTGACTGGTGAGCAGGTACCTCAGCTATGGTGAAACCAGCCACACTGGGCATAGACAGCACTATACTTGGGCTGGGGGAGCTGAGGCTGATGTTGCTGCCTGATGATTTACCCAGAGATCAAGAAACAGTTTGTGGTCAGCTCAGACATCTGTGTAGGGCACTCCCATATAAATCTGCCCACTGTAGGTTTAACTGCTGGGTGAGTTTCAAGTTGCTTTGTCCGTGCTTTTGACTCTTGCTTTAGGCTCTGAGTAGCTCCAGTCCTTCTGATACTTCTAGATTCTTCCCTGAAAAATGATGCCTAATTATATTTGTATCCAATCAAATACGTCATCCAAAATGACATAAATTGTATTTGAAATACCTACCTCCTCATGTCTGCTCAGGTTGACTTCTCAGTCTAACAAAATGAGGTCAGGCTTGAACTTCAAGGTGAGATTGTATTACCAATGATACAGCAGTACTTGGTAATCTCACTTTATTAGTGGCTTTATAAATTAAAACATTCTAGCTGTCACACATTTTACCTCTTAAAATGAGGTCATTTTGGTATGGCAGTTATGAGACCATGTGCGTTGATACTATACTGTTGTAAATGTGCCAAATAGAGGAATATACTATTGTATTTTATGGAGTAATTCATTTTACATTTTATTATACTCAAGGGCTTCGCTATTTTCTAGATTGTAAATTCTCTTGCAGCTACTTCTAAACCAGGCCGATGATATTTGAGAAAAAAGGCTAATCCTCTTTAAGTGGAGATATTTGTAGAAAAGTGAGGGTTAAGGAGAAAATATATGGCCTGAAAACTTTTTTTTTAATGCATGATTATTTGCATCTTAGCATTGTACTCAAAACCGAGTTCTTAATCTCTCTTAAAGTTACTTAAGAACACTGTGTTTGGTTGCCTTAGTGAATTAATCAAGGCGGGGTTGCTTTTGATGCTGATACCCTTAAACACTTGATATGGTACGAGCCAACCTTCTGCGTGGTGCGGCACAGAGCAGGTACAGCCTGAGAGCTGTGAGCGTTGCGAGCAAAGGGGATGCCTCTGAGAAGCAGCAGCCCTCGCGACCTGGCGCCTTTTGTTAATTTTCCTTTTTCACTTTGGGTGTTGTTAGTGAATGGCCTGTCCCAGCATTTGTTCAGGATGTCAGCAGCATTAGGGTAGTGTTCGTTAGGACAGTTCTTGTCTCTTAGAGAGAATACCTAAATTAAGACCCCTCTCTCTTGTGGATCGAAGGTCATTTGGTAATTTGGTGCAGGTGTGATAAAATATTTGCTGCCTCCCCTAGGACCTTAATTTACCTGCCTGATACTTTTATTGCATAGAAAAGGTACAGATTTAGCCCTCGCCGCCCACCCCTCTGATTTTGGTTGAACAGGTGCTTCACTGATGTCACAGATCAACGTCAATATAAATGAAGTAAGAGCGAGCTTGGTTTTGAGCAGCGAAGAACTTACAGTTTCTCTCTCAACAGTAATTGTTCTCAGTGTGCTTGAAATTAATAGCATGCAAACTGGAAATCTGCAGCAAAGTACAACTTTAATTACTGTCCCTTTTAAATTTTTATTATTAGAGGGAAATGGATTTGCTTTTTATTAAATGTCTTTTTAATGATCTTCAAGACCTGGAAAACACATATACTGTGGTATGTATCAAATGTATGCTGATATGAAATGTACTACTTAAAGTACGTTAGCATATTAGGATCCTGCACAGATCTCTATTGTCAGGTACTTGTATATGGCACTGTATAAAAACATACACTAAATAATCTGTACTGCTAACTATACATACCAGCTGTATAAGTTAAATTGCCGTGTTTTTTAGAAAAGCTTTTGCCTTTTTCTTTCAAAAATACAAGTGGTGTAACTATATATGTCCATTAGTGTTCCTTGCAAAGTACAAGCAGCAAGAAATGTGTTCAAAACCTAGTATTTCAGGGAAAAAGCAAATATTATAAAGTTATGCGAAGTTAAGCACTAACTTCCAGAGTATGAAGATGAAATATGTGCTACCACAATGGTGTGTATGCAAATGGCCACACTGAGACAGCTGGAGTTACATAGCTCACTTGTGAAAAGCTTGTGGGGATTTTCTTTCTGCTTGCTCAATTATAAGGTATCTGTGCACCTAACAGGTTATCCGGCATGAGCTTGTATAGTTTGTGAGAGGAGAAAGCTGAGATGGTAAATACACAAATGTTCCTTTCTCATCTGATACCTACCCCCTAAAAGCAGGTAAAGAAAGAAATACTCATAAAAAATTGCCTATGCTGTTATTGGATGAAGTGATTCTAGGAGTGTATATGAATTTATTTGAAATTCTTCTTGATCAAAGGTACTTCAGTGTTAATCTCTGCTATTAAATTTATTTTTACTTAGTTCTGTCTCCCAATGTGTTTGAGGCAACTATAAATAAACCATTACTTATACACGCTAGAGGTGAGCTTTGGTGTGACAGGAGTTCTTTTAAAGATAAATAAATAGTAAAAAAAATTAAAGACCGTTATATTTAGAAGTGCAATTTTGATGCAGATTGGGTTGACAGTGGCTGAGTAATAATTCCAAAGTATTGGAAGACATTTGCACTTCTGATATGAGAGAAAGGGAGGACTTGCTCAGATTTAGTAGGCAGAACATAGTCTGTAAAATAGAGGATAAGAAAATCATCCAAAAGCACTTTATACCAGGACAGTAAGAAATGATGTGCTGCTTAGGAAATATGTAATCCATACTTTGCAGTGTCCTTCAGCTTTAAGATTAAACATATGTTAAATGTTGTCTAACTATTTTTTTTATTGTTCTTTGGACAGTATTAATGTGGTTAAATAGTATTTTAACAGTATATTTAAATAGGTGACATAAAATTTCAGTAATCTGAGTCTGATCTAGAATCTGCTTGAATTAAGTGGTCTTTGAATAAAGCCTAGTGGGCTTTGCTCTACAAAAGGCTTGTAATTCAGTTCTTCAAAGTGCTGTACTTGACAGCCACAATCAATTACAGCATCTAAAGCTTGTGTTTAAATTCAAGCCCGTGAAGCCAGTTGTTGTGACTCTTCCAGACTGCTTATGTACTTATCTGCTGATTACAAGGGCCACTGCTCACTTATTTAAAGCTGAGTCCATGTTAAGTACTTGTGTGTTTTTGGGGTTTATTTGGTTTTTTTAATACACTCTCTATAGGACTCATTCAACCTGAAGTGTTTCCCCACTTTCCCTAGGTTATTTTCACATTAAAAAATGCCATGTGAAAATGGAATAAAAATTAAGTTGGCTGAAATTGCAGGAAAAAGTTCCAAATCAAATACAGGACAATTCAGTAGGAGTTTATGAATAGTTGCTCCCCAAAGAGCTCTGTGTTTCTGCCACATCTGCTGTTTACCAGGGGTAGGAGAGGGGGGAGAGTTGCTGCGCGTGCCACTGGAGGGGTTTCAGTGTGTCAGTGACGAGGAGAGCACCTCTTTTTGGCAGGGGCAGCTGGTGGCTTCCTCCTGGCTGTTTGTGAGGCCATTCATGCTAAAATAAGACAGCAAGGCTGTCTCTGAGTTACGCCTGGGACTTCCTACCCTGCCCTGGCAGCTGGAGGGGACCCTAGCTTTCTTCCCTTTTCTTACAGTTTTCAGTCTTCCATTTCCATTTGTGCTCTTTGTTAACTACCAGTTTAGATCTTCATTTTATCAAGCCTGTGGGCTCCATTTTGTACTTGACACTGAATAAAACTTCAGTGTTTTAGAAGCAGTATTTTTGGTTTGCACATAGAAGCCCATCAGCAGTTGCAGGTTTTCTGGTTTACCTGCAGTAGTATAGGTCTACATAAATGACACCCTGTAAGTTTTAGGGGCTGTACTCACTCTTGTCTTGAATTTCCTCAGTTTTGGCTGTGTGTTTTCAGTTATTAAATTACTACAATGAGCTCGGTCTTAGGTATTTCTCATCAAACGATGTTAAAGAAATTATAAAACCCTGTGTTGATTGATACATTACATATAACAAATATGTGAATAAAGTAGTAGTGAGATTGCATTTCACTCTGTGTACAGCATCACATGGACGTAGCATAAAGCTTACTGATCCAGCCACCCCAGAGAGAGAAGGTGCCTGAACTGAGGCTGTCTCTTCGATTTCCAGCCATGGTGTTAAGCAGTGAAGCACACAGCAGCCTCTGGGGATGGGTATAGAGCAACGCGGTACAAAGAGTTTCCCACCAGTGCCCAGCTAAACACTGGAGAAGTAAAACAATGATGAATTGAGCTTCATGCAGCGAATGGACTAAATGTGCTGATCCCCCACTGATTTATCATCCTTATCATCCTGTAGCACTCTGTCTCCTCTGATCTTTGTACATTAAGTAGGGGAATAAGAAACTGCAGGCTGGGTGTGAAGAGTCCTGGGAG
Organism: Sagittarius serpentarius; assembly: GCA_034782735.1. Classification (NCBI taxonomy): domain Eukaryota; kingdom Metazoa; phylum Chordata; class Aves; order Accipitriformes; family Sagittariidae; genus Sagittarius; species Sagittarius serpentarius. The sequence continues at coordinate 19,134,189 of JAVKLA010000053.1, forward strand.
GAGCTGGAGGAGGCAGGTTTGGGGAGAAGTGTTCACACCTGGAAAGGAGAGTGCAGCTAAGCTCGCAGGGAGTGTAAATGTGTGTTTCAAGATCTAAGCTGGAGAAAAGTCTGGCTGGACATGAAAAAATGTTTCTGAAATGCAGTAGGCCCAGTGGGGAAGTAGAGCTTTGTGCTGCTACTGCCGCATTGCCTGCTGCTGCTAGCAAGTTAGATGGCTGCAGGGGACACCCAGCCTGGGGAAGAGACAATAATTAAAATAAAAAGTACTTTTTTATTATTTTTATTTGAACTAGAGTAATGCAGTGGCTGTTTATTGTGAGCTTAGGAGTGGTTACGTTATGGTTCCTTTATTCTTGCTATTTTTTGTTTGATGTCTGAATATAATTACAGCTCTTTCTGTGTCTGAAAAACAAAGCGAGCAAATACAATTTCTGTAGGCTTCTTTTATTCTGTTCCATATTTTTTCTCCTCAACTGGAGCACATCACTGTTTTTCAGTTAGATTTGTTCATTCACTGAAAACGAGTGACGCTGAGAGTGTCTCATTCCCTGGTGCTCCTTCACCATTCTTCCACAGAGCTTTCAGCCAGACAGTACCTGTACCGCCGTCTCGTGCTTTCAGCAGTATTTAGGCGAGTGCATCCCTCAGCTTCTGTGTGAAAAATAAGCTTTATCTTGGTATGCTGGTGCCTGCTTGAGTGCTACTGTGCTTCATGCAGTAAACTGCAGACTGTAGCTGTATTGAGATGATAAAATATCTATATATATTTATCGGAATGTATTATACAAACCAGTTTGCAATCGCTATCAAATTAACTGCAGTGTGTGAGAAGTGACCCGGGACAGACTGTGTCAAATTAACCAGTTTTTGCACATGGTAAGAACAATCCTGAAAATGCGTGTTATCTTATGGCAATATCACATATTGATGGTGCTGCAGCTCACCGGCAAATACAGATGTTCTCTGTTTTGACTTCATAAACGTGCAGGCTGGAGGAGTCCTTGCTCAGGCATGAGAGAGCATAACTGAACTTTGGTGCTTTTTTCCCTTCTGGTAACCATCAAGGGCAAGGAGCAGCTCTTCTAGCGCGACTGAAGCCTGGCTAATAAATGCAGCTGTATTTTTGGCCATGCATGCTGTCTTCCATGCATAGACTGTTGGTGCCAGCTGCTTTCTCCCCGTGGATTTAGGCACTGCTCATTGCTCACTCGCCTCCTTGAGCCAGCCACCCTGTGCCCAGGGACTGGGTTACGGACTGGGAAGAGGAGACGACAGCAGGACTGACAGAGGGGCACAGACTATTCAAACAGTCTGTAAGCAGCGGGAGGGACAAAGAGGAAAATCCATCTGCCTCAGGATCAGTTTGCCATGTCCTCTTCCTCTCCTCTTTCCTTCCGAGTTAAACAAATGCTCCTAGCGGTGCATCCCCTGTGATTAGGGGCCGCGCTGGCTGCCCATCGGGCACGTTTCCTTGCTTAAGGGTAGTCTGTTGGCAGAAAGTTTGCAGCAGGCTGAACTGGCATCCACACAGCACACATGGACTGCCTCCCTCATACTTACCCCTTCCTAATAGGCGGACATTGAGGAATGTATTCATTTGCCTGTCAATCCTGAAAACTGACCCTCGGAGACGGAAATGCTTTGGGAGGTGGAAGAAATGACAAATATTTCATTGACTTATTTTTGCAAAGTTCTGGTATATCTTCAGGTTTCAGAAATATGAAGGAAGTCCCAAATTGGTTCTTGTGAGCCTTAATACCAGGTAACCATACAGGAAACACTAAGTAGGAGAAAGTAAAGCTTCCTGTGTCAGCTGTGATCTAATGTCCTGCTTTTCCTTGGATTCTTTACTCCAGCATAACACTTTTTTTTTTTTTTTTTAAAGATGCCTGCTGCTAAATCTTTTGGCATTGGTGCATGGAAGAATAGCTTTTTGTATCGTTTTCAAAACTACTCTATCAACTGATAAAAGAATGCTTTATAAGTTGTTCTGTATTTTTCTGTAGAGCGAAATAAAAAGTAGTTTTTTATTTTGGTTAGAGGATGTCTTTTTTTATAATTTAGAATGACAACACTTTTTTTTTTGGCTGGAGATGTTTAGTAACACAGGTGAGGACAATCTATTGAGTACCAGCATAAGTAGGCTGCTTGTTGCTGTGATGGGATGTCCTCTAATAAAATCCATGAAGGATTTGGAAAGAAACCAAAATTCCATAGTCCCAAATCATGGCAATACAAAACCAATCCACAAAGTAGTGAAATATCACTGCACTAAAAGGTGTAAGCTTCTGGCTAGCAAATTTCAGCAGTATGTCGCCAAAACAGAGACAGTCAAGAAGGGAAGTTTACACTCATTTACTTTTAAGATTATATTTAAATGCAGCATGCTTTGATTTAAATATAGCTTTTCTTGTATAGCACCTTTAGGATATGCTAGGTGGGCTTCCACAGATATTGTATGAGTAAGTGGTTACCAAGTCCAATGTTGCATGGGTCAATTCGTATTTGTGAATTGGTTGGAGGTAGATGGATGTCTGACAGTGTTTACATCACAGAAGACCTTTGTGTAAGAAGTCATGAAGTAAGTCCTTCTGTTGAAAGCAAAGATCATCCTTCCCTCTGTCCCCTTGCAGTTGTAGCAATGCCTGGGAAAGTGGCATCCTCTGCTGCAGCAGTATAAAAATGTGTGGTCTCGCTAAAACCAAGTTTTCGGTGCTCCAAGCCAGATCTTCGCGTCCTTGTTGCGATATGCTCAGTCCCCCTGCCTTGAAATAAATGAAAACCTGCTCTAATGAAAGATAGGTTTGTGTCTGAACATCAGAAGGGAGGGAAATGTGTGTAAAGGTATCACTGAAGGTATGTTTTGTTTCTTAACAACTAATACTTTTGAAGGATATGCTGCTCACTACACCAGACGAAATTCTGCTGATGTTTATTTTGAGGCAATGTCATGATAATTGAACAGATGTCTTGGAAGCAACAAGATGTCGTTGTTCTGCTAGTGAAATGCTGAGAATTATGAGGTGGCATAAAAATACTAGGAAAGGATGATTTAAATCAGAGCTTCCGTTCTTGACATCAGGACATAAGAACTTGAATATGGAATTCAGTACAATAAATTAGTAATGTTTCCTTTAATATATTAAAGACAGATTACATGTCTAGGATCTTGCCCGGGAAAGAGGGAGAAAAGACAAGCAAAAGAAACAACAGCATGCGTTGGTTTGAGAATCTAGAGCTTTGGGAGAGATTTCTAGAGAATCTTGCCTGAAAAGGCAATGAAAGGAATGAGAGATGCTTCTAGCGCCAAAAGGGTCATAGCTAATGGGATCTGATGACTTATTAAAATGGGGAAAAAATAAAACAGAATCCAGTATTTCACCAGCTGTACTGGGACCAGGCTAGAGGTGTCTTGAACACTGGCCTCAGTGGTGCAGGTTTGCGCATTGACTCCAAGGGATTTTTTTTTTTTTTTTCCTTAGGAAGCAGGTGGCTACACCACAGAAAATAATAATAGCTGCTGGTGGGAGTACTCGATAGAAACTGAAGAATCATGCACTTCAGGTACATAATACTTGACAGTGACACTCAACTTCCCTGGCATATTTGAAGTGGAATTCAGTGGAAATATTAATGTGGAGTTAAATACGTTTGTGTGTGTTTAGTTGCTTGGGCAATAGGATGAAAGACTTATTTGGTTAGTAATGTTACACATTATTCATTACTGTGAATAATTAACAGAAGTAGCTTTTGCAGTAAGAGATGTAACAGCAATGCACAATTTTAGAAGTATTCTGTGTTTGCACAAGTTTATAGGCACACATCGTTCTTTAAACTGTGGGGATATAGCAGCTGAAAGTTACAGGAAAAAATAGCTAGAAAGACTGTTTTTTTGGCATAGAAATAATACTATAATGGAGACATACTGAAGTGATAATGTTTTGTTACATGATCTAAAACCAGCTCAGTGTATCTACTGCATGTTTCTCTTGTTTATTCATCTGTAAAGCCAGATGATTAACCTTGTTTTATTTTTCCTCAACTCTGTTGAGACTGAACATTGCATCAGTGCCAAACTGCCGAGTACGTGGATGCAAGCAAAGCAGGTTATTTAGAGTTGCGGTGATTGTTCCAATTCCTGTTTTAAAGAAGCCAGTAAAATTTCATATCTGAGCCTGGAAAGAAACATTTAACTCTGGACTGAAAATAGAATATTTGTGTAGGGAATAGGAGGCACAGGGGAAAGCAAGCATTTAAATCATGCTTGAGAGGTGGTTTAAGGCCCTGCCTAATTTGTTGGGAACTCAGACCCTGGTCTGCAGCGTAATTGGTGTTTGTCTTGTTCAAATCACGCCAGGCCGATGCTCTGTCTTCAGGAATGAAAGTGGAACTCACAGGTCACAGCTCCTGTGTGAGAGGTTTGGTCATTGTCCTGGTTTCAGCTGGGAGAGAGTTAATTGTCTTCCTAGTAGCTGGTACAGCGCTGTGTTTTGGGTTTAGTATGAGAAGAATGTTGATAACACCCT
>JAVKLA010000053.1:19153594-19188293 GCA_034782735.1 Sagittarius serpentarius
GCTTCTGGCAGCTTCTCACAGGAGCCGCCCCTGCAGCCCCTCCCCTGCTACCAAAACCCCACCACTCAAACCCAATATAACCTGATAAAATCGTTTTGCATATCTTAAACACAAGATAAACTATAATAGGTTGAAGGTAATTTCATCCTCCTCTCCCTGTTTGCACTCACCAGTGTTGGGCAAGAGTATCCACACCGGCTTAGCAACCTTAACCGAGTTTTAAATTATTGCATTAAACTTTACTATTGAGGAGGATTTAACATACATACATGGGCAGTTATGGTAATTCAGCTCATTGGTTCAGTATTCATCAGTGCAGCGACATTAAACTCGCTTTTCCTAATTGTTATACCTGTAAAATGTCTTCAATTTATTCTTGTTTCCTACTGAATGTTTATGGTATAGTCCATTGTCCTTCCACAAGGAGAAGGAGATAACAAAAAATGCACAGTTAGAAAATATCGGTCAGAAAGGTAGCATCTTATGATTCAGAAATGTCTATACATATATATGTATTTACTTCTTCCTCAAAGTTACTATAACTTTCCCAAGCTGGGAAAAGCTTATCCTGATGAATGAGCATGATGGATGGTGCATGATGGAATGAATCTTGTTTGGTTTTTGAATCATAGAATCATTTAGGTTGGAAAAGACCCTTGAGATCATCGAGTCCAACCATAAATCTGACACTACGAAGTCCACCACTAAACCACGTCTCTACGTGTCACATCTACAAGCTAATAAGCCTCTAAAACACTTTAGGAGAATCACTGAGAACATCAACCACGTATGTCATTGTTTACCTTTAAAAAACATACTATTTTTGCCATCTCCCTACCTACATATAAACCAGTGTAAAGCTGTCTTCATGTTACCTGGGCTATCATCCTGATCAGTAATCTGAATGATTATGTGTCATAATTAATGACTGAATATTCTCAGTATCTCTACATTTACCTAAAAATGTACACTATATTCTTAAGTCATTTTGAATGCCATTTATTTCACCTAGCTTCAAATGCCTCCAGTTAGATGTCTGGTTTAATTCCATTTTCTAGTCCTTTTCTATGCTCAGAGAACTATTTGTTTCCTTCAGGGAAGAGATTAAATCCTAAGAGAAGTTTAAGATATGTGGAAAGAATTTTGGCAACAACTATCATGACCATGTATAATAATAAAATTTTCTTTGGTTACAAAAAAGATTTTTTATATTGTTGTAATTGTGTTATAAAATGTCTTACAATTCTATAAAGACCCTCAGGTTTAATACCTAATCCTGAACAGGATTTTTTTCACAAGACTCAAAGGAAATAATTTACACAACTGTGGTGACAATGATGCTGCTGGCTTCCCTGTCCCATTTATGCATTTTGAATGTAATTAAAAAGTAGCACTTTCTGTAACTGCACTACTTTAAAAACCCCATAAAAACACACTGGGGCTTGAGATCAGCTGTATCCTTGGTAAATTCTAGGGATCACAGAAGACTGCCTGTCTGCAAATCCCTTAGCAATGTTTATTACCTATACCTTAATTAATATATAGTAGGAAAAAGTATTTAGATAGACATAAAAGTGATGCTGACAGAAGACAGACAGGTCATGCTGAGAGAAAGAAATGTTGAGTATACCAAAAGCAGCTAGAAATATATTAAATTTCTCTTACTACTTAGCAAGACAACAGAGGAAGACCTTACATGGCACAAAACTCTCAGATGTTTATCTTAATACTGTCAAGAATATTTTTAAAGCCTGGACATGTTTTATTTTATGTAGTCCTTAGCCCTCCAAAACCGAGAAGCAGCAACTTTCACACAATGTGTAAAAAAAATATTCAAAAATTTAATAGTAATGACTACAATTTTTATTTTTTTTTCCTGGCACTTTGAAGCAGTCCTAAGTTTCTTCAAAGTTACTGCAATAACAATTAAACCTGCAATGATGATGTCTGTTAGTTTCACAAAACTGGAAAGAATTTCATATGATAAAGACTTTCTGCAGTTACATATCATCTAATAAATCACAGTTGGCTGTAGCCAGATATTATTAAAACAAACATCTTTAGTTCCCTTGGGTAACAGCAGAACTTTGTCTACTTTTAGACAAGATTTTGTTCTTTCATTTACTATGGATTTATGCAAATTTTATTATGGATTTTTTCTGTAAGTTCCTTCTGAATTAAACTTTACTGACCATCAAATAAAAATCTTGACATTAACTAGCACTCTGAACTCTTCATTCATAAATTTCAATTTAAATGCTGCCCTGTTGTTGTTAAAAATACAATAATTTCATTGAGTGAGAACTAGATTGAAAATATCTCTGATCTACTGATAATTTTGGGGAAGGAACTTATATTTTCTCAGTATCATCATGCACAATAGCAGGTGTAACATACTGTTATTCATGAGCTGTCCTATATAAAACTGAACTTAAAAAAAAAAAAAAGAACTGTGGGGAAACAACCTCCATAACGAAATAAAGGAACTGGTGGGGGTTTTAACTTGACTAAAATAGAGCTTAATTTGGAATTATTTGGCTTGATCTAGAAAAAAAAATTGAAAGCTTAAAAAGTCAAACCCCCACCATCTTTAAAATATGTTAACTCATTGCTAAGAAATTAATTTCCTACAATGAATTTATTTTCCTATCAGTCTTGGGAGGGAGCAGGACACCTTTTCCTGCTGTTGTGTAGTGACTTAAAAGTAGTTCTGCTAAGAAACTTTATTTGGAGTGAAATAAGTATCAGAAATTGTTCCTACATTTGAATGTGGTAATTTACAGCAACGAATAGTGCGTTACTGGAAAGGTTTCCTGAGAGTTAACTTCTTGGAGATCATTACTTGAGCACAGCAGATCACATACAGATACTATTACCTTATTACCCATATCTACAGGGTGAGCATTATCGCCATCTACAAAGCTGGAAAACTTACCTGCAGGTGGTGTACCTGACAGTAGCTGAGAGGTTTCACTTAGAAAATTAACATTATGGTTCTTGGTAATTCCCATCTTCTTTTGTGTGTCTAAATGTATTCATAAATCTCCAGAGGCTGCTTAAAAAAAGTTTTGTGAAAGCTAAATTGAAGGTTCTGTCATTTCTGTCATTGTTTTGACAACGCAAATCAAACATTTCTTTGAATGTTAATGGTGAAGACTTCTAATTCTTAAAATGATCCCCTAGGGAATATAATTAAGTTGGCTTTCTAAAGCATCTCTTCAGATATTGATTATATAAAGACAAAAAAAATAAAAAGATGGAATTCAAATTCCTTTTTTTATTAACACATGTTCTTAGTTCTTGTATTCTAGTAGGTGGGATTAATGTATAATATGATTTTTATTATATATATAAATCAAAAGGAACATTTAAAAGAATGTGAAAGAAAAAAAATAAGTGCTCTGAGTTTTTTAGTAATTGGTAAGGAATGGAAATATTTAAATTAGCTTGAGTTTTTCTTATGGTTTTACAGACAAAAAGTCAATTTGTCTTTTACAAAAGAGAAAATGACACAAGGAATTGGATATAGAGTTAGGCTGGCCAGAAACCAACATTACCTTCATTGAAATATCTGGGAAATTATCATCTAATGCAGTTCCTGCTGCTCAAGTCATTTAGCAATGCCATGCTTGTACGAAATAGGTATGCGGGGATCGTTGGCCATACCAGACTTTAGAAGGAATCTAGAGGTGTATAGAAGAAACATCTATATCTCAGTTAATTACTTTAGGTGACCTTAATATTCAAGGAAGAGAAATAAATTCTTCAGTCATTATTCTTGCAACCTGTTTTAGATATGTAAGTTAGTATAAAACATATCACCTTGTATATATGGTATCTTAAATTGGTATAAGAAACATAATTCTCTCTATTGGCTGTAAAAGAAAGCGATGGTGGCTAGCTCTGATGTCATAGATGTCTTATACTTCAGATCCAATGTGGATAAATCCACATGCCGTAGCTCGCTGAGATCTACAGCCTGTGTTCTGCCTGTCTTAGCTCCTGTCCCTCCAAACTGATCCCAAGGTCAGCTTTTTAAGGAACTAGGTCCCTTCACAGCATCACAAACACTCTGTGAATTATCAGCTCTGAGCTTATGAAACGATAAAAAAATTGCAACCAGGCTAGTCAGTGAGAGGGATATGCCAGACTCATAAATACACATAACTGTGATCTTCACAGCAAGACCGAAAAATCCAGACCTTCTTTAATTACAAAATGAGAAGGTCTGGAGCTGTTCTGCTGTGGTTTTTAGGCAACAGATGTCCTGGAAAGGGAAAAAGAGTTTAGAAGCAAGAATGTTTAAAATAAATTATGAACAGGAAGAAAGTATATACTCACACATGGCTTATTAATTCACATAAGGCTCATCATTCTGAGGTTTCAAAATACCATCTTAACTATAGTTAATCACACAATTAAACAATGTTGCAGTATCTTATTTTTCATTAGTGTAGGTCTTTAGTCAAAACATATGAAAGTAAATTAAAAATTAGCTATTGATTTCCCTGGGTTTAAGATCAGAGTCTTTGAGCTATATTTTTACATAAAAGTTTCTTATTCGTTAAACGCTATAGACACTGATGAAAGAGCAAACTGAAATAACCAAAGAAATAGTATTTTTATATGATTTTTTTTTTTCCTCTGGAACCCATAGGACACTTTCTTTTCTCTTCTGCTCTGCAGTTTGAACTCATGGCCACAAAGTAAAAAGAAGATTGTTTATTTGAGGGTTAGAAAATATGATGTTGTTATTCCTAAAGCAGTCATTTTATTGGCCTGACAAAGAAGGCCCTCAGGCCTTGTCTGTCCTGTCTGAGTCTGAGCTGATAGTTTTAACTGTCACAGTAATTATCTGGGAGAAGGTGACTATTGCCTGACTTGGCTTGGCTTAGCTCTGTGATTACCCTCTATGGAAAAGGTGTGACAATCGTATGTAGTCACTAAGAAAAAAACAAACATTAGCCCTTTATAGGGTTTTGGGAAACTATTATGTTGCTATAACTAATAGCTAAGTGGTGCCAAGTGTTTGATGGAAACCAAGGGAAAACAAGAGCAGGCAAGCAGACTGTGTCAAGAACACCTATAAAAACAGTCCCAAGTGGACCCGAGACTGAGGTAAACTTCCACCTTGAGCATCCTATTCTTCCTGGCAAAGACCTAACAAAGCTGATGAGTCCTCTTTACCTCCCTCACCTCCATCCTTTGGGAAGAGTGAACCTGCAGTTGTTATGTCTCAGAGGTGTGCCAGGAGTGAGCCTAATCCCAGGGAAAAGGGATTGATACTCAGAAGCCTCTCTTTTCACTGTGTCAATGATTTGTGAATGTTACTGTCATTATAAAGGACCAATAATAACCGTTTGCTGTGTTTTAATTAAACTAATAACAAATTATGGAACATATATCAGTTATGCTCCTCTTTGCCCATAGAAATATTTGAAGCGTAACTGTTCAGTAAATATGACATTGCTCTATCTAATTCTCAAGGAAACCCCAATCTCTGCTTAGGTCATCTGGACTTGATATTCATTTTCGTGGTCTTTGGATCAGCTTACTTGAAGAAAGGTATATTGTTTTTCCTTTTGTCTACCACATGTACAATTCTTATTAAATATTGGGAGGTTTTTCCTATTAAAAATGTTGCTTTTTCTCCTTTGCTAAGGAACCTACCTGTTGTTTAGGGATCTACTACTGCATGAGCACTGTGGAAGAGCACAAAATCTGCATTTAGGCCAGTAAATTAAACATGTCTAGGACTGTTTTTTGGTGTTGAGGCCAGCTGGCATGGTACAGCTTGCATTCATATTATTAAATTCTCTTACTCTCCAAACAGTATGGCCACATCCTAATTAAGAATTGTCCTTCCTCGATGGTATCTCCCAGAACATACTTGGGAATAACTAGGAAAAGTGTTACTTGATGTATTGGGTTTGTGTGGCAAAGTTTTGAACAGCGGAGGGCTACAGAGATGGTTTCTGTAGGAAGATGCCAGAAGCTTCCCCTGTGTCTGATAGAGCCAATGCCAGCCGGCACCAAGATGGACCCGCCACTGGCCAAGGCCGAGCCCATCAGCGACCGTGGTAGCGCCTCTGGGATAACAGTTTTAAGAAGGGGAAAAAAGCAGCTGTGCAACAGCAACCATGGGAGAGGAGTGAGAACATGTGAGAGAAACAACTCCGCAGACCCCCAGGTCAGAGAAGCAGGAGGGGCAGGAGGTGCTCCAGGCACCAGAACAGAGATTCCCCTGCAGCCCCTGGGGAAGACCCCGGTGAGGCAGGCTGTGCCCCTGCAGCCCGGGGAGGCCCACGCTGGAGCAGATCTCCCCCTGCAGCCCGGGGAGGACCCTACGCTGGAACAGGTGGGTGCCCAAAGGAGGCTGTGACCCCGTGGGAAGCCCACGCTGGAGCAGGCTCCCGGCAGGATCTGTGGCCCCATTGAGAGAGGAGCCCAGGTTGGAGCAGGTTTGCTGGCAGGGCTTGTGACCCCGCGGGGGACCGGCACTGGAACAGTCTGTGCCCGAAAGACCGCAGCCTGTGGGAGGGACCCACGCTGGAGCAGTTTGTGAAGAACTGGAGCCTGCGAGAAGGACCCATGTTGAAGAAGTTTGTGGAGGACTGTCTCCCGTGGAAGGGACACCATGCTGGAGCAGGGGAAGAGTGTGAGGAGTCCTGCCCCTGAGGAGGAAAGAGCGGCAGACATACATGTGATGAATTGACTGCAGCCCCCATTCCCGGTCCCCTTTCTCATTATCCAACTCTAATTTTATTGGTAATAAATTAAACTAATTTCCCCAAGACAAGTCTGTTTTGCCCGTGAGGGTAATTGGTGAGTGATCTCTCCCTGTCCTTATCTCGACCCATGAGCCTTTCATTATATTTTCTCTCCCCTGTCCAGCTGAGTAGGGGGAGTGATAGAACAGCTTTAGTGGGCACCTGGCGTCCAGCCAGGGTCAATTCACCACACTCAGCTGAGGCAAAACTATGCCAGGGACTGTTTTTACAATTGAACATTATAGGGAATTAATTTCTAGTGACTGAGAAGTGGTAATACAGATTTAGCTTAAACATTTGATCTATCTATATACTTACATATTTCCTTAGTTACATACTTAAATATTGTCCCATCGTAATAAATGAACAACTCTCAGTCACCTATGTAACTAGCTGCTTTGCATGGCAGAGAAGTATATTTATACTTACTATATTTCATTGATGGAGAACTAAGGCACAGAGGGTAAGGCAAAGATCCAGTTATATTCTTAGACTACATTTACTTACCTGTTTGAACTTGATCCAGCAAACAACTCTGATTTGTGCATAGTTTTAATTATATTAGATATGATAATTAAGTAATTTCTCATGTATTTTAATCTGAAGAGCCTTAAACAGAAGTATTAAACCTCTTTTTTTCAGAACTGGTATAAGTAAAACAACACAGAATAACTCAAATATATGGAAATTGACACTACCTCCCATTAACTTGACTCCATCACTTGTGGAAACATGAACAGTTTTACAAATTTTAACACAGTTACAGCTCAAAAAATAGGTCAAGATATGGATAAATTGTTTCTAGATTAAAATGTGTTTACATAAGAATAGAGGTGATAAAAACAAAAAATCTATTTCTTAGAGGATGTTGTTTAAAAAAAGAAAGAAAGAACTTAACATAGATTATTTGTGAAAATTATTTGTGGAACGGAAATACTGAGGAAATTTCATTGCAGAATTATTTTCTTCAGATGTTACATTTCCATATTTAAAGTGATATTACTGCATAAATTCCACTCAAAAAATTATTTGAATACAAGGCATGGCATAAATGCTGTAAGGAAAAAATATGGAATCAGCTATACATGTAAATGTCTATTTATCATAGAAATAGTATGACTTTCAAACTAAAATTAAGTATGCTTTTACTAGGTTCCAGATGATAAGGGACTATATGCCTACACTTACGTAAAACACAGTATGGTTTTTGTAGCTGCACTTTTTTTTATCAAAAAGATATTATTTCCAGCGGCATAGTAGCAACAAACAGATTCATTGGTTCGTACCCATACGTATATTCATATGAAGCTCAACTGTATGAAGCACTCAAGCATGTAATTGACTTAAATAGGGAATACTGACAAGCATTAAGCTGTTTTCTAAGTAGGCGTAGGATTATACATGTTCTTAAAACTAAGAACATACTCAAGTGCATTGAATCAAGTCTGAAAAGGGGGACAGTAGAATTTGTTGACTCAGCAGAATTTACTGAAGTATCCAGAGCTTTTTTTCCTCTTTTCTTTTTAAATGCTTTATTCAAATGCTAATTAGGTTTGTCCCCGCTCTGCTTGCTGGAGTTTATAGCCTGAGGTTTCATTACAGCATATTCAGCCTAGTTCAGGTAAGAAAATTAATAGCTTTGAAATCTTTAAGTCTGAATAGTCTTTAAATTGATTTATCACGGTCCTTTTTGTACGAGGATGGCCTGTTCACAGCGGCAAACAGTTGTCTGTCTTGCTGACATTTCTCTACTTAAACAGAGTAACTTCCCTTCTCTGAGAGTTAAAATCTTACATAATGTTTCCTATCCACATTGTCTTGCAGCTGACCATATTGTAGAACTGATCTCAGAATCTCCTTATCAAATCTGTCCCTCTCTCATAAAACAATGTAAAATTCATAGGAGAGATACTCCCGATGAATATATTGCTCACAGCACTAAGGAGTCATTTTGACTCTCCCAGTTTTGCTCTCTGCCATTAAGCGTTAGTAAAACAAAGAAGAACAGTTTTATAAAGAAAAACGAGAGCACAACTAATCCACATTGTCTTATTTCCTCTTTTTCACAGGGACAAATCACTCAGGAAATACAAGGTCTAAATTCAAGTCTGGTGCAGTGAGAATTCAGTTTCTTATCCATTAGTGTTTTCATAGTCACTAGCCTATTTATCCAGGTCTCCAATTTTCATATTGGTTAGATTTTCTTCTGGACTAGTTGGAGGCAAGCCAAGTCTCTGAGTTTGTTCTTTGGCTATGTTTACAGTACTGATAGACACTTTCCATGTTTGTATCCTTATCCCTGGGTATGGGTGAGCTCAGGTGTGTCTGGATACAGTTTCTTCCTGTTCTTCCTCAGATGCTCTGATTCTTTGAGAAGGAAACAAAGAAATCCTGGTATATAAGAAGTCATCACTCTAGTAAATTCCTCTCTGAATGTCTGAAGACCAGCACTGCAGGCAAAAATGTGGCATACACCTGCCCCATACTTGGGACACAGCTAAGATGTGTGCTCCGACAGCAGGATGGCTGAGCACACAGCAGAGCAAACAACCTGCAGTGTAAGCACACAGTCAGTGCATAAATATCAGAACTGGCACCTAACGTGGCAATTATAAAACTTAACACAATGATATGAAGGATGCAGTTGCCTCAAAAGATTGATTGGGGTTTTTTTCTTTTGTTTTTCTTGTTGTTGTTTCTGGGTGAAATGCAGAAAAGTTGCTTTACAGTCCCACCTCTGAAAAAAGTGAGTAAGGAAGTTTAGGATTTTTTGACTGGATGAAGAGCATCCAGTGCTTCCATGAATAGCAGAATCCTTGAAGGTACATTCATCACGGGTAGCTACTTAGAGAAAAACAAGAAAAAATGCGGAAAAAAGAGAATCTCAAAGAAAACAGTCCTTCTCTGGGTTTGGTGAGTTACTCAAGGTTTTCAGAATAGTGACCCAGTGACTGACTTCAGGTTACTATATGCTTCCCAGAATAGCTATGTACAATTGTTTTTGAAAAGAACTGTCAAATTATTTATCTTCAGAAAGCACAGCTGGAAAAGGATCATTAATTATACTGTTTCTCATTTTTTATACAATAGCCTACCAGTTAGAACAACTGTTTGAGAAGTGGGTTACATTGATTCAATTTTTGCTTTATTTTGAGTTGAGATGATCAAATTTGCCTTTTCTAGGAGATCCTTTTAATAACCAAATTACTTCTTGGGATTTTTTTCCCCTCTTCTCTTTGGCACTGCATTATAGTGCAAAAAGTAGTTCAAGAGTCATTGGGCCATGGGAGAGGGGAAGAGAAGGAAGGAAGGAAAGAAAAATTCTGATATTTGAGGCTGATGACAAAGGCATTCACCTCAAAAAGTTCCTGTGGGGTTTGGTGAGTAATAATAACTAGCCTCTCGCTTGTTTTAAAAGAAAGAGGAGTGTAGTCATTTAATCTTAATTTATCAGCCCAATCAGAGGTTTTCTCTGATGGACCAAAGAGAAACTGCTCTCTGTTCTTGAATTTACTCTTTCAAATCATTATAACTGCCTAAAGGTTTGTTGTATTATACTCTGTAACACACTTTCTTGGTGCCCAATATACTCTGGAGTAGCTTACTTAAGAGCAGACTAGATGACAAAACAGTGCAGGAATTTACAACAGCATTAACCTGAGCAGAATGGAGCAGTTGTCCTCAAGCCCTCAGGGATTATCTCTAAAAGATAAGAAAGAGCAGCTGGATAAAACCTTAAAAGGGTCAAAGTGCAGTAAGGAAGAAATTTGGTCTAGCTGCATTAACAGCACAGCTAGGAAAGGAAAAAAGATTGGTTTTAACTGAAAATGATGGTTAAGGTAAAAAGAGTTTAAACTGGAAACTCTTGTTATGTTTTGCAAAGCAGAAGTATATTGAAGAAAGGATCAAAAAAGTATTGTCATCTACTTATGAGTAAGTAAAATTCTAGAGCAAAACATGTATTTATATGTATCTGGATACAAATGAATAGGTTTTCACTAAAACCAATATGTATTACTTGAGTTGTCCCATGATCATATGTATTAACACAGAATTTTATCTGCAGCTATCTGCCTGTGTTATGATGCTAAATAATAATTTTAAATAACAGATATGTGTTACTGTTACTTTTTTCATGATATGTGAAAAGTAGCAATATAATCTAATGTATTTTTCAAAAGAAACATTGATTACTGCATATGGTAGGAGAGGAATGGTGTTCACTGACTGAAGTGTTGTAGGGAAGGAAAACTAAGGCAACAGTTCATACTAGAGCTTTCAAATCATAAACAGATCTTGGGACTGTAGCTAAAATAGTGTGGTCTTTGGAAATGGGAAGAAACAACTGGCAAGCTTCTTGAGGAAACTGGACCATTTATGCAAATATGGAACTTTTGAAGGGCAAGAAATAAGCAGTGAAAGCTATTCAGCTACTCGCTTCCTTGCAGGCTAAAGTATTCTCATACCATCTGTCAGGCAACCAAATTTAGAAGCAGCTAATCCATGATGCCCATTCTACTTTGGATTCTCATCCCTATAGGACTAATCCTTCCCCTGTGTGAAAGAACTCAGTTTGCTGTCGACTGCTACTGGACCCAGAGTTCCCAGTAAGAAGTGCTAGACCATTACAACCAACTTACGGGAAATTTTTGAAAACTTTGCCAGAAAAGCTTAGAAGACTTCTATTAAAAGAGACATCAACCCTTTAAGATCATAACTAACAGTTCTTTAGAAGGAATCATATTGCTGGTCATCTAAATGCAGCTCAGCTTTTTCACTTCTTTCATCAGCAAACTTAACAGCTGGGGCCTCATACAGGACACACAATTGACAGATAAAGGACTCGGATGCCAAGGTCTAGAATAAATTTTTTAACAGCAACATCTGTGTCTGTCGCAAAGCCCTTGGCTGATTTCTTGGCTGGCTGCTTCGCTGCCTCTGCTCTGTCTGTGACTCCAGTGCTGGCTATGCTAATGTCCATGTAATGGCCCCTGGTGCCCTCTTGGGGAATTAAACTGCTGATAAACTTGCTGGCTTGCCTTGTCCCTCGGATCTTTTTTTAGCTTTAAGTGACCTGCAGCTGGAGGGGTTTGTTTCTCATTTGAGAGGAAGGCCCCTGAACAAATGCTCACAAGTTCAGTGTATGCAAGGCCAATTGATGCTACCAAAGGAATATTTTGCAGTCTGCTGTAAAGTCACATTCTTTTTAGATATAACATCTCCTCAAGCCACTGAAAATACTAAAGATGTCAGAAAGCGAAAAATTCTGGAGAGCACAGACTGTGGAGTCATGAGTCATTTTAGTGTGTTACGAATTTCAGAACAGAGGGTTCACTATCCTACAGACATATGCCTAAGTTTGTCCCATGGAGAACTGTTTTCTAAATGAGTGGTTGGCTCATCAGAAGGCAGGGTAGATAACTCTTTATTAGCAAAAGTACAAACTTATGCTTTTGTTTTTAATACAAGAACTCCTTAAATAGATCCTAAGCCCCAAAGGCCATTTGCATATGTTTAAACTTAAGTGTCCTGTGAACACTCCTTCATTCTCTGCCTGTATTTACCCAGACTCTCTGGCTTTGCCATGGGCTCCTAATGCCTAGTCAACTGAATATTAGCCATAATACTAATATTCAGTTTCTGCATACTTACTTTTCAAATGCATTCTTGAAGATGAATAGTAAAGACAGGGTGATGCTCTTTGCCTGGGAGAAATCCTGCTCCCTTTACGCACAGAAATACAGTAACCCCTCAGGGCCTGATTGTTCAATTCCCTCGGGTTTCTTTATGCATTTTGGTGATATAAAATGCCTGCAAATATAGGAAACATTGCCAACAGGGAATATTAGGGCATACGGAGCAGGTCAATGGAGTGGCTGAGAAAAGGGTGTGTGACTGAAAGCCTCAAGCTATTGGAAACAGAATGAAACAACAGTGTTTGCACAGCTCTAATTTTCTCCAAGATAGGGCAAGCAGGGTTTTGGCTTGCCTCAGAGTATGGTTTCTTCCACAGAGGAGAAATAATAATAAAACAAGAGGATTAAACCCAGTAACTTCATTGGGATGCTTTAAACTGGGAAAAAAAAAAAGATACATGTGGAGGGGAAGAACACAAAACAAAAAAGCAGACCTCGATATCTTATTCTAATATCTAATACCTAATGTTAGATGTCTAATATATCTAATGCCAGACACAAAGGTGAGATTGGCTCAAGACTGAGACAATCTAAGAGTAAGATTCATAGATATCAATGACAGGCAGCTAGGTAGCTATGATACAGTTACCAGTTATAAACATTGTTCAGATGTGGAGTGCCTATGTTGGACCCTTCCAGAAAGTTAGGTTTTTCAAACAGTATTAGAGAGAAATAATGCTTTGTTCAGAATGACAGTCATATTCCAGACCTATTTGCTTAAGACAAGCCAAATTTTTCCTTTCAGGAAGAATAAGAGGAAGAAAATACATTCAATATGTTATGAAGCAGTGTCAACCAAGGGTCTTCCAAATGATCACCTACTTATTAAACTTCAAATCTGTCTGATACTTCCTGATACAGACTTTCGTTTATTTAAATGTTGTATGCAAATTCAAATACTGTTAGTGCATAAGACTGAAGGAAAATAATTTCAAAATATTGTATATTCATTGCTTATGATGCTTTCACGAGAGCTAAGAAATCTGAATATGTGATCTAAGGCAAGCAAAGTATGAGTTTGGATCTGTAATGAGTCTCTTGGGTATTGAGATTTTGTACTACCAGACGGGACACTGTAAACACTTTCTTTCTTCTTTTGTGTCAGACTGGGTCTATGCTGACAATAACTACTAGCTTCATATCCACAGGTGACACACTACTGCCAGAATAGCAAAAAAAATGTAAGAGTTTAGATAGACAATGAGCATTCTATTTTCTGAATATTCCTTGGTAACTTTCTGCTGACATTCGTATTACTAATATATTATAGAAGTGGGATAAATTATCTCTTATACTATTCATTATTTGGTTTCTCATTTACCTTATTTAAATGGTGTTGCCAGTAATTTCATGCATAAACAGATGTATAGACTGGTAAGAATATACTTATTACCCATTCAGGAAAGATTTTTCTTAACGTTGTTACAGATCATAAGATTTTTTTTTTCTTGTAACAGCTGAAGTTTCATCTAAAAGGACAAATGGGAGGAATATCTTCTGAGATGTATAAAAATAGATTATATCAAGTGCTCGAAAGTATACTTTGAGCAACTATTGTACATTCATAAATTAGATTTGGGTTTTTAGATTTCATATTAATAGGGTTAGATTAGATATACTATTAAGTTCTCCCCAGTCTTGTTAATTTGCATGATTCTGTTATTTAACATTTTATTTATACTACTGCCATTTAGAAAACAGTTGACTTTTATAACAGCTGATGCAACAGTTTTCTCAGGAGGGCACATTACTGTACTGTAGCAAGATCCTAACAGCAACGGCATAAGTTTCTGAATACCAATATAAAAAATAACACAGATACATTGATGATGAATATTTGTAAAACCAAATAACAAGTTAAAAATACCCAACAAAATACCAATATGAATGAAAATACGCTTCTTTTAAAAATAAAAGGGATAAACCAGTATTTTAGAAACTGTACAAATTTTAATAAAAACAATTAGCTCTTTTGCTGTCTTTAGTAATGTAATTTATTGGAATTTAGGAGAGATCATAAACACAGAAACATAGAATCATAGAATCTTTTAAGTAGGAAAAGACCTTTAAGATCATAAAGTCCAAATATTAATCTAACACTGCCAAGTCCACCACTAAACCATGTCCCTAAGCACCATGTGTACATACCTTTTGAATACCTCCAGGGATGGTGACTCAACCACTTCCCTGGGCAGCCTGTTCCAGTGCTTGACAACCCTTTCCATGAAGAGTTCTTCCTAATATCCAATCTGAAACTCCCCTCCTTTCAGGTAGTTGTAGAGAGCAGTAAGGTCTCCCCTCAGCCTCCTTTTCTCCAGGCTAAACAACCCCAGTTCCCTCAGCTGCTCCTCATAAGACTTGTGCTCTAGACCCCTCACCAGCTTTGTTGTCCTTCTTTGGACACGCTCCAGCACCTCAGTGTCTGTCTTGTCATGAGGGGCCAAAAAGTGAACACAATACTCAAGGTGCGGCCTCACCAGTGCTGAGTACAGGGGGACAATCACTTCCCTAGTCCTGCTGGCCGCAGTATTTCTGATACAAGCCAGGATGCTACTGGCCTTCTTGGCCACCTGGGCACACTGCCAGCTCATATTCAGCCAGCTGTCAGCCAACACCCCCAGGTCCTTTTCCGCCAGGCAGCTTTCCAGCCCCTCTTCCCCAAGCCTGTAGTGTTGCATGGGGTTGTTGTGACCCAAGTGCAGGACCCAGCACTGAGCCTTGTTGAACCTCATATGATTGGCCTTGGACTATCGATCCAGCCTGTCCAGATCCCTCTGTAGATCCTTCCTTGCCTCAAGCAGATCAACACTCCCACCCAACTTGGTGTCGTCTGCGAACTTACTGAGAGTGCACTTGATCCCCTCGTGCAAATCATTGATAAAGATATTAAACAGAACTGGCCCCAATACTGGGTTCCCTGGGCAACACCACTTGTGGCTGGCCACCAACTGGGTTTAACTCTGTTCACCACCACTCTTTGGGCCCAGCCATCCAGCTGTTTTTTTAACCAGTGAAGAATATTCCCGTCCAGGCCATGAGCAGCCAGTTTCTCCAGGAGAATGTTGTGGGAAATGGTGTCAAAGGCTTTACTAAAGCCTAGGTAGACAATGTCCACCGCCTTTCTGTCATCCACTGTGTGGGTCACCTTATCACAGAAGGAGATCAAGTTAGTCAAGCAGGACCTGCCTTTCATAAACCCATGCTGGCTGGGCCTGATCACCTGGTTGTCCTGTATGTGCTGTGTGATGGAACTCAAGATAGTAGTAGCCAGATTAAGTGCTAGTTGGGCTTTGGCCCTTCTAATTTTCTCCCTGCATAACCTCACAACAATCTTGTGGTCCTCTGGAGTTGCCTGCCCCTTCTCCCCAAGTTCATAAACTCTAAACTCTCCTCTTTATTTCTGTGTGCACACCCCACACCCCCCGTTCCAGCCTCCCTTTGCCCTTCAGGACCGCCTCCCTACCACTTTGTCATTCATATGCTTTGAAATGGATTGCAGAGTACGTGGCCCGTGACTTTTCTATGGACTGAGGTAAGGCTTATAGCTCCCTGGGCCTTCTTTCTTGCCTTTCTTAGAGATGGGTATAACAATTGTCTTCTTTCCTGTCATCAGAGACCTCACTGATCACACACATTTTTCACAGAGATAGGCAGCAGTCTTGAAATTATATCAGTCAACTCTTAAGTACCTTTTGACCCATGTTGTCCCTCACCTTCTCTTTGCAATTAATGTACCTATGAAAGCCTTTCTTGTTACCCTGTCTCTTTCTGGTCCAGCTGGGCCTTGAAGCAATACTTTTATACTTCACAGAATCTAAGAATTGTTTAGGTTGGAAGGGACTTCATGAGATTGAGGCAGAACTTGTCTGAGACACGAAAGTCAGAGCCAGCCTTAGCTGCTCTCCTGAAATTCAGGGCTGTGGTACTACTTTTTGCCCTTTTCCCTCCTCTCAGGATCCTGAACTCCACCATCTCACAGTCACTGCAGCTAAGGCTGTCTCTGACTTTCACATCTTGGACAAGTTCTTCCATCTTGTAACGATGAGGTCCAGCAGAGCACATTTCCTTGTTAGCTTCTCAGTTACCTGTGCCAGGAAGTTGTCATCATTGCATTCAAGAAATCTCCTAGGTTACTTGAGGCCTGCTGTATCATCCTTCTGGCAGATATCAGGGTGGTTAAAGTCTCCCATGAGGACCAGGACCTGTGAACATGAGGCTTCTTCCAGTTTTTGGAAGAAGGCCCTCATCTACATCTTTTTCCTGGTTAGGAGGTCTATAGTGGATACCCCCTGCAACAGCACCCACGTTGGTCTGGCTGCTAATCTTGATCCATAAAACTCTTGGCTGACTCCTGACCCATCCCAAGGCAGAGGTCTGTGCCATTCCAGCTGCTTTCCCACATAGAGGGCAACTCCCTCTCCTCACCTTCCCAGTCTGTTGAAGAACAAATAATTCTTTATTACTGGTTTTCTTGCCAGTTCTGTTGCCTTTTTTCCCTTCCCCTGTACACTCCCTTCTGTGGTATAGTTCATTGAGAAGCTCCTGTCTTAGCCAAGCAGGCCTTCTTCTGAAATTCTGGCCTTCCTGCATGATGAGGTGGATTGTTCCTGGTTTTCTCTAAAATTCAGCCTCTACCCTTTCTGCTTGATGACTGCTTGCTGGGGAATTTTGCTTAGCAATTACCCAAAAAAGCCAAATTCTACTGTTCTGAACCCCAAGTCCTAACTCTTCTGCTCACCTTCCCAGCTATCCTCCAGATCCTGAACTCTGTCATCTTGTGGTCACCGCAAACCAAGCGTGCTGTAAATACTTGCTTTGTATCTGGGACTTTTCTACAAAAGGCATCTTGAGAAAAAGCTTCCCCATGTGATTTCTCATGAGCTGCATAATTTAAACATTAAGCTGCTTACATGATAACCTAACATCATAGTTGATGAGTTTGCAACACTGATGCACATATTCTGTGGAAAACTTGCTTTTGGCTTTTGTAGGGAATCAGTTTGCCTTTAGATGTATGTATCATTGACACTATCAGAGTAGATCCAAGGTATTTTTAGAGTGTTGATAATAAAGGACCTTGTTTTATTTTTATCTTACTAATAGCATAACCAATTGGATAACTAATTAAGTTGGCTAATTTAAAATGATTAATTTGATTAAAACCCTACAAATCCAGTGCCGTTGCCAGTTTCATGGGAATCCACATTTCAAAACACTTTGTAGTATGTGTAGGCATTTTAGGAGAGGAAAAAACCAAGCAAGTGCAAATAATAACTCATTAGTCAGTGTGAAGGCATGTGAATAATACTCCTGAGTACTGACTGGGATATGGAAGTGCAGGCTTTCTTTTCTGCAGAATACGTAACTAGGGAAAACATAGAAATAGCAATTATTTGGAAAACTGAGTAGCTTAGTGCAGAAAGTTGGGATTGCCACCAATATACTGAAAATCTGGGGAACTGTGTTCTTGCAAATTACTTTATAAGTAAAGCAAACAAATAAATAAAGCAAACCCCAAAATCAGGGTTTTTTTTTTAATGCTTATGGCAAGAAAAACTTTCTCTGAGACTGAAGTTTCAGAAGGCTTTCACCTCACTGAAGTCCAAGACAGCCAATACTTCCATCTCTTCCTGTGTGCCAGCACACATTTGAATAACTGGTTAGGAAGAGGAGGGAATTGATCCAGGTTAGAAATGAACCTTCTCATTACTATTTTGGTGTGGTGTTTTTTTATGTAGATAAATTTCCTGATCCTGTCCGCCCCCTGCCCCATGGCTACCCAAGCACTAATGCTGGGGCAGGAAAGGACAGCTAGGAGTGAAGGAGGAAGGCAGGGAAGCTCAGAGCAGCTGTGAAACTACAGTTCTGGAGTGGGCTTTACAGCCCAAAAATGAGGCAAGAGAAGTTTTAAGGACTTGTGAAAGATCACAGAGCACACCTACCACTGTTCTGAAACAAAGCAAATGCCATTGCCTTTTTCATGTTTGCTAGTCAGAGGAGGCCAGGACAAATCAGAATGAGTTAGCAGTGTGGTGCCATGCATGGGGCTACAGCAGAGACTGGGTTTATAAGCTGTCCAAGACTGTTCCACAGCTTCTCGTCAGAGTGACGGAATAAGCTCAGATCTAGTGCCAGGGCTGCGCCAACACTTGTCAAATGGCTGTGGCACCCAAGGGCTGTGGGTTGGCATCTAGTGGCCTACCTGCTATCTTATATTGCCTATGTAAGTTTTATTAGTGTTTTCACAGCATTAAAATATCACAGGAGTTCAGCAGCCAGTTGGCTGTTTCAGTATTATTTTGCCTTTGTTTGCTTTTGTTTATTAACTGGGGGTGGGGGCAGGGGGAGAAAATGTTGAGAATCCAAAACATTTGAAAAAGCAAGGAAAGCCAGTCTGACCCTTCAGCTTTTCCTCGCTTGCTACAGCCTACTACTGAATATTGAGGCATTGTCATGAAGCTTGTCCTGCATGGAGACCTCTGAGAGGGGCAGAGGGGAAGCCTTGCTGAGAGAAGTGTGGTATTGGTTTGTTGAGTGTGTTTGGGTTTTGGTTTTTGCGCCCCTTCTGAAATACTTGTTTTCTTCTTCCATCCTGGGATGTCAGTAGAAGTACGTGCAGCAGTGCTCTTGCGCACAGCTTCACTTCCCTTGGGGCTTTTCAGGGACAGCTGTGTCACAGTATGAAGGATGAAGTTAAAACATCTCACAGGGACCCATACGTGATGATCACTGACACATAAGGCATAGGTTTGGTGTCAATCTATTGCACTTGACATGATATAGGCTAGAGGGGCTATTGAGGGCTGAGGGATCCTAAATCCATAGGTTGTTGGCCAGGCAACGTTTTCTTCTGGGGCTTTAATTTCTGGAGCCATTGCAGTGCTTTAACCATGTCAACTAAAAGCCCTCGTGTGTTTTTTCCATTTTAAAACAAGCAAACAGCTGCTTGTTACTGGTAAGTTTTCACTGCTTTGCAAATTAGACAATTTCCGTCCCACAGAGGAACAGAAATTCAGTGTGTTTTCAGGAGTGAAACAAGCATTTCAAATTGTGCCTATGCATTTATTCCTCCTTCTACTAATATGGCTGCTTTTCCGTTTATTTTCCTTAATGCCTCCACTGAGTAGAAAGATTAATTTTCCACTAAAATGTATTTGTATTCAGCCAGAAAAGTTCTACATGCAGCTGGCCAAACTATGTGAAGCCTAGGTCTGTGCCACTATTGTTTAAAGCTAAAATGTAATGTTTTCCCAAGTTATGGCTTTTTGTAGGACTGGCTTAACTTTTTACCAAGCCAAACAAAGGCGCTGGTGTCAGAGGCATATGAAGTGTAGAGGTCTAGAAGGCTTGGCTTTTCTGAAGAGGAAGCTGATAAATGAGATGTTTATGGACATGAATGGAAGCCAATGTCAGTGAAGCAGTGCCCCTGGCAGAGGAGTGAATTACAGGACAGGTGTAGCTCTTCTCCTCCTGTCACCTACAAGGGTGGTCTGTAGCAAGGAGGGGATGACAGTAAGAAACTGAACTGGAACAGGAGATCAGCCGTTTGGCAGTTTTGCTGTATAGCAGAGGTGACTAAGCGATGCAGTTGTTCATGACGTGAGCAACAGTTGAGATGATGGGGAAGTTTTTCTTCTTTGCGGTAAAGGCGGTGAGTCTCACTGTTCTTCAGGATGATAAAATGTCTCTGCCTGCTGACTTCTTATTGGAGGTAAGGCCCTTACAGGTGATCAGGTAAGTGATGCTCCAGCACAAAGCAAGATGCAGCATGCCGTGCAGCAGCAAAAGCTTTGAAGCAATGTGGCAAATGGCTTTAGTTAAAGTACCTGACTACATGGTGTCAATGTAGTCAAGTACAGCTTTAGTGGAATGAACATTTTCCATATATCACCTGTTATTTGCCTTACCCAATCACATAAAGCTTGATTAAATAGTTACAGATTTAGTGGGTTTGCATCAGTAGACACTGAATGCTTTAGAGATAAACGTTCTGACTAGTCACAGGACTTTCCAGATGAATCTGTTGTATCTGAGTGGATGTTTAGTTTTTCATTTATTTATAGCAGGAATGGCTTTTGTATCTGTTAGATCATAGTAATAAATTTACCAAACTAGCGAATAATTTATCTTCATGCTTGCTTTCAGCTGATTATAACATCTCTAGGTACCTCAGGATAATATGAACATCTGTTCCCTAGAGATTGACTCTTCACAGACAAGAATCATAAAGCTAATGAATGGAGTGGAGAATGGTGTTTAGGAAAAAACTAGGGACAGCTCTGTCTCTCTTTGCTAACTCTCACTCTAGTATTTCATTCTTTTCACCAGATTGGCTTTCTGACATACCCACAGCAAACATGCCAGATGCAGTAGTCCATGTTCTTCAGAACAGGATAGAAAAGCAGATAGTGATTCTGGGACTTGAACGGCCTGCTCTAACAGTTTGTGTTAGCAGATCATCAGAAATGGATAGTCCTGCCTCCTTTCCCACCCACTCTGAACCCTAGAGCACAAGACCAGGCGTGGGTCTCTCTCCAGCACTCACCAGTGTTCTCAGATAGAGATGTCTCATAATATCTCATAATTTGAGTGAAATCGATTACTTTACTGGTATGCTTTTCACTTTGCTATTTTTAAGGACAGAAGTGAATCTGACACCTAATTTGCACTCGTTAAAACAGGCTTAGGAAAATGTGATGTAAATAAATCTTGGGAGGAATATAAAGTAGCATGGTTCAGGGTAAAATAAGTTCCCTGTTCTGGGTCAGAACGAAAATAATGCAGTGGAGAGATTATTCCACTTCTGCGTGCTGGAGGATTCTTGTATCTTTTTATGTAGTGTTTGATGTTGGTCATCACTGGGGATAGGACTCTAAATGGACCTCAAGTCTTAGGCAGCATGGCAGCCCTGTTGTTCTAAAGCAGCCAGATGAATGTTAACTCTCGGGTCTCTCCTGGATTACAGATGTGACAAAACAGGCAGTAAAATAGCTGCAGATGAGAGCGAGCTCTATAGCTTCTGCGAGAAACATGGATATAGTTAATTCAGCATATGTAATCTTACTGAGAACGTATAGGGGGCAGGATGGGAGAATAGCTTGTTTTTTTGCTGTAGCAAAATGAAATTCAGTAGGTTTAATAAAGATTATATGTCGCCTGCTGTAACAGTAGCTGCCACAGTTTTGTGACAAGGATAATACTCTTTATGTCTCATCTCAGGGGGCAGCTAAGAAAGCTTACTCCCTGCCCAGCACTTGTTTTTTATCCTGTACTCTCTCCTGTATCACCAACCTGATGTTTGGGAAAAGCTTTTCTGTGATGGGCAATCTGTTAGGTGGAAGATAAGTGTTCTGTGTGGGAACAGTGCTTTTATTTCTACATTTTTTTTTTGTATTTACAGGACCAATTCCAGTTCTTTAATCCTGTTTTCAGTCAGTTTTTAACTGTATTTCCTCAAATTCTATATTCAGAGATTGCTTGTCATAAATATACTTATTTACTACAGCATGAATGTAGGTTCAGCAGTAGGTGTCAGTTCAATATTGGATGAACTGTTTAAATCTCTCCCCAAACCTTTTCCTTCTCCACTTCATGGCAAGTCAAAGTCTAGCAACTGAAAGGAAATCACTATGGTTACAGCACCCAGTTCTAGCAATGAGTCCAAGATTTAAGTCTTACTGCTTGTAGCAAAATACATGTGTTTGAGACACCCCCAGACGTTTGGAATCGTGTTTGCAAGTGTTAAAACAGACATTGACAGTTTTAGATAATTCCATTGCAACGCCTTGCTTGCAAGACAGTGGTCTGCTATTATAAATGGATTGCTTACATAAGAAGTGAAAGAATACACGCTAGTTTAAAACACAGCTCGAAGTAGTGTTGAGGTTTTTAAAGTCAGAAATCTAAGATTTAATCACCACCTGGTTAGCAGTCTGTGTCAACACTGTCAGCCAAAAAAAAAAGATTGAAACTTGGTTCCTTCCCAGCTGCAAATATTGCCAAGACATCAGCATGGGCCATTTGTAGGTATTATGAGAGCTATGAACACTATGAAGCACCAGAGTTCCAGAAACCTACAGCAGGTGACTTTATGGCCCATGTGGTTGATATTTCCTATGTTGAGGTCTCTAGCCCCAATTAGTAACTAATTTCAATTCAATTGCTTACAGATGGCACAAAATCACTGACCTACCACAGTTCTCTCTAGTAGAGAGGTATCTATCCATAAGCCAAATTAACAGCCCAAGACCAGCATCACACAGGGAGATTTGCTGAGATGCCCAGCCGTTGCGTAATATCAAGTGTGCAGATTGACTTCAACAGGGTGGCTTGTGTGTGCAAAGTTAGATTTGGGCTTAAGTTTCTTAGGGAACTGAAATCAGAACACAGATCTGTGCTTGATATTCAGTTGTTTTAATCTGCCCGACCTCTGCAGGGCTGGAAACTACGTTGATTTGTACTGGTGCTGCCATGATTGGTAATTCATTTAATCTTGTGCCTGACTTCAAGCACCCAGCGTTCTTGCTGAAACAGAAGCCGCTTAGAGGAAGGTAGGTGCCTGAGTGCTACTGGAGCAGTCCTGGGGGCTCTGCTTAGGGCCAAGCCTAATGGGAAAGTCTGAACAAATATGCTTTTACACTAGCAAATGTCTCTTCTGGCTGTGGCTCAGGCATAGGAGTTAATCTGGATGGGGAATATCTAATCTGGACCATTCTGTACTTCATGTCAATACATGATGTACAGGGTTGTCTTTATGCCTAATGGATGGGAAAAGAAGGCTTAGAGTTCCCCAAGAACTGAATTTCAAACATGAGTACAGTAACTAGTGCAGATCAAGCAATTCTATATCATAAAATGTGACAATGTGGGTCTCGGAATGACACTACTTGCTAATCTTGAAGGGCTCATTATCAGATAATATATATTCTCTAGATATTTTTTTCTTAATGAAGTGGAGAACTAATGAGAATTTTTAAGCAAATCTTTAAGCAAATCCCATTCATAATTTTCTACATTACGGTTGTCAATAGCACACCACATTTTTCCACTTGATATATGATTTTTTTACTTTATGATATTAATTTTTGAGTCACTGACGAAATCGAAATCTTATATCATGTTTTACTGTAAGTAATCTTTTCCATTTAGTGACTCATCATAATTGTGGCTCTTTGTCCTGAATCTATTAATTATAATATTGGATGCAAAATTTTCTCCAGACAGCAAGTCTTTGAACTTTATAACTAAGTCAACTGTATTTCAAGCAGCTAATATGCATTTACCATGGGATTTTTAAATTTTTTTTTTTTTTGTTGTTATATGAATTAGGAGGGGGCTGCTGCTGCTATCACTTGACTTTTAGATTGAGGATGGTTGAAAGGATGCATTGTTTTAGATTAAGCTTCATTTGTATCTGAGGCCTGAGATAAGTAATTGCTAACTCTTTTTGCCCTGGAGCTTTTTGTTTTGTTTTGCTTAGAGGAACGTTAAGAATGATGTTAATTGTTTTGGGTTTTTTTATTTTATTTGTGGGTTGGTGGTTTTTTTTTTTTTTTTTTTTGACCACAAGGGACAAAAGTAGAAACAGCTGGTGATGGAATAAAATGCCACATGTGCTCATCAGTTGTAGATCATGCCATTTCTTGCTTATTCTCTGATAAATGGTTTCCTAGATAAAAGAAATGTGGTGGATCTCAACTATCTGATGTTCAGTAAAACATCTTTGATTGTGAGATTTAAATTGCAGAAGATGGGAATTGGTACAAGAACAGTGTTGTGGCTTAACCCCAGCTGGCAACTAAGCACCACACAGCTGCTTGCTCACTCCCTGCTCCCTGCCTGCCCTGCCCCCAGTGGTTAAGACAGAGGATAAAAGGGGATGTGGCAGTAGTGTGTGCTGAACATAGAAGAAACATGCCAAGGGGAGGATACAGGTGGAAATCCTTTAAGGATGAGATTTGGGAATAATTCTTACTTTCTCTTATATTTTCCCTGGTGCAAAAAATCAAAATGTCTCAATGAAACTTGCAGCTGATATTAAAGTAAAGAGCCGCTGTCAACATCATAGAGTACCGGAATATCACAATCATCATCTTGAATGCTAGGCTAGTAGAAATGGGACTATATTCAATACTGAAAAGTCATAGACTAGGAGACTACTGATAAGGGTTTGTTTTATAAGCTGAGATCTTGTTGGGGAATGGGGTGGAAAAAAAGAGCTGAATACTTATCAGTCTGATGTGTCACCCTTATGCAGATGGGATAGAAGAAACAGGATCCTACTGTGTACTAAGTGATGTATGCCAGATAAATCAGCGACAAGCTAACCTTGCTGTCCATGAGCAAGCAGGGCTGGGAAATCTGAGCATCATCCTGGTCATTCACAGAAGGACCAGTTACTCGTGGAGGAGATGAATTCAGGCTGGGGCAGTTACAGGGAAGGGCTGTGGCAGCGGTCAGATGAGCCGAGAGTGGGGTCCTGACTCCAGGTCCAGCCTTGTGTGACAGCAGCAGGCTTGGTTAACTGGAGTTTGGGAAATCTGCATGCTACCGTACAGGGATCCCAATCCCCTCGTAAGCGAGCTGTGTGTCTGAATTTCTCATGTTCCAACTTGTGCCCCTTGTCTCTCATCCAGTCCCTATGATGTCTGTAAGTTAAATTCAAAAAAGCTTATACTTATGTACTGAACGTAAAATTTCGTTAGAGCTGATTGTTAAAGGTATTACATCATGATAGTGACTTTTAATTTCTTCTTATATATTCATGCAGGACGTTTTAACATTCTGTTTTGAACAGGAAAATTCTTAGTATTTAAATCATGTTAAAGTAGAATTATATGTGACTATGTAAGATAACCTATGGTTAAAATCTTCAAGTGTACTGAATTATCTTTAAATTATCTTTTGCTCTGCTGGGTTTATATTTAAAATGTTGGCAAAAATGCTTAGCTTTAAAAGTGTAGACCAGAAAATCAAGCAGATGAAAGGGCTTTTGTAATTTCCTTAATCTTCTTCACCTACAGGTGAAGGGAAAATTCTCACAGACATGGGCTGGGTCAGTGATTTTAAACCCTCAACTTGTGGGAAACATCTATCTCCTATTCAGCTGAAGGTAACCCAGAAAATTATTTTCATTCACATGCAGCATTTTACCCTGTAATGTTCTAGTAAGAGCATGTGTGTACTTCTGTGATATTTTTCTTTTTTAGTTAAGGTGTGTCAGGAAATAATACTGAGGATTAAGGGTTTTTTTTAACCATAAAATACTGTCATGTCTCAGCAGAAGAATGACAGAATAGAGCTCACAAAGAATTAATCTAGAACACTTTACTGTGATTAAGTTCTTATCAGTAAAGAAGAAAATAATAGTGAAAGCTTTGAGTCACTTTGAGTAACAGCTATTAAGTCAGGTGTATTTTAATTTTGTTTTAGATTCTTGCCATATTCTCAAGTGTAAGGAAAAATGAGGGGTAAAAAAGGAAAGAAAAGCATCCTTTGCTAGCATGCTTCTAGCAAAGAAATGTTGGGAATCAAGGTTTGTAGCTGCTTGCTTATAGAGATGCACAGGTGATTTGAGAATGTATTCAGCATTTTCCATTGCCGGTGTTCGCAAATAATATTTCTTTCTGGCCAATATATTTTGATATTTAGGTATCTGCCATAGAAATAAGAGTGTAGCTCAAGTAATAAGTCTCTAGGAATGCTTCAGTGTATATCCTGGCATAAGAACTGGCTTCCAGCTAAGCTTTTCATAATCATTTGCAAGCTTAGATAGGGGAAGATCAGACATTTGATTTTAGAATACTAGCTCATTTCCCTTTCTTCTCTCTAAGGTATATCATATTTCTTTAATAAACATGACACATTACCCTAATAGAAGACACTCTAATATTAGAGTATAATAAAGGAGCATAATAGAAACCGTAGGGACTCAGATATTGTTTCCATTACCTTCTCATCTATTTGCAAATATTCTTTAATATCAAT
The DNA here is from genome assembly GCA_034782735.1 of Sagittarius serpentarius. Classification (NCBI taxonomy): domain Eukaryota; kingdom Metazoa; phylum Chordata; class Aves; order Accipitriformes; family Sagittariidae; genus Sagittarius; species Sagittarius serpentarius. The sequence continues at coordinate 19,180,047 of JAVKLA010000053.1, forward strand.
TTTTACTTTGATGTTGCTGCTTTGTGTGGCTATGACTAGTAAGATACTTCCTATTCAAGCCGGGGTGTTCCCAGCTCTCTCTCTCTCCTGAGCGTGTGCTGTAAAGCCACTGAAAGAATCAGACTAAAACTGGAACCTGTACAAATTCTGAAAGCAGTGCATCCTGCCTCTTGAATTTGTCTACAAACACTGCTGTGGTTAGGTCAACAGGCAGCCTGGCCTTTGCACAGGCTTCCAGAGCTTCTACAGTTAGGTTGTAAACAAAGGCTACAGAAGAGTTTGCTCTTTAAGGCAATACAACATTTCTATGGAGACAAAGAGAGAAAAATCAAATTAGATTGGACATAAAACTGCCAGTGGAAGTCGCAGGAAAGAGGAAGACGGTATTGCAGAAAAAAGGGAAGATCTTATTTCAGTCCTGCGAAAATCTGGAATAAATTAAAGGAGAAACGTTAGAAGATTTATTGTAAATTTAGGAAGGTGTTAGTGTCTTACAAGAATTGTTTCTGAGCCTCTTGATTTTTACACATTTGTTAGTCTAAAATACCGAATTGCTCTGTTAGAGCTTCACAAGCTCTAATATTCACTTCAGGGATGTTCACATGAACACATAATTTGATCTACTGAACTTGGACACTAGTTTTCTTGGGTACTTTCTGTAATTTTTTCTTTTTGATTACACTCTCCTGTCAGGAAGAATATTCAGCCTTGACTTAGAACAAAGCTTTTGTCTGCTGCCACTCAAACATAAGGCACTGAGCAAGCTGTTCCTTTGTTTCCTCCTCTGACTTCAGAGGCAGTAGGACCTGGGCCCAGGCCCTTCTCTTGAAAGGAGTTACTGTTTCTGATGAGTGCGTAACTACATATCTTTACAAACTTTGCCATGCCCAGCAGAACTGGGCTAGAGAGCTCTATCTTATCCACTCTATGAAGGTTTGCAAACATCTGAAATACAGTGGGAAGATGTACGTAATATAGCCAGCAGCAAAACCAGAAAATTATTATTGTAAGAAACAGAGCTCCTTAAGCAATGAAAAGCAGCATACCAGCTTTCCACAGAAAAACTGGTAAGGGCAGGTGGTGACTGCCTTTGGAAATCGATGCTCTTTTCTGACAAATGCATTAATTTATAATGGCTGGTAGTGTCAGCTGTAGGCAACCTCCCTGATCTAATAAAGACAACTCTTACATTTCACAGATGCCGAAATCTAAATTTGGCTTTTGAGGCCAGACTGGATCAATGTTTTAATTAAGGGAACCTGTAATACTTCCTTTAGTTGCCACTTTCCGCTGCGTGTGGCCACATGTAGCTTTTTGTCCTACAGTGAGGAGGTAATTTCCAAAATGCTCGCTGAGAGAGACAAATAAGTAGACTTTTTGGGGTGCTATTGGAGAATCCACCACTCAGTCCTGTGATAACGCGTGCTAGCCACTTGATCATTGTTGTGAGTTTTCTTTCCATGCTTCTATTTCTCTTGCAAGTTAAGTAAATTTTATGTTTATTTGCTGTTCCTGTTTATACACATTAAACTTTCAAAACCCTACTTTGCAAGTGAAGCAGAGCTAATTAGCCCACCCTAAAGTTCAAATACCATCATTAGTATGAGCAGTTCAGGTTTGCTAGTTACCAAGGATTACTGGATAATGATCCCATCAAGGAAATTTATAATTTGCATGTACAGACTATGCAAAGTGAAAGAAGCAGAATTTGCTGAATGTTTTTTTCAAATTACCCTCCATCATGGGAATGTGTTTACAAAGACCATTTGGAGGGGTTTTGTTTTGGAGTAAAACAGTATTTCGCCACCTGCAACAGCCCACCATCAGTTCCAATATGGTATAGTATTTTATCCTAAAGCATGCTTCAAATACTAAAAATGTCCGTCTTAGAGTGCATCACACATGAAGAAAATTCTCAACAGTTTCTCAGTACATTACATATGTACTTGCCACAGATATTTCTGCAATAAGGAGTAGTAGGATTACTACCAAGATAAAGATTCTTAATCCTTTTTGATCCTAATAATTTTATTTCTTCTGAATTCCTTTTTTTTCTTTCACTGCAACATTTTTTCCAAATTCCTCTCTTATAGGATAGTCTTATTCTGCCATTTTCAGCCTTTTACTATGTTAATATAAAAATATTCCTTTATCATAGACATTACTGTCTACTGGCTACAGAAATGACCGGTATGAAAGTCCAGGCTGTGACAAGTTCATTTATATAATTTGTTTTGTAACAGACTTGATAAAAGTTGTTTTAGAAGATGAAGTAACACTACAGAGGAGTGATGGGTCAAAGTTAATTTCATTCAAAATTAATCCATAAGGAACATTATTTCTTTCCATAGAGCAGAAGGGAAAGCTTTTTGCTACTTGGCTAATCCTTCCCTGATGAAGACTTCCCTGATCCTGAAAACTTCTGGATTAGCTTGCCAAAGGATTTCCCTTTCCTGTCAGTGACACATGCCTGGACCTTTAAAGCATGAGGATTACTTCAGCATACTGTTTTAGTTTTCTTAATACACATTCATACACTTTTCAGCTCATTCTAGCTAGCACCTCTCTGCCTCCACCCCCGAAGAAAAGTCTAAAGCCCACAATCTGTTAGGCATATGCTTTAAAGCGTAGCTTGCTTGCAAGAGCCTCATACTTTTCACAGAAGTTGGAAGACGCTGCATGGAAAGGGTGCCTGTAGCAGTTCTTTTCCACTTGCACAAGGAACTACAACAGCCTATGGAATTCATGGGAATTAGGTTTCCATTATATGTTCCTAACTCACTTTTCTTCACTGGATCCAATGTATTTTAGCAGACAGTGTTAGCTTTAGTGGATAATTTTAATTTCTCTTGAGTATGAAAGTAGAAAATATAAATATTTCCATCAGTTTTCCCTTAAGCCAAATTTACGTGGTGCTTGAACAGCTAGCCCTTCTTCCTGCTTCTTATGTCCTCCTAATTTAATTCCAGCATCATCTTAATGGTAAGCATTATTATGGGTACGTATAATGATGTCCACAGCCAGTGCCCTCGCCCACAGTGGAATTCCAGGTGAAAGTGAAGGAACAAGTACTAATCCCCAGAGCTCTAATGGGCAGGCACATGAAATTTTGCCTTTGTGCCATATTGTCACTGGTTCAATCTACATGGAGCAGGTGTTCTCTGCTGTACTCTCATTAGCCATAGTCTACCAGTCATCCAAGCCGGAGGACCTACTGAAACTGCCAGTGGCTTTCATTTCCCCACATCCGTAAGTTTCTTTTGGGAGGAAAACCAGATGAGCTGGAGAAATGCTGGGTCAGCACAATCTTACTGCAGCACGAGCAGGTGGCAGAGGCCATTTGTGGCCTGGAAAGCAGGGTGAGCAACAGGGCGCCCATGCCCCTTGGGCAGGTCTGTGCAGCTCTGCTGATGGCAGTGGATACGCCAGCACATCTGTGATCTGTTGGAAAGCGTGCTATAGAAAGGGGTTAGTCTGCGAAATGTCCTTGCTACAGGGATGTGACCCCAGCCTGTTTTGCTAGCCTTCTAGCACACCCCAATGTATGTCTCCTCTTAGTCATGGTGAGGGCGGTGGCTTCAGGCTTGGAGTTCGTTTTTGTGAGTAGTCTTGAGTATTTTTGCATGTTTTGAGCAGCAGAGGATGGGTGAACATATCTATATTTGATGAATGCCATAAATAATGGAAGCAGATTATTTGAACTGAACAGCTTTGTAGTCTCCTGGAAGAAATGAGTCACTGCTTTCATGGCTTTTTTTTTAGGTCCTCACATGGCATTCGAGGAGTCCCAATCACATTTCTTTTGTAAAATATCAGAGCTTTTGGTAAGGGTTCTACTTTTCTTTGACAACACACAAATTACTTTTTGGGTAACATCGTTTGGCTTATGACTGGACTTTTTCTTAAATAACAATGTTGTTTAAAAAAATAGTAGTAAATGTTGACTTTTTTTTTTTCTCTTGTTGTACTTTTGCTGCTTTCACATCTGCCACATTTGTTCTTCCTCTTCTGTCATTAATTGCTGGATGCAATTAATACATGCCCAAGATACCTATCTCTGTATCATGTTTCTTCCAGCTGGTCGTGCTGAGTTTATACTAAGCTATTTCTTGGTGTGTTCCTTAAGGGACTTCTTGGTTGGCTGTCTGGGAGCCACAGAACTGCTATGGGAATTGCTCCTTCACTTTGTTCGATCCTAATGAATGCTGGGGTGGTGCTGTGTGAGATATGCTTTCTGAGACTCGGGGACAGGAATACACGCTCTTTCTAGAAGTTTAGAACGTTAAAACCATCTTATGTTGATACTGATCACTACAGAAGTAGCTGTCATTTAATTTTTTTTTACATTAAAGTCTAAGAGTACAATAAGGCTTATCATAGTGAACTGTTCTTTCATTTGTGTTCAGTACATACCAGCTTGATTTACTGTCCTTAGTTTGCATTTAATTAACATCATCCTCTGACATTGGCAGGACAAATTGCCTCTTCAGCTACATGGCATGAGAGTTCTGTGTTTTCATGTTTTCCTGTCTCACGTACACTTTCAATAACCCGCCAACGGGAGGACCAGTTTTGCTCGCTCACTTGGTGACAGTTAAGTAGACCATAAAGAGTCTGATTAAAATCCTGTATCTATGTAGGTGGGGAAAGTGGAAATAGAATAGAGTTGTGTAGCCATCTGAGACGAAGCATGCATGTAAGAAACAGCTACACCTCAGACAAATAAGTAGAAGCTCTGGCTGTTACTGAGTTCCTGTGAGAACAACGTTTGCTGTATGAGATTCAGCAGGTTAGCCTTACATGCTGGTTCCATCAAGGACCAGTATGGAAGGAGAACGAAGCTTATTATCTCTCTAGGGTTCCTTACAACTCCAGGAGAACTGACGGTTAATCTACAGATGGTCCTTTCCCCCATCACTCAGGAGAACTGGAAAGATGTTCTGTGCCTTCTTCCCTTCCCACATGCCTGTAGTAGTGACAAGCGCTTTCTGGTCCTTCGTGGGAAACTATGCAAGCGCATCAGAACCCTGTGTTAGCACATGTATGCTTCATCTCATAGTAAATTATTCTTCATGAACACATGTTTACTGGAAGGAAAACTAGACTTGCCAAGTACTTCATTAGTGAGGTTTCAATGGGTGCTAACTGATTTAGGGGATGTTTCTCTCAACTAAGTCTTGGGTTTTTACTTCTCATACTTGCCAAACTCCCAGTAGCTTCATTGAAAGTATGAACTTCAACCCTTGAACGAACAAGCACAGAAAAAGGAAGGAGTTTAGAAAGGACCATCTATAGAACCAGATGAGGAAGCCTAAAGGACTACATGGCACTGTAAGACTTTTGTAAAAGCCTTATGTAAATAGGTCGTCTGCCCTGCTGAGTGGTGGCAGATGTTGAAACAACTGTTTTGTAACTGAACTCTGCTCTGCACTAAGAGCAGTCTATAGAGATTTGAGTCAAATCCCTGTGATAAACATCTTTGGAACAGGCTCATAAACGTTATGCCAAGCAAATGGCAAAATAATTTTCAAAAAAATAGGAAATGAAAAAGATACACAAAAATTAAATTAGCACACATGTGAATGAATGCTATTAATCTGGCTGTTTTGCAGAATATGATGTTGCTAATCCTTTGTTTAGCATGCGACTGAGACAGGCATTTTTAGTTTTCATTGTCAGCCCAGTTATACTAAGGTTATTATTTCTTTCTCCAAAGGACAGTTTTCTGAAAAAAATTCTCTGGGCAATCACATCAGGAATCTGACGTGATACCAACAGTCTCTTTTGGGATAAACTCTCTACAGCTTCTATGGTTTGGAAAGGGAAAGTAGAAAAATAATCCCTGAAAGATGTCCTGATTTTTTTTTTTTTTCTTAAGTGTCTTTTCTTTGACATACTATGGAGCTTTATGCAGGCCTTTACCATGGTGTCAACTATTTTTGCTTTAGCTCCCTGGATCATTAACAGTTCTACAATTACCCAGGACTTTAAAGGCCAGACGCAAACCCCAGATATGTGCCACATGCTGAAACAGTCCCAAAGAGCAGATCTCTGGGTTCTAGCACTTTTTAAAAAAAAATCAAGCCACTTACTTCAAGACTTAACTAAGAAGAATTTGGAAACAAGGAGCAAGACCGTGTGAAGGGGAAGACACCTTCTTATTTCTACCCTTTTCTATGGTTTCAGACTTTTGGAAGTCTCCAGCTGTAGTCACGCTGTCCCTCCCAAACATACTTGTGCAGGTGGTGATGAGATGGTAGACAGCTGGCAACACCAAGCTGTGCACACCCAGCAGGGACTTGTGTCAGATGTCATTTGAGTCAAGTTGTTGGTGATGGATTCCCCAATATTTGTGAGCTGGGCTGGAGGGGTTGTGACGAGTGTCCTGTTCATAGGTGAATTAAAACTGTGTGAGGGTTTATACAGCCAACAGGAGAAAAAAAAAGTCTGGTTGACTTTGGTAAATCAGGAAGAGAAAGGCCAGTCTCTCATCTTGGCATGAAGATAATTAAATATGAGAGTTAATGGATGGGGCAAAAGACAAGACAAGAGCAAGGACGTGTTTTCTAGATTGGAGAGGCTGTATATGTGTTTCTAGAGAGAACATAATGTAAAAAAATGTTATAATTTGTATGTTTTATATGTTAAAAACTGACTCCTTATGTATGAGTATGGTGCCACAGTATTAGGGAAACAGAAATACTTATAAGTTTTAAATCGGATTTGGCTAGCGCAGATTTCTGTGTTTGCATAGGAAAAATCCTAGGAGGTGTTTATACACTGTACAACTGCAAGGATCAATGCTATCTTATCCTGAAGAGTTTAATGAAGGAAGCAAGGAAGAAAGTGAAATGTAAGCTTGGTTGTACTTTCTGACTAAACATAAAAATAATTAGAAAAGGCAAAAAGACAATCAACCAGCAGAAGATAAGATTCTTGAGCTGTGCTCACAGGGGTTGTTAGAAGAGATGAATGCAACTGCTGGTAGATGAGTAGATAGTTGATTGAAAGGAAGAGAGAGGAAAGGCTACCAGGGCTATTGGTTACTATTAGAGCAATGGGCTACCAATTTCAGAATCTAAGTCAAAGCTCAGAAGCCCAATTTTAGGCTACAGTGTTTTGACATCTAAGAGCCCTTTTGAACCAGAACACAGCCTTGTTCATACATGAGGACACGCTGTGTATCCTGTGTTGTTGATATTAAAAACACTGGGAAGAGATGAACATGTTGTGCGATGTGTTTACATGGTGCTTAATTGAGGGTGCTAACAGCTACCTCATCATAATGAAATATAATTTTAAATTATTTTCATGTTATTTGTTATCACACTGAGTCCCTCACAGGTACTGGCACTACGTTTATTCTTGCAATGCTCGCTGGGGTAGAGAAGTTGCTCTGGAAGCATTGGTTGGCATTTAGACCTGATAGTGACAAAACATGTGAGAATCTGAAATTGTTTCATTGTGATTTTAAAAATTCTTTTGAATTTTTAGTACTAAATAAGTTTCAATTTTTTAAATAGCCACTACATATAATTTAATTTGGGAATTGGCCTAAAAATGGGTGACTCAGTCACAGAAAGTAAGCTAGATGTGCTGAGAGATGTCAGTGGTGCCAGGGTATCATCTTGTGTCAGAACAAACAGCAAGATTTATCCAGGAAGGCAAACTCTCCTAACAGTCTCTTCAGGTGACCCTCCGGTGCCTGGGCACTTCGGTTTCCATAAGCTTACCATTGTAGCTCCCTGGCACAGAGGCTGAGCTCTGTTAAGACTAAGGAGTGTGTGTAATAGAGAACTGGGAGAGAAGGCTTTATGAGCTTGTGGAGAGCCCATAGACAGATATCCTCTGTACCTTCTTATTAAGACATTAGATCAAGCCCTGTGAGGCTGTATTGTGCTTGCATGGCAAGGTTTTTGTAGCAGGGGAGCTACAGGGGTGGCTTCTGTGAGAAGCTGGTAGAAGCTTCCCCCATGTCTGACAGAGCCAATGCCAGCCGGCTCCAAGTCGGACCCGCCGCTGGCCAAGGCCGAGCCCATCAGCGATGGTGGTAGCACCCCTGGGATTACAGATTTAAGAAGGGGAAACAGTTGCTGCACAACAGCAATTGCAGCTGGAGAGAGGAGTGAGAATACATGAGAGAAGCAACTCCGCAGACCCCCTGGCCAGTGAAGAAGGAGGGGCAGGAGGTGCTCCAGGCGCCGGAGCAGAGATTCCCCTGCGGCCCGTGGGGAAGACCCTGGTGAG
>JAVKLA010000053.1:19188725-19214910 GCA_034782735.1 Sagittarius serpentarius
GATAGAGAATCTGGGAGGGAAGCTGTGCCCAGGAGGAAGGGCGGGGTGGGGGGAAGGTGTTTTAAGATTTGGGGTGTTTACTTTCTCATTATCCTACTCTGGTTTGATTGGTAATAAATTAAACTAATTTCCCCAAGTCCAGTCTGTTTTGCTTGTGACAGTAATTGGTGAGTGATCTCTCCCTGTCCTTATCTCGACCCACAAGCCTTTCATTGATTTTTCTTTCCCCTGTCCAACTGAGGAGGGGAGTGAGAGCGGCTTTGGTGGGCACGTGGTACCCCACAGAGGCCTGTGGGAGTGATGATGGAGGGCTCCTGATCAGGAGCTGTGGATCTGGCAGGTGCCTTTCTGTTGCTGTACTGATGTAGCCTTGAAGGTAAATTGCCTGCCCATTCCACCTTACCTGTTGGGCAGCCCTTTAAGCCTGTTTCTGGAATAACCTGCTTACCATTTTTTGGGGACGTGCAAAGGCTTTTAGTTTGTGCAAAAGCATGTAAGCACTTCCTGATGGTCATTTCGTATACTGAAGACTTGAATCAGTTTCCTGCTTTCAAGCTGTCAGAGAGGTTCAGTGTAACGTATGCCACAAGAACTTTCAAAACTACGGGGGACATCTTGTGTGTGAGTCCTCTATAGGACCACAGGCATGAGATGAGAATCAATGAGGCACTTGACAGCCTAATGATAGCATTTGAATAGTAGCAGGATTTTGGGCATTTGCTAATGAAAATATTGGTACCTATTGGCTTACTGAAGGAAATGTCTTGAATTACTCAACTGAAGGCAGGCTAATAGTTGTATTTCCGTGAAATGTCATCGTTTTGGTAACTTATTATTTCTCAAAACTATTTTTTCCTAGCTCTAGTTGGGTGTCTTTGCACTGGTCCCGCAATACTTTGGGAGGTTTTATTGCTCACCCTTATTTTTTAGAAGTTAATATACGCTGAGTCTTTCTAACAGGTTCAGATAGAAAGCCCTGAAGTGCTGTGTATGAGAGGATTAGTTCAGAGAGGCTGAAATAGGTGACCAGTGTTTCCTGCTGCTGGTCTTTAGGGGATAAGTCATTTCTCTGACAGTAATCTGTTGTACCTACTGTCAATGTGACATGTTGAAAATACTTCTTTGTTTTGAGTGTAATGACTTAATTCCTACAGTACTACTTAATCTCCTCCTTTATTGGTCGGTTCATGTATTTTTGCGCAACATGGTGAGCACTTCTTCCTCCCAACTCTGGTATTTTTCTGCTATTGAGGCTTTCTCGTTCTCTGCCTCAGTTGACGGGTTGAGACAGACTGGAGGTGCTGGCACAGCTGAATACTTGTTTCTGAACTATGGGCTGCCTGTTGAAAAATTAGGTGAGCCCCTTATAAAATGAGCTGTCAAATGGCTTATCTGTCTGAGATGCTGTGGCAGAGCAACACCATGTGATAAATGTGAAATCTGGCAAGTGAGGGCTACATAAGTTGGTAGCCTTTGAACTCGGGGATAGTAGTCCTGGACTTAGGATTTGAAGCTGCAGAGAGTGTAAAATAAATAGGATCTGTGGTGACCACCTCCATTAAAATTCACTCTTGTTTTTGTGCTTCCTACATCATGCTGTTGTCAAGTAATAAAAATTCAGTTCCTTGTGAAATGAAAATCATTCTAGCACTAAAATGCTGTCAGAATTTTAAAAAATATGGTTTATTGGCAGCTGCACCCACCATGCCATGCTTTTCTGTTCTACTTTATATGTCCTATTTAGCCATACCAGAGTTTTCTTTACTATTTTACTTATTTATACCACAATGATTCCTTTCATGCTTTCAGTGGCTTGTTTTGCAAGACATAGGCTAGCCTTAGTATAGATTTATTGCTACTAAAATATGTCATGAAAATAATCGGATTAACTGTCCAGGTGACAGGTGAGGCTTATTAATCGGTCATCCTCTACCATAAGCAGTTTCAGAAATTCATTATTTTTATTTTCTAAATGACCTTCATAAGGCATCTATGCCTTGTGTCTTCAGATGCTGAAAATCCAGACCTTCAAGCTATATCCTAAAATCTGAAGGGAGGCGGGGGGAAAAAGGGGGGCGCAGATTTTAACAGACTATTCAAGACCAGTCCCATTACACAATTAACAAACAATTTTGAATTTCTTCTTGCAAATTAATAAGCTGTTAGAAGCAAGGAGTGGAAACTCACAGTATCTGTGCAAGAATTATTGTGGTGAGCTCGTACTAAGTATTTCTCATGTTTCTTCTTGGTTCTAACTTCTCTGTGCCTCAGTTCACTCACCTGTAAAATAATAAATCTTGGCTATTTCACAGGGCTGTTCTGAGGCTTAATTAATTGCACTCTTTAAAGAGCTATAGTTGTTATACTGTGCTATATAAAATGTCACACTGTAATTGGTGTAAGAAATGAAATGTCCAAATAGCTATATGTGAGAAGGGATATGTCTCTTGAAGGTGCTTTTACCTTTCTTTGCAGCAGTAATTTGACAAGCAGAAAGGAATAGAAATGAAAAAATAAAGCAGTATAATGTTTCCTTTGCTGCTAATTTTGCAAGACTTGTTTAGAGTGGGAATGTGTAGACTTTGGAAACCAGAGACAAACCAAAAGACTGCGCAGTGTCCTCAGCCTGGAAATGAGGGACTTAAACTCAAATATCGAAGGCACCCTGCTAATCTACCACCTACTACGCTATACCAGCTGAATCCTTTGGAAAGCTATAGCTCTTGGTACTAGAGATGGTGTCTTTGCAGTCAATATCTTTCCTGAGACTTTTTTTTTTTTTTTTCTTCAGAACCAAGGCAAAGTCTATTTGTCATTGCCTGGGGAACTGCAAGCATGTGGCTTCTCTGAAGGCCCACAGGGTTTTAGTACATTTCTGCTTGGATTTTTGGTACTTGCAATCCCAAGCGTTTTTTTGATTGCTTAGGAAGGGAACTGCCTTTTCATCCTTTAAAGTAGTTTGGATATAGCAGCTGCTCTCAACTCAATTAGTATCTATTACTTAAAACACTCCCTGCAGCTACCCTACAGTAGAGAATTAACATTTGGTTAAGAAATTTGCAATTCCTTGATGCAAATCACAGAGGGAAATATATATCTATATATAAACACACACACGCATATATATATACACACATATATAAAAAGAGTGGGTTTTGATACCTCACAGTGACAGCCTTTGGTTTAAAATGATGAGTGCCCCTATTAGAAGGAGGTGGTGTTGGAAAAGGTCTGAAAAACCCTGGATGCTCATTGCTCCATGCAGCCAACATGAACAAGGTGCCAGAAATCCTAAAAATACGTAGGTACCATATTGGGCTATAATAAAAGGAAAATATAGACAAGGATGTTGGAAGATTGTGGTCAGGTAGACCCACCGGGTGATGATTACATTATTTTTGTGAGCTCTGTTCAGCTATGCTATAGCTGAGGGAGATAGTCTGTGCTTTGGCATAGAAGGAATCAGAAACACGGGGAAGAAACAGAAGGGGAGAACAACGGATACCATCTACCTGGACTTCAGTAAGACTTGACAATTCCTTATGATCCTCAAAGAGAAGGTGATGAAGTATGGGCTGCATGAGCAGACAGTGAGGCAGACTGAAAACTGGCTGAAGGGCTGGACCCAGAGGGTAGCACAAAGTTTAGCTGGAGGCCACTAACTAGTGGTGTACCCCAGGGGTCAATACTGGGTCCAGTCCTGTTCATCATTAATGATCTGGGTGATGGGACAAAGCGTACCTTCAGCAAGGTTGCTGATGACACCAAACTGGGAAGTGTGGCTGATATGCCAGAGGGTCATGCTGCCATCCAGAGGGACCTTGACATGCTGGAGAATCTCATGAACTTCAACAAGGAGAAGTGCAAAGTCCTGCACCTGGGGAGGAATAACCCAATGTACCAGTATATGCTGGGGGACACTCACGTGGAAAGCAGCTTGGCAGAATAGGACCTGAGGGTCCTGGAGGACACCAAGTTGAACATGAGTCAGGAATGTGCCCGTGCCACAACAGAAGTCTAATGGTATCTTGGGTTACATTAGATAAAGAATTGCCAGCAAGTCAAGGGAGGTGATCCCAGCACTGGTGAGACCACACCTGGAATCCTGTGTCTGGTTCTCCTCAGTACAAGAGAGACCTGGACACGCAGGAGAGAGTTCAGCTAAAGGGCTGCAAAGATGATGAAGGGACAGGAGCATCTCTCTTACAAGGAAAGGCTGTGAGAGCTGGAACTCTTCAGAGAAGAGAAGGCTTGGGAGGATCTCACCAAGGATCTCATATAAATACATGAAGGGAGGGTGCAAAGAGGACGGAGCCAGGCCATTTCCAGTGGAGCCCAGTGACAGGACAGGAGTCAATAGGCACAAACTGAAACACAGGAGGTTCCTCCTGAAATACTTTTTACTGTGGGGGTAAATGAGCACTGGCACAGATTGCCAAGAGAGGTCATGGAGTCTCCACCCTTGGAGGTACTCAGAAGCTGTCTTGGGCATGGTCCTGCACGGCGTGTTCTCAGTGACCCTACTTGGGCAGAAGGGCTGGACCAGATGACTTCCAGAGGTGCCTTCCAATCTCAACGATTCTGTCATTTTTATCAATGTATAGTCTATGAGAAGTTTGCAGTTTTTAAGTGGTTTAAATCCTGGATGTCTGTGCAGCCACAATGTTTACTGAGGAGAATTTGGCTCTTCTGACTTACGTAATCACCCTTTACCCCAATACATGTTTATGCAGTAGATGGAACGGTTTACTAAGATCACCCAAAAGGTGAATTAGGTTCAAATGGGTTTATCTAAGCTGTACTGCTTCACACATTCTGCTAGCACACTGCATGCTGCATTGGCTGCTTTCTGCCTTATTACCCTATAAAGCTCTAAATGTTTTGGGACTTTGTTATTGCAGAGAATTGGCTTTCCACATCTGATACCTCTGCTGCCGCAGTTAGTGTTAATGTGTGAACTAACAGCTAGTTTTAAAAGAGACGGGATAAAGCAGAAACATCTCGTGAACAGTAATAATCCATATACCTTTTTCCTTCATATCACAGCAAGCTGGGAAGTGAGAAATGCAGGCAAATGAACAAGAATGTTGACCTGCTCTGGGGACTCTGAGCTGACATATGGTATTAAGAGGTGTCTATTGTAAGCAAGGGAAATTTCCAGGCATGCATTCTTTGGAAAGAACTGGAAAATCTTAAAACCTTATTTTGCGAGTGGTTTTGTCTATTTAACTTCTCAGTGAAATTTCTGGGTACGTGACTTGTCTCCTCCCTTCCCCTTTTGCACTTTATGAAGACTTAGCTCAAAAGTTTAGTGGCGGAGACATTCATTGGAGGGGTATGCTGGGCACGTGGTGAGCTTTACTAACCAAAACAGTTCCTAGAGTTCCAGACTTTTGTGGTTCGGGTAGAATGATGGCAATCTGCATAGTCCTTTTGTTTCTGGTATTGACGCATGTTGAAAATTATGCTGGCTCTGTTGTTGTGCCTTATAACACTGGCTGTTAAAAACAAGCATCCATGTATGTGTCCAGAAAGCCTTTAGATGATTCATTCTGAAGTGGATTTGATATAGAGACAAACAGCTCCAAACACTCTTATGATATGAACTAAACTCACTCCTTATATTGAAAGCAAGCTTAATTAGAGTTTACTTTAAAATCGTAGACATCACATTTATTTCAAACCAGTTTAAAAAGAATTAAATGAGTGGAATTTTTTTCACATGGAATATGTTAATACATAAGACTGATGATTTATATTCCAAAGTGTTGGTTCTGTGGTGCTTCCTAGCAAGGTTAATGGGTGAAGATCTGTGGTAATAAAGAACTGTACTGAGTAGTGTACAAGGAACAATACAGTACAACTGTACTGAAATGAGTACAAGGAAGAATAAATCTAGTGCTAATCAGGTAAGACATACCAAAATGATGTTCCTTAACCACCTGTTGTGTTATTATGAGGAAAGTCTGGAAGTGCTCACTGAAGAAGACTTTAATGTGTAAAATTTAGCCAACAGTAGGAAATTTGGGAATTTTGTTTTAAGATTTGAAATGTCAGCAAAATTTGTTTTCCAAAGAGAAATGGGGAGTTGCATAGTACAGTGTGCAGTAAAGTGAAATCTCTGGTTACACACAGGTTATTTCAAGACTAGTGTCTAAAATAGCTTATGGCTGTGCCTAATCCAAGAGTGGCAGCTGATGACAGACCATGTAATACAATAATGATAAAAGAGTACTATGGCAGCAGTGAGAACCAGAGGAAATCTACAGCTACGATGGATATAAGAGAAGTCTCTGTTTTCTTTGAACTCTTTCCTTTTGTCTCCAGTATCACCCCTGAAAAACCTTCAGATAAAAAAAAAAAAATCTGTTAAGAGTATTTTTTCAGTTGTAACAGTAGCCTTTGTAGTTAGAAGGAACAGATTCACACACCCCCAGAGGACAGGAGACTTCTAAACCGTGTCACAACAGCTTTTAAAAAGTACTACATTTCCTCTAGAAGGAAAAGGTGTAGCTGGTGTGTAAATGCTTGGTGGACAGCTGGCTAAGGTATTGAGCACTGGAATGGGGGAATGTGCCTATGCAGGTTCGTGGTAGCACAATAATGCAGTGAAGGAACAGCCCAGTATGTCCTGAAAGACTCTGACTGGGTGCTACTGGTTATAAAGATGTGACACCCAAGGAAGCTACATTTGGTTAAGTGGAAAACTCAGGTGTACCCTGAAGAACCAGAAAGATTCGATGGCAAAGAGAGTATTTCTGAAAGTCTGTGTGTGTTGGGAAAGATGCTGAAATGAACTGCACTGAAAAGGGAATTTGTGGGGGGCGGGGTGGTAGGGCTAGTCAGTCCCTGAATCCATTTTGTGCTTGAAAGAAGTTGCACTTAAAAATTTCAAGGAAATATTATGGTTTAGTAGTGTCCAGATGTGCCATTACCTCTTACTTCATTTACTACATACCTCTGTTATCAAGAAATTTTAATAAACCAGGTTCCCAAAGAGCAGACACCGTTGGCAGTAGGATGTGACGAATTACCCGCGCAGGATAACCCTGGCAGAGTTGCGAGGCTCTGCCTTGAGAGGTGCAGGCACAGCGTGTCCTGGGTGGAGGAGTGCTTCTGGGAAGAACTTACTGTACAGCCTGTCAGGAAATCATGGCACCTAATGACTGTGAAGCTTTTATTTTGGTGAAAAGCAAGTCTCTGGACTACTTGGAAAGAGTGTCTGTAACACAAGTGAGGGAGGTTTCAGATGCACCTGAATTGTGGCACTTGTTGCAAAGGTTGTAAGGCAACCTTGAAAAGCCGTGTTTGCCTTTAGAGTCTTTAATGTGGAGCCATTACTTCTAGATGGTACAAAGAATGCTTAGGGCAATACACTGAAAAATAAGAAAACCAGCAGAAAATTATGATGATTACTTCCAAAAAGCTATGTTTTTGAGAAGATTTGGCTCCTGGCAGAAGAGAATTTATTAAGCTAATAACTCTTCTCCTGGCTGGAACCGATCGAAACTGCCACAAGCAGGACGCTGACACCAGTCTCAGGCAGTCCGGGATCGCTCTAAGCATCAACCCGAGTTACAGTCTTGTTTCCCGCTATAATGGATCTGACCAAAGATACGTGGCCTCTCAGAGCTTCCTGCATAGTAAGGTGGGGCTATTTCTTTTCCTCTGGCTCTTGCAGCCAGGTTGTCATGGCTTTCGCCGGCCCTGCTGGGGAATAAAGCATCACCGTGAACAGATGGGGCAGCTGAGCTGTTCCTTCGGAGACCCTGGGTCCACCTCAGGCACAAGGCCCCTGGGAGCTGCTGTACCAGCTCACTCCTCAGAGGGCGACTTTTTAGCCTTGAAATTCTAACTTGGGAAGACAACGATCTATAACGTATTGCTTACTCTTAGAAACAACAGGAAGAACAAAATGCCACAGTGAAATGAAGCAAGGGAATGGGTAAGCCCTGTTAACATGCTTGGACAAAAATAAAGCCCAAGAAAAGCCATTGTCAGTGTCAGAGTTCCTTGGCTGTCACAGTCAATTGTACAAACCCTGGTGATGTTATGTCTGCAGCAGATGTGTTTTATTATTTATGATGGGCTGTGGGGAATTTGCCTTTTAGTTGGATTTGTTTTGGTGCTACCATCTTTTTCCCCCCTAGGCTGTTTCAGGTCTTCTGAGAGCCCTGTTGCAGAGTGAGTCTTTTCTCAGATGGTCCATAAACTTCAAAGTCACTCTCCTGTGTTTGCTGCCGTAATGCTTATTTTGATCGGGAGCTGACTGAATGCATACATTGAATGCAATACTGTATGTCATGTCTTCTCTTAATGAAGTTGGGCAGAGGGGTGAGCTTTCTGCTGTAAAATTTCCTTATTGGTTTTCCAGAAAGAGTGGGCATTCAGAAACAGGCTGTGATTTCCCAGAAATATGAAGAGCGGTGTTTGGTGTAAGTGATGGACTAGGGAGACTATTAGAAAGCTGGTACAGGAAACGCTCTGTAAATTAGAGCTATCAGCTCAGATCTGCTTTTATTTAAAAACCTGTATACGCAGAAATTTTGAGCAAGGACATTAGGCTGCAGCGTTGCACCATGAGAACAGATGATCACCGCTCAGCGGTTGTGAGGACAAGACACTGTTACCTAGCAACTTCTCAGAGCTGTCTTTTATAAATCCGTCCTGTCATGGATGTCACGTATATGCCACAGTTGGTCTTTACAAATTTTGCACTGGGTAGTACTGCAAAATACATCTTCTGAGCAGTAGTATCCTTGGCAGGTATTAAATCATGACAGTGCAGGTTGTTGTCACCATAGTGGTGAATTCTACCTTAAACATGTTTTGTGATGAGGAATTGTTATCTCTATCTTATTTTTTTCAGATTTCTGCCTGTAATAGAAGCAGCAATGACTGTAAGGACAGGAGAGACACTATTAATGCATTTTGCAGGCTGCCCACTGACTGGGAAGCTTCAAACAAACCAGTGCTTTTTGTATTGCATACAAATCGATGTTCTTGACTCCACGTGATGGAAAGCAACAATTACGTTAGTTTTCCTTCCCAAAACAGGATGACCTGGACAGTTACGATGAGATGCCTTTCTCGGTTCCACACAGACTTTAGCCCATGTTTCAAGCAGCTCAAGCTACAGAAGCCAGTAAAAGGGTTTTCAAACCTATTTTGACAATTTCATTTTTTATTCCCCCCCCCCCCCCCCCGATTTAACCAATGGGATTATTCAGAGTATATTGGCTTTGAGTACTGGTGTTCATTTTATTTGAGTAGAAAACGGGTGGGTAAGTACCCTGACAATGCAATGTTGAAAGTATCTCACTTCAAGGAAAGTGATTTCTGCTCTGTCTTCTTCCTTTACCTGTCTTGTCTTTGTGTCAAGACCTTGATAAACCCAAGGAACAGTCTGAAAAAGTGGGATGCGATTCTGTAAAGGATGCATTCAAATTCCTGTCTACACCCAACAGGAGTTTCGAATGTACAAATAAAGGACAGGGCATAGACAACAGCTCTGAACAAAAGGATCTGTGGCTCACAAGATGAATGTGGGCTAAGGTGAAGCTGTTGCAGAAAGAAAAAAGGCATATGCTATAGTGGGATGTGTAAAGAGAAAGAGAACCTGCAACGTCTTGTATTTAACATAGTATAGAGAAGGCATAGAGGGGATGTGGTATCAGTCTTTAAATACATGAAAGGCTGCTGATGACTTCACTGGCTAAGTCAAGACATGCTGGGCTTAAAATGCAGCAAGATAGATTTCAGTTAGGGGAAAACTGTCTAATACTGAGGATACATTTTGCATCAGTTGCTTCAGGATGTTACAGGGAAATCAGTCACTGGCTGTATCTAAGTACGTATCAGCCAAACGTGTGGTACAGGTACTATACCACCACTAACCCTGCCTCGGAGCATCCAAAGAAAGAAATGGACTGTGTGACCACCTTAGGCTTCTCTGGGATGATGCCAATACATATAACAGCATTATCTCATTATCAGGATAGTACTTGACAAGAGGCAGGAAGAAAGGTAATATATTTTTGGAGTAAATTTATTTTGCAATTACCCAAATACCTATTCATGCTAATTCCTAACATTCTAGTATCAAAAACTTACAGTAACATCTAAAGAAAGTGTCCTAAATACAGAGTGATCTCCATGGTATAAATCAGCTTCTGTTACCAGAGCTGCAGGGCCATCCTCAGCTGAAGTCTTGTTCATCCCCCACCCCCCAACATCTTTATTCTCTCCTATTACCTCTTCCAACTGTGGAAAACTTCCTACAGACAATTCCTTCAGCCCCCTTTACCATGACACAGTCTTTCAATCTGGCCGTGGCAGGTGCTTAAGTTGCCATCAGGACCACTCATTGTAAATAGTGTACCCAGGACGATGGTGACAGAAAAAAATTTGCTCTTTAATGCAAGCTGGATTCCTACACAATTTCTTTTGGATCATGTGTTTGCTTTATCCAAATATTAAGTCTCGTGATTTAGACTACGAAGTGTTTGTTATTCCACCTACTCTTTGATTAATGTCTTGCATGTGGGTTTTTCCTCTATGTAAAGACAGCTGTGGTCTCCCTTTGGTTCCTTCTCCCTTGCCCTTCACTTGCTTAGAAAGCCTAAGACAGTGGATCAGCTTAATAATCGGAATGATTTCAGGTCAAGTACTTGGCAAGAAACGGCAGTAGAGCACTCATTCTGGAAATGGCCCAAAACAGCAGAGCTTGATTAATTGATTAATGTCTGATTTCCAGTTAAACATTTAATAAATCTTATCTTTTATGCTATGTTATGCCCAATATGTGGCATACGAAAGAGGCCAGCTGGTTAAGATGCACGCTCCGCTCTTCAGCATATTGGCCAGCCAGCTAGTGTGCAAATGAAGCAAGCTGCCAAGCCATCTGTGAGGATGGGACAGTACAGGAAAAAAAAACAAAACCAAAAAACCGCCCCCCCCCCGCAAAAAAACCCCAACCAAACAAAAGAGGAGGGCATGGTTGAAAAAGAAGGTGGAGGAGGAGTAGCAATGACGGAAGAGAAAGGAAGTGTTTTAGGAGCTGGGGAGGGGGCTGCAGCCATTGCTTCTCAGGTGAAACCTTTAAATATTGAACCATTGAACCCACTTGTTTTGGGTTGATTACTCCTGGTTTACCACCCGATTTTGTTTAGTGTGTCATATATCAGCTGTTATTGCTCCACATGAAGACAGAGGCTGGAGCCAAGACAAAACAATTTTGCTCAGTAGTTAGTTGCTGGGCAAAGTGAACTGAGCTCTAGCTAAGGGTTAGATCACAGTATATGATCATCTTGGGGAAGCTGCTCTCATTCACAGTAGAGGATTAATTAATTAGAAATGCTTCTTTTGGCCCAGTGAACTATACTGGAAGAGAGCAAAAACTTTTACACGTGATTCGGAAACACTAGTCATGGACCAACCAGAGAAACTTGACAAGAAAAGCAGTGAGACCTGCCAGAGGTATGGACCTAAAGAAGATTCTTGGAATAATATTACTCCTAGTAAAATCCATAATGAAGTACCTGGTAACATAAAATAAAACAAGCTCAGACCAAATGGTATGTTTCCTACATGGAAATTTTATTATTGTTCTCTCTCTAGCAACTGCTTCATTCATTGATCAAACTATCACAAGGAGTTTCTTTAAAATAACACATACAGTGTCTATTCAGTCCAGCCAGCAACCAGCCTCAGGGCATCTGGCTTTTTCAAGCAGAAATGCACATACCTCCCCATTTTGAAGCTTTATCAAGAAAAATGAAGTGCTGCCACTTGCAGCATTAACACTTACTTGAGTATAGCAAGCAGTAAGGTCCAGCACTTCTTCCTCTCAAATATAACTTCATTACTATAGTCCTTTTTTATATTTTTTTTGTTTGCTTGATGTAAGCACTTTTTTTTTTTTTTTTTTTTCCTTCAGAAAACTGGATAGCTTCTGCCTTTTTATAACTGGTATGTTACGATGGGTTTCTTAACTGCCACTATTCCTTCAAATTTCAGTCCCATAAGCCTTGACTGATAAAGTTTTCTTCAGCTGAAAGTAATTTTAATTTGAAATACACACAGAAAAAGTCTTTGTTTTTTAACTTTGCAAGTGCAAGTCTGATAGCACCAGGTGCCCCCAAGACCTAGTGCTTCTATGACTTAATTAAACAAAGTCTAGAAATTAAGCATAACATCTGAAATGAGTGGGATTTGTTCTGTTTTCCCTTGACTCCGTTTCCATGCTTGAGAAATGAAATGCACGGGCAGGGAGAAGCCAAGCCGTGTTCCTGTTCACCCCCTGGATGCAGTGACGGGGCCACAGGGACTTGAGGCCACGGCATGAAATGTCCCCTCCCACCATGGTGATGGGCCTGGCTGGGCACGGTGAGGCTGGAGCTGGAACAAGGGGTGCAAGGGATGGGTATAATAATTATAATAAAGATGCTAAAAATGAATGGCAACATTTAAAATGGGAGAAGGGCCGGGGAGGTTGGGTGCGGTATTTACGAATTGTTCTGTCCTCCTCTTTTTCCCTATACACACCTTTCAGAAAACACAGTTCACTGAAACCCTGAGTAGGCTCCATGATACTGTAATGGACTCATGTCTGTTCAAAATGATCTGCTTGGTAACAATTCTTCTGTATTCACTGTAGTCACACTAGTAAGAATTCTTTCACTGGCTTTTATATGAATGGCGCAAGAACTTCACAGAGTTAGCATGAGCACACGTGATGAAAAACCCTTACAGGTCATTCATGGATTTCCCCTCTTTTATGCCACCTGTGTTTTTACAGTAACCCTTCTAAAGCTCATTTTATTATTAAAGCTTATTAAAGCTGTCTATTTAAGTATTTTTGGATGAACATGTTTTAAACTCCACAAGAAAGATGGCTGTAGTGATGCTTTATTGACGTGCACAAGGAGGAATGAAATTAGCTGCAATACGTAACACTATTTCTTTCCAAGAGGCTTTAATTGCTTTATACTCCTATGTAACTGGGATCACCCGGCGTGTGGGTGTGTGCTTAAATGCACATCAGTGTGTTTCTGTCACATCATCTCCAGATGACAAATATGGAACTGGAAAGGATCTCCACGTAGCCTTTGCTACAGCCACTCACACTGCTTTAAATTGGGAGTGGGGAAAACGGCTTTAAACTAAGAGAGCAGATTTACATTGGATACAAGGAAGAAATTTTCTACAATGAGGGTGGTGAGGCACTGGCACGGGTTGCCCAGAGCGGCTGTGGATGCCCCATCCCTGGAAGTGTTTAAGGCCAGGCTGGATGTGGCTTTGAGCAACCTGGTCTAGTTGAAGGTGTCCCTGCTCACGGCAGGGGGGTTGGACTAGATGACCTTTGATGGTCCCTTCCAACCCACGCCATTCTAGGAGTCTATGAAAACTGTGACATAACATTTTGAGACTGATTCAATTACCCTGGCTCATTGAAACAATTTACTGTTGATTCTTGATTTCATTTTCTTTCCCTTGCTCATTATCTCATGTAAATCCTCCTCCGCCCCACCCCTTACTAAATCACTTTTTATTTTATGTCAAATGTCATTTCACTTACAGTAGAAAAACTTTTCATCACAACTTTGACAGACATCTTGCATATCTTAGAACGGGGATGAATTGATCAGTAACCTGCTGGGCGGTCATGTCTTTCTGTGATGACAGTACAAGTGAGCTTAGGTTACTGATTTGAACCAGACTGCTAACGCTTAAGGGCCTGTGCTTTGGCCTGATAATTGCCACCTTGGTAGAACATAAGGCTCACAGTAGGTTAGCAGTTTAGTTTATGTTTATATATCTTGGGCCTTCGTAATTTCCCTTCGATAATCTGAAAGGGTTTTGTCAGGTAGCAGAAAAATGAAAAAGAGCTTATGTAAAAAAATAAAACTAGTTTTAAATCGTTAATATCTGCAGCAAATTCTCTTTTTGAAACCAAGCCTAACCCTGCAGGGAGATGCTGCTTTCCTGGGATCACAGATGGCAGGATTAGTTCAGGCTCTCTGTTCTCCTGCATCCTTCTCTTTGGGAGACTGTGAAGTGATTCTTCTAGGGTGGGTTTGAGAGTATTTGTACAGGCTTCTTGTTCCTTCGCGGCTAACCCTTATACCACCCAAAAACAGTGAGTGAAAAGACGTCTCGAGTTAGAGGGTAGGTTGTAGGGAAATTTAAGCATATTTGATAGGTAACTGCTCCTTGGTCCTCACAGATTCAACAGTGAAGTCGCATCTTGTTAATTATGGAGGACGTGTTCAGTGATAGCAAACAGATTCTCCTTGTGGCAAATCACACTGTGTCAAGATCTGTAGCCTTCTGCTGTGAAACGTACATGGAAGATGCAGCTGTTTTGCATCTGCCCACATATTGAGTTGGCTGCAGGTTTTGTATCGCTGCAAACACAATTAAATATTACTGCCTTGAGGATGAAGATAAAATAACTTACTCATTTTGACAAAATTCAGTTTTACAGCCACAAGAGTGTGGCTCTTGTCAGGCACCATCTACCTACGTGGGCTGGGAGCAAACGCTGAATGAGCTCCGTTTCCTGACGCTTGTGTCTGTTTGTGTGTTCAGTTACATCTAAAGCTGCTGCTTCCCCTGCTGACACTGAGCCCGTGTGCCCAGCCCTTGCCCTGTTGTCTTAAGGAAGGGGAGGTGAAAGTGGCCAGCCGCCTCTCCCTCCCACCAGGCTGCCCACCACGGCAGCTTTACCGGTGCAGCCTTTTCCTTTAGCATCAGCGTTGGCAAGCAGAGCACGGAGCCAGGCGTGCACTGCACGAGGCGCTTGCATTCGGAGGTGCATGTGGAGAGGGCACTTGAACGAGCTGCTCTGGGGAGACAGCCCGAACCTGGAGCAGAGCTGGGGTCACTGCTGGGAGACCCACAGGATTTCCCTCCTGCGCTTACCCCTACAAATTTGCTGTGTCCAGCACTCGCTTAGTTTAGGTAACCGCTTATTTCGCTTGTGCCTTCACCATCGCTGACTGTGGCCATCAAAACTCTGTTTTAACCTGTCCTGTCTGGGAACTGCAAGCCAGGAGGGAATAGCTGCTATGCTCCCATACATCGTACCAGCACTTGGGAACCATTTGGTGATGCGGTCCCTAAGGAATCCTGATCTGGTGGGAGCTACTGATTTCCTCCTTTGCACCCTTTTTTAACACACGCAGCCACAAAGGAGCAGGATGCTGCATGTGCTCCCGCTTCTTAATTCCCAGTACAGCCAGCTCACACAGAGTTGCCGAGTGTGCGTGTCCATTAGAATTACAGATGCCGTGTATTTTGATGATGAATCTGCTACAAGACTGGAGAAAGGTAACAAATTAGTCATCACCAGACACATTCCTGTTTACAGTCCTTGTGGCTACTGCTGTACTGCTGGTAGATTTTAGCACTTTTGTGTAAGAAGGGACTTGCTATTAAGAAATTTGTCATCTGAAAAACAAAGCCTGTCTGTGCACATTTGGTACAGAGGCATTTCAGCTGTCCAAACAATCCTCTAAGCAGGCTTCTTTTCTCTTTCTAGGGAGGTTTTACAACTTCACTGTAGAGATCCCTGAGGAACAACATATCACCTCTCTTAAAAAAAGTAATCTTTATTCTTTAGCTTCTTTGTTATTCTTACCTCTGCTGAAAATGTGGGCACGTAAATGCTGTGTACTGAAAATTAGTAATAGAGGTTCTTGCATGGACCTACATGGATTTCTAGATGGGGGAAGAAGCCTCAGCCCAGTCCATGTTCCTCGAGGAGGAAAAGCAAGAACTTTTTAATTGTGAGTTTTCATACATTCCTGTTTTGTAACTTTGCTGGATATATGCTTAACTCCTGGAGAAAAGAGAATTCCCACTAGAGCTGCATAGGTGAACATTTTTGTCTGAAATCAGCGTGTATTTAATGTTAGGCATTTACTAGGGTAGGGCTGGACATCAGGTGTGTTTCCTCTCACGTTTTCTTACTCAAAAACATGCAACAGCTTCTATGGGACCAACTTAGCCCCACACCAGTATAACTCTGTTCAGGCCATTCCTCAAGGAGGCGTGAAATCGGTTACTCTAGAACAGGAAAATTGTATTTTGCTTGACTGCTCAAGCCTGTAAGCAGCCAAATGAAAAGGAAACAGTACTGCACCTTCCTCTTCTGTGAAAAACGCCTGGCTTGGATGCCTACATGGCGAGCAGTCAGAGTTAGGAATGTGACTTCTTTGTGGCTGGGTTAGGCTGATCTCTGCTTAGTGAGCTGACCTCACTCTTTAATTTAGTACATCTGTGTCTTTTGCTGCAGGTCTTCGTACAGGCAACCTAAACCGCTTCTGATCCATGTCTGTTCTGAAATAGAAATGGTGCAGCTGCATTTGTGGATGCCAAGCCCAAATTAATCATCCCTGCTGAGTTTGGACTAATTATTTTGGGCATAGTGCTGCAAGATCTGGCTTCCCTGCTTCCAGACTCAAACCTGTATCTTCACGTCATCCTACATGATGTGAAAATACAAGCCCGGAAGGAGGATTAGCTTACACTCCATCACAGGATGAGCCATCGTCTTGGACACCTCGCATTTCTCCATGTATAGTGCAGAGCATGTAATTCAGGAGCGCAGGTGCCATTCACCTACTCGATCGCACCATTGCAAATTAGACACAAACCACTGCTATTCAGATTTGGTCTCACAAAATAGAGTGGAAAGAGCAAAGAACAAGGCTCTAAATTTAGCCTGTTTAGAATGACATGCCACCGAGTATTCCCATCTATTTTCAAAGATGCAGTAAAACAGCATGGCAATACTAGTAAATGTCATTAGCTCTTTGAATTAATAGAATTGCTGTTGGCAGCCAACAGTAATACGTTAGAGCCATTCTCATCTACTACGTTAGCGTAATTCTTGGCAGCGTGAACATAATGAATCTAAGGAGTTTACAATACAACCATCCAACTAAAACTTGGAATATAAATTCTTGGCCTGTAATCACTTCCTTTTTCACCTCTTTTCTCTTTATTCAAGGCAGTATGATTTTTTTTTTCAGTCAGAGTCATAAAATTTCTGTTTAAAGTTTTTATTGGTTTTCAAAGACGCAGTTGATTGGTTAATGTGATTTTTAAAAAAAATCCTTCTCTTTTTAACACAGCGATATTTTCAAGCTTTAAGAAATTTACCTGAAATCACTTTTTTTTTTGGCAAATAGATTATAAATTTTCATTACATAAATTAAGTCATGCCATCTTAACTGGGCTATGAATATTAAAGTACTGATCCTGTTCTATAGCTTCTTTAGAAGCCTTTTCAGTAAAAGAAAAAACTGTGTCCCAGGCTTATCAAGTGTGTAGTTTATTCATTTTTTCCCAATGTTTAATAGCTGTATTGATAAAGACAGCATCATCACAACAGCATCAGAAGCCAGTATTTTATCACTATAGTTCTTAAGCCCTATACCAGTTTCTCTGTTATTGGTATAACCCCCAGGTATAAGTGGAGTTATTGTTGATTTACGTGGAAGAATTAAGCCCTGCTGAGGTTGTTACCACTGGAATGGGATTGGGAATGGCACTGTGGTTCCTTCTGTTTGTGAACTGGTCTTTGCTGTCCCTACCCTCTGGGCTACAGTCCCAACACTATGTGAGTGACAGAGCTAAATCTGAAGAGATTCAGAGACCCCGAACTGGCTGAGAAACCAGCGTGCTTTGATTCATCACCTATTTGTGCTAAATTTTGAATTATTTGAGAGAAGAGAGTGGCTCCTTCCACTGGCCCCCAAAGAGATGCTGGTAAGACAGTGAGTAAATGCTCCCTGCCACCTTTTAAAAATGAATTCAATTGCTGAAGAGGACCATTGCCACCTTTTAATATCAAAGGCATTGAATGATGCTGATGGCTCTAACGTAGAACAGCACCTATGTGTTGCCTGCCCAAAGAAATGATGTATGTGGATTACAGGTTATCAGAAGATCTGTACAGATGTTGAAAAATATGTCCTGTGCTCTTTCCCCAATAGCAGATTTATGGACCGCTAGCAATCTCCTCAGATTTGAACACAAAGCCAATGTTGAACCTAATGGCTGCACTCTGGAATAATTACTGACAGATGATATCCTGCACGGAAAAGGAGAACCACTGGTCACAGGCGAACACGTCTGAGACCATGCTGTGTTGTGGTGAACCCAACAGTTGGCTCCTTCAACACGGTGGTGAAAACCAGGCTTTTTTATGGAAAGCTGAATCTCTCCACATAATCTTAAACATGCATCCCATAGGCTGGCCACCAATTTTTATTTATTTATTTCATTTTCCTTGTTGAACTATGTATGTTTGTCTAATACTTCACCTTGATGGCCGTCACTAAAGGAATGCCCCTGAAGAACTGAAGTTAGGGCAGTATTTATGCATTCAGAGGACTACTGAAGAGTTAAATGTTCCTTCTGTTTCTTCTTTACAACTAACCTTCCAATACCACTGTAATGGAGAAGCAGCGTTTTTTGTAAGCTCAGTAAAAGGAGTGGATGAACCTTTCTCTACTGTTTGACCAAGAACAATAGAAAAAGGAAGGGGAATTAAAAAAAATATAAATATGTACAACGATGCAGAGATAGGAAACCCACTGTTTCTGAAATGACCAAGAATACACAAATTAAGCACTTCTAAATCTCTTTCATGCCCTTCCCTCCAGTTTTCATCATTATACTGTCTTCTGTATTTTCTGATATTCTGAAGCAACCAAATAGTAGTATACACAGGGAAAACCTGTTAGAGGAAATGACCTACTGAAAGTAAATGCAAGGTAACACTGTGACTAAGCACTGCACCAACAGATCTTGCCTTTCTCTGTCTACATTGCCCAGCTTTCCCTTGGATTAATTCTGGAACGATTTTGACTTTGTTATTGCTTTCAGTTGTTTTCACTCCAGAATGGATGGTGAATGGAAAAGAAAGTAAAAAACAGTTGTGTCTCTGCAGTCCACCACAGAAGCAAATGGTATCACTGGCCTGACAAATGTTCCAGACTCACTCAGTAAAAACAAAAACCTACTTTTTGCTTGCTGTTCTGTAATCGGTTTAGAGATTCCAGAAACTTATAGAAAAGACAAAACATTCAGAGACTTGGAGGCTCCATAAAAATTACGTATTTTTTGTTAATGTGTGTAAGTCCCATAAATATTGTTAATTTAATTCTCTTAGGCTTATAATCAACAGGACAGTAGAAAATTTGTATAAAAAATGCATCTTTGTAGGCATTTTTTTTCATAAAATAATCCTCTTAACCACCTGGGTTTTTCTTTCCAACTGTTTGAGCAAAAATGAATTCTCAAGTGATTAGTAACTTGAATTACGAGAAACTCCTCCATGATCTGAAAATGTTGGAAGCAAATCATAGTCACCTAACAAAACATAAAAATACACAGGGGCACAAATATATCACACAGAGAAATAAATCCTTCTTTGTGACTCTCGTATGCTGTGCAATTCGTTTAGAAAACTCTGCTTTTAAAATGAAATCAGAGATACCATAAAATATCATACTGAATTAATAAACCAGTATTTTAGTAATAAATCTGTTGGATGTTGTCATAACTGGTCATGTAGGAAAGCCTGCATCTTCAGCGAAAGGAAATAATATAGCTAGATAAAATGTAACTGCAACTCTACAGCTGATTTAGGAATTGCAGTAGGCTACCTAGAATCTCAGCCAAGAAACAGCTTTCCTTTCTAATCCCAGTTCAGGGAAGAACAATACTGACTTTTACAAGATCCCTAACAATCTCACATATGATGTCCTTGATTACTGTCCTGTGCAGTTTCTTATTCTCACCTAACATTTCACGGCCTGACTCATCATTTTGTCTAAGCAAATGTTTAAGTAACTGTGGCCAGCCATTCTTACCTCTTTTTGGGAGTGATTTGTTTTCAGAGACCTTTTTTTCAAAGGTTGTGTTGCTTGGGGAGCTCTGTGCAGTAGAGTCACAGTTCTGCTAGTGATGAACTGTTGTGTTCTTCCAGTTGCAAATAGCTGTTGTGGGAGGCAAGGGATAGATTCATGGGTTTTGGAGTATTTTTTGCAACAGATTTTCGTACACTGACAATTTGTCAGCGGGAAATGCCAAGTCATGAAGGCTCCAGAGGATCCTACAAGACAAGCAGTACTACCCACTTCAAAACATGGGATGCCATGCTAAAGAAAGAATGGCTGCCACGGGAAGAGTGGTTTATAAAACCTGCAGGATAAAACTTGGATTTCTGCGCTGCATTACGTTTTCATTTACTATTTAGTCCACAGTGGGAATCCGTTGCTTTTTGTCATGGAATGCTGCAAAGGGAGAGAGAAACTGAGCCATAGTTTTTGATTAGATAGACACTGAATCACATTATTTTGATTACAGTCACTCTTGTATTTTTTACATCTTGTATCTGTATGTAGAAATAGTAGCAAAGCAAAGAGTAAATTTCCTAACACTGCTTAATATCATCCTCGGCAGTTGGTACTGTCTGGTTTACAAAACAAGGAGAAGCTGGCACTATCTGTTTAGAAAACATCTTCTAGAGCAAGAAGGCTCTAGAGTAGTTAATTTGTTTCAGTTCCCAAACTAATACCTTCTGTTCACAATCATGGTGGAGCACTACAGGGTTGATTTTCATCTTTGGGAAGATTTCTGTGAATTTTGCTTTTGCCGTATCTATTTAGCAATAGAGAGTAAAGTGATGCTTTAGATTATCCCATTCCATCCTCCAATACTAACACCACGTCCTTAGCATAGCCTAAGCCTTTTGTTGACCTTTATGTTAATGCTAATCACTAAAAAAAGGAAATTATGAAGCATTTTTCAGGATGGTGTTTTTCCCACCATACTTTGCCAAAATTCTCCTGCTCAAACTCCTACCTATGCAGCTGCCTGAGCTGAACATCTCAGCACTAGCTTTTGAAACACTGGTTCTGGCTTTTTATCATTTGCTGATACAGCAAGGGATGGGGGTGAGAGGTGGGAGCCATGGGACAGCAAAGTGCAGAGAGCTCTCTTTTGAAGGGACGTTTTCTGGGCCATCCTTTCCCACTCAGCTAAGCATAAGATAGTAGAACATTTCATACAGTAATAACAACTTGAAGTGAGGAAGGAAAATTAAATTAGAAGTATTTTTTTTTAACAGAAGTTGATCCTTTGTATTCCTCTTTAGATTATATTGTGCTTACAGATGTCCACATGAGAGACTTAATCTGTTAAGAGACGGATGAAAAAGCAATTCTTTTGTATGTAGGTTTTAACGTTGCATCTTCTGAGAGACTTCTTTGGTCAGAAACCATCTTTCACTTTAATGAAAAATGTAGTTTGTTTTTTAAAATTTGATAGTACTATGATAGATTGTATACAATACACTGTCTAGTATTTGTATTCCCTTCTGGCATGCTCTAGGTACATTATTATCATATTATTTACATACGTTTTCTGTTGATAATTTCTGAAATACATTTCACTGGTCCTCCAATACGCTTTTATCATTTGACTCTGTGAATGCGATTGCCAATAAGACTGTCTGGGTGTATCAAGACTACAAAGAAACTGAGAAATTGCCTATGTCTGCTATCAAGGTATTATATCACCCCTTGCTAAGGGGAGAAACACATTCTTGCTTGATGCTTATAATCCACTTTAGAGAAACGTACCTCCCACCCTCGTAAAACTCAGAAACATCCTGGAGAGAAGACTGCTTTTAAGCACTGTTGTTGACCTAAGTCTAAGCTATGCCTCGCTGTCTGGACTGAAGGCTCAATCACCATTTGCCTTCCTTGCTTCCAGTGTCATTTTAAAATGCTGCAATTTTCTCCCTGCAACTAGATAAAAACCATCGAATGCCATCCAAAGTGACTCTCAAAGTGCAAGCCAGTTTCAGCAAGTCCTTAACTAAACTCCAGCTGGGTATCTTCCAGATGTCTGCCAGATGTCCCCCTTCTCATCTGCCATGCAGGTGTTTGGTTTGCTCACCTCCGTGATAGTGAATCAGACACCCGGTGAGCCCTCAGCTTGCTGCCCCATCATGCATATCTCATGTGTCAGAAGATACTGAATCTGAAAAAAAAATCATTTGGTGATTGCCTACTGCTGCATATTCAATGGAAAACCCAACCCTGAGAAAATGAGCTGGATTGCTGGTATTAGGAAATGTGCGTTTACTTATCTTCTTGTAACATATTTTCACTCAGCCTTGCATGAAAAGTCATTTGTGGCACCGATGTGGAAAGCAATATAGAAGTTGCCTATCTACGAGAAGTCATACTGTGGAAAATATACTGCCTCTCCAGGAATTTGTTTGTTTCAGGTCTGTAATAATGCCCAGGCTGAGTGGTCAAAGCACTTTATCTCCAGCCTTATCTTAAACACATTGGTTCCACGCTTGCCTCAGCCGGAGTACCTAGGAACGTGGTGAGAAATAATTTATGCCAGCAAGGCATCTTTTGTGTTAAGGCATCTTGAACCTGTTTACTCCTAGCTCTTTTCACGGAGGAATTTACTCTAAATCATTTACGGTTCTTCCCTTAGCTCAGTGCTGTTCAACAGCTGTTTATGGCACAACTCTGCAAGGTGTTGATCCTTGGGGGGATCACAAGGCTGTTATTGACAGAATGTACCAGTGTTTCCCGAAGTGACCTCTATGACAAGGCTTATTTGATATGGACCTATCTGTGGGATGACACAACCAGAAAGCTGAGTGAATGCAGGAAGTCATGTATTAAAACAGGATGCAGGTACATTTAGGTAAGATTGCTTAGGTGTAGATAAGATTGCTTAGATGTACAAACAGGAAAGATAACAGAACTAATAAAAGATAAGTCATAGTATAAAAAAAACAGTAGGACTGTGCTGTAAGGAACAAAAATTACAGGGAAACAAGCAGATTCGGGAATAATACGCTGAATTGCAGTTATTTTCCATCCAACATCTGAAAGATGCTTTGTTCTGGAGTGAATATACATGCAGAAGTTGGCTTTTGAAAACACACTATGTCTGCTTGTCCTCCTTCTTTCATCTGGATCTGATTCACTGATTTCAGACTAGTTACTGCCAATTTATAACAGCATTGGCGAGCAGGCGTTCTAATCCAGTATCAATGTGTAGTGAAAAGTATGACTCCAAATTGGACTACTCACATTACAAAGCATGACATTACTCATCAGTTGTTTTCTCAGCGACACGTGAAAATACACCTAGGAAGCAGCAAGGTAGCCAAGCACGCATTTCCAGACTGCATAAGGTGGATCCTTACACAGGCTGTTACTTGGAAGGATGTATGGCACGCTGTTTCATTAACTTGAAAAGAAGTGAAATGACCATTGAGTTTAAGGGTATCATATAAGAGAAAAACTTGAGGAAAAAAAGGATTATGGGGTGTAAAACAAAGGACACAAAATGACTTACCCTTATGTGAAAGAAGCAGGTATTGGGAAATGTGATATAAAGTCACAAAGTGACTATAGAAGAAATAATGTCCTGGACGCAAGGGGAACCTCCTGACTGAGATATGGAAGGACTGCTCAAGGATGATCTGATTTTACTTCCTGGAATCTTTCAGACTAGCTTGGAGTAAGCACAGAAAACACACAATGCAGGGCAGGATTCTCCTCACTCAGTGGATACCCTAGATAAGAAAATTTTTCTCATTTAACGCTGATTTCTACACCTTCCTCTTAACAAATGCAGCAGTTTTTGTCATGGATCTAAACATCTTGTTCTTGCTTAGGTCTTGTTACTCATTCAGTATCTTTATGCAGTGATAATGCCAATTTACCCACTTATCCAAGGGAACTCCTTGCCAAGTGCGTGAAAATTTCCAGTTGGCACACACCAGCCATATTACCTTCTGTTGCCTTGGACTGGTCTTTATGGTAGAGACATGGCCAAGAGAATGAGCCTGAGGAGCAATTTTATCCACCAAACCACACCTAATATCCATACAGTTTTTAGGTGGCTCTAAATTACTTTGTGCAACCGGTCTGGTAACGCTTGAATCATGAGGCTAAGGATTGTTGGGGGAAATAGTACTCCTTGTTTTGAATTTAAGGAGTAACAGATTATAAAGCAAGAAAAAAAAAATCTTTGTCAAGGTCTTCATACTGCCTAACTTTATCTTCCTAACCTTGGAGAAGTATCTCCATACTTTGTGTGATAGCATTAATTAAGAGAGAGAGAGAGGCGAGGATCCTTCAACCAAGTTATTTAGAGGAGGGAGAGAAACTTTCCTCTTAGGTACTTTAAGCAACACACATTACCTCCCTCGTGAGTGGATTGATAGCAACTGAAGATAATTTGGTACTACCATGCTCAGCTGTCATTATAGCACATCAGTAGCAATGTTTTAGAATCGAAGTACTCATGTGCCCAGCATCCACCTTCATGTGCCCCCCAGGGATGCCTGACTTTAAAAGTGTTGCTCCCAGCATAAGACATATCTTACCCAAGAGGCCAAAGGGCTGAAACTGCTGAAACTGCAATGCAGAGTTGCTATGGATTTTTTTTTTTTTTTTTTTAAAGAGCACACTGGGCATAGCACCGACAGAGAGCCCCGTGAATTAAGTGTCCATTCTAGAAATGAGAATGGCAGGTCTGGGAAGACTTTTTC
The DNA here is from genome assembly GCA_034782735.1 of Sagittarius serpentarius. Lineage (NCBI taxonomy): Eukaryota > Metazoa > Chordata > Aves > Accipitriformes > Sagittariidae > Sagittarius > Sagittarius serpentarius. Next base: position 19,213,339 of record JAVKLA010000053.1, read on the forward strand.
CACTTACAAGCCGCACACGTTGCACGAAGGCTGTGGTTTGTTAGGGTGCTGTAAAACTCTTCCACAAATACCTAAAGAAAAAAATCTTTACCACAGAAGGGAATTTCCGCTCATGCTAACTGCTCTGGTAAACATGTGAGATAAAACCAGAATTTGTGTCAGTCTCTATTGTTTCTTCCTCCCCAAATACCACCCTTGCAATTTCTTGCAAAAGACAATACGACCATGGAGGGATACCTCTTTAATGATCAGCAGAGCCCTCTGCCCTTGCACGTTGTTGTCATGTTCCAAAAACTGCGCAAATAATGATCTGAAATTGAATGAGATTAAATAGCCTACTTACTTACAGAATAGTCATCCATATTGCTTACCTGTTCTGTTACTCACAAGTGGCTCAAAGAGTAAATAGAAAGAAAAAGGGTTGTATTTTGACGTGCCTGATTCTTCTGACAAATGAGTATCATTACTGTCTTCTCCTGTGAATCCATTCTGCAAACAGTATGTTCTTAAATATTAAAGTGAGTATGTAAGCTAAATAAATAATGAATACACAAAGTTTTCCCCAGCCAGCCCAGAACTGTGTGTGTTTTAAGAGCTAATACTGACAGAGGATGCACGACGCTGTGAGGTATTCAGAAACTTCCCTTTATTCTTACATTCACACAATGTTCATCCGGAAACCTACTGTACTGGGCAAAGTCTACTGTGCTGACTCAAGTTAAATTCACAGTTGCCTCTTGATATATCACAATATGTCATTCAGTAATCCCACTGAGGAAAACGTAATTACCATGCAACATCTTGTGCTGTCTTGGGATTTCTCACTAGGTAAGTAAGAAATAAATCCCTGTCAGTACTGCAGGAATACTGTTGTAGAGTTGTAGGAACAGACCAGCTGGGTCATAAGCCACGATGCTGTGTGGAAATTACTGGTCACAGGGGATATATTCTTTTTTAGCTGCAGGTTGTATGCCTTTTCTTTCCTCCCAAGTGTGCAGAAACTTGCCCAGTGTCCAAATGAACACTCATAAAATGCATTTATTTCTCATAATATCCCTGTAAGGTAGGAATCATAACAGAGGAGGAACTGATGGGCAGAGGAATTGTTGTGTGCCACAGGCATGCAGAAAAAAAAAGAAAAAAAAAAAATCTGTGTAAGGAACAGAAATCGCCCCTTTGGTTCTAGGATCTCTCCCCTGAGACTGTTTTTTTCTTCTATAATGCAACAATATATAACCGCTGTAGGCACTGATCTCCTGCTGAAAACAGAGTGAAATCTAAGGCTTCTGCACTGGCCTCCAAAACACTTTCTCAGCCTGTCCCAAGGCAGCTGAATCGCTGCCTTTTCCTTGGGAATCGGGACCTCCCCTCGTAGCTTTGTTCTGCTGCTATGATGACTGTCATGATCGCTGGGAGGAAGCAGCATTAACACCCACATACTTCCCCAATTCCAGCACAAAATTCAAAGCTCCTATTGCGGACCTATTCTGGTATTCTGGTTTCAGCTGGGACAGAGTTAATTGTCTTCCTAGTAGCTGGTACAGCGCTGTGTTTTGGGTTGAGTATGAGAAG